>JACEFO010001651.1:0-719045 GCA_015342445.1 Digitaria exilis
GAGGTCGGGATAAGGGGACACATGCTAATGCCCTACTGCTTATGTTATTCTGCGCTCCGCTGCTTTCCCATGGGAGAGGCCAGTCTGTCTTGCCTTGCTTGCTTCATGCATTCGATTCATGCATGCATGAGTGGTCGTGGAAAGCGGGATACACAACCAGCAGGTACGATGTGATGGCACATGTATTTTAAGGATGAACTGTTGGATGTTTGAAAGATCAATGCATGCAAAATAGAATCCAGCAACTTGTTTCTTCTTACGTAGTGAGAGACAGATGAATATCAACATCAGAATAATGGTTGTAGGACGCCTGTAGTTTAGGAGGGACTGGCAGGGAACTGGGATAGAACTGCTTCATCACCTTGCAGCTGTCGTTTTATGTGCAGCTAGCTGAGCTGCGGCTGTGCCTAAATTTCTGCACCAGGGGGGCAACTAAACTCGTGATCTTTTTGGGCAGATCTTTGCGGCCGGGCGTGGAAAGGAGGCGGGCAGTGCCAGTGGGAGCAGATGGCGTGCGTTTGGGGCGTGTTTAGTTCGTAAAAGTATTTTTTACTTTCTATTCATCCCCTTCACAGAACACGTATCCTCAAAGATTCATTTTTTACCTTTCTTATTCATCTACCTCACATAACACACATTTCTAGAAAAAAAAAATACTTTTTTCCACCCTCAACTAAACTGTCCATGCCTCATGCTTGCCCAACTGCCCATTGCCCACCAGGCCACGACCCACCAGACATACCAGATCGGAGCTCGCTCGCGCACGGACATACATACAGCAGCGCCGGCGCCGTGACGTGCTCAAAGGGTTGAAGACTGGCATGTTTTCTGAGGCCTTTTCATCCTCGGCAGGAACACAGGGCTGCAATGCAATGCGAGCACGGTGATGGTGTCATGCTGCTGTGGCTCAGTTATTCATTTCATGGTAGGTGCCCGAATCCGGCCGCTTTGGTGTCAGCGTGAAAGAGCACGGCGGCTTTTGTCAAGGGGGATCGGAGGGAGACAAGGCGGAAGCAAAGGGGCCTGATGATGCCTGATTACCACGACGCAGCCAGACTCCCAGAGGTAAAAGCTGAGCTGATGGAGCAGAGTTATTTGACCGGCCTCCCTTTTTACTGCCATGACATTATGCCAGTATTATTCACCTTCAGACTTGCAGGTACTAAGTACAGTAGTGCTTGCTGTTGTACTTCTTCAACAAATTTTTTCTATCATCCCACCAACCTAACACGCTTCCCAGTGTGGAGACAGCACGGCCTGCCCCAGTGCCCCGCCGGTGTGCACTGCACGACCGGAAAAAAGGAGTGACCGAAAAGCGCGTGACGAGAAGCGGTGAATAGCGCCATGAACATGGGTGGATTGTAGCACGGACAGACTCGGCTGTAGCGGCACCGACGAGCGAGCTGAGCTGAGCTGAGCTGGGGCCGCCCCTCCTCTCCACGAACCTCGCCGGCGAAAAAACAACGAAGCCCATGGAGAGCAGAGCTGAGGTGAGCACACGCAACGCACAGGAGGCGAGCACAGTGTGGTTCACGTCACGGCTCTATTGGGCACTGCTGGCATGGCAACGACTTTAACAAGTGTAACAAACAAACGCTCGCTCGCTCGCTCGCCACCGCCTCACGTACGCCAACTGGAGACACAAGCTAGCGGGCCGGACAGCGGCAGTGGTGAGTGACCGAGGGTAGCGTGAGGCAGGCGCCACTGGTACATACATCGCAGCAGCTAGCAGCCACAGTGCAGGCAGGCACGCTCGCTTTGTTGCCGCTGCGCCCAGCAGCCGCTACCTGCCGTCCGTCCCCGCGCGACGCGACGCGACGCGAATAATTTGGCACCCACGCAGGCAGCACCGCATCGCATCACGGCCCCTGTGGCGCCTAGCCCTAGCTTTGGTCCCCTTCCGTCCGGCTGCCCCCCTCGCCGGCCAGGTCGCTGCCGCCGCGACGCGACCCACGCGTCGCGTGGCCCCGGCTGCCCGGGCAGGGACGCGGGGTCTATGAGGCGGAGTCGAGCAGAGCAGGCCCACGCATCGCCGCAATGCAATGCAATGCACGTCAGCGTGCATGGGGCCCACCGCCCCGGCCGCCGGGACACCCAGATCACTCGCATGCGTTGCCATTCGCCGATCCATCGAGCGCGCTGGGAAAACGCCACGAAGCTTCCACGATCGGGTCCATGCTGCTATGCTACAGGAGTAGTCACACTTGATGTGCGCGCACCTAGTATGCTAGTAGCTGAGACGAATGAGATATCGTTGTCACGACAGGTCCATCCACCATTCGCGTCTTTCAATTCAACGTCGTGGTAGCATTCTTTCAAATGGGGTGACCGCCGAGATCTATATATACTTGCTCGCCACAAGGTACGATGCCCCCCCCCCCCCCCCCAAGCTACTACTGTTGCTGGCCTAGCTAGCTACTGGTTTTTTCCCCCCAAGCAAGTCGTCCGTTGCAGTGCCGATCCGTTTCGCCGTTTTGTAGCGTGCGTGGTCACGCGCGCGCCCGCCGGCGTGCGCGTTGCGTGATGCGCCCATCGAGCGCGCGCTTGCCGAGTGTAACATGTCAGCTACTGCATGCTGCGTGCGGACACGTACTGTGGGCTACTGCACTGCTGCTGTTCTCAAGAAAAACACCGTCGAGCCGAGCGTGCTCATCCAGCCCGCTTCAGCTAGTACCTTTCATCTCTCTAGTACCTCTATAGTTTTCTTCATTTCTCGAGTAGATCGATCGGAGTTATAATATGTCATGTGGCCTAATTAGCAAGCTAGTGACAGTAGTTAGGAGTAGATCCAAGCGGGGACGGGACGTGAGACTGAGCGACAGCGTGCTAATTTGGCAATAATTGGCGCAACTTGCATGCATGCGGGGTCGACACCACCTGAACATCGTGTGCCGAGGACGACGACGCTCGCTCGCTCATGGCCAGGTTGCTGGACTGTGGGCCTCTGCTGGGGCAACCTTACCTATGCAGTGCCCTAGCTCATGCATGGGTCCCGTTCTTCTTCCTTGGCATTTTACGCGTACGGCCGTCGACACGTCAATACCCATGTAGTCTGTAGGCATGCTGATCTAGTGATCTTGTCGTGCTTACTGGGACCAGTAACTGTTGAATGAATGAATGAATGGGAGATGATGGATGGGCAAGAGGAGCGAGATGCGTCACAGTTCACAGAGGGAGCTCTTTTACAGCGCACAGTACTACCATATACTAGTGGTTAAAAAGAACTAGTACATAAAGATCCGACGGTCGAGATTAATCATATACTATACAAAATGGTCATAGTGATATAGTAGTATTTAAGGGTAGTATAGTGGGCTAGGGGTAATCTAGGAAAGTAATTTAATGGAATTAGTGTAATATATTAAAAATAAAATAAAATTTTCTGTATTATGTTATTAATTAGTATTCTTTTATGTTTTCATTATTTTCAATTGATATGATTATATTACAGATTAGAGAGTGAGAATTATTACCAATTAAAATTATTAAAATAATAGGTATAGGGTAAATTACTAAATTGTCCCTAACCAATACTATATACTATTGGACACTAGGATTGTACGCCGGAAAAAGAGCTCCACAGAGGGACCAGGCTATCTCCGATCCTCCCCCACTTTTCTCACCAACTTGCAAACACGTCTACGTACGTACACCCTTCCCTTCTCCGAGCTATAGTAATTAAGCGTTATGGGCGCTCATAACTATACATTCGTTTCGTGTCGGATATACCGACAAAAAATATTTTTATGAGCATCAATTCAAAGGCGTTTGTTATTTCTTTATGAAGAAAAAAAGTTTTTAAGCTTTGTAAGTTTGATTGATGGTACGGATTATATACTAGGATGTCAAACAAGAAAGGAACGGAACGATGCAATTTTCTTTTTGAAAAACTGTGTGCTGGCTCTGATTGCTTGAAGGGACATATACTTGCATGCAGGTTACATTGATGATCGAAGGGTTGGGTCAGATAGGCTCGAGTTCGTAAGCCTCAGGAAAACTAAAAGGGTACGGTGCAGGTCTTGGCTTGATTAGCTGAGGGCTTGCATGCTTATCTAGATCTGATGATAGCGTGGTCGTGTTGGACCTGGGAAATTGCAAGCTTTGTACTACTATACTAGTAGATGCAACAAGTATGGGCTTCACGCTCGCATGTGGGCGCAGAAAAAGGTGTAGGATCGGGTGTTACCTGAGAACACGTTTCTTCTCCACGCTTTGTTGGTCCGATCGATCCTCCTGGTGGTCAGGTCGGTGTGGACCTCCATGACAAAATTCATAACTCTCCTTCGGTTGGATGAGGCGCTTGCACGCCTCAGGAGAGGAAGCATTTCCTTTGCATTTGCCATGTTCCCGGAACGAACATACCTGGCCATGTGCCCACATCATTAGCCCAGTTATTCAGCCCCCATCTACATTAATCATTTTTTTTTGCTATGATTATAATGTTGCTATGATATTTTGTCACCATTCATTTTTTTTTAGGTTCCACCAATCCCTTTTTGTCAGTGATTTGTTTCGGTTGTCGAAGAAGTACCCAAATTTCACTAGAAAATAAATGCCTTCAGTCATGCATATAAGTGAGGAAAAATGGAGAGGAGAATTGGACGGCATCGGTCCTTGCAAATGAGCTTGAGAATGTCGACTGCATACTCTTCAGTCTTGTCAAGTGGCTGCAATACACACTCATGATGTCTTTGATCCTAGCTGCTCTACAGAGAGTAGTAGCCTTTTAATTCTCCTCGGTCGTCACAGTTGAACTTGAACACATCACGGGGAAGGACGGATCGAATCGAGCTACTAGGCCTTATGCGGCATGCTAACTCGAGCTAGGCCTTGCTCATCGTGCTACTGTCTGCAGGGCCGAGACGTCTTGTGGTTCCTCTCGCTCGCTCGATCGTCTGCTCCTCCTTTTACCTGCTGCACTTTTGCCTGGGCCAACCATGCGTGGTGTCGTCTTTCATGGTGGACGATCTTGTAGGATAGAGAAGACCTGCTGCCACCATAGCAGCATATATTCGCCCTGCTCGAGCTTGGAGGAGATTGACCACCCGGGTCTCGTCATTGAACCTCCCATGGATCGGAGTGTGCATTTTATGTTCTGGAGTGTGGAAGTTAGGCCTAATGAGCAAAATTTTTTCATGTTAACCCAAAAGGTTGATCCGTTGAAGAAATGGGTGTTGCAAAAATACTGGAAACTCCCGCGCAAAAAAGGAAAAACACTCTCTCATTGGTCGTTTCGGCCCTGGTAATGATCCACACGGCCCAGTTCAAAAGGCGAAAAAAGCCCTAAACCAACGTGCAACTGCAACTGCACGGCCCAGTTGGTTCATACACAACGTACAATGCAAACTGTGGTTGTGGCTTCTCCTAAGCTTCGGAGTGCGGTGTATGTCAACGAACAACTGATTCAAAACTACTAGACTATCATTCTCATGTTCAAGTACGAGCAAAAGATCCTAACAATCAGATATAAATCAGTACTCGTAGTCTCACATCATCTAATCATCAAGAGTTTAGGCCCTGTTGGGTTCGTGCCGGATATTCCATACCAAAGGTTTGGGTGTGCTATTTGGTTCACTTCCACACCTGCAGCTTGCCACAGTTTCTTGGCCACATGTCATAGACGTATTTTCTTGCTAAAATTTGCCACAACTGTGGGTTAAATTTTGTTGGCCACATTTTCTTTGGCAGCTACAATCTGCCTAAAGTTAAGACACAAACCGAACAACGGAACAACCCACACGGAAAGAAGTGCCAAGAACATGCCATTTCTTTGCCAGAGTTCGAAAATAAAATGGTACCGAGAGATATTGATCTGTAAAATCCACATTGCAACAATACAGAGTGCAAGAATCCAGCACACCGACAAATATTTGTAAATAACAATAGTAACTAAAATGCTACAAACTATTCCCTTTCCTTAAATATTGTCGTCTAGTACAACTAAAATAGTTTTTAAAAAAGCTACTGTGTTTGTCCTGCGCATCATATACTTAAGATCGGAGGTTGTACAAGGGCGCAGTGAAAGTCAGAGCATGATGGAAGGAATGCTGATTTTTTGCCAACCAAGAGTCTTCTATCCTTCTGCTGGTAAACTGGTAGCAGGTTTTGGTTTATGCCTGGAAGACGGGTATGGGTAGAAGATTGTGTTAATGTGATTCTTGTGGACATAAAATCAATCACAAACCCGTTAACTCCATAGCATAAAAAAATATAAACTGTTCAAAAATTACTATCAGTTCTGACCATTAATATAAAACAATTCATTGCAGCATGCCACTATAGAGTCATCATAAAAAAATATTCTCAATACATACTTATTTTGCTAGGAAATAGCAGAGGCACAGAAATCACTAGGTACTAGAGTGTCAGCTGAAGAAAATAGAATCCCTATCAAAACATATTGATATTATCCTTAGCACAACTTCTGGAAAGCATAACTTGAATACTGAAAAGCTAATTTGATGATGAGGAGGGATGGCAACCTATGAGCACACATAATTTTTATGAGTGCCTGCTAGTGGATATTCAGAAAAAAGGCATAATCTAATCTACAGATACTTTAGAGTCCTTTTCTTTTCCAACAGCGCCATACTGATTCTGCGATCCATCTTGTCAGTCATTATCGCAACAGCTCTGCTACCTGTGCACATCTGAAGGCTGATTTATTTTATTTTTTTTGAGATCAAAGGCCGAATATCTTGAAGGCAAACAAATGAGCACAAATACATTGCCTTCTGATCAGTGTGGTATCTTTACCATGTCCGAAAAGGGCAGTTATGCCACATGACTGGATAAAATCAACCTCCGGCTAGCCTAGCAGTCACCACAAACCATCAGGAGCTCAACAGACGGCAGACAGACAACAGTATGTTCAACTAGCTATTTGCTCACTGATGCATGCCAAGCTGCCAACCATTCACCTTGCTCACTGGTAGCAGCACATCGGTGAAGCAGCCGAAGCAAACAGAAGTTCAGATGGATATAGTGTGTGGGTCTGTGCCTCTACCTTGAATACAATTATACAAGGGTATCCAAATGTCATCGACTTTGTCAGGACAATGTAAAAGTGGGGGGAACTAGATGACTAGTAGTGTTGGAACAACCCTTTGTCCAATTTTTAAAGACGAATAGGCTTTTGTGCACATGAACCTGACACAAAACTAGGAATGTTGTACCACCACTGCCATGGTAGGCCGGTAGCACTTTAACATTAAAATCAGGCAAATGGCAAAATCTCTATATGCAGGAAATGCCTTATGACTTCCTAAGACTAAGAGCTTATTAATTTTGCATCGTTCTCAATTCAGTAACAGAGTCAAGCATTAGCACATATACAGTATTGCATATTGTAAAGGCTTATTTGGAAGTGGGGTTATGTCTTCAGTATAAATGACATGTAATTTTCAGCTAATACGAGCTGAAAGTAACATAGTGTGACATTAGAAAAACAGAGAAGAAAACAGTTAAGAAGTTGCTTGTCAATAGCATATGAACTGCCATATAGGATGAGATGAATGACTTGCCTCATTATTGAGCATATATTGATTTTGCTCAAACCAACTTTGTTCCTTTCTGAATATTATTCCTCTGCTCCTACAAGCACATAATGCAAAAATTAATAGCAAGCCCAAAACAAAACAATTGACAGTAGGGAGAAACAGTGCAGAAAGAAAATAAAGTAAATACACCATACCAGCGATTACGAATTAAACAGCTAAAGATATAGTGGACAAGGTTACTAGGTCCCTGTGCACGGCCATACAGGCTGCAGCTATCAATTGCCGGTGACAAGCTGCCACTACCGAAGTGGTATTGCGCAAGATAGGGTGGTGCTGAACGTATGGAGACAGCATTGTCACCCTCGACTGTAGACAATACCTTGGAGGAGACACTTAAGTTCCTTTCATCAAGGAACAATGTATTGCCTCCGATGTTTTTTGTTGGGACAAACCTTTGCAGCACAAGGTCTATGAGTTTGTAAACCAAAAGTTGCGACTCAGGCATATCATTGTGGCCATGCACCAGGATCTCTGAACCACATTCAACCAGACCGCCAGGATAGACGAGTTTGGATGCAGGGATTGTGGCAATCAACTTTGGGGGTTGTAGTTGACGATCTGCTCCCGCCCTGTCTTGCACAACAGGTGGATCAATCCGGAGAACCTGATGTACCTTTTGACCACATGATGTGGGGGTATCGGAATCCACCATGTATAGCTTTGCCGCCGGCGACGACATCTCGCCGATCTGATCCACAAGACAGCAATCGGAACAGAAAGAACAGTAAAGGTTGAAATTCCCGCTGAATTGGATTGGTAAGCATTGTTTAAAAGATTGCAAATCTTGCAAAAAGAAGCGCATAAAGAATAGTTGGACACTAGAAAAGGCCATGGTGTTGCCACGGATGGCCATTAGATGCACCTGTGCTACGGTTTTTTCAATGTTTGACATATAAACTTTTTTTTTTGAAAAATAAATGGCAGAGCGCGTTGAACCTGTAAAGCCTATATAGAAACGTTGAATAAACTTTTATTGTGAAGCATAAGTTATGTTAAATTATAAAAGTTTAAGCAAGATAATTGAAAAGGAGCATTGAATTATTTTTTCTATGTATTAATTTTGTAGGTTTTGGTATTTGAAATATTTTTTGTATTGAAAAATTATTAATTTAGAATCGTTTTGGTGGTGGGATGTTAGATATAATGTGGGGAATTAGAAAATGGAGTTCTATTTTTGTAAGTATGTCATACAATAAATTTGTTTGTTTTCAAATTTGTTTTGATGGTAGGATGTTAGCTATAAAATGGGAGAAAAAAGAAAAGTGAGTTTGATTTTTTAAGTTTGTTCTAAAATATGTTTGTTGATTTTCAAATTTTGACCCGCTTGCATGTTCAATATTTTCTAATATGTGGTGCTGTCCAAATCATAGGTGAGACGGATCTCATATAATCATTAGTGCAAACATATTTTGGAAACGCTTAGAAATTGAGTTTTTATTATTGAACACTTCTTAAATAATGTTCTGGAATCGGAATCATGTGTACGATGAGTTGTAGACATTTGCATGAATGAATGGCAAAAGTTTATGTTTTTTTGTGTTTGGTCGTATAAACGTTCTTTTGGAAATAAATAGCATAGCACGTTGAACAGTAAAGCATTCTGTGGAAATATTGTATATTGGAATATTGGGTATCTTTTATTTTGAAGTCTATCAAAATATAAAAATTTAAAATTTATGCAAGAGAATTTCAAAGGAGCATTGAATTATGTTTGCTACGTATGAATTTTGTATATTTTGGTATTTGAAGAAATTTTTATGTTGAAATTTTTTTATTTAAAAGTATTTTAAGTGTTAACTTAAAAATATTTTGGTGTTCAGATTGGAGAAGTGTGTTCAATTTTTTAAGTTTGCTCTACAATATATTTAGATTTTAAATTTTTTTTTGTGGTCGGACGTTTGCTATAATGGAGGAATTGGAAAAGTGAGTTTGACTTTTTTTTTAGTTTTCTGTACAATATGTTTTTTATTTTAAATTTTTTAGTCATTTTGATTGTCATTTTTTATTAATTTGGAGATGTTTTGGTCTTTGAATTGTTGGTAGGAACACATTATGGGAACACTTTGAATTTAAAAATTTGCTGCGTAATGTTAACTATAATGGGAGAATAGAAAGTGAGTTTGATTCTTTTTAGTTTTTCCTACAGTTTTTTTTATTTTAAATTTTGAGCCATTTTCATGGTCATTTTTTTTAATCTGGAGATGTTTTGGTGTCCGAATCATTGTTAGGAATGAATTATGGAAACACTTTAAAATTTAAAATTTTGTTGCCTACCAAAGATTTAGGTTTTCACATTTTGATTATTTGTTGTAACAAAAACTTTTTAATTTGAGAATTCCGCTTTCGCAATGGATTATATATAAATATCTGGGAAAATTTTTTGGGATTGAAATATTTATTGCACATTAAATTTATAGGTCTTGAAATTGTAATAAAATTTTATGTTGAAACCTTTTGGTTCGAACGCGTTTTGGTGGTCAAATTGTACGTATAGTGTTGTTTGTACGGAAACAACTAATAGAACAGGTTGTCATGTGATTGAAGTATAATTTGAGGGCTTTTTTGAGAAAAATTCTGAGAGAAGAAAAGGATGACAGGTTGATTTTAAGAACGTTCAGGGGTTTTCCTGAAAATGTGGCTATACTGATTTGTGTGGACCGTGGGTTGATTCCGTGAAAATTCAGGGGCTTCTTCGTACAATTTCCTATGAGAGAGGAGAGGATGATGGGTTCTATTTTCGTGAAAGCTAAGAGTTTTTTTTTTTTGCAAAGTTACCAGGAGAAGCATGATTCCAGCCGTCCGCTTGGCCGATCCGGCGGCCGAGATTTGGCCGCGATGTGGCCACGCTCACAGCTCGCGGAATTGGCTGCGGTCTGTGGATCGTACGTAGAGATTCACACTTGCACACAACATGGCTTAGGAGTTAGACACAGATTACCAAAATGTCAACGATTTTTGCTTCCAAAAAACATATTTAACCGTAAACAAGATAATGAAGGGTTTACCTTTTCCGACAAGAGTTGTTCTTCAATTTAAGGAAAAGAGCAATCGATCTCCTCGTGGGGATTAACATTATTGTGGGATGAGAAGTTAATCTAATTTTTTGAGTTGCTAACATGTGGGCCTCACCATCAGGGCCGGCTCTGGCCCATGCAGGAAAGGTGACCGCCTGGAGCCCACAGGAGGATGGCCAAACATAATATATGTTTTTAAATGAAATAGACAATGTTGGTCTTAATATTACGCTTCGAGATTTTGCATCAAGAAATGCCTGAATGAGATTTTTTAAGGATCCATTACTGTTGATGGAGTCATGGGGCTTTAGCATTATTATTAGTTTTATTTTGCTACTCTTTTATATTGTACCTCTAAGAATTAAATATATGTCACTAGTATTAGTATCTCTTTTAGTATACTATCAATAATGATATATATTTTTTATCAAATAATGAAAAAATATATTTTTTATCAAACAATGAAAAATATAATTACTAAAGGGCTCATGGTGTTAAGTTCGCTCAGGTGCCTTGGAAACTGTAGAGTTGGTCCTGCTCACCATGCTTAGCCCACTTGTAAATGACTCAAAGATAAAGAGGCATAACTTGCACCTGCCTCTCTGGTGCATCAGGTTGTACCTGCTGCCGATCTGGCAAGACGTTTTCTTCAGCTCAATATGAACGCGGTGTAGTTTTTTTTAGATAATGGATAAAATCCTCTCTCTACCGGTGTAGTTGGATGCGAAGGCTCATCGATCGACCACGTATGGGCATGTCCTCAGATTGAAGAGATAATAAAACGGAAAAAAAAAACTAAACGCATGATATACGCAGTGTCTTTAATTCTGATGTAGCACGTGACTGAGTTGAAGGGCAAGATCTACTCGTGAAATCCACATATGAGGGTACGTACACTTTCGTGAAACCCGTATATGAGTGCCCCTTTTTTTTCCCTTTTAGTAAAAAATACTAGCTAGGACAAAGTTTTTTTTCGAAGAAAAAAAGAAGAAGATGAAGATAATTCAGAATATCTGTACCACATATACGTAGATCAGACAATAATTGGATTATTTCCAACGAACCTTTGGCGATGCTAGCTTTTGCCTAACACAATGGACAGGTAGAGAGTTTCCCTTGCGAGACACTACCTCTAAAAGCTTTTTTTTTAAAAAAAAAAGCTGGTAAAAGTATAATTCGCCAATCCCCGTGAACATTAAAAAAACATTAATGAAAAATTGACAGAGAATATAACGATTTCGAAGCCCTCATTTTACTTTATTCATTCATTTGGTCACTTTTATTCCGAAGTCCCCAGAAACAACTCAGTACATATGTAGATCACGTGTCCACAGTCGACACGAACAACTCCAATTCTTTTTGTCAGAATGCAACTCAGCACACTAGTACACTAGTAAGTCCAGGTGCATTTCCAGGGCACTGGCTGAAGGATAGGATTAACCATCGATAGGGCTTGTTGGGCGGTTTGGACACCAAAGACTCTGATATCTCGGGCCTCCGGGATGCTACGCCAGGTATTCTCGGTCTGGCCATGCTTATACCAGCTGAGAATGGCAGGTAGCTAGACAGAGATGGAAGAGCCCATACGTACTTGATGTTGTCGCCGACGCCGGTGAGATCCGCCTGCAGGTCCACCGTATCAGCCAGCCATGCAAACAAATTTTTTTACCAGGGTAAGCATGCATATAATGCCACGAGTACGTTACGTTCCGAGTGCAGTCGTCTTCCGCTTCCTACCACGCGACGCGTGAAATGGTGCAAGGAAAGAAAACAAGATCAAGACCGTACATTGCCGAGCTTGCCGGAGTCGCACGCGGTGGAGGTCGACTTGGTCAGGCCGTCGTTGCAGTTGCCCCCCGCCGGCGGCACGACGTGGCCAGCGAGCACGAGCGCCGCGATGAGCAGCGCGATGGCGAGGCGCATGGTGCCGCTCGTGATAGTGGTGGACGCAAGGGACGGACACGGTGGACGGGCGGGAAGAGGATATGGGTGGGTAGAGGGTCTCGAACGCGGATCGGAACAAGAGGGAGCCGGAGGGTATTTATATGCATTAGTATTACACTAGTATAAAGGAAGCATTGGTACTACACTCCTCTATAAAATATAAAGGCAACATGTGCATGCAAATTTGTCTCAAATACTCCACACCTCCAAAATGTGAATTTGTGCAGATAAATTGAGGTCAAGATAATGTGTGGGTGTGAAAAGAATCGGCCGTGAGCATGTGAGCTTGCTGCACAGATGGGTATTTTTGACTGCCTACATAAAGAAGATGCCTGCTTATATGATCAAGCCTGTCAGTGTAGGCTATATTAGCGTCTAGCGTCTCCCTTGCCTGCCTGTGTACCTTGTGTAGGAATGTAGGGTGAGCATGTGCTCCTCACCTACCGTTGTATGAATGGATGGGCATGTCAGTTAGCAACCACACAGGTTTGCTTTGTACTGTGTTTAGTTCCAGAAGTTCTTTTGGACTTTACTATTTATCCCTCTTAGAAAACACGTTTTTCAGAAAAGTTTCCCTTCAATTCTCTCCAACTTTTCTATTCATCCCTCTCACAGAACACGCTTCCCAGAAAAAGTTATTTTCTCCCCCCACCAACTAAACACACCTGGCAGTTTGTGACTTCCTCGAAAATGCATGGATCTTCAGGTCGTGCATGGAGATCATCATCACAATGTCCTGGTGCATAAGGTCTTCGAGGAATTACTGGATCGTCAGGAATGTGGATCCCAGGGTCGATTACTGTAGGAGGAAGTTCATTGATGAGTTTCTTCTCCTCAACACAGAACCAAGCCGGATCAATTTGTACCCATGGCTGATTGGATAGATAGCTTACACTGACTTTCTTTTACTTACTTGATGCTCTTTTCTTTTTCTTTCTTTTTAGCTTTAGTTTTCTTTGATTCATCTTTGTAATCTTGTTTTGTTTCTACCCTCTAATATGTATATCCAGTAGGAGCAGTGCCCCTCCTGTTCATTCAAAAAAAACATCGTGCTTGTTAATCTGTATCGTCTCCTTTGCTTGTCAAAGTAATGGATTAGCATGACTGTATGTGATTTTACCTTACCATTGCAGGAATGGACGACCATTTCCCACATAAGTATCAGAAGAAATAATGCTCCTGCAAATTTGATTTGGCAGTTTGTGACTTCCTCTTAAAAGCTTATGTGAACATACTTGGCAACATAGGATACATCATGTCTATATGTGTTTTTACCTTACCATTGCTGGAATGGACGACTTTTTCTCACAGATAAGTATCAGAAGAAATGGTACTCCTACAACATTTTTTTGTGGGCGGGGGGCTCTGATCGCCTTCCTAAAATGCTTTTATGAACAAACTTGCCGACGTACGCAACAGTCCTTTTAGTACACGTCTGCTAACCAAAAAAAAAAAAGGAAGAAAGAGCCAAAAAAAAAAACGGGTGTGCAGTAGAAATAAACGGGGAAACGCCCGGGAGGGTGACGAATAATATTAATTCGCTGGATCAACATAAGTATTCAATGGCATCTCGTGTTGTTTCATTATTGGCACATCTTTCTGCTATGTATGCAACATCACTAGCTGAAGATAATCTTGCAACGAATTTGCTGGCCTCAACTCCTTCAGACAAGAGCATGTGTAAGCTCAAGAATCCTACAGGCTGGTTGTGAATCACATGAACACAGCACGCACACGCTATCTATATATGTTTAGCTTTGCTAAAAAAAAGAGGGCAGATAAGTTCCTGAAAAATGAAGGGTGGCCATCGAATGTGACTTCCTAGAATTATTGGTGCTCGTTTCAGAATAACTACCCGATCGAGTATACAGCATAATTGGTGAAGATATTCTTGCTGACGTACATGCTCAAGCTCAAGAACCGTGCAGGTTCACTGTGAATATCATGAACAGGATATGCACACGTTATCAATGTTTAACTTTGCTACAAAGCAGGCAGACCGGCGCTGCTCGGTTTGAAGCATATTGAAGTAGATGGAAGTGCGGGAAGGGATTAAATTCCCTCCAATCCTCCTTAATCCCCTTGACAAGGGGATTAATCAAACAACACCGAAGGGGAAATGCATGGTACAAACCATTAGTCCCAATCTCATAAGGAATATAATAGATGACCCTTCATTTTCAACACGGAGCAAAGAAGCACTCTTTTGAAACTTGTCACAGAATAATTGTGCGTCATCCAGTGGCCAGGAAAATGGTAAATTGCGGCAATTGCCAATAAGGATGCTAGACCTCTGTTGTAAGTTGCAGATTTTGCCAGCTTAGTTTACAAGTTACAAATATATCGCTAAGAAAACCACACCTGGTGAGGTAAAGGGTTTTTCGGTTTTTCATTAAGAAGGATAAATCTTCTCTAGTTGTAGAAAACCCACGAATCCCGGCTACGCTGGTGAGGAGATTTTTTTAAAAAAATCAATCCTGTAAATCCACTTCTACGAGAAATTGAACCCGGGTCTACTGGTTGTGATTATACCGCCCTCCCCCTAACCAACTAAGCTAGAGGACATTTGGTTATAGATATATTACTGATCTCACTATACAAGCAATTTGTCCTTTCCTGATTTCCTCTCGACCTCCTGGTTGCAAAAGGCGCAAACATATCTATCCCTCAAGCCGTGCCGGTGAAGCAGGTTCAAAGTCTAGCACCACCCATGAAGGGCTAAGTAGCCAAAGAACCGGACCTGGGGCTTGCATCTTCCAAAGGAACTTCATGGCCAATAGCAGCGACCGACCAATGAAGAGAACATGGTATGCAGAAGCTAAGGAGAATTCGTCGGAGGTCGACAATTTCCAAATGAAACGATATAGGGTCCTGAGTGAGGGCCTAGTTACTAAGGAGGTCAAGAATCCTTAGATATTGCAAAATGACTTGAATCATGCGAGCTCCTAAAACATCCAGAGTCCAGCATATGTCCTAAAAGGCTCCCTCACAGTGCGTGACTTTCTAAATCTAGCCAGCACTACGGCTCAAAGGTTTAGAGCTAGTGACTGAATAGAACAACCATTAATCCATTTATCTTACCAGAAGATAGCCATGCAACCATCCCCCACGACCACCGAGACCGAAGCCTCAAAGAAACTTCGAGCTTGGGGCTCAATCTAGAGTTTAAAACAAGTCTAAGCTTTATTCGGATCTGTACGTACGAGCCAGAGCCATCGCATCCTTAGCACCACCCAAAACCTTGGGAACCAGCTCGACTTGTCTGACTTGCCTAAGAGAAGTCACCAAAACAAACAATGAATTGAGTCTAGATGAACATTGATCTGACTTTCACAAAAACACTATAACACATCCATGTGCCTAGAGATCTGGTCCATCCATCTGTGATCTGACAACCAAAATGTTGCTAAAAGCTAGAGCTACAGTGTTTTACTGACTTACCTCTAGGAAGTCAGACAATCCCGAGCACTTGGGAACACAAGCATTAACCCAAGCGACCGCACATTTTCCACCACAAGCTAACTCTCTGTCCCACACCAAAGAAAACCTCGTATTAAGGTTTCAATAGCCTTAACGGTCCAAAGCGCGATCTTTGATGCCAGGGATATGTGAACCGGTATAGCATTGAGGGTGGATTGAACGAGGACCAAGCGAACACTTCGATTAAGCAATCTTCCATTCCATGAAGGAAGGCGTTTGGCGACCTTGTCGATCAAAAGCTGCATTGTCACCTTATTGACCAAGCGAACCCTCAAGTAGGTACATGGCCAAATCAATATGTTCTGAGGATCGACATATGAAGAAGGCTTACCATCCGGCGTAGGGATGAAGGGATGGAGGCGGTGGCGCAGGAAGAGGCAGCGGCGGAACCCTAGAGGCGGCAACACTAGGTGGACGGGCTGCGGGGGGGGGGGGTGCAAGGGTTGGCGGGGGCACGGAGCAGCTGCGGGGTGCTCCTGTATGTGGCAGGGAAAGGGTTGGGGAGGGGGTCAGGGTCCAATTGGGAGGGTGTCCACATCATCCAATGGACAGCTACGTAGAATTTGTTTGGGAAATGAATGCTACAACATGTTCTCATGGTATCCCATGCATCGGTCGCTCCAGCCTCCCCCGCGGTATCTTTCTTTGGTTTCAAGGATGGAAAGAGATCATCAATAATCACATTCACATCCTTCCTCACAAACACATGCTTGAATAGATGTGAGTCATCAGCACACTAAAATCCATAGGACTTATAGACAAACACTACATTAATTTGTCGTTCGTTAAAAATTGGGCAAAAAAGATAGGTCGAGTTATAATTATAAACCACGGCTCCTTTCAGTGTGCTCCGCGTCACTTTGGTTCAAACAAAAAAAAAACATAGAGAAAATATATGAACACAAAGTGTCAAAGTCATGGTATCAGGATGGATTTTTTAATAACATATGATGCACAGGTTGTCTCCAGCATGTTCTGTATTGTTTTTCCCCCATCAAGGACCATGCCCGAATTTCATTACAAGGCAGAAGGCACAACGAAATTACATCTGGTTCGAGTTTAAGACGAAACTTCTAGCAGTTCTGCGACGCTGCGCCAAACGATGGCAGTACAAGCCAGTCGCCCCTTTACAACCAGGAAACTCGACTCAGTCGACTGTCTGCGCGCAGACACCCACACAAGGGCAAAGAGCAAATTTTCTCAACAAAAAAACAAAAAAGAAAGGGCAAAGAGCAGACCTCAAAACAGCTAACAAAAGACATCACCCAGCTAGTATGTACTCTGTTGTGAGTTGTGACACTCTGTCAGTTCTTACTCACTCGCATTTGCCAGACCAACCAGCTTCAACATGTTCCTGTCCTCCTTGAATCTCTCAAGGACTGTCCCCTTGACAAGCTCTGATTTTTCATCTTGTGCTCCTCTCATTTGTATTCCCCAACATTCAATAACTTCTGGCCTGAACCTGTTAGTCTTGGAAAGGGGAGGGCTGGTAAACGTGCTACAAGTAAATGAGTGGCCTTGATCAAAATTTGCAGATAAAAAGAGTCCGAAATGATGTGGTTGCCCTCCAAATCCAATACCGTTAGGTATGTTCTCAGAGCTGAAGTTTATAGCACACTGCAAAAAAAAAAAGAGATAATGGTGTAAACTACCATTTATAGTTCCAGAGATGAGCAGTAATACATACTGTGAAGAAATGAAACAGAGCAGATACTTCGAACTGAGCAAAGCATACCCATTGCAAATTCCTGTTTGCTCCTGTAGGGCGGAAAATGGATGCTTGAGGATATAACTTGAAGAGGAAAGTCTTCATGTCACCATAAAAATCACTGTGCCTTTCCCAAGGCTGTGATGCATATCCACCATAAACTGATCCTTCTGTATCTTTAACAATCAGAACAGTCTGTGCATCTCCATTCCTACAAAACGTAAAACATATCCAAGGATTTTATATGTAGTACAAAGGTTATTAATATAAAAGGCATAGGCAGTGATAGGACGAGCATAGGGACTCTCATGAATCATGGCAGTTGTAAATCTGGCAAGGTTGTGCCCTATATTAGCAATGAGAATTGATATCAACATGGCCACTATGAAAACAAAGAAAAGTAACTGAAATCATGTCGTGAGGGTGGAACTTAGTTTCATTATTCATTTCTATATACAATAGCATGTCTTTATAATCATGAATGAAGTAAAGAATGTAGCTTTCACCCAAACATGTCTACAAAATTGAAGAGTACTCACGTTACTTTGCCTAAGAAAGTGTTGAAGCTTTGTCCATGAAGAGAACTATGATATAAAAGCTTCCATTCTTGCACCTCATGTTGGGCAAAGCCTCCAGCAATATGCCAGGCATACTCTTTGTTCAAAAGTAGCGAATCAGTGGATATGTTTTCAGGATAGTGAAGCAGTGGTACTTCAAACCCTGGTCTGCCTGCAAATGGAAGTAATTAGAAAAAGCCACCATGGTATCATAAACGATGTGGATAGGGATGCTCTTTAACAAACTAAAAGGTTTCATTTAAACTTATTAAATACTAATAAACATGCTAGAGGTATAAAAATACAACTAAAGATAGCATGTGCAGAATTAATTGAGATTCTTACAGAATAAACAGGCAAGAGTGTGAAATGAAGTGATTAAGTGGTTTGTATGACAATAATTATAGTTGAAGGTTCACTTCAAACAAATAAAGACAAAAGAAAATGCTGGCACTCATGCAGCACAAGCACCACATGTTCTCCAAGTTATCGTGTGTGTTCCTGTTCCAACTTTATCTGCATAAAACAGGAACTGTCCCAATAACTAAATGCAGTAAATAAAAAAAAAATACCAAGGTGAATGGGTTCCAATTGGTGTATTTTGTTTTGGATTCTAATACAAAAACATCCATATTCGCTAAAGTTAACGCAGTTATTTAAATGAAATGTATATCAAATTGTATTAAGGACAATATTAAGCTATATTGCATCGTCTGACACTCAGCGATAGCATCATGGCTGACAATGTGGCATGTTCAAGAAAGAGGAGTCAGGTGTTTGTAAGAGGAAATGCCTCAGGACTATTTGATTTTATTTGGTTTTGAGACTTAGAAAGTAATGGTTCAATAACAGAACTTCTATCTTTGCTTCTTCAGGTACAATTTGAGAGGAACAATCTTAATGTAGTAAAAAATCCCATTTTTTAAGAAAATAGTATAAGTTTTTGAACTGTATGTCTTGTATTTTTCACATAGTTGCGTGCACAAGAAACTTCTGCAAGCACATGTTTATGAGCTTCACCCTAACAATGCAGCTGTCTAGAGTGCACAAGCATTTTTGAGAGAAGAGTGCAAAACCTTCACCCCAGCCATCATGTCAATCGGCACTGTGTGAATTTCTAGATGTGAGAACTAGTGAGCGACGGCCTGAGGAAAACAAAATGCCAGCCCTACTCCTACACCATCAGATGAACTGGATATGGTCATATCACTCATGAATTATGAATTAATTTTAGATGCTATACACAATTATGTGATTTTATTTTATCGATGGAAATGCTGCATTTAGGAATATCTGACAAAACAGACCTGAATCAGGGGGCATCAACAAATTTCCAAGGAACTTCCTCAATGATGGCAAGAGAGTGCACCAGTTCCTAAAGTCTGACAATGACATGGACTTCTCCAATACGCCTTGAGCATCCTTCGAAAATACTGCGGAGTTGAGGAATGTTTCAAATGTTTTGTTATCTGAACCTTCCCCAACTTCCTTGTTTTCTGCAAATATAGTTTCATGAATGGACTCCAAGACAGATTCCAAATCAGACCTGGCGTGCACAAGAGATGTAAATGCAAGAGTAAATACAAACCTGAATAAAAGAACCCCAAAGAAACTATAAATCACAAGCAGTGTTAAAATGCAAATTATAAATTCTTCTAAATGCAGACAAACTCATATATCTCAGTAGTGCCAGCAAAAGAAATACAAAAAAAATGCAATGGAAACGCACAGAGTCCAAATTGTATCAAGAGACGTATCAAGAGACCTTTTCCTAATTCATACCACTTTATAGCAAATTTGTTTGAGGTAATTTCAAATTTGAAGTATTCAAATACCAAATCAGCTTAGCATGAACACAATTCACATACGTCAATGTATCAGTAGAAAATCATTTCTCTCGAGTTGTACCTTGTTAAGGCACCGTCTCCTGTGATGTCACATAGTTGATAAATGAAGTCATCAACCTCATCTCGAGTTCCCCTTCCATATGTTGCCTACATGTAAGTATGTAAGAAACAAAAGATTTTCAAACTAGAATACATACAAAGTAGACAAGTTTATAAGATCACAGCGAAATATCTCAGAAAAATAAAGCACTGAAGTGGTCTATGCATGCATATCAGCAATCTATCTTTTTTGAAAGACCTATATCAATCAAGCTTGCATACATGCCTCCAATATAATTTTGATCGATCTCACCGGTTCAAAACTACTCTCACTTGCAGCAACTAACTGAACACCAGAATAGAAATGGATTGAACTGAGTCGCGCATTAAAGCAGAGGTACCAACTTTGGCGATGATCAAATCCTCCAACGTAACCCCATCGCTTCCGCCACTCTCTTTAGTCACCAACTGGAACAGCCTCTCGCCTAACGGCCCCCGCACCCCATAGTACTCCTTCACGAAGAGAGCCACAGCCGTTAGAGACCATCATACAGATCCAGCAGGATCCAAACCTAACTGGAAGCAATTGGGGGGAAAACATGGTCGCTCACGAGGAAGGCTTTGCGTGAGATGGCGCGGCCGCTGCTCTGCGACTGCTCTGCGAGGGAGGCGAATAGCGCGCGGAGGTTATCCAGCTCCTGCTTCGAGAAAGCCCTGCGAGGAGGCGCGTCAGTGAGATCACCGGACAAGGCTCGCGAATCTCCGGGGCGATGGAGGTGGCAACTGTGAGTGGGGTAGTACCTGGAGGCCGTGACGAAGCGGGGGCTGCGGGCGTACGCCGGTGTAGCCTGCGAGTTCCCCATCGCCGCCGGCAACGTCGACGGCGAGGGCGAGCGCGCTCAGCAACTGCCAATGGAACTCCTCGCAATTTTTTTTTCTCTTTTTTCTCCTTTTTTTTTTTACCCTTTTCCGGGTCTCACTGAACTGCGGCCCTTCGCTTCTCGAGGGGACGCCTTCGCTTCATGGGCTTTTCGATTTCAAGCTTTTTTTCGAAAGCGGAGGCCCAGGTGTTGGAGGCCCAGCTCAAATAGTTGCAAGGGCCGGGCGCTTCTTGGGTTTAGAGACGGCGGTCGTGGGTGTGGGCGCAGGCGCGCCGACGACGGCGTGCGTGCACAGGCACGGCCGCACGGGCGTCGTACCCGCGCTTTCCGGCGAGCAGGAGGAGCACTGGGAGCAGCCTAGCAGGTGACCCACCACAAACAACCGTGACATGGCGCCAGCGGCGTCGTCGGTGGTCCAGTCTAGTCCAGGTCCAGCCCTGCCGGGTTTCTTCCTGGTCCTGTCCATGCCGGCTTGCCCGTGTCGTGTTCGACGAAACGCCGCGGCCGGAGAACCCAGGTGTTCTCGCGGGCAGCATGTGGCGACGCTCCACCTAACTCGTGTTTGTGCTTGCCAGTTGCGATTAGGTGATCAAGGGATGTCTGCCGGGAGGCAAGCAGCAGACGGCGCCGTTGCCTGACAACTCCAACTCTGCGTCTCTGGTCCAGGATCTAGTATGTCCGATGCTCCGATGGGACCGCAAGTGATCTCCTGGACTTCCCCGATCCTCTTCAACTGAGCGTTCTTGGCCTCTTCGTTCATGCCGAAGTCAAGGTATTAGCAAAAATTAATCCGTTCGCTTTCATTGATTGCGCACAGCTAATGGCTGCCACTATATTGAGCTGTTGTGTTCCGTACTGCAAATTATGTCTTTATCCGTAATATTTCTTTCGTTGGGGTCGAGATTTTCATGGTTTCTATGCTATATGTCATTGCCATGTGGCCATACAATTTATCAAAATAGTACATTTATGAAAATAATTATTTTAACAAGAAATAAAGTGACTTCACTTTTTTTATGCTGAATACTAGCTACAGTGCATGTGTATAAGAGGTCTCTGTTCGATCATGTATTGATTCTAGTATCCGTGGACAGTACTCCTTATTTTCTCGAGTTTTTTTTGTACTTGTGTCGGAAAGATATCACCTACGACAGTACTGGTTGCTGGATTAATTCAAGCTTTCTGATCAAAGGTTTAAACAGTTTCTTCTTTCTCATTTTTTTTATATATATAGCTGTCTTCACAGCTCTGGCCCCATAAAGGCCGTTGCCCATTTTGAGGAAGATACCAACTTAAGTGCAGCATTGGACTCACAATCCATGGCCGATGGTGCGATGGCAGAGATGCACAGGCCTTATAAATGTTGAATTGATTCTTGGTTCAGTGAAGACCATCAAATATTTTAAATTTTTAATTGCCTACCCAACTTGCTTGATACAAAAGGCTATGTTGTTGTTGTTGTTCAATTGCTACCAGGATATCAATTTTATGGCTAGAAAAAATGTTTCCTCACACACAAGACAACGTTGCGCAATAAAAAATTTCAAAATTTTGATGGAATATTGTTTGAAGCTATATCTAACAAGTCTTGAATTCTTGGTTAATATGTTCTTCATGGTTCAATCAGGTATTGCAGTGTTAGTGTTTCATCTTTCTGGTAATTTACAGACAATTTGAGGGTAGATGCCAACTTACGTGCTATTATTTGACTGTCCATGGCTGAAGCCGGAGATGCATATAGCTTTTAAATGTTGAAATGGAGAACTTGTAGGTTTCTGACTTCTTAAGTAATGCCAAATATTTGATTAGGGCAGCACAAAATGTAACACATACGGTTTTTAAGGCACTGAATAATCGATAAAGTTTCTCAAATGTTGATAAACTTGTAGCTATATCTTGAAGTCTCGATTAAATGTTGATGGTATGGTTCAATCAATGTTGCCTGGTACATGTTTCATCTAATAGGTGATTTATACATTTATGTTTATATATACTAATTTCTGCCACCAGGATATTGATAGCCCTGACTGGCTGGCTGGCTCAGACAAGTCTGGTGAAATTGACATGTAATTCAAGACTAGAACATTGAAGTGCTCTGCTTCGGCTGTAGCAGATTTTTTACTGCATAAGAATTCAAGATCTGACTGTCCTTTACTTGGTTTAGGCCCCGTTTAGTTCCCAAAAGATTCCCTAACTTTTTACTATTCATTCAACTTTTCACTATTCATCCCACCTCTTCTACTCACAGAACACTATTCATCTACAGTATTTTTTTGGTGAACAGTGTATTTTCGGGGAATCTTTCTCCAATCTAAACACACCCTTATTATGATACATAAACTTAAAGGAACGCTGATGAGAGGTCTCGATAGCAAAATCATTCTCGGGGAATGCCATGTCGCCGGGCTCCCATATCCAGGTACAAATACTAGGTCAGAAGTATCTTGCCTTGGGTGGGTCCAATTGTATGTCAGTCTTCACTGTTGATAAGTTGACTTGGTCCTGATTGAAGTACAATAGTTTCGCGAGGGCACCGAGTTGTTCTTACTACTGCAAACTATTCTATGAGAAGCTTAGAATAGCCGGTTTGCACAATACGCTTTTGTCTCTACAATATGTTAGGCATCATGATCCCTCAATAGTGCAGCCAAGTTCTTTGATCTACTTTACTTGAGTAAAATGTCAAGGCCCAATAACTGATGATGGAAAGGCTAAATCATACACAGTGCGAATTAATTGGATTGGACGTTTTCTTCATTGTGCTACTATCGCAGATCACCAGAGTTGGCTAGAAAGTTGCAAATAAAACTTCAGCTGAAATAGGATGTTTTGCTGGTACTTTTCTGTTAGGCATATTTTAGTTTGGTTGGTTTGGAATCGTCCAAAGTAACGGGAAACTATGTAGTAGTGTTACTTTTTGACGCTTGGGTGGTCTTGACCACACTATAAGATAGCTGTCTTTGTTTGTCAACATAGCTATACACATACATAGTCGAATCACTGCTCGGTCAACTCTAAAATGCTCTAGACCTGGCATAAGAAATGGATTTATTGTAACACGGATTTAGGGTGTGTTTAGATTGGGGAAAGATTCCCCGAAAATACACTGTTCACCAAAAAAACATTTTAGATGAATAGTGTTATGTGAGTAGAAGGGGTGGAATGAATAGGGAAAAGTTAGATAAATAGTGGATTTTTGAGGAATCCTTTTGAATCTAAACGGGGCCTTACTACTAGAGTGACTCATAAGCTGATCGTGAGGATGGAAATAAATACGTAACACGGTTCTAAATGCTTGTTGGTTAGATGTCATTTCACAAGTTGCAGCCATGAGGCACCAAAAGTAAAGTATGGGTGCTCATTGAAGAGCAAACGGCATTGAAGGGTATAGGCTGCAAAAGCATAGGTAAGTAATAGAGTGAAGTGCACTGGCGGTCCCTAAACTTACGTGGGTGTGTCATCTAGGTCCCCGAACTCTCAAAATATATTTTTAGGTCCCTAAACTTGTATAGGTATGTCATCTAGGTCCCCGAACTCTCATAACACCTTATCGGGTCCCTAAACTAGTATGAGTGTGTCATCTAGGTCCCTAAACTTGTGTAGTGTATCAAATATGTCCAAACGGTCTCCAAACTCATTTTGTGTGATGACGTGGCATGTCACAAGACATCTACGTGTACTTACGGTCACCAACAGAAATAAAAAATAAAATATGGGACAGATATGTCAGTCATATTGACCAAATTTTTGTTACCACCCTTTAATCCTCCCTCAACCCCCCTCCCCCTCCGTAGACGTGCTGGCACCCTCTCCGTCGGTAGCAGGCTAGGCCACCACAACAGGGTGAAGCCTAGAAGAAAGAGGGAGAATTGAATTTATCTTTTTTAATTTTGTCCATGTCCATGTGCCTAACATATGTGTCTCACAATTATTTTTTGTTTTTATTTCTTTTAGCGACCATACGTATATTGGCATGCCACATCATCACACAAAACAGGTTTGGAAACCGTTTGGACGTATATGACACACTACACAACTTTATGGACCTAGATGACACACCCATAGAAGTTTAGGGGCCTAAAAAGACGTTACAGGAGTTTGAGGACCTAAATGACACAGTCATACAAGTTTAGGGACCCAAAAATGCATTTTGAGAGTTCGGGGACCTAAATGACACACTCATACAAGTTTAGGGACCGCTCGCGCACTTCACTCTAAGTAATATATGCACGGCTCAGCCGGCCTCTCTTCACAAGGTCCATACTTTTAACATTGAGAAAAAAAGCTTTATATTTACCTGAAATGGCTTTAATATTTAAGATGAGTCGATTCATATAAGCAGTGGCTCATCGATGCACATTTACTACTTTGCTAGACGGGAGTAGAATCCTTTGATCAGCTTCTGCGGCCATAAATCTCATCATAAAGGAGCATTCAAGGTGCTAAAACTATATGCAGCTGCTGCTGGCAATAGTATGGTGTAAAATTACTCGCAGGTACTGCCTGCCAGCAGCTCTGCACTGCACGGTGGAGTCATAGAGAGCAAAAAAACAATTTCTGAAAGGAAGTGGAAATCCCTTGCACTCAGGGAGGGAGGGATGTTGGGACAGAATAGAGTAGCGTAGAGACTGGTTTGGTTCCAGCAGCTGAATACAAGTGCTACAACCCTGTGTGATCTTTGTCCAGTAAAACATGATCTTGGAGGTGGAGGACGCATGAATCTCGCAGGGCTTCATTTTGTGATCTTCCAGACTAGGATAGGATCGCAGAGAGAGAAAGGAGGAGATTTGAATGAATGAAGGAGATAGTAGGAGGAGGAAGAAGAAGAGTACGTGGGGGGGGGGGGGGGGCTTTGTTGTTTTGCATTAATGCCAAGTAAAGAGAAGCATTGACCTCTCCCCTACTTGACACCCCCCCTGCCTGCCCTATATAACTTCCTAGCCGCTCAACCAGACGCATCAAAGCTCATCATCTCTTTCGCTGTTCTCATCTCTCCAGGCTTTGCTTCAGGTACCAACAGTTCTGTGTGTTCTTCTTGCTCATCTTGCTTTGATAATAGGTTGTTGTGGTGTGACGTTGTCTGTGATCCTTCCTTCCTCAGGTACTCAGTTGGTGGGTGAGAGTGAGCCATGAGCCGGGGCAGCGGCAGCGGTGTGAGGAGCGGGAGGCTGGAGCTGCAGCTGAACCTGTCCCCACCGGCGGCCGTGGGGATGGACGTCGACGGCGGCGCGCACGACGACAGCGACTCGTCGTCCCCGAGCTCGTGCGTGTCGTCGGACGGGCGGAGCTCGAGCGGCGGCAGCCCCGGGAGCAAGTCCCCCATGGTGATCGGCGCCTGCACGCGCTGCCTCATGTACTGCATGGTGGCCAAGAAGGACTACCCGACCTGCATCAACTGCAAGCAGCCGTGCCTCGTCGACCTCCTCCACGGCGAGGCTGGCGGCGGCGCCGAGGCCGACGGCGACAAGAAGCGCGGCAAGCGCAAGTGATTCATGGCGCGCGCGCCCGCCCGCCTGCCTGCCCAGTGGATGCTCATACGGACGGTTAGCTAGCTCATCAGGGGGAGTGACTGCCGTTGGATCATCCACTGGACAGACAGGGCTCCCTTCCTCGTTATCCAGGAGGCTCGTAGTATTTAGCTTAGTTTATTTACGTACTTGATGCTGTCGATTAGGCTGTCATTTGTGGGGTATGTGTGGTGGAGACTTTATATGTGGTTGTGGTGGTGTTTTCAGTTGTAATCTCGAGTTTTAGCTGAAGAAATATTTGCGAAGGGGACTTTACCTCTGGAGATGCAAGAACATTGTTCCTGAGCTGTGTTCTATCTGTTTGTATTTACCCCAGCAAGTAGTACTAGTGTGCAATGATGATGTAGAGCGGTGCTCTTGCATCTGTTTGGTCCAGCTGGGCTTTGATTCGTGCAGCTGGCCAGACTGTTATCGTGTCAAAGAAGAGGAACGCGTGTTGACAACTTGACACGGTCGAGAGAGGGAGGGTGGTCTGAACCAGGTTCCTTGCATTGTATCATCTGTGCTGCACCATGGGCGTTTTTGTTTGTTTGTTTGTTTGCGTGGAGAGACTAGACGGTTCGTGAGCGTGCACAACTTTCAATTAGAGTATGCAAACTTGTTTGAGTAATGAGTGAGTATGCAAACGTATTCGAACACTCGGCAGGTGTCGATGACCGTCGGATGGAGAACCGGTTGCCAGGATGAAGCTCATTTCCAGGCGTCTTGTGCCAGGCGCAGTGCACACTGCAACATACACACACGCCGCAGATGAGCAGAGGAACCTGGAGAAGGCCTGAAGCAGAGCATCTATCATTACCCAATTATGCATGTGTAATGTGTTGCAGCTTAATCAAGGCGCGTTCAGCTTGGCTGAGGGGGAGCGAAAGACCCAGAGCCCCAGAGGGGGAAGGAACGCAGAGGTCGCTGCCATGTGGGGGCCATGAATCGCTTGCATGCTGCACCGTCAGCCTGCTAGCCAGGGCGAGGAGGATCCTCTGCATTTACCTTGGGCGCCAGCCAGAGGGGTGCATGCCCATCATCCAACGAACCTGGTACATAGAAGTTTTTGCGATCGAGGTAGTGGTATCAGGGGATATAGATGAACGTACTTCCGATCCGATGTAGTTAGGACAAACTAAACCCAGCAACGCTTTGACGATCGGGGACGCTCGCTCGTCCTGTTCCACCCATTACGCGCGTTGAAGCAGGTCACTTAAGTTACGCACGGCCTGCTGTCTCTCTCGCCTGCAAGCCTAATACTTGTTAGCTGAGCGTCGTCGTATCAATGCTATCATAGACTGCAGCGTTTGGGGTAGTAGCCAATGAAGTGGGTATGAATGCAAGCAGTTGGGAGAAAGGAAGGATAGCCGATGGATGGCCTCGCCGCGCACGATGAGTAATGGCATGCGGTGCGGCCCGACGCAACGCAACGCAACGCAATGCTCGATCTTGACGGACGGGGACGGCGGTGCAGCGCAGCTTGGCTCCATCGAATCGAATCGAATGGGCTGCGTCACAGGAATTTATAGCCTCTGCTCTCTGCGCTTGGGATATCCAAGAAGCCGTACCCGTACGTACTATACGTGCTCCGATCCCTCCGCGCTCGATCAGCTCGTCGATTTTATTTCGGCTAGCTCATCGTGCCAGCCTGCTGACTGTGCTGCGTCTCTGCCTGCATCTGCATACAATACCAAGCTTCATCAAGGGCGGTTTAAAGCCGGCCACCTGCTGAGTTATGCTCTTGTCCCTCGGTTCGGGCAGTATCTCTGCTCGATCTATATATCCCTGCTGATAGATGGATGGCTCCCTGCTCGGACCAAGAGCCATTTCATCAGCATCTCAAACAACAAGACATATGCTGCACGGAGCGGCGTGAGGATGGACAATTACCAAACCGCTGCGCTGATGAACCAACGTACCTAGTATGCATGAGCCGCGTATTGTAGACGTACGCGAGCGGCACACGTTCCGATGAAAGCGCGCATCACCTTCCTCCGCTTCTCCATACGAGTGAGTATGCATCTACGTCTTGATCGCCTTCGCATTCATGCGCGCGGCCAGCCCCCCCTAACGTAACGTAACGTAACGTAACGTAACAAACAATACGTAGTACACCCCAACGAACGAAATCAAACGACGGCCGAACACGCTGGAGTGAGACCGAACCAACGTTTGGGCTATGCGTATTATGGACATTTTTTTATTTTTATATTTTTTATTTTACGTTATTTCAAAAATATATACCTGATAAATTCTTTTTCAAATTTGTCACCCTGTCGCCCTTTGGTCCGGCGATAGGAGCCTACCGCCGAATGAAATGGCGATAGGTATAAAAATCGCCATCTGGGCCGGCGGCAGCACTAACCGCCGTATGAAACGGCGATAGCTGGTGGGCCTCGATGGGCCAGGTACCTATCGCTGTTTCATCCGGCGGTAGGCAGACGAGGCGCGGGCCCGAATTAAATGCAACCGGATGAACCGGCGGTAAGTTGGTGGCGCGTGGGCCCCACCGCTTATCGCCATTTGAAATGGCGGTAGGCGAACCTACCGCCGTTTCATCCGGCGGAAGGTGCCGCTATAAATCCCGCGCCGCGCCCTCTCCCAGCCCATCGCTGCCAGAAGGAGAGGAAGAGAAGGCGTGCCGCGCTGGTGACCAGAGGAGAGGAAGAGAAGAAGAGAGGAGGAAGAAAAAGAGGAGAGGAGAGGAGAGGAGAGGAGGAGAGGGGAGGGGAGGCGTGCCGCGCCGTTTAGGTATTTTTTTTAATCTCTATATCTCTATAGATTGTAATGTATATATCTCTGTAGATAAAAATATTAGCTAGTTATTTGCATAGAAATAGTTTAGATACATAGAAAAAATAGTTTAGATAGATAGACTAGTCCAATACAAATCCAAATTTTAGCCTAGTTTAGATAGATCGAAAAGGTTGTTTAGCTTAAATGTTTTATATAGAAATGGAAGTTTAGATAGAAATTGTAGTGAATAAATAATTTAGGCATATTGCCTTGTTTAATTTGTGAGATTCAAAAAATAGTTTAGTTTAATTTGTGAGAATAAAAAAATAGTTTAGATAGATAGAAAAAATAGTTTGATAGAAATAGTAGTCAATAAAATTAGAAATATTTTGCATTTAAATATTTTAATAGGAAAAATTATTTGAATAGAAATAGTAGTCAGTAAAATTAGAAACATAGTAGTTTAAATTAGGAATATCTACATATAAATATTATTCAGTGAATTTTATGAACTGAAATATTTGTTTAGTTTGTGTAGTTATATTATGATTCTTTAGAAAATATTTGAGTAGGTGGACTAAATTTATTTGAACGGAAACCTTTTTGTCCCCAGATTAAATATCTAAGTTTGAGAAATCGTTGTCAATTGTGTTGGCAGGCATGTCAGAAAGATTACCTTTTCAAGTGTTCTATGGGTCTGGGGATGTTAGATATGGTCCTGAAGGGGTAGATTTGTCAGACTTTAGTTCCTTCAGAAAGGAAGTACCCCGAGCAAGAGAGAGGACTTGGGTTTCAATCTGCAATTGGCTATTTAAAGCTTTCGGACTTAATCGAGAGCAACATGAGATTTCGATCATGGCCGTTGTAAATCGGAGAGAACCGGTATTTTGGGAGTTATTGCCACTTCAAGGCACCCAAAACTGGAGGAACTATGTGAATCTAACCACTAGTCGAGGTTTACCTCTGGTATTATTTGTGCAAGCGTTCGAAAAGGCTACAATTAGTACTGAAGCAGTTGACGAAGATGGAGGCCCGGGGGATGCAGTATTAGAAGATTCGGAGACGATGCATGGACAACCTGATGAAGATCCGGATACGATGCATGAACCAGCTAAAGATGGAGATGGCTCACAGGAACCTCGTCAAGCAACTGGCGAGGCTGATGAGGGTGAAGACAATCCCTGCATAGTCAATGAGTTTCAGAGGGAGGGTGAAGAGCATGCAGTGGATGATTCATCTTCAGACGATGAAGATGATTATTGTGTCCCGCAGAACTGGAACGGGTATGACTTTTCGAGGCTAAGTGTAAATGATGGTGAAGCGGTGCAATGGGAGTATAGGGAGAATGAGGTCTGTGTCGGTTCAATGTATGCTAATGCTGATAATATGAAAGAAGCAATAAAACGTTGGTCCACTCTATCTTTGCAAAGACAGTTCAAAGTGCTCAAGAGCAGTCCGCAAACATATGATATTCGTTGTGTGAGAAGCGAATGCCCGTTCAGGGTGTACGCGTCCAAGGGCAAGTGGCAGGATTTCTGGCAGGTCAAGATTGTGGTAGATCACACATGCGAGCTTGAGCAATTAGCATCAAGGCACCGCAACCTGACAGCTGCCTTTATTGCTAACTACATGTACCCTCAGATAGTGGAGAATCCTAGCTACGAGCCGAAGTCAATTATTTGTGCCATTGAGGAGGAGTTCAAATATAAAATTAGCTATAACAAAGCTTACAGAGCGAAGCAAAAGGCGCTTGAGATGAGGTGGGGCACGTATGAAGCTTCATATCATAACTTGCCGGCGTTGTTGCAGAGTACCGAGACATTGGTGGGACAGACGACGACGACGACGTAGACGAGGACATGGGCCAGTTCGACAACCAGGAGTGGGTTCAGCAGTACTACGGCAGTGGCCAACATGACGTTGTTGGTCCTTCACAGCTTAGTGGTGCACCAGTACCGACGCAGGGGGCCACGCAGGAGGATCTGACACCACTTCCTGAGGCAGGTCGTCGGCCAGGTCGTGACATAGTTCCCCCGGAGCCACTGACGTACCCGCGGCACCATACCAGAGCGGCACAGGTTGCGGGGAGACGTGCCAGGAGAGGGGCGCCAAAGCGTGGGCGCATCTGGTCATTATGATCACCGTGCTTTAGTCTTTTGTATGCATGGCTACTTCTTCGTACATGCAACTGTGTTTAATAATTGTGGTTTCATCTACGTTGAACGTTGGTCCTTTGATCCATCACATCATGCGATTCCTATAAACGTGACTGCATACCGTACACTCTATAAAGGTCGTAGACTGAAAAGGCTAAATAAAGTAGCATGGAGGAATCACGTGGTACTACACCACGCAACACTATGCCTTATCACCAAAGACTTTTGGCATCTACAAATACCAGCCCTCCAACATTTATGTCTTCAACTAGAGCAACAAAAACAACAAATTAAATGAAAAGGTTCTTCTACATTAATAATGACTTACAGCTACCATCCACTGCGGGGACAACAACATCGAATTCCTTGGACTATGCAGCTTTCACTAAACTAGTACGATAGACGTAGTCCATGGACCAACACGGTCGTGCTCTATATAACACACACTACCACCAACGATGAATGCACTCAGTGCGCATTGAACAACCATATCTATGTCGACATGGAGGGATGACCCGAATGCGATTCTTCCATGGAATGAGCGGCCCAAATGCCATTGCGGCTTCCGTACATGGCTGCAAGTTTGGACTGACCCATTACCTCAAGGCAAGAAAGGGTGTAGGTTCTTCAAGTGTCCTGACATAGATGATGATTTCAAGGTACTTTCATTTCTAATATCTTTTGTAGTCTTTTTTTTCCCTTAACTAATCCAAGTAAACACTAATTTATATTCAGGCTTGCACATTCATGCAATGGATCGACACACGTCCACTAGGAAGGGTTTCGTTGAACGAAGTTGAAACCAAAGGACAATACTATGCAAGGCACACTCAGGCTCGGGAGGAAGCACGTCTTGCAAGAGAGGAACAAGAAAGGCGAGTTCGACAACAACAGATCCGTTTAAAGGGTAAAGAAGATGAGCTAAAGAGACGGCGAGCTGAGTTAGGTCAGAGAGAGGCGGCCCTCAAGATTCAAGAGGAACAATTCCAAGCTCGTGAAGCACAGTTTAAAAGGGAAGCGGAGGAACAGAAGAATCGGTACAAGGAGCCTGCACAATCTTCCACAAGCGATGGAAGGAACAAGAAGGGAAAATTTCTTCGCTCCACCCAGTAGATTGTTCGTTGTCTATTGTCATTTTACGTTACCTAAGGCATGTTATCCGTAGGCACGGTAACCTATAGGTTAGTAATTAGAGGTACCGCTCATGCCATTGTACTGATCTCTCTCCCTCCCTGTCTCTCTCACTGTTTGTATGCGTGTCTATGTGTTCACATGAAACACTGAAAAGGCTATGCATGACTTATGAGCAATTATTATTAGTAGAAAACTTCATTAAGTTGAACCCTCGACTTCTTCAATTATTATTACTAGAAAATCTAGAGGACTAGTCTATTAAAAAGCAAAACTCAAATTCATAGCATTATGAACCATTATATAATGCAATTTTTTTTTTAAAAAAACAACATATCGCCGGTTCAAACGGCGGTAAGCCTACATATCGCCGGTTCAAACGGCGGTATGCCGGCCCACCCAATCCGCCGGGCGGTAGGCCTTACCGCCCTTCCATCTGGCTGCAGCCGCTACGTCGCGGCGGTAGCACTTATCACCGGATGAAACGGTTATAACCGTTTCATCCGGCGATAAGTCTCATGGGCCGTGGTCCAGGCTAGTTATCGCCGGACCAAACGGCGGTATGTGGTTATCGCCGGACCAAACGGCGGCAGGATGACAAATTTGTAAAAAAATTATCAGGAATATATTTTTTAAATAACGTAAAATAAAAAATAAAAAAATAAAAAAAATTCCGTATTATGACGTCGTCCCTCTCCCTCCTTCCTTCCCAGGCCCATGCATGCATGAGAGCGGCCCACCAGCAACCAAGCACCTCTCTTCTGTTTTGCGCCCATCTCGCGATGGGCCTAACAAACAAGCTTATTATCGGCCCCAAAAAAGATGCAACCTGGTCTAATGAAAGACACCTTCCTTTTTTCTAAAAAAAATTATTGTCTTTGGTCACCTAACCAAGAAGGATTCTCTGCATAAACTATGGCGACAAAAAAATAAAAAAAATACAGCTCCTGGTGTATTAATTCAAAAAAAAAGTAATTTAATTAGTTTCATCTCTCTTTACAACACAGCTCCAGGTGTGTGCCGTCGTCGTCACCGCTAATCGCCTACACATGTGCAGGTATCACACGTTGCCTCCAAGCACAGACGACGACGGTGTACGGGCACCCAACAAATCATTTTAGATCTCTATATCTAACGATATATAGGTAACGTCCACCAGCGCAGCAGTGCCATGAAAACTACAATTCGAGCCGAATAGCATAGCTCGGCACACGTACGTACAACACTAGCTAGTGTACGTGTGCTGGGTTGGCAGCTACTGTGGCCAGCAGTATCAGTAGGCCTGGTTCGACGGTGACTGCCCAGCCGGCTGGTCGCTACTTGTACAGAGCCACGGTTGCCATACCAACAGACAATTGGATTGGTGGTATGCATGCACTTACTGTTGGTAAAAATGCATAGTGACCTAATGATTCAGAACATAACTATACAGAGTATGTATGTGAGAGTTTTTTCTTTTTTATCATACTATGATTTGTAACTGTAGTTCCTAGTGTATCTCTAGTCATTGGCCATTTGAACATTTGGAATCTCTTCTCTCTACTCACAGCTGTGTTGGTTGGACATCGCCCGTATGCAGCCGTACGCATACATCCACGGAGAAAATGTGGTGCGCATGCACATTAGGTAGCTAATAGCTCGTTGCGTTGGGATCGAATCATGCATACAGCCATGTGTTGTGCCAACAATTATGAACTAGCTAGTTCCAATAATAGCACGTACGCTCGCCGCACTGGCGAGGCGAAGAAGGATCTTGAGATCTTGGCGATCTCATCATCAGTATAATCCACGGCTATACTTGGCAGCGCCATCGACAGACAACTACTAGTAGTCCGCGTCAGACTGTCAGTAGGATATGCCAGCAGGCTGCATATATGCGCGTCTGCGCCGACAATTCTGAATCTCCTCTCTGAACTCCGATGAGCTTGGCATCACAGTGAACATACACTAGGATATTATGTTTTGTTCGAGCAGCCAACCACGTACCCATGTGATGATCACGTGCCTAGTTAAAGCGTGACCATACACGGTTGGCGTGCATGCATCAGTCCAGGATAATTAGCTTTGTTATAATGATCCTCTCGATCACATTATCTCATACCCTCGGTCAAACTGAGACTGGCTGTGTACAAGACGAACAGGCATTCAGTCTATCTGAAAAATGTCCTCCTCGGTCGCCGGCTCCAAAACCCCATCACCATGGGTTATGGATCCGTTGTATCCAATTTGGTAGTAAGGGCGTCTTTAATGCGCGGTTTACCAGTTCTATACAATAGATGCAGGTATAGAACCAGGTCCTATACATTGTGTGCCTGGTTCCATATAAAACCCGCTCCTATGCATAGAACCTTGTTCTAGCAACTAAAGTATAGCAAGAGAAGGAGGGAGAAAGAGAGGGGGAAGGGAGTGTGGGTCCCATTTATAAGTCCATCCCTTGCACTATACATTGGGTCAATACAACATGTGACATCAAATTATTGTGGGTCCTATCTATAGAACTAGGGGTGGTTCCATACATTGGAGATGCCCTAATGAGATATCCCATCACCACTGGACCCTCAATTTTGGGTCCGAGACTCCCCCTTTGTCACCGGTTTTTAATACTCCCTCCATCCTCTTTTGATGGTACTATTTCAAAAACTCAACTTTTCACAAATGATAGTCCTATTTGCTATTGATATGGGACATGGCAATAAATAGCACTCGTAACGAGGAGTTCCCAGTTAAAACATTGGATGACCAACTAAAATTTGTGTTACTGTCGGGTACCTGTAAAAGGGGTACCCTAACTTAGGCCCAGAACTACTCGGTAACAAGGCCCACCAACGAAGTCGGCCTGGCTCTGCAGCCTGACAAAGGCCCATCACAATAACTCCTCCTCGGCATCCATCCCGCGCGAGGTGGACGACCACCCTCGAGCAGGGATGTCCGTGACGATCGAGGCTCGGCGACCTCGAGGGAGACGTTCACCCTCGAGCGGGTGATTTCCGTCTCGTTCGAGGCACGAGCATACGGACCGAGCTCGAGCCGGCCTCACCGGGAACGACGCCCAATGCTCTGCGACCCATCACTCCAAGTCATGATGACGCTCCTCTGCAGTCAAAAAGCAGGGGAATCACTGCGCCACGCCTCCACCCACGCCCCGGAGAAGACACCGGTCAAATCCACTCGCAACAGTGGACTTCTGGGCGCCATGCTGCACGGCCACGCCTAACTTGGCAGCAACACTGTGCCAACCACTCCTTTGACTTTGCTCGCCTTGGATGCGCTACCATCCTCGAAGACGACCCTCGAAGGAGGCTACAGAGACTCGATCTGGACGCCGTACGCAAGTTGCCACCCTCGACGCCGTGAGCCGTCACAAGAAGGAAGGACATCACGTCAGCCACTGCCATGTCGTCAGCCGGAGTTGGAAGGCCCGATTCCCGCTCGCATAGTGTGCGGCATGGGCAGCACAGTGCGCTTAGCAACGTCAACACCACGAACACATGTACTCGCACCCTCCCCCCTTGGTCTATAAAAAGGGGAAGGGAAGCGAGCGGCGACACAAGGGCACGTCCAAACGCACGTAACAGGTTCATACACAGCCAGACACACACCACTTAGCTAGCGACAGCCGAACTTGGGGACTTAGGAGCCCATCTCCTTCTCCCACCTTACTTGTAACCCCCTACTACGAGCAACACGTAAACCGGTGCTCCGCACCACTGCTGGACGTACGGCCCCGTGGCCAGAACCAGGATAAAAACCCCTGTCTCTTCACCCGCCATCGGGGCAACGAGTGGATTAGCACTGCAATCACTTGTTTGTGCCGGTGTGACCAAATCAGGCACCGACAGTTGGCGCGCCAGGTAGGGGACCAGCGCTGCGCAACCCTCGTTCCCGATGGCGAACTTCGACCAAGGACGGCCCCCGCTGGACGAGAGCAATCTGCTCCCAGTAGGGCAGGAGGTCTGGTTCGGGAGCTTACGGTTCCAGGCATGTGGCGATGGTTACCACATGCGCATCCTCCAGGAGGAACCAAGCAACCAACTGGAGCGTCCTCATCTGTCACTAGCAGCACCGCGACGACGGAGTCGTCCCGGACCTCGCGTACGACGAGCGCGCGCTGCAAGGCGCGCCGCCGACGTCAGCATCCCTCCTCCCGCGAGGGAAGGACAGATCCCGTGATCAGGGTCACAGGAGAGGGTTGTTCCCTTCCTCCCGGGACCCATTTCTGCACCACGTGCTACGACGGCACGTCCCTATCCCTATGGGCTACGCGGCCCTACGGCCACGTATGCCTCGCTCGTCCGCACCGCCATGAGTGCGTATGATGGTCAGCCAGGCCGTCATCTGGCCTCGGGACGTGACCTCGCCGCTCTGACGCCCGACGATTCCCGCACGGAATCAGAGGATCGATACGCCTTTGAGCATGAGCACCCTGGTTGGGACTACTCGGGTCTCCGTGACCCAGAGGCCTTTCTGGCCTTCCAAACAGCGGCGGGTTATTGCTTCGGCTATTCCGATGATGAGTATGATCCGACCAGGGAGTGTTTCGTCATCAGCGACGGGCGGGTCAGCGAAGGATCAACGTCGGACCACGATGGCGAGGATGACGACCAGGGAGGCAGCGATGGCGCGGATCCAGTACGCGCGCAACCACCGGACCCATCGGATCACTAGCCTTCCGAGGACGAGCGGCATCCACGCCGCCCGCCACGGGTTGCTCGCCCCACGACTTGGGAAGTGGTGACGTCTCACCACCGGCACGCTCCGACCACGAGCCGCCCAAACAAGGCCACGAACACAGCACGGACGCACGGCGCGCAGGACGAGTAGCTCAGGCCCGCATCCTCGCCGAAGGCAAAGATGACGACCTCGCTCCTAGAACGAGCCAAAAGCTCATTGCGGCGGCCGTGCTACTCCGAGCCATGCCAGAAGCAGCTACCCCCGAGGGGCGGAAGCTGCATCTCGAGGCCCAAAAGTTGGTTGAGAACGCCGCCCGACAGCAGGCCGAGAGCTCAGCCTCCCGCCTTCGACGCTCATCAGCCTCGAAGGCCGAACGAGGAGGGGAGTCATCGGTACGCTCACCCCAGCCTAACGGCAGGGCACGAGCACAGTCCCGGGGCGACTCCCACCGGGACATGGCGCGACGCCACGTCACCGAACCACGTGCACCCGAAGCAGGAATACTTCCCGCGAGAGTGCCCGCGAGATCACGCCTCCGGGACACCCGAGGCGCGATCAACGACGGCGACGCCCGCAACACGCTGAACTAAATAAGGCAGCGAGAGGGAGCCTGGACCCACCAACGCGGGCGCACCGACGTTGGGTGGAACCGGGATGCGGCCACGGAGCCAGCGGGAACGCGGGTGTTTAGTCGCAACATCCGCACCGCCCCAATTCCCCCCCGCTTCCGACAGCCTACTACCATCACCAAATACTCTGGGAAAACGGACCCCAGGGTATGGTTGAACGACTACCGCCTAGCATGCCAGCTCGGCGGCGCTACAGATGACGACATCATCATCCGCAATCTGCCACTCCACCTAGCAGATTCCGCGCGGACATGGCTCGAGCATCTGCCCCTCAACCGGATCCGCGACTGGAACGACCTGGTCGAGACCTTCGTGGGGAATTTCGAGGGCACCTACGTGCGCCTCGGGAACACGTGGGACCTTCGAGGGTGCAAACAAAAATCCGACGAATCCTTGAAGGACTTCATCCGGCGCTTCTCCAAGCGCTGCACCAAGCTTCCCAACATCACCGACCATCAGATCATCCACTCCTTCCTCGAGAGCACCACATGCTATAGCTTGGTGTGCAAGTTGGGGAGGAGCCCACCCCCCGACGCGAACCGGCTATTCGAGGTGGCCTCGAAGTACGCCTCAGGGGAGGAGGCGGCCAACGCCATTTTTAATGATAAGAAGGGAAAGTGTCCCGAGGAAGCGTCCGCGGAGGACGACAAGACAAAGGGCCCCTCGAAGAAGTGGAAGCACGGCAAGAAGGGGAAGAAGCTCCGGGCGCCCCGCGCAGCGGGCAATGTCGAAGATGAGGCCCTCGCGGTCGACCCTAACCACAAGGGGCCTCGGGGTCCCCCGCGTGGTGGGGGCATTTTCGACGACCTCCTCAAGAAGCCATGCCCGTACCACAAGACCGCGGTCGCTCACACTCTCGAGCAGTGTGAGATGCTGCGGAAGTTTTACAACCGCATCACTCGAAAGGATGGCGGTCAGCCCAAGGACGGTGGCGGCAAGGACGACGATGGATACCCCGAGGTGGAACATGTGTTCTTCATCATGGGAGGCCCCGCAGCCAACCTAAAACCTCGATAGCGGAGGAGGGAACACAGGGAAGTCCTGCTGGCCCGGCCAGCGACCCCCTCGTACCTCGACTGGTCTTCAGAGACCATCTCGTTCGGTCACGAAGACCATCCCAACCATATCCCAAACCCCGGACAGTATCCCCTCGTCGTCGACCCCGTCATCGGCAACACGCGCTTCTCCAAGGTCCTCATGGACGGCGGCAGCAGCCTCAACATCCTATATGCTCCAACTTTGGAGCTCATGGAAATCAGAACCAGTGAGTTGCGGCCCAACAAGTCCTCCTTCCATGGAGTTGCGCCCGGAAAACGCATCCAAACTCTCGGGCAGATCGACCTGCCCGTCTGCTTTGGAACCCTGGCAAACTTCCGCAAGGAAGTGCTCACCTTCGAGGTAGTGGGCTTCAAAGGAGCCTACCACGCCATCTTGGGAAGGCCGTGCTACGCCAAGTTCATGGCCATCCCCAACTATACCTACCTCAAGCTGAAGATGCCAGGGCCTCACGGAGTCATCATGGTCGGCCCAACGATCGAACATGCCTATGAGTGCGATGTCGAGAGCATTGAGCTCGCGGAGGCTCTCGCCCTCGACGAGACCCTCGTAGCTGATCTGGAGGCGATCGTCAACACGCCCCCTGACGCCAACGAATGGCAACCGGGGAGTTTCGCGCCCGCTGAAGACACCAAGACTGTCCCCCTCGACCCCGACAGCCACGACGGCAGGGTGTTGAGGATCAGCTCTTCCCTCAGTCACAAATAGGAAGTGGTGCTCGTCGACTGTCTCTGCACCCACGCTGACATCTTTGCGTGGAGCCCCTCCGACATGCCAAGCATTCCGAGGGAGGTCGCCGAGCACTCTCTTGATATCCGCCCCCACTCCAAGCCGGTCAAACAGCGCCTCCGCCGTTTCGACGAAGTGAAACGGCGGGCGATCGGTGAAGAGGTACGCAAGCTTTTGGAGACCGGATTCATCAAGGAAGTTTTTTATCCCGAGTGGCTAGCTAATCCTGTACTAGTAAAGAAGAAAAATGGGAAGTGGAGAATATGTGTAGATTACACCAGCTTGAATAAAGCATGCCCGAAAGTCCCATTTCCTTTACCATGTATAGATCAAATTGTAGACTCCACGACGGGATGTGAACTTTTATGTTTCCTTGATGCGTACTCCGGTTACCATCAGATCAAGATGAAGGAGTCCGACCAACTCGCGACTTCCTTTATCACCCCTTTTGGCATGTATTGCTACGTTACGATGCCCTTCGGCCTTCGAAACACCGGGGCCACATACCAACGTTGTATGCTCCACATCTTCGGGGATCATGTAGGTCGTATCGTAGAGGCATATGTCGATGATATCGTCGTAAAAACCAGGAAGGCGGACGACCTGGTGCGCGACCTCGAGGTCGTGTTTAGCTGCCTCAGGGCACACGGAGTAAGACTCAACCCTGAGAAGTGCGTCTTCGGTGTGCCTCGAGGTATGCTCTTGGGCTTTATTGTCTCCGAACGAGGCATCGAGCCCAACCCCGAAAAGGTCACGGCCATCCAACAGATGGAACCGATCCACGACCTAAAGGGTGTACAGAGGGTGATGGGATGCCTGGCATCCCTAAGCCGCTTCATCTCTCGTCTCGGGGAGAAGGGGCTACCTCTATATCGACTTTTGAGGAAGTCAGAGCACTTCGCCTGGACCGCGGAGGCCCAAGAAGCTCTCGATCGACTCAAAACAGCGTTAACAAACACGCCGATCCTTACCTCACCGAAAGAGGGCGAACCTCTCCTCCTCTATGTCGCAGCGACCACTCAAGTCGTCAGCGCGGTTATAGTGGCGGAAAGAAACGAGGAAGGACACTCTCTGCCGGTCCAGCGATCGGTGTACTACATCAGCGAGGTCCTGTCCGAGACCAAGACGAGGTATCCCCATGTCCAGAAGCTGGTCTACGCCATTGTGTTGGCTCGACGTAAACTGCGATATTACTTCGAGGCTCACCCGGTGACCGTCGTGTCGTCCTTCCCACTAGGCGAAATCATCCAGAACCGCGAGGTCTCTGGACGAATCTCGAAATGGTCAACGGAGCTGATGGGGGAAACCCTCGCTTATGCGCCAAGGAAAGCCATCAAGTCTCAGACCTTGGCGGACTTCGTAGCCGAATGGACCGACACCCAGCTCCCCCCCTCGAAGTCCAGCCTCGACTGCTGGGAAATGTACTTCGATGGGTCGGTGATGAAGACCGGCGCCGGCCTGCTTTTCATTTCACCCCGTGGGGAGCACCTTTGATACGTCGTGCGACTCGACTTCCCTGCGTCCAACAACATGGCGGAGTATGAAGCGCTCCTTGCCGGCTTGAAAATCGCGCTCGAGCTCGGCATTAAGCGCCTCGACATCCGCGGCGACTCGCAACTGGTCGTTGATCAGGTGATGAAGGAATCCAGCTGCCACGACGAAAAGATGGCGGCATACTGCCAGGCAGTACGTACCCTCGAAGACAAGTTCGACGGCCTCGAGCTCCACCACATCGCACGAAGATATAATGAGGAGGCCGACGAATTGGCGAAGATCGCGTCAGGGCGAGCCACCGTTTCCCCGAACATGTTCGCTAAGGACATCGACGGATCCTCGATTACCGTCGCCACCTCGGCCCGAGCCTCGCCCCCACCCGACACTCGAGCGGCCGCCCTCGACCCCACGAGCGCGGAGCTCTTGGAGGATGAGGACGAGCCCATGGGGTACGAGGCTTGCTCGAAGAGACAAAGCGGACGCGATGGAAATCGACGAGGCCCCGGTGCCTCGAGATTGGCGGAGCCCGTACCTCGACTAGCTCGATCAAGGCGTTTTGCCTAACGATCGAACGGAAGCAAGGCGCGTTGCGAGGAAAGCTAAATGGTTCCTCGTCATCGAAGGGGAACTATAGCGACGGGGAACCTCGGGGGTCTAACAACGCTGCATCCCGATACCCGAGGGAAAAGAGCTCATCCTCGACATCCATGCGGGCATGTGCGGACATCACGCCGCCCCACGCACGCTCGTAGGCAACGCCTTTTGACAAGGCTTCTACTGGCCCACTGCCGTGGCGGACGCCACGGAGGTGGTACGAACCTGCGAAGGGTGCCAGTTCTACGCACGCAAGACACACCTTCCTGCCCAGGCGCTGCAAACTATCCCCATCACGTGGCCTTTTGCCGTATAGGGCCTCGACCTTGTCGGGCCAATGGCAAAAGCGCCCGGGGGCTTCACGCACCTATTGGTGGCGGTCGACAAATTCTCCAAATGGATCGAAGCTCGACCCATCAATAGAATCAAGTCTGAGCAGGCGGTGCTTTTCTTCACCGACATAATCCATCGGTTTGGGGTTCCCAACTCCATCATCACCGACAACGGCACCCAATTTACGGGAAAGAAGTTCTTAAAATTCTGCGATGATTTCCACATCCGAGTGGATTGGTTGGCGGTGGCCCACCCACAAACGAACGGTCAAGTAGAACGTGCCAATGGCATGATTCTACAAGGCCTAAAGCCTAGAATTCACAACAAGCTGAAGAAGTTTGGGCACAGGTGGGTGCAAGAACTACCATCGGTGATCTGGAGTGTGAGAACGACCCCAAGCAGAGCGACAGGGTTCTCCCCGTACTTCCTCGTCTATGGGGCAGAGGCCATCCTCCCCACGGATCTGGAATATGGGTCCCCTAGGCTCCGAGCGTACCAGGAACAGCGAAACTGCCAGGCTCGAGAGGACTCGCTCGACCAGGTCGACGAAGCTCGAGACGTGGCCCTACTCCACTCAGCAAGGTACCAGCAAAGCCTACGTCGACAACAGGCTCGAAGGGTCCGGCACCGAGACCTCTGCAAAGGAGACCTCGTGTTAAGACTTCGACAGGACAACCGAGGACGGCACAAGCTTAGACCCCCATGGGAAGGGCCATACATCGTCGCCGAAGTCCTCAAGCCCGGGACATAAAAGCTAGCTGACAAGGACGGGCAGATCCTCACGAATGCCTGGAACATCCAACAGCTACGCCGTTTCTATCCCTAGAGTGGCCCGTGGCCCTCGAAACTTTTGTACATACTCTAGACTTGTACAAATTTATTGATTAAAGTGTCGGCTCTTAACCCCCACAGTTTGGGAATGAATAAAATAAACTTTTGTTCCATCACGTTTCGAGGGAGGAATGGCTCTACCCTTGGTAGAACCATCCCTCCCTCGGGGGCTAAATGGGAAAGGACCCCCGAAAAAATCGTCACTTTTTTCAAAAAACTCCTTTGCAAACCCTCGAAGGGAACACACTAGGCGTGAAACGGACAAGGGCAGGGTCGCCTGAGCCGAGTGTTCGCCTACGCCTCGAGGCTACGGCAACACCTCACTTCCCTCCGCCTAAGTCATTCACGTACGATCGATCCTAGTGACGTTTTCCTCTCGAGGCACATGCATCGGACACAATGCGCGTCGCGAAGATACCGCATGAAAATAACATCCCGTTTAAAACGAAATAAACGATGTTTAGTAGGATGTAAGCAAATTAATCTTACATCAAAAAAGTCTGAATTCTTAAAACTACTTTTTACACTCGGGCTCGATGGCCCGAGACTTTCAGGGATTGCCCCCGCCGCCAAGGTCGTCCCAGCCGTCACCATCCTCGGCAGGAAAGAGGACGCCCTCGAAGTGGCCAGCAAGCACTCGCGCCGTCTCGTCAGCAGCAGCATCGGCTTCCTCGATCGCCGCCACTGCCTCCTCGTCGTTAAGGTTGTCGGCGACGACGTACCCGGCGGCGAGCTTCGAGAGGTCCGCTTGGTAGTGGGTCGTGACCACTCCAAGCGCCTTCCGAACCCCGAGCAGGAGAGCTTCCTTCACACGTGAGGTGAAATGCCCCCCAAGCGCTCGAAGGCGACTGGCGAGGGAGCTGCCGGATTGCACGTCGGCGCCAGCAATTTTGTTGCAGGCCGCCGAAGCAGCCTGCACCAGCTCATCGAGCTCCCGCTGGGTCGCCGAGTGTGCCACCAGCACGGCCTCCTTCGACTCCGTCTCGGCCTGGAGCGCCTGCTTCAACGCTGCACCAACAAGGCTGTCAGAAACGAAAAAGCAACAAAGCAAAAGGATCGAGACTCGAGCAAGATCGGCTTACCCTCGACTTGACCCTGGGCGGTCTCGTGGGCTTTCTCCACCGTGGCCCGAGCCGCTTGCTCTAGCTTGAGCTGGTCTTGAGCCTCCACCACGAGACGTCGTTCCTCCCCAAGCACCGACTCCACCGCACGGCGCGCGACTCCCTCGTTGTCCAGCCAAGTGCTGCTGTTCGCGAGCTGCTCGCGCAGGGTGCCGACCGTGTCATCTAGGCGAGTGATGACTTCGCCCTTCTCCCGACACTCGGCGGCAACCCGGTCCCGAGCGTCTTGGAGGTCGGCTAGTTGGCGGTCCCGAGCCTCCACCACCCCCGACAATCGGCGGAGCTCCACCAACAGCGCCGCAATTTGGTCGTTCTTCGCGAACGCCTCCTTGCGGAGTTCCTACGAAAAACGAGCTAAGCATCTCTTAAAAAGCTATTACAGCAGAACGCCGGCTGCAACGAAACGCACCTGGTGGACCTTGCCGGCCTCATCATGAAAACGAAGAGCGTCCCGCAGGGCCCGGACGACACCTTGACCGTGCTCCAACTGAGCGTCCCATAGACGCTCCTCCGCCGCGGCTTCACGAACGAACTACTCGGGAAGATCGGTGTGGGATTGCCACATCACGGGGGACCCACGTTCGTTGACGCGGGCAGGAATCCCGCTGGGCTCGGCCGACGCTGGTTCCGTTGGAAGCACGACGAGGGTCGATGGCGCGGTCCCGCCGCTCTCGTGCCCCTGCGGCCCGGGAGCTCGCACCTCCAGAGCCTCGGCCAGCTCCGACAGGTGTGGAAACCCGCCGCCAAAGGCTCGCTCCTCTCCCCCCTCACGCGGGGGGGCCACCGCGGCGTCCGCCTCCACGGGCGCCGCAGACGGCTCCTCGACACGAAGAGCCTCCCCAGGCGCGGGGGTGGCATCCTCGGTCCGGGCAACCTCGGCGCGGGGCTCGACAACGCCCTCCAGGAGTTGAGGCGGCCTTGGCTCCTCGAGGACCCGGGGCGCCTCCTCGCACGGCTGCCGCCCGACCTGCAGCCCCGTCTGGGCGTCGAAAAAGGTGACAAAGTCCTGAACCACCTCGTTCGCCGGACCCAGGAGCTGCGAGGACGGGTGAGGCGACGAGCTTGGCCCGACCTTGAGGGCCTTGGTCGGCGCAAGGGAAGGCACGGCCCGTCCGCCAGACCGACTGCGCCAAGAAGAAATCTAGCTAGTAACAGACTTGAAGCCTCGATGAACAAGCGAGTAACGAAGAAAACTCTCCGAACGATGGGGAGCTTCCGCTTCAGCCTCGAGGCTGAGACGGGAGCCACCCTCGAGACCTCGCCTCCCGTGGAGGCGTCGGCCCCCCCCTTGAGGAGTCACCATCGAAGCCTCCTCGCCCACCGTAGAGACGACGGCATCTACTTGAGGGACCTCCACTCTCGGCCCACGAGCTGGGGCCTCCTCGACAGCGCCCGGCCGCTCGGGTGCCTCGTCCCGATCTTGGGGTACCTCGAGGGCAGCCGCCGCTACCCCCGACGGGCTCCCGAGAGCGGGCACCACGGTCGACGGCGGAGCTTCGAGGTTGACGAGCCCTCCGCTGCCGCCCCCAGACGCTACAGCAAGGGCGGCCCCACCAGGGGAGGCCCGAGAAGAGATGGGAAGCTCGAGAGGAGATGGGCTCCTCGCCCCACCGTCTTCCTCGGATCCCTCACCAGCGGGATCAGGGGAAGTCTCCGGCGTCGGGAGCGGTGAGAGCCCCTGCCTCTTCCGCTCACGGTTCTCCGCCAAGTGCTTCCTCTTCTTCCGCTCCTTTCGCTTCCGCCATGCCTCCTTCTGATCCTTTTCCTCTTTCGCCTTCTCGGCGAGGGTGCGGTTGACGACCCTGTCTTTGGGGACAGGGGGCTTGGAGGTGTGGCCGCGGGATAGACCCTGCGAAACATCAGTTGCGAGGTCAAACACACGAGAAATCGAAACGCGAAGTAAATACGAGAATCGGAAGGCACTTACGAAACTAAGATGGCCATCCACGGGCCGCATGGGCACTGTCCATGGCTCGTCCGCCAGCCGGTCGACGGCGCGCCGCGCCCGTTGAACGGCGGTGGCGACGGGCAATGGCTCCGCCGCCATCGCTGTGCCGGTAACATCGGCGCCAGGGGTCATCCCAAACAGCGGGAGCTTCCTCTGCATAAGGGGAAGCACCCGCCGCCGATGGAAGTTTGCAATGACACCACCAGCAGTGAGGCCACGCCTCGACAGGCTCTGGAGCGCCTCGATCAGGGGAGCGAGCTTGTCCTTCTGCTCCGGCGGCGACACCCCGTAGACCCAGCGGTCCAGCTTCTCCGTCAGTAGCCTGCAGGTGTAGGGCGGCAGACGCCCCCCGTCATTGCGGAGGTAGAACCACCCCTTGTCCCAATCTTGGTTGTTGGAAACCATGGAACAAGGGATGTAGAGCTGCTTGCGGCTCCTCCGGACTTGGAGCACGAGGCCACCAGCGCGAGTTGGGCGACGGACCCCCTTGGTGACACCCTCTAAGAAGAGCTCGCCGAAGAAGAGGTGGCGCCACAGGTCCCAATGGGCCTCAATGCCCAAGTAGCCCTCACAGACAGCGACGAAGACCGCCGCCTGCGTGATCGCGTTAGGCGAGAAGTTGTGTAGTTCCACTTTGTAGTGGAAGCACAACGCACGCAGGAATCGCCCCGCCGGGACGCCAAAGCCTCGCTCGTGGAGACGAACGAGGCTGACGACGTAGCCCGCCGGCGGGGCGGGCTCCGCAGCTGCCCCCGGCGAGATCCAAACGGGCGGTTCGCCGTCGACGTTTGGCGGCAACACTCCGACCTCCACGAGCCCCTCTAGGCAAGCCTTGGTGGCCGTCGATGGCTTCCACGGCGCGGGGTCGACAAGTCGGACCATGGCGACAGGTGGAAGCTTAGGCGAAGGAGGAAGACGACGCAAGGGCTAGAAGGCAAAGGCTAGAAGGCAAAGGCGAGAAGACAAAGGCTTGAAAGCAAAGGCTAGAAGGCAGGACAGGCGTACCATCGGCACGTGCCCTGCCCCGCTATTTATGCTCTCCTGGAGGGAAAGGTGCAGCAGGACGCCGGCCGTGACACGCCAGCCCCCTAGGCTGACAGTCAGGCCCGCCCCAGGAGACGTAACGGCGTTGGCCGCGTCAACCGCGCTAACCGCCTTAATCGCGCCGTAATACTCGAGGAATCTGGCGCAGTAAACGTGCGGTCGTGTCGAACCGCGCCCGCACGCCTCGCCTGAAAAGGCGCGCCCACTTCTCCCACGAAACCACGAAATCTTCCTTGGTGGTCATCATGACCCGCGCAAAACGAGGAAGGGCGCATTCAAGGCGCCCACCCTCAAAGGGAAAGCCTCGAAGCTCGAAGGCTCGAGGAAGACCCGTCGAGGGACAGAGGCCTCGAAAGCCTCGTTACCCCGCGCGGAGCGGAACACGTGGAGGGAACGCTCAAGGCTTCCCCCTCGAAGGGAGGAAGTCATCGTTCTACTGATCAGGGGTTCGAACCTTGGACCTTCGAAAGGTTTCGACAAGGGCCCCAGATCAACCGAGTCAGGGATAATCGACGGTACCCTCCAAGCTCGAACGCTCGAGGAAACCAACCGATTATATTCGAGGCCAGGCAAAGTGCCTAGATCGAGGGACCCCTCGAGGGGGAGCATCGAGCCCTCGACCTCTATCGAATGAGGTCGAGTCCCATCTAGCATACTTTTGCGAAAAGCTTTTACGAGCGTGTCCTATGACCACGAGCCTACCCTCATCGAACGGGGCATGGACGTCCGCTCGAGCCACCCGTTACCAGCTCAACCAGGCATCCATGGCTCGATACCATCGAGGGAAGCACGGGTCGCCTCCTCCTCAGTCCCCTCGGACGGGGAGCACGAGGTACGAAGAAAGCTCGAAATCTCCCCTACCACGCCAAACAAGGCTAGATTTGAGGACCTCAGGCGTAGTGGACGAACCCACACCTGGGGAAGCAACGAATGCTCTTCACATCGAGTTGAGACCTTGAGAGAGTGTCAACCACTCTCCCAAGGCCTCGGGGGCTACACCCGCGGGTGCGCTAGCGCGCCCCCACGGATTCCCAGAACCCGCGAAGGGACGAAGGCCTCGAAAGCCTCGACGAACACCAACCTCCGCAGGATTGAACCTTACTCCCGCAGAGGCTCGGGGGCTACTGTCGGGTACCTGTAAAAGGGGTACCCTAACTTAGGCCCAGAACTACTCGGTAACAAGGCCTACCAACGAAGTCGGCCTGGCTCTGCAGCCTGGCAAAGGCCCATCACAATAACTCCTCCTCTGCATCCATCCCACGCGAGGTGGACGACCACCCTCGAGCAGGGATGTCCGTGACGATCGAGATTCAGCGACCTCGAGGGAGACGTTCACCCTCGAGCGGGTGATTTCCGTCTCGTTCGAGGCACGAGCATACGGACCGAGCTCGAGCCGGCCTCACCGGGAACGACGCCCAAGGCTCTGCGACCCATCACTCCAAGTCACATGATGACGCTCCTCTGCAGTCAAAAAGCAGGGGAATCACTGCGCCACGCCTCCACCCACGCCCCAGAGAAGACACCGGTCAAATCCACTCGCAACAGTGGACTTCTGAGCGCCATGCTGCACGGCCCCGCCTAACATGGCAGCAGCACTGTGCCAACCACTCCTTTGACTTTGCTCGCCTTGGATGCGCTACCATCCTCGAAGACGACCCTCGAAGGAGGCTACAGAGACTCGATCTGGACGCCGTACGCAAGTTGCCACCCTCGACGCCGTGAGCCGTCACAAGAAGGAAGGACATCACGTCAGCCACTGCCATGTCGTCAGCCGGAGTTGGAAGGCGCGATTCCCGCTCGCATAGTGTGCGGCATGGGCAGCACAGTGCGCTTAGCAACGTCAACACCACGAACACATGTACTCGCACCCTCCCCCCTTGGTCTATAAAAGGGGAAGGGAAGCGAGCGGCGACACAAGGGCACGTCCAAACGCACGCAGCAGGTTCATACACAGCCAGACACACACCACTTAGCTAACGACAGCCGAACTTGGGGACTTAGGAGCCCATCTCCTTCTCCCACCTTGCTTGTAACCCCCTACTACGAGCAACACGTAAACCGGTGCCCCGCACCACTGCTGGACGTACGGTCCCGTGGCCGGAACCAGGATAAAAACCCCTGTCTCTTCACCCGCCATCGGGGCAACGAGTGGATTAGCACCGCAATCACTTGTTTGTGCCGGTGTGACCAAATCAGGCACCGACAGTTACATTAATAAGATGATAAGCAAGGTTGTTCTCCTTGGTCTTTGTGTCAAGGTGAAATAAGACTATCAAAAGAGGACGGAGGCAGAATAGCCCAGCGATTATGCCTATCACCGCAGGATCGTTTAAAAAACTGGCAGTGATAGGTTATCACCGTTGGGACAAAAAAAACTCGTGTGTTTAGTTGGGAGGGGAAGAAAAGAACTTTTTCTAGGAAGTGTGTTCTGTGAGAGGGATGAATAGAAAAGTTGAAAAGAGTTAAAGAGAAACTTTTCTGGGAAGCGTGTTTTCTGAGAGGGATGAATAATAAAGTCCAAACGAACTTCTGAAACTAAACACGGGTAGTCGTGATGGCTTCCATCTCAACAGTCAACTGACAACAGGCATTCAGACAGAAACTCCTCCGGATCCCTAAGCACCGCATGCATGCATTCCATTGCTGCTGCATTCAGGCAACAATTCATCGATGATGGATACTGCAGCTATTTACAGTAGCTGGGCGAGACGACTCGTATATACTCTCTCCGTCTAAAAAGAGTCGTTTTAGGTGTTCGTGCCATGAGTTTGACTAAATTTATAGAAAATATATGTAACATTTAAATCTTCAAATAATTTTTTATAAAAAACTAGATCTAAATTTCTATCCAACCATATCTAGATTGTACCATAAATGTTAATATATTTTTATATATAATTAGCCGAAGTGTTTTCTCGGGACGTGAGAAAGACACTTATTTTGGGACGGAGGGGTACAGTACATTGGACGTAGCCGGTATACGTCAGCAACAGCGGCAGGCGCGGAAGACGCCAAGAACGTCGGTTGCGTGCGTGCAGCGTCGTCAAACCGTTCTTAAGTCTGGGCTCTCCTTGTTGCCAGATTTCATGGGGATTGCATGACCAGCGGACGACAGCGCGTCAGCTCTCCTGCGTGATTTTCCTGGTACACCCCGCTTTCAATTCTCTGCGTATGATCGCTGTCACGTTTGGCGGCAGATAGCTAATTGTGCGTTGCCCGGCTTTCTTTGCTTGCTGTTCTAGCCTCATACGATCCTTCGTTCCCGTCCAAATTCCAGTTCCTGAAAACATGCATGCCATTTAAAATCCTTATTGTATATTTGTATACGACCCCTCATTCGCTGATTTAGATTGGGGAAAAAAAAAGAGAATTGATCAAGACTCGAGGTGATGCTAAGCATAGAGTCGAAGAAAATACACGAAGCCGTGGGCGCGCATGGCCACGAATTCAAGCATGCATTGAGAATCTTCCATTCTATCTTTGTTCATAAACGTTGTAGGCAGCCTGCGGCACCATCCCTTGTCTCCGCTCGTTCCGCGTCCATGGCTGACGGAACCATGGAACAACAGAGCTTCGAGCCCTTGAATATTGCATGCATCAGCCATCAGGGAGTAGGGAAAAAAAAAAGAAAGAAAGAGAGAGAGAACGAAATGCCGGGATGCCCTGTTAACAGAGCATGTACTACTTGCTACTAGTACTGTGTTACTATTTAGTCTAGTACTCCATAGTATATGAGTAGTATTTTAGTCAGCCCCCCTGAGAAAATATTTCAAAAAATTTATTTGTGTGGACGAAACTGCACCGTGCAGCAATTATGTATGCGCATCAATGCCTGTCGAATCGATCGAATGCTACAAAAACCAAACCAGGCACCTGGATCGACGGTGACCGGCGATATGCATGATCAGTATCGCGCAGTGCATGGACGGAGATATGAGATCGACGACGGGTGTGTTTAGTGGAAAAAATTGGCTGCAGGAGTCCTGTAGACTGCCGTCCGTGCAGGACCTCTCCCGATGCCGTTCAGGTGGGATCGGACGATAGACTGTGGGAACGGCTCCTCCTCCTTTTTGCTGCGAGTCCACGACGCGATTAGCGTGGTTTCAGGGCCTGCGCACGATCGGCTCGGCTCGGTTTCTATATTGGCCTTGGCGTGACCTGGGCATCTGGCGGCGTCCAACTCCCATCGCCTACTGTGACGCTGCCGCCATTCCAACATCCTCGACCACGACTGTGACGGTGCCGCCGTTCCATCATCCTCGACCACGACGACGACACTGCCGCCTTGCTAGACGGGAGGCGAAGGCATTCGCGAATGGCAAGGGGCCAGGAAGTTCAGGCAGCTGTTGGGATCGAGTCCTCGTCTGATGTAGCACCCACTCTAACTGCGCATACAGATGAAGTGATCGCTGGGGCTCATCCCATTGATGGAGAGGAAACGATACACGTAGGTTCTTTTTCCTTTAACCATGCATTATACGCCATCCCCTATCAAGTACTGATTCGTGAGTATAACTTTAATTATCAATTCATCGTACACAAAGTAACACAATTTGTAACTCTTTTATAGATTGCACCCAACACCCCCAGCCGACCACCCTGGAGACCATGGAAGATGAATCACCAGAAGAGGTAACAATTTATTAATAATGTATATTGTAGTGATGTTATATAACGTTGACCCTATCTCATTGTGATGAGCCATATATAATTATCAACTCATTGTGCACGTGGTTGATAAATATATGCAGACTTCGATCGTTCCTAAAATTGGAATGGCTTTTCAATCGGAGGAGGAAGCTTTTGATATGTACAACACATATGCTGGCAGTGTTGGGTTCAGCATTAGAAGGAGTGACACAAAGCGCCGAGCAGATGATTCTATATACCTGAAATATATAGTTTGCAGTAACCAAGATCATGGAAAAAGTGAGTCATCAAAAGGAACCACAAGAACAGGTTGTAATGCTCGAATTCAGTTCAGTGTTAGTAGAGATGGGATTTGGACAGTGAACAAGGTTGTACTTGATCACAATCATTACCTTGCTAGTCCGGATAAAATGCATAAGCTGAGGTCGCAACGCAGTGTCACAAAAGCAGACATGAAACTAATTGGCCAGATGAGGGAAGGTGGGTGGAAGCCATCCCAGGTTTACGAGTTTTTGAAGGAATTTTATGGGGGAGTTGACAAAATGCCATTCTCACGAATGGATTGCTACAATGTTATTGGTCGTCAGCGCAAGAAGTACTTAGAGTCCAATGACACACAAACATTACTGGAGTACTTGAAAAATAAGCAACTAGAGGATCCAACTTTTTTTTATGCCGTTCAAATAGATAAGGAAGATGGCAGGATAGCTAATTTCTTTTGGGCCGATGGTCAATCTATCATGGATTACACATGGTTTAGTGATGCTGTGTCATTTGACACCACGTTTCAGACTAATAAGTTTGAAATGCCTTTTGCTCCACTCCTTGGAACTAATCATCACAAGCAGACAATAATTTTTGGTGCTGCTCTCTTGTTTAATGAAACTATTGAATCATTTGTTTGGCTCTTTGAAACTTTTCTAACAGCCATGTCAGGTAAGCATCCAAGCACAATCTTCACTGATCAAGATGCAACCATGGCAGGAGCAATTGCTTATGTTTTTAGAAATACAAGCCACCGCCTATGTTTCTGGCATATTTATGTTAATGCTGCTAAACACCTCGGATATGTGATTCATGAGCATCCTGAGAAGTTTCTACTAGATTTTAAGAGATGCGTCTACGAAGACAGATCTGATTTTTACTTCAACAAGAAGTGGCATGAATTGTTGCGTGAGTATAACCTCGAGGACAATGAGTGGATGAGAAACCTATATGATTTGAGGAAAAAGTGGGCTGCTATTTACCGTGACTCATTTACGGCTGACATGAATTCGACACAAAGGAGTGAAGGTATGAATAATGTATTCAAGAAAAGATTTCGTAGAAAACTTGGTCTTTCAGAACTCTTGGTTGAATGTGACAAGGTTTCTCAGATTCTTCGTGAGAATGAATTGGATAAGGATTTGAAATCACGTCAAAAGTACCCAGTTTCTTACATCCCAAACTTTCCTTTGCTGAAGACTGCAGCAGAATCATATACAGGAAGGATATATTCAGAATTTGAGAAGGAATTTAAGGAGCAATTTTCATTCTCTTGTAAGCCGGTAGAATCTGAAGGACAAATATTGACATATACAGTTACGCATATGTTCTCTGATTATGGAGCAACAGTCACATTCAACAAAGCAGATATGACAATTAAATGTGCTTGCAGAAAGTATGAATCCATAGGTATGTATACCCATTTTTTTATTTTTTTAATACTATTGTTCATAGTACCAATTTATGAGATCTGACATCCACATCTTATAGGTATACTCTGCAAGCACGCCCTGAAAGTCTTCAACTTCAATGATGTTTTCATTTTGCCACCTCAATATATACTAAAAAGGTGGACAAAATATGCAAAGAGAGGATTTTATATTAAGAAACAAGAAACTGAGAATGAAAGTTTGAAAACGCAGGCTGCACGTGTCTCACGAAAGGCAACATCCCTCGCATTGAAGTGTTCACCGTCAAAAGAAATTCTTGATAATTTGGAGAAAGCCATAGATAAGTTGGACTTAGAAGCAGATATTTCTCTGAGCAAGATGCAAGAAAAAGCTAGTGAAGTTCCTCTAGTTTCAGTTAATTGTGCTACAGATACATTAAATGGTAAAATGTCATTTAGAATCCCTCAGGTCATTAAAGGCCCAAAGAGTAAACGAGGGACCATCTCCCTCGAAAAGAAGATAGGGAAGAAAAACAAAAGTGGCAAAAAGAAAGGTTTTGATCCTAAGAAACCAGCATTTTTTTCATCCTATATGCTTGTATAGTTATTTAACTTCATATGTTTGGCTGTAGGAAAAAAATCAAAGAATGCAGCAAAAAGTGGACCTGAAGGTTCAAATCTGGAGCAATTTATAGTAAGCCATATTACTTGGGTTATATTCGCTTTTAATAGTTGATTTGCTTACATGCGATTTTTATGCAAAAATTCATTTTCTATGACACAGGATTGTAGTGAGGATTATAATGCTAACAGTGCAATGCCAAACTTTGCAAATGATGTGTATGGACAATCTTCCTCCATGGCTACTATAATCACGCAAGAAGGATATGCTAATGCGACAACACAACACTTCAATACATATGGTGGTTCTTCTACCATGGGTGCTACCTATGTCCGAGGAGGATACACAGAGCTTTTATTTGGAGTTGATCGAGCCGCAACATTAGAGCCACCTGTTAAGAAATTAAATTTCGATGGAGAGCCAATTGAAGAAACCTTGTGAACTTGTCGTGTTACACTCAATTTTATTTTCATTTATTTCGTGTAAGTTCAGACCATGAATTTGGTATCTGTCACTGCAATGCTTGAAGAATAGAAAAGATGTCAGTACTTCTATCTCATAATACAGTTCAAAAGATTTCAGAATATCGGAACGAAGAAAGACTCAATCTTTCACAACATCCATGTTTATTTCAGAACAATCAATTCTTTTAACTCATTCCATACATTGAACAATTTTTTTGACAGAATACATTGAACAATTTGATAACTACACCATACAATTTAATAACTCCCCTTTACAGTCACCATACAGCCTCCTTTTGAATTCCCCGCAGGCAGCCTCAAGTGCATCAGTTGCCTCTTAGCCTCGATAGATGAACAATCTGTCCAAACACTATAGTTACAACAGAACATTAAGGTCGCATAATTCCTGCAGGCAACCACGGTAGACACCAGCCCTCCCAAATCGCAACTGCATCACCCTAGTTCTGAAAGTGTCACACATTTTCAGCATCAAGCATGGCGTTGGCCACAACAAACGCTTGAACTGTTACTCCGACGGCACCTGCGTCATCAGCTTCCATGGCAGCAAGCTTCTGTGACTCCGGCACCTGCAATGTAGAGCTGTCTCCATCCAAGACTAAAAGGTTGCCTGGTGGGCGACTGCGACGCCGCGGAGGAGAACAAGCCAGCTGGAGGCGGTGGCGATGGGGATAGCTCCGGCCAGAGAAGAGTGCCGTCGATCTGCAATTTGGCGGGGCAACTGCGGCGCAGGAGGATGAGGGAGAAAGACGGCAGCGATGGGGACCGCTCAATGCCAATGCGGCACGGCGGAGGACACGGGAAGTGGCGGCGATTGGGGCTGCCCGATCTGTTTCCTGCCGGAGCCAGCCGAAGGAAAGCGAGCGACGTGCCGCAAGCTGAGCCGAGCCGTGAGGTCTAAATCGGAGCTGGCGGAGGAAAAACAAGTTTTCTGAGCCGAGCGGGGGCGTTCCCACAGTCTATCGTCCGATCGCACCTGAACGGCATCGGGAGAGGTCCTGCACAGACGGCAGTCTACAGGACTCCTGTAGCCAATTTTTTTCCGTGTTTAGTTGGGAGGGGAGGAAAATAATTTTTTCTGGGAAGCATGTTCTGTAAGAGGATAAATACGAAAGTTGAAAAGAGAACTTTTCTAGGAAACGTATTTTCTGAGAGATAAATAGTAAACTAAAAAAAAATTTTGGATCCAAACACGACAGGAATCTCCGCGGCAGGACATGAAATAAGTTCAAATAAAAGAGATTGCTATTTCGAAGCACTGCATCCTAACAGAGTATAGCATGCTGCGTTTTTCCCGCGGTTCTTGCCGTTGGCAGTCCAGGGCATGGCTCGCCGCAGTCCGCCGCCCACTGCACGCAAAGATTGCCTGCCCCCGGCCGTGCACAGTACTGTGAGCAGTCGGCTCGGAATGAAACGTTGCCGCCCCGGGCCGGTCGCTACTGCATGCGGCAGCTGCTACAGCGCGCCAAGTATAACTCGCTGGATCGATCGCTGTACCAACCAGAATTTACTCTCTCTCGCCGTGCAAGTGCAATCCGGCAATGAAATCGATCCCACACCCAGATCCGGAGCTGCTGGTACCTACTAGTGCACTGTACCCCCGTTTGCAATACATCATCACTTGCCGTGCCATTCGTGCAGGGTCCCTTTCAGATTCCTATAGCCTAAGGCACACACTTGCTGCTGCTGATCAGTTCGTTCAAGTTCAGTTCAATTTCCCCCCACAATTAAGGTCGTTTCAAAGATCGGCCACGTTGGCCACTGAGGCCACAATTATATATATAACGGACTAAAACAAAGAAAATTAAAAAAGCAGAGAGGCATGATTTCGAAGGAAATAAACAGAGGCATCAGCATGTGTTATGGATGTACAGTGTCACTCAAGCGGAACTCACACTTGGTTGTTAGAAATGGAGCGAGAGCAATGTGCTTTTTTTAGTGACATATTTTGACATGCCGAGATTTTGACCTGCTAGCTATCTATCATGTGCTACAACACCTACTGGCCAGTATCGTGTACCAAAGAAAAGAATGCATGGCACGGTCGTCGTCTCTTCCGTGCATCTAACGAACCAACAGGGCAAGTACGGGCACATGCATGAGCCACGGGCCCATCCCCATGTTCTTCTCTTCTCTACACTACAGTAGCGTCCTCCCTTAATTGCAGCCAGCCAGTCAGCCAGCGCTCACCCTCTCTCTCTCGTGTGCCGCCGAGCTCAGGCTCATCTCACACGCACAGCTCCTCTCCTCTCTTCCCGTTCCGTCTCCTCAACCACATTGAAGAGCTAGCTCTTCAATTCCCCGTTCCTTTCCCCTCTCCCTCTCCTGCTCTCCTTGGAGCTCGGCAGCATTAACTCCAATCGATCCGTCGTCCTCCCCACTGCTGCATTCCGTCGATCGAACCACCGCACCGGAAAAAAAAGATGGGCAAGAAAGGATTGGTCTCCATCTTCTCCAGGCTCGTCGTCGACTCCTCCTCCCCCGCGGCCGGCCCGCCGGCGACCCCGCCGTGGCCCTGGCCGCCCTGCGGGACCAGCCCGCAGACCGCCTCCTTCCGCGCCGGCGACGAGCCCTGCTGCGCGCCGACGACGACGGCAGCAGGCTGTGCCAGCCGGTGCCCGCCTGCCGCGACGACGGCCGGGAACACCAAGCTGATGCCGCCCGGCGAAATGTACAAGACGGTCAACTCGGTCTACGTCGACGACTCCGCCGCGGACGTCGACCTCTTCTCCGTCGCCGGCGACGAGACGGAGGAGGGTGAGGTGCCGGACGACGACGTCCACAGCTTCTCGACCACCACTGCGTCCGAGGAGTGGTCGGAGGCCGTGATCCGCAGCCTCGGACGGACGTCCACCGACCGCTTCTTCTTCGACGCCGGCCCGCTGCCGGCGTCCAACTCCATCCTCGCCACGTCCTCCACCCCCTCGCCGCCGACGAAGCCACCACCAGCGCCCCTTGTTACGGAGGCGAAGAAGGCGATGACGGAGACAGAGGCCGATGGAGAGACGCCGCCCGACGACCCAGACGACGACGGCGGCGGCGACGAGGAGGAAACGCAGCAGCAGCCGTGTAAATCGCTGGCGGAGGGGAGCGTGGCGGTGGCGGTGGACTCCGGCGACCCGTACGGGGACTTCCGGGCGTCCATGGAGGAGATGGTCGCCGCGCATGGCCTCCGCGACTGGGCGGCGCTGGAGGAGCTCCTGGCCTGCTACCTCCGGATCAACGGCAAGCACCACCACCACCTCATCGTCGGCGCCTTCGTCGACCTGCTCCTCGGCCTCGCCTCCTCCTCCCCCTCCGACGCCACCGCCACGAGCAGCTCCAGCAGCAGTGGCAGCGCTTGCGCCGGCAGCCGCTGCACTACCAGCACCAGTACCAGCACGAGCACGGCGGCCACCACCTCCTCCAGCGCCGCTACCGCCACCGCAGCAGCGGCGGAGCAATGTGGCGTTGGAGCCGAAGGCGTCGCTTGCTGCTGCTCCTCGTCCTCGTCGTGCGCCGCCGAGCACGACGTCGTCCAGGATGACGTGGCGGAAGAGGAGGAGGAGGAGGAGAAGGCCCATAGTGCTGCGGCCACCGGTGACGATCGTGCCACCGCCGCAGCTAGTGCTCCACTGCGCGTGCCGTAATCGATCACCCACCAGCAATCCCGATATGCCTTCGTGCTGCTGCTGGTTATTAGTGTTTTGATGATTAACCAAGCAAATTAACGACACGATGATTAATCGGAGTAGGTTTTTCAGTTCTTCTCTTTTATTTAGCAGGGCTGTAGTAGGTGGGGGATCGTAGGAAGGATCCAATGCAATGTGTATGATATATTAATTGCATGGGTAGTAGAGAATTAAGCAAGCTCATCGCTGACAATAATTCAATACGGCAAGAGCAGCTTAGCTTCAGGAACAATCCTTGGAGCTCCTTTACTAGTAGAGGCATTCATTATAATTGCATGATTTTACAGTAATCTGGTTTATCCTCATATCGCTACTCACCGGCCATGTCGTCGTTTACGTTGATCCGAGCTAGTACTAGGCTAAAGAAACTGTCTCCTGTGTGTTTTGCTTTGTTTCGATGATGATACAGTCAGTATGCACCGACCGGTAGGTGGGGCAGGCATACCCCCATTTAATACGGTCACCTATGGGCGGAGGGGCCGCATGCATGTGCCCGTATTTATGTGCGTGCGTACATCATACAAGTAGACATGTAGTAGTAGTAGCGGTACACGGACAGTACGTAGCTGGCTGGTAGGGGCGGCCGCGCGCGCAGGAACAGTACAAAGCCCTGATTGAATATTGGTTGCGCGCTAGCCGCCTTCTCGACATGTCACGGTCGCCGTCGTCCGCTCGTCGCCGTCGCCGTCGTCGCGGCCGATGATGACCGGCGAGCTGTGTGAGGCCCCGCTCCCGTGCGCGCCAGACCGATCGGGCGCTCGGACAGCCGGTCGGACCCCCCTCTCTGTGATCTCCATTAAAGCGTGAACAGTGCTCGTGTGTGGCCTGGCGCGTGCCACTGATCCATCGTCAATGGATTTTTGCTCCACTGATCCGTGGCTGGCTAGCCTAAGATTTTGAGCTCTACGGTAGTATTGTTTAACCTAGCCGCACATGTCGATCGTCCTCAAAAGCCCCAAGCCGTTTTTGGACGGGGCATTGCATGTCCCCAGCTTAAATTAGCTACTACTACAGTGAGTACAGAACCCGCAGATCAAGTGGCCACCAAACAAACTATCGTTACCGTATATCTGTAGTCGTAACCAACAACAAGCCGCGGCTGTCTCGTTCTGGTGCGTGCAACGGGCCGGAAAACGAAGATTCTCCCGTGGAAGCCGCCGGGACGATCGCATAGCATACACTTGGACATGCCCGCAGGAGAAGCTTCTGAAACCAGGAACGCCGAGTGCCCTTTTTCCAGCCGGCTCGTGGCACGGGGAGCCATGCAGACGCAGACGCAGGCAGCTTCGATCGCCCTCGATGCGCATAACCCTTTTGGACTGACTACCATCCGTTGCGTGATCCTCAGTGCACAGTGCAGGGCTTGCTTTTCCCTCGTTTGAAGGCATCCATCCGAAGTTCCGAACCCAAGAATTAAGGCTCAGTTATATGTAATTTTTGTTTTCGGCTAATGGTGTCCGCATTCAGAAAGCAAGCACCTCGACCTCGAGCCCTCGCCCGTTCCAGTTTATAACGATAATGGTGTCGTACTGGGCTACTGGCGATTGTATTGGCATGGTACCCCATTGTCAGTAAGAGCAAGAGGACCACCCTTGTGTCATAGTTGCATCAGGTTTATGGAACGCGACAGTGTTAGGAGTACTCTTGCTGCTGGAGAGTGCAGCAGCGAGCAGCGCAGGAGGACTTGGGCTGTGTCACTAAAAAAGGTAGGAAAAATACTTTTTTTTTATTGGGACGAGGGGATGAATAGAAAAGGTGAAAAATTAATTTTTTGAAAAACGTATTATGTGAGAGGATGAATAGGAATTAAAAAATACTTTTTCCATCTGAACACAGCCCGTGCTGAGCTTAATTTTTGGTGGACCTCCTATTCCTAGTCCTTGGCTGTGTTAGATTGGAAGCAAAAAGTACCTTTTCTAGATGAATAGTGTAATAGGATGAATAGTAAAAACTTGTTGGAGAAGTTCTTTTACTACGGAAGAGCTTGCTTGCATCGAGCTCGGTGCGCTCGCATTCAAGAGCGTCGCGCCCAGAAGAAGGGTCAACGCAACCGACCAATGGCGTTGCGCTGCTCTCGCCGCTATCCGATCCGTGCGTCTCCTCGTCTGTGCTGGCTGCTGCTGACCTAGCTGTTCCGTTCCCAGTTTGGGCTCCAAACGCTGGAGCGCGAGCCGACGGACTCAAAGGGAAGGCCCAGAAGAGAATGCTGGGCTTACAACTACGTCCGGCCCAGAATATCATGAGAAAGAGACGCAGGTGCACGGCAGGCAAAGCTCATCATCCTGCCCAACTCCGGACACATCATCATGCGTGCTACCCTTTTTTTGCGTGCGTGTTGTGTACTTGTGTGTGTTTGCTATGTGCATGCCCAGGAGGCCAGGATCGAAGGAAGCGGATGGAAGATGGAACCACATATTATATTTATTGGTGTGATCAATTAGTTATTAATCATAGATTAGTTAAGTGTATTAGGTAGTTAATCCTATCATTAGTGTTGTCTAATGAAGGGTTATTGTAGCACCCATTCGGAAAGGGTATGTCCCTCCCGAATGGACACCTGCTCACGAGCAGACACCTGTACAAACCGAACAGCCATGTCGGAGGAGTTGCGTCCCTTTCGAACAGGCATGAATCATACCCCTTCGTGGGATATAAATATATAATTCCATTCTTCAATCAATACAACAGAGAATGATTCATCCAATCCTACTTCCCATTTACGTTTACTTCTAACAGAACCCAACGCTCGTCGACTGAAAAGCTCCTCCCGCCCGTGGCTCAAAGCACAAGGACACGACCTCCCGCACGCACGCACCTCCTTCCAGAAAAAAGAAAGAACCATCACAAAAAAAAGTAGCCACACAAAGTCGTAGCCGCGCTGACCAGGAGTATAATCCTACTGTCCTATTACACACCAGTACAGCAGTACTACGTACAGTATATATGGAGCTAGCCGTGGTGGTTGGTTAATGAGAAATACTCCACGGAAATGGCATGATTGGCCCTTTTTACCGCAACAAAAATGGCATGATTTTTAAGTGCCTTTTTTTAGCTATAGGGACACCTTTCTTGCTCGGTTGGATTGCTCCATTGCCACAGCCCACGGGTACCAGCTCAAACAACTGAAATGATGCATTGATGCGAGGCAAGTGCCTGAAACAGTTCCACAATTAACATAAGGAGTACTGTCCACTATATACGTTCCAAAAGGCAAAGAAGTACTACTGCAAAAGTTGTCGTAAAATCAAACAGATCGCGTGAACGAGGTGCGGGCGCGTGATGAATGTATGCACAGAAAAGTTTATGTCGTCTGTCTCAGCGCTGCACGTCCCCAACTCTCCCGATGGAGATGTACCGATGCCACGGGCTCTGCGATCTGTTTCAGCGATGAATGCACATTCAGATGGTTTCAGGCTACTAACTACACGTCGCTGCATCAGGCAGACGCCAGGACACCAAAATATATTACTTCCAGCCTGTTTTTAACCAAGGGCGCAGTCAAAACCTTTTACCACCAAAGGGTACCGTTGAATCGGTAACTTGGAAGGACCAGGAAGGTACTGCAGTACATAATCTCAATTCAATATATACGCTGCTCATTGATCTCTGTTTGAATCTATGGCTACTCCACAAAGAATACAATTACCAAATGTGAAATCATTTTACCAAGGCTTCACTGGAAATCAGGCGTCATGCGTTAAGCATAAACACCTCAAACATTTCATACCAAGTTACATATAGTTAACCCCGACAACTAAGGCCATCTGTACTGGTGGAATAAAAGCGGATCATCACCTGACCAACAACGAATCGATTCAACCACTAAAGATAGCGGATCTTTTAGGAGAGAGAGTTGAATCGGATCAAAATGTAGAGCCGATTCATGGTGAATAAAAAACAGCAGCCCCCACCTGTCAGTGCCTCTTTTGCTTGTACTGCCGCTGCTATGTTTGGCAGAGTGAGTCCATCTCAATGATATATTTAATGGAGAATGGGATCCGTACCTTGCTCCCTGGTAAATAGTCCTGTGTCATCGTTTTGGCAGAGTGAATCGATTCACTACTGGAGATGGCCTAATAAATCTGCTGCTAATTTACTACTAGTACATTTCTTCAGAGACCTTCATCCAAACCAAAGGCCACCCGAACAGGCGAACACACTGAACCAAGCACACCATGCAACACCAAGCAAAGCCAGCCAGAGCTATTCCAAGCTACAGCTAACAAAAGCACAAACACTACCTGACGGATTACTGCAGAACACGACGACTCTGGTAATTCTGACGAAACTACTACGAGATCCTATCACCACCCGGCGGCTGCAGCACACGGGTGGTACCAGGATCTCGAGACCTCCCCACGGGACACGACAGAACAGGAGGAGGTCGCTGCTGACCAGCAAGCAGCTCATGTCATGAGCTAGCTGCTAGTCTCATTCAGTAGTGGTAGTGGTAGTCGTAGGCGTGGTAGGCCGGGTGCGGAACCGGCGGCGGCGCGGTGAGCTGGGCGCAGACCTCGGCGAAGGCGGCGAGGATGGCGGCGTGGTGGCGCGGCGCGTTGAGGGCGAGCAGGCGGCGGAGCATGCAGCGGAGGTCGTCCCAGCCGCACAGCCCCATCTCCACCACCATCTGCACCATGCTCTCCCGGAAGTCGGCGCGCGGGTCCGACGACTCCTTCTCCACCGCCACGCCCACATCGTCGTCTTCTTCTGCTGCGGCGGCGGCGCCCATCGTCTGCTTCTCGTACCTCTTCTTCCTCCTGCCTTGCTGCCTCCTCCTGGCCGCCGCCGGCGGCGGCTCGTGGCGCTTCTTGGGGGCGGTGGAGGCGAGGGTGCCCGAGTAGGAGGAGGAGTAGGCGGAGGAGTGGGTGGTGGTGAAGGTGGCGGCGGAGGAGGATGCGGTGGAGGCGGAGGAGGGGAAGAAGCCCGAGGAGGAGCGGGAGGTGCTCCGCGGCGGCTGCTGCGGCGGCTTGGGCGAAGGGCGGAGGAAGGAGGGCAGCTGGCTGAGGAGGCGCGAGGTGGCCTTGCGCGGGCGGCAGCCGCACCCGGTATCCACCACCGCCACGTGGCGCCACCGCCCCACCGGGAACTGCAGGCTCCCGCTGCCCCGCCGCGCCCTGGCCGATGACGACGACGACATCACGAACGCGGCGAGTGCCTGGCTAGCCTTGGCCTAGCTAGCTCTACTGCGCATGTGGTGTGGCTCTGTGGGCCGTGACGGAGGAGGAGACGAGCGGCGGTGAAGCGACGAGGAGTTGGCCGCCGCCGTTTTATATATCCGCGAGGGATCTGGGTGAGACGAACGGGAACGGCTGGAGTGTGGGCCATCCCCGGTCAGGACGGAGGTGGGGCCGGGGAGAGGTTAAACTTGTGGGGTCAAATGAGTGGGCCACGTGATGCGTTTTCTCTCCTTGCTTGGCCGCTCATCATTCCGTTCCGCTGCGGCTTCTGTTGACTTTGACCGTCCTCACCAGTGGCCAGCGCAATGTTTGCATGATGCATGCTACGCTGCGGCGAGTACGGGTACGGCTGGCCTGCCGAACAAAATACTGGATCGGGGGTCGTGTGTACGCGACGTGACATGAGTACCGCAGGGCAAAATAACATACTAGTGCGTGGTGGCATGGCATCCAATTTCTCATCTCTACCGTCAGGGGCGGGCGTGGCAGCATGAGAGCAGACCGCCAAGCTGGTCAAGCACTTGGACGAAGCGAAGCGAGGCGAGCTTCATCGGGATCCGGTGGCGCAAGGGCATCCTCTAGGAGCCTGGGCTTTGCGCCCACCTCGCCCGCCGGTGGTCCCGCTCGTTTGCCTACAGCTCGTCCCGTCCATGCCGGCGCCGGCGCGCACTACGCAGAAGCCACCGTGCGCCATGGAAAGGAGCTTGCAACTGCTGCCCCCTCCTTCAAAGGAGAGCTGGCGTAGCATTCTTTTTGGGCACGCTCGTGCAGTGCCCGTGCTACGACCAATCATTGCGGCGCGTACGCCTTCGCCTTCGCCTTCGCCTTCCCTTCCGGGGAGCTCCCGAGCATGCAGTGGCTGCTTTGTTAGCTGATGCTGCAAAGCGCAAAACTAGCGCTCTTCCTTTGGCTACCTCCTCTGCAACTGCAAGCCCAAGCCTCCAACCTCATCATGGCGAGTCACAAGTAACGTGCCAGCGCAAAGATGTCGTCGTGCAGTTTCTGCCTTTGCATTTGCAGTCGTCTCATGATCGACTCTCCAAAGCAGGGATAACAAAAGTCACGGATGGTCGGTGCTCTGTGGCAGCGTTTATGCCGGCAGCCTAGTCCACGAACCATGCATGCTTTCTTCGCCGTGGACTCGAGGATGCCTGCCTGCCTAAAGACACAATGACCACCGCGTTCAGTTGTGGATGTTCGGTGCAATCATCGAAGGGGTTAACCGTTAAGACCTTTTCGTTGCGATCGATCGAGTCCCTGCGCAGTCCGGAATGGAATGGACGAGCGTGCAGTTTATTATGATTTCATGCTGTCAGTGGTCACTGCCCAAAGGTTGCAAACACCGTCACCAACACACAGAAAACTGTGATATTCTGAGTCATGGTCTCAACGCTCACGTGTACTACATGTCTATATCATGCGTCAAACACAACCGTGTGTACGTAGGTTAGTTTTTTTCTCCAAAAATATGCAACTTTTTCACGGCCTTTTGCTTGTGTAACTCAGACTAGTATTTTTCTTCTCTGATACGTAGTACAAAAGTATACATTGAAGAGTAACTTTTACACATAGGAGTATACCTTTAAAATTACTGATGGTCAGAGCCACCGACCATTATCCTTTGTTGTGGGTCTTCGATTGTAACTGTTTGGTTCGGTTCTCGTCTACAAAGCTCAATATCTCAAACCAGAGGAGCATCACAACAGAGTCCCACTTGCCACTGCCGGGACTGTGACTGTGAGAGACGAGAGGCAGCTCCGCCAGTCCACGCTAATCAGCAGGTTTGGGAATCATGGGTCGTTCTATGCGATTCCTTGCCAGCACATGTCCATGCGCGCGCGCGCACACACACACAGGCACACAGCGATCATTCGCGTTAGTTTCAGTCTACACCTATATTGTCCATATGGACCAAGCTAGCAATATCTAGTACAGTAGACTCGTGCACTTGGCTGCATTCCGGACGGGGAGTGTCGTACCCGGTTTTAGAAAGAAAACCGAGTACATCTCATATGTGTGCCAGGATCAAATTTCACACATATGATAGACCGTGAGTGAATAGCAGAAACAGTACTCAAACGAATATTTAATAAACAAAGTATTTATTACACTCACGAATAAGGCACAAATGCCAAAATAAACTGGTTCACACGATAACTAAGACGATATCTCCAAAAGCACTCCACAGGCAACTGACTGGTGGAACACACGCCTAGAACTCATCAAGATCGCTGAGGTACTCCGCTCCATTATTACCTTCTGATCCAATATAAGCAAGGATGAGTACACTTATGGTTGGTACTCAACAAGTGGGGGAAATATGCAAGCTATCAAGGAAAGGCTGGGTTTGCAGCGGTTAGCATTTTAGTTGGTCAAATTTTATTAATAAGCAACTATTTACTAAGATATAAGTATATACCAACCCACTTATTAACAATAAAATAAACATAAAGTAAATCATAAACATAATCAATAACATATGCATGCGACGATTTGCTTTCATGTTTCGATAGATTAATCACGTGAGGGTCCAGGCCGTTCATGACCGCGAACACGGCTGTTATAACAGTTTTACACTCTGCAGAGGTTGTACACTTTCACCACAATTCGCGTAAAAGCTCCGAAGAACTTTGGACCCAACCATGCAGTGCGGGCCAGGCACGTACCACACTTCCGAGGTGTGACTGCATAGGGACGCTACGAGGCCTTTACAAAGATTCCCTAGTTAGAAACAATCCGCTAAGGTTTCCGGATCGGAAGCAGGCATAACCCTCCCTAACGGGTATAGTGTCTTAGCCAAGCCCACTTCCCGAGAGAACCGGGCTATACACCGTCAACCGCCACCCCCCATGCCCTTTCGGTAAGATCATTCCTAACCAAGGTTTCTAATTCATTAGCCAAGACCAGAGCCATGTAGTATTGTGGTTGTACGGTTAATCCTGGGTGGTTCTCCATGTTCCGATTAACATGGTGATCTTGTATTAACATAACAAGATGTGAATAATAAGGATATTTGTCAATGTTGGATAGAACCCATCATGAACCAAAGTTAAGCATCTAGCATAGCTACCCAACATGAAAGTAAACCCGGTTTATCAAGGCTTAGGTGTAAAAGACTAGTCATCCTTAATTAGGACCCATCAAATTAATGCATCACGAAATAAATATAAACTTTAATGTTATGCAATGTGTATGGGTTCAAAAAAGTATGCAGAGGGGGAAATCCACTTGCCTTGCTCAAAGTACTGCGGTGGCTCCTCCTCGTAGACTTGATCTTGATCTCCCTCAAACGGATCGTTCTCTATACGATTCACACAAGCATTCAATCAATAAAAGCAAAACAAATACATCAAACAATTTTGAAAGACGCAAAGACGTATCTAAAACTATTCTTGATGAAGTGACGATCGCGTGAGCGCAAAGATCACTCAAAACGGATTTAAAACGGTCAAGATATGGCTAAAACAAGATTTAGGGGCTTCTTTGAACTGAATCTAACCTTCCAGGGGCTTAAACAGAAGAAACCAGGGACCTAAAACGTAATTTTATATAAAAACCAAAGGACTTTTGTGAAAAACGACGCGGCAGGACGGCGGGTTCTATTTTTAGAAAGCTCAGGGGCCTAAACGAAAAGAAAAGGACCTAGATCTAATTATTTTTGAACTGGCTTGGACCGCGGGTTGATTCCTAAAAAGATCAGGGGGTTTTCTGCAAAATCACACGACTGACCGGTACGACTTAAGTCTGACTCGAGTCGGCTCGATCCACGACCGTTAGATCCAGATCTGACGGCTGAGATCAAAGGGACAACTTCCGCGGCGGCGCGCGGCGGCGCTCGGCCGGAACTTCGCCGGAGACGAGCGAATCCGACGCTAGGAAGCTCGGTTTCTCGCCGTGATTGGCTTGGGAGAGAGCTGGGAACGCGGGGATTCTATTTTAGGGAATCTAAAGAAGGATTGGGCGACATTGGAGGCCCACGACGGTGAGGGGCGGCTCGGGAACGACGGTGATCTTGCGCACACACAAGAGAGCAAGAGAGAGAGAGATTGGAGGCTTGGCGACTTCCTTACCTCAACGCGAACCTCGACGACGGACTCAAAGCGGCTAAGGCGATCTCGAGGGCTCGAATCGCGGCGGCGGCGGAACCCTAGGGTTTGGGCGCGGCTAAGGAGCTCTGGGCGACGCGGAGGGCTCGGCTTTGGTTTGGGGATCGAGGGAACTCGTTACGGCGGCTTATAAAGGCCGGAATCGAGCTTGCGCAAGGGAAAAAGGACGGCGCGGCGTCGGGGCAAGGTCGGACTCGGCGTCGAGTCCCGCTCGGCGACGCGAGGAAGACGACGCTGACAAGGCGGGCCCACATGTCAGCGACCGAGAGAGAAAAGAGAGGAGAGACGGCTGGGCCGGGCTGTGCGCGAGGAAAAAAGGCCGGAGGAAAACTGGGCCGCAGGCGCGTGCGAGGGAGTTGGGCCGAGAAAAAGAACTGGGCTGGGCTAGAAGAAAGAGAGGGAAAAGAAAGGTTTTGAAAAGAGTTAAACTTTTGCAAACTCTTTTCAAATTCAACAAACATTCAAAAATATATGCAAACCAGCATGAATGCAACAAAAACTTTATTGATTCTAATTTAAATGTTGTTTAAATATTTAAGAGCCAAAATTTGCACTTACAATTTAATATTCCCTAAAACAAATAAACTAAGAAAGTAGTTGCCTATATTGATTTTAATGTGATGAAATTAGGGTGTTACAGGGAGCATATCCCGTGTTGCGCCTCCTCTCTTGATCATCATGTCACTGCGTCGTCGGCGAGCGTTCCAACAAAAGCCGCAGCTTTTCATCAGACCCGGCCGGCAACAGCCAATGCAAGCCACCAATGGATCGACTCCGGATGACGACGGCGCATGCGTGTCCCCGGAACAGTAGCAACAAGAAAGGTTGGGCCGTTGGGCGTGCCGGAAACTGTGACAGGCCTCGCCTCGCTTGCGTGTGCGTTGGGTGCGCCTGTGCTCCAGCCATCGAGGCCCCGGCGAGGCGAAAGCTTCCCCAGCTTGCAGAAGCTCCTTTGCTTACGATTCATGTCCTCATCAGTTAGCTTATGGGCAATCACCATGATATACGTATGGTCGTATACTCGTATGAGCGAGTTAGAGACGAGAGCCCCGAATTTGTGGCTGCTGTGATGTGCATGCTCTAAAAATTTGAACTGTAAAATCCTCTCCAACCGATCCCGCGTACTGAACGTTCCCCCACACACGATTCACTTCGGTCTTGCACCGTGAAACCGGCCGAGTCACTGGCAATGGCTCGAGGTTCGCACGGCTCGTCCTCTTCAGACTCGAGACATTACTGAATGTGAATTGAATCTGAACTGACCAGCTGCCCCCATCTAAAAGGTCAAAACATTTACACTTGTGGCAACATACAAGCAGACAGCACAAGGCAGCGGCCCGGCCTGGGCACGTGAGCCGGAAATCATGACGTTCCCGGGGCTTGACTCACTCAGGTGAGCGTGCGATGCGCCGCTGCCTGCTTGCTCGCTGCATGCATTGCAGCCGAAAAGGAGTTCAGGTTTGGGCTGTAGTAAAAGTTTCTCAAAAGATCCGACTCGTCTCCCGGCCTTGGGCCGGCCAGCCCGCCATGAGGGCACCCGCAGTGTGTGCGATGCCGGAAATATCATTTTACCTCCACGTAGAAACGATGCTCAAATTGAATTTTCACCGTAGTGTGCTTTGTTCGATGCCAAAAGAATAGTAAATGGTGGAGTACTAGGAGGTGCTGGGGTCGCTGTCCTCGCTCATCAGCAGAACGTGCGTGCGTACGGCGGCGATGAGGAATATTTTATTCCTTTCAGCAAACGAGCACCGGGGTCTGAACTGTTTTCGGTGCCAGCTTTTTTTCTTAGCATCGTGAGTTGCAGCGGTGAAGTTGATGAAAACCGATGCTAAACTCAGCATCGTTCGGGACAACACTGCGGGTGCCCTGAAGATGCCAGCAGGAGAGATCGGCTCTCTGCACCCAGCATTTGCTGCATGCCTGCATCTTCAGAATACAGAGCGTTTCTACTGTGTGCCACTGGGCTACCTGTGCTGATGAGGGAGTGAGCGCATTTCACCACCCTCATCTACCCACCCCGAGTGAGACTGCAGTGAAATTTGATGCGTCCCAGCTGTACTCAGCAATTACTTGTCTCTTCTTCATTGCAATCTTATCATCTTGTCTGCTGAAGGCTAGTACGGAGTAACTCAAGAAGAGAGGAGAAGAAATTACTGTGCTTCACGCCGGAGCCGTGAACCCATCCATGGCCGGTCTACACTACCGCACGGTCGCGCACGGACTCTAGCTAGACTCCTGGTGACGCCGTGAATAATGTCTTGGCAGCGCGGCGGCAACCAATGCGTGGCAGGCCGGGCTTTTATTTGGCACCGCCTGGATTCACGGCGTCGCCATGCCGATGCGACCTCACGAGTTTACTACTCCTGGGGTGTGTTTAGTTGGTGGGAGAGAAAAGAACTTTTTCTGGGAAGCGTGTTCTGTGAGAGGGATAAATAGAAAAGTTGGAGAGAGTTAGAAGAAAACTTTTCTGAAAAACGTATTTTCTAAGAGGGGTGAACAGTAAAGTCAAAAAAAAATACTTGATCCGATCCGATGTCCCCTCTGTGCTGGGGGACTGCCTGCATGCAAGTGCAAACTATTGGGAGGCTGTGGCAGATGAAATTTATCAGTGCATAGCATGGAAGAAGCATGGACGACAAGCGCGTTCAGTACTTCAGTTCACCATTTTTTTTCAAAAAGAAAAAACAGTACTTCAGTTCACTTAGGAGGCCTGACCATGTAGAACATGGGCTGGTTTAGACCATGTGGGCTGTTGGGCTGGTCGCATCCGCTCTGGTGGTCACACTCACATGGCTGGCTATTCGGCCTGTTGGGCTGGCCTCTCTCCTCTCTGATATGGGCTACCTCGGTTCAATCCGGGAAGGTGACGGCCCATAGAACGAGTAGCCAGCCAGTTGACTGACCACGAGAGGAGGGAGCTGACAGCTGAGCAAGTCAAGTGAGCAGCTCAACGCCTGGAGCTGCATGCGTGGCGCGCAGTTTCCAAGTGCTGCGGCAGTCTCGTGGAAGATGGCGACGGGTGCTTTGGAGATGATAATAGTACGACCTTCTCGAATAGGATAACGGGTCTTTTCGATAAATAATAGGATAATAACGGAGACGGCATGTGCAGGTCAAATCAGCAACGGATCAATAGAGGATTAATGCACCTGCTGATGGAGCTTCCATCGATTGATCGAACTGGTGAGCTGATAAAGCACCTAACGACGATGCCTGAACCCAACAAAACCTATAACGCACTTTACATTGAGGTTGGTAAACCGGTTCCTTCCCAACTACCCGTTACCCGTGTCGGAACAACGAGAGCGGAGTGTTGTTGTGACCCGTATTGGATAATGACGGGTGAGACGATCGAGCAACGCAATGCACGGGCACGGCACTGGTCTTGCGAGTATTCACGCTGAATCGGAAGAAAAAGAAAAGAAATGCGTCAGTTGCGTACTCCAATATGTAGGCTCTAGCAGATACGACACGAATGGATAAGCCGTGTAGGAAAACTAATCGCCAGGGGATGTCATCTGAATGGGAAATGAGAGACACAGAGGGAAGGCGTTGGGAAATTCATGGCAGGAAACAAACACGGCTAGAGACTTTGACGATGGTGTCGGTTGTCAAGATTAGATTTTTAATCGCCGAGAAAAGTCAAAATTAACCAAGGCGTCACAGGTCGAGGTGAGATACGTAAATGCATCATCATCCTTGTTATGAGCATGTCTGCATGTGTGGTTGACCCGGCCCTAAATTCTTGCCGCTCCCGCGGTGGATTAGTTGGACCATGCAGGTTGTTGTTGGAAATTTGGAATGTTGGGGTTGGCTTTGCATTGCGTTGCATTGGGTCGTCGTCACGGCACGCGTAGAGATGCCGCATGGAATCTTCTCCGCTTTCGCGTGCTATCTCCCGCCGGCACGTCTGGTCCATTTGCGGAAAACTAACGGAGTGATCACCCGGGAATATTATGATCGATCAGCCATTCTCGTGATCACCGTCTCCTGTCCCAAAAGGTCGCCCTGGATATCCTGCGGTACTAAAAATGCAGTGCCCGGCTTGTTGTGAGCTCTGGAATACCATGCATTTTGTTTCCACTGCATGTGAACGTGAGCGTGGATGAGCTTATGTAGTAGCAACTAAACCGCATCGAGATAGAATTGGCAATGCATATACAAGGAAAATGCAAGCCTATAAGATATTGCTTGATCGGGAGGGCAATTGTTGTAGCACAAGCAAGACGCAACCAATGGTGACGCGACATAATACACATGAGTGCCCATACGAGTATTAGACTTTCGATTTGGTTCGTGACATAGTGACATGTAGTGTAATGGGGAAGGTAGGTAAACCCAAGGTCAACACCAGGGCAACCATGTCGACATAGCGTTTTACGGATTGTTTGAATTATAATGTCGCTTTTAATTAGCTACGGAGTACTCCATCCTATTGATGATTATTCCATGACAGTTTCTTTTTCTGTTTTCAACTAGTAGGTCTTCTATTTACATCCACTTTCGTACGTGAGGTGCCTACCGCCTACGCGTTCGTCACGGACGAACAAGTCGTATGTATGCAACGAGACAACGTCCAGGCACATGGTACGCCAAAAGTCGCCGATGTCTTCTTGGCAAGTGAAGCTTCGGTAGAAGTTTTGGGGAGCAACACGGGGGGCCACAGGAGCATCGGCGACACGGAAACATAGTAGCCATTCGAAAAGCGTAAAGCCACCCATCCGCACACCCACACCACCGCAGGCAAGCAGCCCCCTCCTCCCGGCCCCACCGAATCATAGACACACACAGATGTGCCGTAAAGCAAAGTCCTCGTCCACCATTGTACTCCTCTCCTGTGGGCCCACGCTGCGCAGCCATGGCCCAGGCCCAGGCCCAGTCGGTGGTCGCTTCCTCGTCGTCGTCGGCTGGGACGGGACGGGTCCAACCCCACCACGTCCGACGAGACGACTCGGCAACGCCAACGGCAACTGCTCTCAAATCTCTCCCACTTCCACCGCAGCAGTCTCCCCGAAGCCAACGCAACCGCTTCCTTCTCCTCTTCCTCTCCTCGGCCTCCCCGCTCCCATTCCGCCACCGCCGCTCCAAGCGCGTCTCCCCATTCTGCTCCGCGAGCCGCAGCGACCGCCGCAGGCAAGGACCCCGGGGATTTCGCGCGGGCGGGACCGGAGGAAGGCCAGTGCTGTGCGGAACTACTCCGCTCCCGCAGGCACAGGCGCCGCGCGCGCGGGCATTTCCTGTCCGGCGAGATGTTGGGGGAGCTCCTGTCGAAGATCCTGCTGTAAGTGCCCGCCCCCGGGGAATTTACTCCGTTCCCGCCCATATCACTTACGGGCTGATTTCGAACCTGGTTTCGCCGACGCCGGCCTGCCCGCAGGCTGCTCTTCGGGTACGCGATGCCGGCGTTCGAGTGCTTCAAGACGGTCGAGATGCGCCCCAACGACGCCCACATGCTCCGCTTCTGGTGCCAGTACTGGTACGTCCCTCCCTCCCCTGTCCCCTCCTCAACCTCTGTCAGCCGCAACCTTCCTCGGATTTCATTTTGTTTCCATCCATCGGCCATCCTGCGTTTGCCGTTGCAGTGTTACCAATTCCACATCCGTCGGCCTGCTGCTTCACTTGTGTGTTACCATTGCCAACCGTGATTGCGAGCTTTCTCTTTTGCCCTTTTGCCATGTAGCGTGAGATTCAGTACTTGGATAACGTGGTTTTATTTATGTTGTATCATGGTGCTGACTTTATCTAGCTCACCTTTAACCTTTTGCTCCCTCGCTACCAGAACATGGACTGTTTTCTTTTTTAAATGTTTGTCTATAGGCAAAAGTTCATGTGAAATGATTGTTCCAGCTTTATTTCTGCCTCCCTTTAGTTTTTCAATTACAAACTATTAAGTTTGTTATGGTGCGTTAATAGTTGGATGTTAGGTGGACGGATGGATCATGACACCTCAATCCTGCATTCCACGGGAGAAAGCAATGCCAATCACAGGGTTTTTGCCCATTCCTCAGCATTATTGTTAATGATTGCCGGCTCTATGCTATTTTAGGATTGATACGATGGGGCAAGTTGTGTTGCAGTATCAGCTTGTACCTTCTTCTGCCAGCTAAAAACAGACGTGGAAAGGAAAACTTTTTTAACATTAGAAATGTTTGGCGATTTCTGGTTGATGCTTTGGACTAGAGCAGGGGGGACACATTCTGCTGCACTGGTTCTGCATCTTGTGTATAAGCCTCAGCTCAAAAAGAGTTTGGTTTGCTGCTCCATGTCAAACGTAAGATAGATGAAGTGGTTCATGATCGGGACCATCCAATGTGCTTTAGAGGATCATAATTGGCGCAATAATGGCATGCTCACAATTTGAGTGGTACATGTTCACAATTTAATAAACTGCAATAATGGCATGCTTATTAAAAATTTAAAATGTAATTGAAGACACTGATTTCATGTCCCTTTTGTATGATATCTACTGTGAGTCTGAGGCATTTCAGTTGTTCCACTGGGACTACACAATTTTGTTCTAATACCAGGTTTCTTTTTGGCATTTTCTTGTATGAACTCGATTTAGATACATGCTTAACTTGGCAATTCTTACTTTTAGTAGTAAATGGAACTTGTGGCCGCTGTTGCTTTATTGCAGATTAAGACATGAGTGACAGGAAGTACTAATGTCCCTTCATGGAATGCTTTCTTCAATCTTTAGAGATTGATGGGAAAAAGAATAATTTCACTTATCCTTGGATAGTAAAGTTTTCAAAACATTAGCCTCACATAAATTCAATAAACTTGTTTGCTTTTGCATTCAACATTGCCAAGACAGGGACATATGGTATTAGTTCACTAACTAGTCTAGATACCAACACATTTTTTTTCCGAATAAATAGAGTATAAGCTCGTCAACTATTTTTCCATCTTAATAATGCCAATTTGATTCTGTGTATAGTCATTTGTTTCATTATCTCTGATATAAGAAGATTGATCCATCTGCACGTGGAATGTTTCCTGAAATGTTAAGCAGAGTTGAGCATCACTAGACTTGGTCATTGGCCATCCAACAAATGGAAGGCTCTACGACCACCATATTCACTTTAATCTACTCAATTGGTCAGCCGGAGACCAATTCAAAGTCTTCCCATAAAAGTTTGCAAAACTAGGTTTTACCTAACCTTCGTTTGACTTCAGCATGAATCTCTCAAAGAAAGAGATAAGAAGCTTCATGTGGATTACAAGACTGGCATCTAAAAAGACAAAAAAGAAAACCTGTTATGCACGCGAAATGCATCATGTGTCCATACGAGTTTTCCCCTTGTCTAGATAGTGATGATTTCGCTAAAATTCCACTAAGCTGGTATTTGTAGTTATTTCTTATTTTCTTTTATTGGATTGGACAAGAGTTCTGCTGTCCTGTTTGTTGTTGCATGGCTTTGTAAGTTGGGATAAGAAATGTGTATGATCTATATAGGTATGTGCAGTTCCTTTTGGTTGTCAGAAAACAAGTCAGGGAATGAATTTCATAATCTAGTTTTCTGTAGAATATGTGCCAGTTGGGGCTGTAAAATCAGCATCCTCATGTGCTGACATAGTATTGAAATCGAATAATGTTTGTTTTCTATTTAAATATGAAACCTCTATATACTAGAATGGGGGAAAATTTTGAAGGGGACTTTTACTTGAACATAAGAACATTTTCCGCTAATGGAAGATATAGCAGGACATAATTTATTCACCAGAATGGTTTTATTAATTAGCACCTGAGCAAAGTAAATGATGATACTTTTGGCAGTATTTACTTCAACTATAGGTTCAACAGATGTTTTGCCTCTGGTACCCATGTGAGCAGCCATGGTTATGTTACATTACTTTTTGCTGACACATGTTAAGAATTATAGAGTAACTGTAAGGTTTTATCCTATGCTTTATTTGTTGGGAACTGAGTGTACCATTGGGGTTTTACTAGACGACTGAGTACCGGGGACATTATTCAGGAAATCTATGTTACCCTTACACACAAAACAAACTACAAATTCTGTAAAGAAATAACTTTGTGATTGGTACGACCTATGACTAAAAATGATCAAGTCATGTTTCTTATTGCATGGACTACCAGTGTTGCACCTACATATAAGCTCAATATTGCTTGTTTTGTTTTTATAGGACAAAATTAGTGGTCTTCAAATTGTGCAAAAGTACCATCGTATCAGATAGGCTGACATATCCTTGTAAACTGACCTGTTTGTGAATGTTTCAGGATTATTGTGGCCATGGTTATAGCCTTTGAGAGTGTGATCTCTTGGTCAGTTCAATTCCCGTTGCCTACTGTTTCCTTCATATTTTCAAGCATATCACTTACGTATGCATATCTATTGTACCATGCCAGGATGCCAATGTATTCAGAAATGAAGTTAGCTTTCTTTGTCTACCTCTGGTACCCCAAAACAAAGGTAAGAAAGCACATTTGTTCGTTCAGCTTTTACCTTCTTCAGCAAATCATACCTTTGTTTGGGTTGAAATCAGCTTTAATTTTACTGCATTTACAGGGAAGTGATGTTGTATATGACACCTTTCTGCGTCCCATAGTGATGCAATATGAACCAAACATCGAGCAGAGGCTACTGCTTCTGAGGGCAAAATCTGGACAACTGCTTAGCTTCTACGTGAAGAATTTTGCAGACAAAGGGACGGCCTTCTTCATGGATGTCCTCCGCTATGTCGTATCTGAGAAACCTGAAGGATCCAATGCAGAGGTAATGACAATTTCTCCTTGAGACCTACTCAGCATAGCATGAACTATATTCAGAATTTGCTACTTGCTCTAACATGACATGTTCCATTATTGACTAAATTTCTGTGTGCGGGTTCAGGTTTTTTACACTAAATTTGTTCTTGGCATTATATCAGTTTTAAAATTACATAGGCTATAGTTTTACTGAAAACAATTAACCATGAGTTTCTTATAAAGTGTTCATGCACGAATCGATAGAGTCTGAAGGACCTGCAGTATTGTTACTAAAAAATTTATACCGTTACCTTCCATATATATTCATTATGTTTTCTTAGTGATCAAATTTAGCACCATTGATTATAGCTATCCTAGTATCCTACAATAAAAAAACTGCAGTTCCCTCGAATGCCATCCAAACAAATTATCACAATAAGAAACTAACTTGCAGTTTTAATTGTACCAGTGAAAGTTCTTTACTATTGTAAAGAGGTTTGCCTGCCTTTTGTTTATATTCTACCAAAATCTCATCAACAGATTCCCACTTTTTTTGGGAGCCAACTTTTTTCTTCCGGACGTACCATGACACCTCCTGTTTTGGCACATCTGTAGAAACTCCAACCGGCATCAAACAAACTGTTGCTAACAAAGAAAGCCCACCCCCCAACCCAGCCAAGTCACTCAATCTTGGTTTCCCTCTCACCGCCCCACTTCGACAAGCAGACAACATTATCCACCAATGTGTCCATGCCCAGTGCCTGCCAACTGCCAGGGGACTCGGCTGCCCCCCCTCGGCGACCTCAAACTGAGGCCATGGCTGATCGCCCATGCGGCCCCGCCTGATGCTGTCACCTGTCAGCCTCTCGCCGCTCCCATTCAATCCTGGCCTGCCGGACAGTGACGCGCAACCGGCTCTGATCTAGCAGCAACTGGGAAAGCAGCTGTCATACCCGGTTTTAGAGAGAAAAACCGAGTACATCTCATATGTGTGCCAGGATCAAATTTCACACATATGATAGACCGTGAGTGAACAGCAGAAACAGTACTCAAACGAATAGTTAATAAATAAAGTATTTATTACACTCACGAATAAGGCACAAAGGCCAAAATAAACTGGTTCACACGATAACTAAGACGATATCTCCAAAAGCACTCCACAGGCAACTGACTGGTGGAACACACGCCTAGAACTCATCAAGATCGCTGAGGTACTCTGCTCCATTATTACCTTCTGATCCAATATAAGCAAGGGTGAGTACACTTATGGTTGGTACTCAACAAGTGGGGGAAATATGCAAGCTATCAAGGAAAGGCTTGGGTTTGCAGCGGTGAGCATTTTAGTTGGTCAAGTTTTAGTAACAAGCAACTATTTACTAAGATATAAGTATATACCACCCCATATTAATAATAAGTAAACACAAGGTAAATCATAAACATAACCAATAACATATGCATGCAATGATTTGATTTCATGTTTCGATAGTTTAATCACGTGAGGGTCCAGGCCGTTCATGACCGCGAACACGGCTGTTATAACAGTTTTACACTCTGCAGAGGTTGTACACTTTCACCACAATTCGCGTAAAAGCTCCGAAGAACTTTAAACCCAACCATGCTGTGCTGATCAGGCACGTACCACACTTCCAAGGTGTGACTGCATAGGGACGCTACGAGGCCTTTACAAAGATTCCCTAGTTAGAAACAATCCGCTAAGGTTTCCGGATCGGAAGCAGGCATAACCCTCCCTAACGGGCATAGTGTCTTAGCCAAGCCCACTTCCCGAGAGAACCGGGCTATACACCGTCAACCGCCACCCCCCATGCCCTTTCGGTAAGATCATTCCGAACCAGAGTTTCTAATTAATTAGCCAAGACCAGAGCCATATAGTATTGTGGTTGTACGGTTAATCCTGGGTGGTTCTCCATGTTCCGATTAACATGGTGATCTTGTATTATCATGACAAGATATAAATAATAAGGGTATTCATCAATGTTGGATAGAACCCATCATGAACCAAGGTTAAGCATCTAGCATAGCTACCCAACATAAAGGTAAACCCGGTGTATCAAGGCTTGGGTGTAAAAGACTAGTCATCCTTAAATAGGACCCATCAAATTAATGCATCGCGAACGTAAATATAAACTTTAATGTTATGCAATGTGTATGGGTTCAAAAGAGTATGCTGAGGGGGGAAATGCACTTGCCTTGCTCAAAATACTGCGGTGGCTCCTCCTCGAAGACTTGATCTTGATCTCCCTCGAACGGATCGTTCTCTATACGATTCACACAAGCATTCAATCAATAAAAGTAAAACAATACACCAAACAACTTTTAAAGACGTAAAGACGTGTCTAAAACTATTCTTGATGAAGAGACGATCGCGTGAGCGCAAAGATCACTCAAAACGGATTTAAAACGGTCAAGATATGGCTAAAACAAGGTTTAGGGGCTTCTTTGAGTTAAAACTAACTCTCCAGGGGCTTAAACAGAAGAAACCAGGGACCTAAAACGTAATTTCATATAAAAACCGAAGGTCTTTTATGAAAAACAACGCGGCAGGACGGCGAGTTCTATTTTTAGAAAGCTCAGGGGCCTAAACAAAAAGAAAAGGACCTAGATCTAATTATTTTTCAACTGGCTTGGACCGCGGGTTTATTTCTAAAAAGATCAGGGGCTCTTTTGCAAAAAGACGCGGCTGACCAACGCTGACTCGTACCGGTTCGTTTGAATCTAGTCGTGGCCGTCGGATTTAGATCTAACGGTTCAGGACAAAGGGGCAAAACCACGGCGGCGCGCGGCGGCCGGAGTTGAGCAACCGCGGCGGCGCTTAGCCGGAGACGACGAAACTTGGGCTACAGGGCTCGGAAACTCGCCGGGTTTGGCTTGGGAGGAAGCTGGGGACGCGGGGAGTCTATTTGAGGGGATCTAAGCGAGGATTGCACGGTGGAGGAGACTCACGGCGGCGAGGAGCGGCTCGGCCATGGCGGCGAAGTCGCACGAGCACAAGAGAGCGCGAGAGAGAGGAGAAAGAAACTCGACGGGTTGCTCACCTTTCCACGAACCTCGGAGGCGAACACGGAGCGACTAGGAGGCACTGAGCAACTCGAATCGCGGCGGCGGGTTAACCCTAGGGTTTGGGCGCGGCGAGCGGCTATGGCGACGCGGAACTGCGGCTTAGGGTTGGGGAAACGAGAGGGTCGGGACGGCGGCTTATAAGGCCCGGAGAAACCAAGGCTTGCGCGAGGGGAAACGGCTCGGAGTCGTGCGGCGGCCGGACTCGACGGCGAGTCCTGCGCGAAGACGACTCGGGGAAGAAGAAACTGACACGGTGGCCCCACATGTCAGCGAAACAAAGAGAGAAGAGAGGGAGAGACGGCTGGGCCGGGCTGCGCGCTGGCGAAACGGGCCGAAGAAAAGAGCTGGGCCGCGGTCGCGCGCGCGAGGAAAGAGGCCGGGAAAGACTGGGCCGAAGCTGGGCTGGGCTAGAAAAAGAGAGAGAGAAAAGAAAGATTTTGAAAAGATTTAAACTTTTGCAAACTGTTTTCAAATTCAAACCACATTCAAAAATATATGCAACAGCATGAATGCAACAAAGAATTCATTGTCTCTAATTTAAATGATGTTTAAATATTTAAGAGCCAAAATTTGAACTTGCAATTTAATATTCCCTAAAACAAATAAAACTAAGAAAATGGTTGCCTAAATTGATTTTTTTTTTAATGTGATGAAATTAGGGTGTTACAAATCCTACCCCCCTTAAGAAGAATCTCGTCCTCGAGATTCGGAAAGATCAGAGAACAACTGAGGGAATTCTGCACTGAGCTCATCTTCTCTTTCCCATGTAGCCTCATCTTCTGTATGGTGACTCCACTGCACTTTGCACATCTTAACTACTTTATTCCGAGTAACCCTTTCTGCTGTCTCCAATACCTTAACTGGATACTCTGAATAGGTCAAATCATCCTTCACACTGAGTTCTTCTAACTGCAATTGCTCCTCTGGTACCCGTAAACACTTCTTCAATTGTGACACATGAAACACATCATGAACATCTGACAACTGAGCTGGCAACTCTAGCTGATAAGCTACCTCACCTTTCCTTTCTAATACCTTGAAAGGACCAATAAAACGAGGTGATAGTTTTCCTTTGACTTTGAATCTACGAAGACCTCTGATAGGTGATACTTTGAGATAAACAAAATCTCCAACTTCAAAGATCAATTCTCTCCTTCGGGTATCAGCATAACTTTTCTGTCTAGACTGTGCAGTCCTGAGATTCTCTTGGATTAACTGTACCTGCTGCTCTGCATCTTGAAGTACTTCAGGTCCAAACACTTTACTTTCTCCAGTTTGGCTCCAATACAATGGTGTCCTGCACTTCCTTCCATACAATGCTTCAAAAGGTGACATCTTAAGACTGGCTTGGTAACTATTATTGTAGGAGAATTCTGCATATGGCAAACTCTTGTCCCAACTACGACCATGTTTTAAAGCACACGCTCGAAGCATATCCTCCAAAATTTGATTAGTCCTCTCAGTCTGTCCATCTGTTTGTGGATGATAAGCAGAACTGAAGTTGAGTTGTGTACCCATTATTTCATGTACCTTCTGCCAGAAACGTGACGTAAACTGAGTACCTCGGTCGGATACTATCTTCTTTGGAACTCCATGTAGACAGACAATCCTGGACATATACAGCTCTGCTAACTTAGCACTTGTATATGTTGTGTTGACTGGTATGAAATGAGCAGACTTTGTCAACCTATCCACAATAACCCATATAGAGTCATGACCATCACGAGTACGAGGTAACCCGACAATAAAGTCCATACCAATTTCTTCCCACTTCCACTCTGGTACTCTCAGTGGTTGAAGCAAACCTGCTGGACGTTGGTGTTCTGCTTTAACCTTCTGGCAAACATCACACAAAGCCACATAAGTTGCAACGTCCTTCTTCAAACCATACCACCAATATTTCTCTTTCAAATCTTGATACATCTTAGTACTCCCTGGATGAATAGAATAAGGTGAATCATGTGCTTCCTTCAATATAAGTTCTCGTAACCTATCATTTTCCGGAACACATATCCTATTTCTGAACCACACTGTTCCTTGTTCATCCTCAGTAAAATCCTTAGTTTTTCCCGAATGAATTAACGCTCTGAATTCCTCGATTTTTGGATCTTCTAACTGTCCCTTCCTAATATCTTGCTCTAATGTTGACTCTACTTCCATAGTCACAGCTTCTGAATGAGCACAGATACCCAAGTTAAGTCGTTCCATCTCCCAACATAACTCTTGTGATATCAATCTCCCAATGACTGAGTTAACTTGACTCTTACGACTTAAAGCATCTGCAACAACGTTGGCCTTTCCAGGATGATATTGAATATCCAAATCGAAATCATTGATTAATTCTAGCCATCTGCTTTGTCTCAAATTAAGATCCTTCTGAGTAAAGATATACTTTAAACTCTTATGATCCGTGAAAATTCGACACCGTTTTCCAATCATATAGTGCCTCCAAATCTTCAGTGCATGTACTACTGCAGCTAACTCCAGATCATGAGTAGGATAATTCTTCTCATGTTTTCTTAATTGTCTAGAAGCATACGCTACGACTCTGCCTTCTTGCATCAACACACATCCAAGTCCCACGTGTGAAGCATCACAGTACACGTCAAACCCTTTCTGAATGTCAGGCATCACTAACACTGGAGCAGTGGTTAACTTCTTCCTTAACTCCTCAAAACTCTGTTGACAAGCATCATCCCACTTGAATTTTCGTCCTTTCTCTAACAACAAAGTCATGGGTTTAGCAATTTTGGAGAAACCTTCAATAAATTTGCGGTAATACCCTGCCAATCCAAGAAAACTTCTGATTTCCGCAATACTTTGAGGTGGTTTCCAATTCAACACATCCTGCACTTTACTCGGATCCACCATTATTCCTCCATCTGTAATGACATGTCCAAGGAAAGAAACTTCCTTCAGCCAGAACTCACATTTACTGAACTTGGCATACAACTGATGCTCCCGTAACTTCTGCAATACTAGTCGTAAATGCTCCTCATGCTCTTCCTCATTCTTAGAGAACACCATGATATCATCAATGAATACCACCACAAACTTGTCAAGATACTCCATAAATACCTTGTTCATCAGATACATGAAGTTTGCAGGTGCATTTGTCAAACCAAACGACATCACTAGATACTCATAAAGTCCATATCTGCAAGTGAACGCAGTTTTAGGAATATCCTCTTCCCGAATCTTCACTTGATGATAGCCTGAACGCAAATCAATCTTGGAGAAAACCCTTGCACCTCTCATCTGGTCAAACAAAACGTCAATTCTAGGAAGCGGGTACTTATTCTTGATAGTCACCTCATTAAGAGCTCTGTAATCAACGCACATCCTTCTAGTACCATCCTTCTTATCAACAAATATAACAGGGGCTCCCCATGGAGATGAACTAGGTCGGATATAACCCTTAGCTAAAAGTTCTTCTATCTGTTTCTTTAATTCTGCTAAATCTCTAACATCCATTTTATATGCTCTTTTTGAAATAGGTGCAGTACCAGGTACAAGCTCAATGATGAACTCAAAGTCTCGGTCAGGCGGCATACCTGGTAAATCATCAGGAAAGACATCCGGAAACTCACACACGACTCTGATATCCTCTAATGACTTTCCGTTCACTTGATTAATTGTTGCTTCTCTTCGGACAACTGGACTCATCTGAAACTCCATTCGATCTCCTTGTGGACTTGTGAATAGCACTGCCTTCTTCGCACACTGAATGACTCCATCATGAGCTCCCAACCAATCCATTCCAAGTATCACATCAATTCCCTCAGACTTCAAAACCACTAGGTTGGATGGAAATTCTATCCCCATAATTTCAAGTCTAACTCGAGGACACACATATCTAGCTTTCATTTCACCATTTGGGGAATTTACTAAAAGCATATTTTTCATGGGTTGCTTAGGTATGTTATGCTCAGACACAAATTGTTCAGTAATAAAAGAATGCGATGCTCCAGAATCAAACAATATTGTAGCAGGTGCTGAGTTAATGGAGAACATACCGATGACCACGTCACTGGCTTCCTGAGCAGCCTCAGCTGTCACATGGTTGACCCTGCCACGAGCATAGTTCTGTTGTCCCTGGTTGCCTTGCTGGGAAGAAGATTGAACGGACCTCTGGCCATCGCTCCTCTGAGCTTGGGGTGTCTGGGGGTTACGCTTGGGACAATTGTTAGCATAGTGACCCACATCACCACACTTAAAGCAACCATTAGGCGGTACTGGCGTGACTGGATTGTTGGTCCGCACTGGCGGGGTGCCATTGCCAGAACGGTTCTGCTGCTGGTTAGGAGTACGAGGTGTCTGCTGGGAATACCTCTGAGCCTGTTGTCCAGAACGTTGTGCCTGTTGTCCCTGTTGGTAATGTCCACCATTACCTCCTGAGCGATTCTGGTAACCTTGTGAAGAATTGTAACGAGGGCGAGTATTGCTTGTCTGTCCTGACGACGACGACTGGAACTTCCTCTTCTGCTCACTCAACTCCTTGCGTGTATTCTCACAACCAATGGCCTTATCAAGCATTGTCTGAAAGTTGGGAAAAGTATGAGTCTGCAGCTGGTACTTGATAGGCCCAATCAAACCTTTCAGGAAACGACGTTGCCTCTTCGCATCGTCATTCACATCATCAGGTGCATAACGAGATAGCTGAGTGAATTTATCCCGATATTCACACACGCTCATGTTTCCTTGCACCAATGCACGAAACTCTTCCTGTTTTAAATCCACCACACCCGCTGGAATATGGTGTGTGCGGAAAGCATCCTGGAACTGCTGCCATGTGATGGTGTCAGGAGCGTTATGCGCATTTACATATGCATCCCACCAATCAGCTGCTGGGCCTTCCAATCTTCCTGAAGCATACAAGACCTTCTCACGATCAGTGCACTGAGCAATATTCAGCTTCTTTGCAACATTCTTGAGCCAATCATCAGCATCCAATGGATCTGCAGAGTGAGAGTAGGTAGGAGGATGCTGGCTCAAAAACTGCCTGTGATGATCCCTAGGCGGCTGGACTGGTTCTGGTGGCGGTGGTGGTTGCTGGTTCTGCTGTGCCTGCAAATTGGCCACTGTCTGAGTGAGCTGCTGGATGAGTTGCATCTGGGTTGCTAGGAACTGCTGCATAGCGGGATCCATTGCGGGTTGAGGCGGTGGTGGAGGGGGTGCTTGATTCTGCTGGTTCACCACGTGATCACGCCTCTGACTAGGAACGTCTCTACCTCCTCCGGTCCTGGTGTTAACCATCTGAGTGTTAGATAGATATGATTCAGAGAATGATACTCGGATAGACAGAAGTAAAGGAAATACTCTACTGCGAGAGTACGAGATAGCATTGAAGTTACGAAGAAAGAACAAAGCAGAGGAAAGTAAACTATTCAACACCACTCAGATTCTGTCCTCCCTAAATATTCATCCCTAACTGTCAATTCGTGCATCCAAAAATTATACCAAAATTCCAGAACTATACTCATAAAGTTATGAATCCAATCCAACTGGAATCACCTCAATCGGACCTCTGAAACTCCGGATACAAAATAATCAAGCTGCCTGTGTCAAGCTGGAAAAACAGATTCTGTCCCTGACAACTTTTAGTGTGCTTCTCTCGACACAGTTTTCCAAAAATTATGGAAAAATCACAGAAATTCACTCATCAAATTCTGAAACTAACCCCACTGGTTTGAGATCAAACGGATCTGTGTAGCTCTCGAAATCATCAAAACAGTACTGTTGTCTCGGATATCGGCGCGAGCAGATTTCAGCATAAGGGATATGGATGCCGGATAGACTTGAGATAGATAAGAAACTAAGGCAAAGGGTAAGAGGGGACTAGAATTAAACTCAACTAATATTTTATTAATATTTTTCTTTAATTGTGGTCATCACTCCACAACCAAAGACACACAAACAAAGATTCCAACTCACACATTTATCCAAGCAACAAACATTAAACAAACGATCGACCTCACAAAACCGTACTATCGATAAACTTTATAAAAGAAACCTAAAGACAACCTATTCCCTAAACTGTGTGACGGAGAAAGGGGCTCCAAAGCGACACTTCTTCCGAGGTGGGGACCGAACATTGGCCATCCTCTCTTCAACATCCTCTTGACTTGGTTGCTGAAACAGCTGTTCTTCGAGTTCTACAATCCGCTCCTGGGCTTGAGCAAGTTCATTGATAACACCTTCCAGATCAGTATTTAATGCTGCAGTGACTCGGGCAAGAACATTGAGACGAGGATCTGCTGTTGGTCCTCCTCCCACTACAACGGTTTGCTCAGTTCCTGGACGGCGACGAGGCAAGTGACGGTACTCTGTGCGGGACAGCTCCTCCTGGTACTGGTGGCTGATAGATGTCACTGCCCTCCTGGCGGCGTCACTGACTGCAGCTTCATAGGAGGTATGTAGAAGACTTGACTCATGAATAGACCAAGTCCTGAAGCGTGAGGCATTCTCCATTTGCGCCCTAACATGAACCTGGGTATGGTAATACTCCTGGTAGTTTGCAGCGGAACAGTAATTGGTTATGTAGAGTGGCCTGGTGTAATTGCCCAATGCTTCCAAAACATCTTCAAGCAAGAGTGGGAAAGCACCAAGCTCATTTATTGAAGTGATCATCTCCACCTTGGGCTCTTCTTCATCATCCTTTTCATCCTCATAGACTTCATCACCTTCATTCCCAATACCATCTGGATTCCCTTCAACATCTACTGTGGGTGAAGCAGAATCAGGTATATCCTCATCATCAGAATAGCACATCCACACCGGATCTCCTTGCACATCATCATCCATCTGTGGTGAAGAAGGGGCTGGCTGTGCTGGTTCAGACTGGAAACTCTTGGCCATCTAAGAATAGAGAGAGATCCTTAGTAAAGATAATCGAAATAGAGGCGAAGGTGAGCAAAGAAAGAGAAGTGGTTCAAAGAATTTTTTTAATTAATAAAATAAGACCTCTAAAGAAACTGACTTGGCTTGCTAAACTAAATCCTTACTTCGACCATTCCAATCTAGGCTAGCGTCCTACAGTCAGCACGGCTCTGGTACCACTCTGTCATACCCGGTTTTAGAGAGAAAAACCGAGTACATCTCATATGTGTGCCAGGATCAAATTTCACACATATGATAGACCGTGAGTGAACAGCAGAAACAGTACTCAAACGAATAGTTAATAAATAAAGTATTTATTACACTCACGAATAAGGCACAAAGGCCAAAATAAACTGGTTCACACGATAACTAAGACGATATCTCCAAAAGCACTCCACAGGCAACTGACTGGTGGAACACACGCCTAGAACTCATCAAGATCGCTGAGGTACTCTGCTCCATTATTACCTTCTGATCCAATATAAGCAAGGGTGAGTACACTTATGGTTGGTACTCAACAAGTGGGGGAAATATGCAAGCTATCAAGGAAAGGCTTGGGTTTGCAGCGGTGAGCATTTTAGTTGGTCAAGTTTTAGTAACAAGCAACTATTTACTAAGATATAAGTATATACCACCCCATATTAATAATAAGTAAACACAAGGTAAATCATAAACATAACCAATAACATATGCATGCAATGATTTGATTTCATGTTTCGATAGTTTAATCACGTGAGGGTCCAGGCCGTTCATGACCGCGAACACGGCTGTTATAACAGTTTTACACTCTGCAGAGGTTGTACACTTTCACCACAATTCGCGTAAAAGCTCCGAAGAACTTTAAACCCAACCATGCTGTGCTGATCAGGCACGTACCACACTTCCAAGGTGTGACTGCATAGGGACGCTACGAGGCCTTTACAAAGATTCCCTAGTTAGAAACAATCCGCTAAGGTTTCCGGATCGGAAGCAGGCATAACCCTCCCTAACGGGCATAGTGTCTTAGCCAAGCCCACTTCCCGAGAGAACCGGGCTATACACCGTCAACCGCCACCCCCCATGCCCTTTCGGTAAGATCATTCCGAACCAGAGTTTCTAATTAATTAGCCAAGACCAGAGCCATATAGTATTGTGGTTGTACGGTTAATCCTGGGTGGTTCTCCATGTTCCGATTAACATGGTGATCTTGTATTATCATGACAAGATATAAATAATAAGGGTATTCATCAATGTTGGATAGAACCCATCATGAACCAAGGTTAAGCATCTAGCATAGCTACCCAACATAAAGGTAAACCCGGTGTATCAAGGCTTGGGTGTAAAAGACTAGTCATCCTTAAATAGGACCCATCAAATTAATGCATCGCGAACGTAAATATAAACTTTAATGTTATGCAATGTGTATGGGTTCAAAAGAGTATGCTGAGGGGGGAAATGCACTTGCCTTGCTCAAAATACTGCGGTGGCTCCTCCTCGAAGACTTGATCTTGATCTCCCTCGAACGGATCGTTCTCTATACGATTCACACAAGCATTCAATCAATAAAAGTAAAACAATACACCAAACAACTTTTAAAGACGTAAAGACGTGTCTAAAACTATTCTTGATGAAGAGACGATCGCGTGAGCGCAAAGATCACTCAAAACGGATTTAAAACGGTCAAGATATGGCTAAAACAAGGTTTAGGGGCTTCTTTGAGTTAAAACTAACTCTCCAGGGGCTTAAACAGAAGAAACCAGGGACCTAAAACGTAATTTCATATAAAAACCGAAGGTCTTTTATGAAAAACAACGCGGCAGGACGGCGAGTTCTATTTTTAGAAAGCTCAGGGGCCTAAACAAAAAGAAAAGGACCTAGATCTAATTATTTTTCAACTGGCTTGGACCGCGGGTTTATTTCTAAAAAGATCAGGGGCTCTTTTGCAAAAAGACGCGGCTGACCAACGCTGACTCGTACCGGTTCGTTTGAATCTAGTCGTGGCCGTCGGATTTAGATCTAACGGTTCAGGACAAAGGGGCAAAACCACGGCGGCGCGCGGCGGCCGGAGTTGAGCAACCGCGGCGGCGCTTAGCCGGAGACGACGAAACTTGGGCTACAGGGCTCGGAAACTCGCCGGGTTTGGCTTGGGAGGAAGCTGGGGACGCGGGGAGTCTATTTGAGGGGATCTAAGCGAGGATTGCACGGTGGAGGAGACTCACGGCGGCGAGGAGCGGCTCGGCCATGGCGGCGAAGTCGCACGAGCACAAGAGAGCGCGAGAGAGAGGAGAAAGAAACTCGACGGGTTGCTCACCTTTCCACGAACCTCGGAGGCGAACACGGAGCGACTAGGAGGCACTGAGCAACTCGAATCGCGGCGGCGGGTTAACCCTAGGGTTTGGGCGCGGCGAGCGGCTATGGCGACGCGGAACTGCGGCTTAGGGTTGGGGAAACGAGAGGGTCGGGACGGCGGCTTATAAGGCCCGGAGAAACCAAGGCTTGCGCGAGGGGAAACGGCTCGGAGTCGTGCGGCGGCCGGACTCGACGGCGAGTCCTGCGCGAAGACGACTCGGGGAAGAAGAAACTGACACGGTGGCCCCACATGTCAGCGAAACAAAGAGAGAAGAGAGGGAGAGACGGCTGGGCCGGGCTGCGCGCTGGCGAAACGGGCCGAAGAAAAGAGCTGGGCCGCGGTCGCGCGCGCGAGGAAAGAGGCCGGGAAAGACTGGGCCGAAGCTGGGCTGGGCTAGAAAAAGAGAGAGAGAAAAGAAAGATTTTGAAAAGATTTAAACTTTTGCAAACTGTTTTCAAATTCAAACCACATTCAAAAATATATGCAACAGCATGAATGCAACAAAGAATTCATTGTCTCTAATTTAAATGATGTTTAAATATTTAAGAGCCAAAATTTGAACTTGCAATTTAATATTCCCTAAAACAAATAAAACTAAGAAAATGGTTGCCTAAATTGATTTTTTTTTTTTAATGTGATGAAATTAGGGTGTTACAGCAGCAGCATCCCGCGCGGAGAACGTGGGCACTTGTCTACACAAGAGCCAAAGGGACAGTACAGCCTGACTGTTCTTTCACCCCTTTCTGGCCTTTCACAAACCGATCCTGCATTCCCGACAGCTCTTGCAACCTTGTCTTCTCCCTCCCTGCATCGTCCGAAGCTCCCTTGATCCCTGATCTGCTCTGGTGATTTGCTCACTTCTTTTCTGATCTGACCTGGTAAAGTCTTTTGGGTATGTTAAACTACAGAAATCGAAACTCATGTATTGGCCCAGATTAGCCGGGCAACTGGTAGTAGTGTTGAAATGCCTCAGCAGACATCGTGTCGACTGGTTGTTGCTTGGTCGGTACACGCCGTCCTGTAGAAATGTTCAGCTGTACAGCAAGGCAGCGTCGTATTCGTATCCACCAAACAGACATGTGCGTCCACGTGCACGAATCACGGCCAACTGATTGGGAAACGCTGACTGGAGGCAGTTTTTTTTTTCTTTTTAATACTCACAGCAGACACTGTGGTAACGGACTAACGGTTGGTTTCGTTTTCGTTTTAACGTGCAGCAGAGGAACAAGAAGTCCGGCTGGAGTCCCTTCGCCACCAAGCGCCGGCCGCCGTCGCCACCGCCGCTGGAGTCCATCTTCTACAGCAACCCCGACGCCGCTGTGGTGGCCGAGGCCCTACGCGCCACCATTGGCGCCAAGCCCCGGCGAGCGCCCAACGGCAAGCATTACTAGAGGAAATCAAGAGACTCTTACAGAAACTTTAGGGGATGATTCCTGTTGTACATAGAATGAATGAACGAATCAAAGAAAGGCAGAGAAAAAAGGGAGAGTACATAGCAAAATCAACAACCCATTGACCATTCACCATTGTGTAGAACGGATGGATAGATGTGTATCAAGAATGGTTCACATGATATGATAGAAATCGTTATTTTTTTTCCATCAATCAGTACGTGTCAGTCTTTTTCCCGCGATGGAATAAGTTTCAATCTGCTTCATTGCTTGATTTCTCATTTTATTGCTACCATATTCATTGCGACGAGCTAATCATTAGATCATGACCACTAAAAAAACCAGGACAGAATCAAGCTAACTAATGAGATGCTGTTTGTGCGCGATTAATCATTTCTCTTCCTGCTGTAATCTCATCTCCAATTGTGCCTAATCCTAGCAAATTATTTACACAAATTACACTTGAAGCAAAGCATGAAAATTCTAAGAAAATCCTCGCAAAACAGAGAGAGAGAATGCTAAGAAAAATTCTAGTCACACAAGAACCGATAGAGTAAGGGACGAAAAAGAAGAAATTGCAAGCAAGAACCGGAAGCACGGTGTCGCCGGTGGAGTCAGGGCCGGAAGAGCGCCCCGATGAAGCTGAGGCAGCCGAGCAGGAGGCGGCAGAGCGGGCCCCGCCAGCGCCGCCCGCGGCGACCGGGATCCTCCCTCGCCGACGGCGTCATCTGCAGGTACGCGTACGCGGCGTGCTTCACCAGCGGGTGCCGGATCATGTGGATGTCCCCGCAGCTCCCGCAGCCTCCGCCGATGGTGATGCCGCAGGCCGCGGGTGACCCGCCGCCCGCCGTCGCGGCGTACTCCGGCGACGACAGGATGTCCCGGAGGCTGGTGTACCCGTGGCCCCCACCGCCGCCGCTGCTGCTGTTGCCGTCGTCGTCGCTCCCGGCGCCGCCGTTGGGGATATCGATCAACGGCGGCGGGGACGGCGCCGCCGCGCGCTTCTTGGGCGTGCGCCAGTGCCGCAGCTCGAAGTCGCCGGCGGCAGAGCCGTTGGTGAGTGGCCGGCGGAGGCCCTGCTGCGACGTCGGTGAAAGCTTCGGGGACTCCGTCGGCACGACGGCTGGCGCCGACGGCATAGCAGAAGCGATCGGCTTGTGGATTGGTGGAAGGAATCGAATCAATCGATCAGCAAGCTCGAGCCTCGGGAGGAGGCGGCGACGACTTGCTCGAGGCAGAGAGTGGGAGGAGGAGGAGAAGAATTCTTTTTGCACGGGTGTGATATATAGCACACACTAAAAAAGCTGAGAAATAGCAGAAACTGGCCCACATGTCATGGAATGGGAAATTGTTCGGGAGATGAGTACGGGTGTGAATTTGAGGAAGGGATGTGGACGGGAATGGAATTTTGGGGGCTAGTGAACCTGAAACGGCTTGTCAGACCGCGCGGGGCGAGCGCCTCCGGGTGGCGGGTGGGGCCCACACAAATTATTGAGATCCACGTCAGCTCGCGGCTGACTACGGCGTTCGTCATCCTCCCTCTCCCTCCCATGGTTTTGTTTTCCAGCGTCTCAGGTTCAGGCTGTACTCCTGATTTCTTTTAGAATAGTTTGGAGCAATTTACAAATCCTAGGACGGGTAGCAAAAATCTCAAGATACTTTCTCGAGGAATTGACGCTCCAACTTGACATCCACCTGATTTTTTTTTATCTCTCATGTTTTGATACTACGCTATCCAAAAGGCGACTTATTAAAACACAAACAGTGCACTTGTAAAACGTACTAGCTCCTACCTTGTGTCTCACAAACATTCTCAAATCACTAATATAGGTGGTTAACCATGGCTTCTCTTAGCTACTTATATATAAGGAATCATTTTCAAAAAATTGAGATCGATCAGGCATAATGTGATGTCGCGACCTAAAAAAAAAAGGTGATGTCGCATCATACTACTTTAACACTAGTAGTCAATTTCAGAGTGGACTCTCGCAAAAATATTACCAGCCTACTTAAGGTTTTTTTTCTTCTTCTAAGATTGCATAAGGTTTTGTTATCCTAAGGGTGCGTTTACATCACCCAATTTCTCCCAAAAAAACACTATTCATCCACCTTTTTTCTATTTATCTCATCCCTTCCACTCACAGAACACGCCTACCAGCACGACCGACAGTGTTTTTTTGGATCTACAGTGTTTTTTCCCCTAAACTAAACTCACCCTAATTCATATAACTCACTGTTGATCATTGCTTTAATTTAACAAGCTGTTTGTGTCTTGAAAGATAAACGGATTTGTATTCTATTGGTATTTTCATCTGATGTGACCATTATCAGCATTCTAAGTTCTCTACATTTTATCACTGCGAAGTGTTTTCCTTTACAAACGAACATAAGATACTCACGATCGATCGGTACATAATAAAAAAAATCATGAAAATTGTAAAAAGTCAACCAATCAAAAATAAAAAGGACATCAAGATCTTTACTTTAAAAAAAAGGGTACTGCATGGTCATGTGTTCACGACTGCAAAATCTCCACGGCAAGGAAGAGTAGCATGTGGATAACAACAAAGACATCACTATCACTGTATCACAAGCTTGGGGCCACTACAAATTAAAGAACATTTCAAAACAAAGGATGAGAATTAGCAGCAGCAATTACCTACTCCTCTTGATAAAATCGAATGGCCAGGATAGGAGGCTACCTAATGGCCCCCAGGCCCCAGCACAGCAATGCAGTGGCACTAGTTCCACGAGAACGAAAGCTGTAGCGCCGTTGGAGATGTGGCCCTAGTTTTGCCGCATTTCGCTCATCCTTTGTCGTCCCAGTTGCCGCATGCGGGCCCGGCCGGGATCAGTCCGACTCAGCAATCCGCTTTCCGTTAGATTCTTGGCACACGTTGGAGCGTTTATGCTCAACAGTCAGCATTGCGCACTTGCTTGGGATATATTCTCTGCAAAATTGTGGTATATGTGTCTGTCTGTCACGATTCAGGATGAGCTAGCTAGCTTGGGCAAGTGGACCAGGATGCGGATTCTCCTCTTTTCCCATCCGGATTGGAGGATGATCTTGTTGTTTTTTTTAAATAACGCGCTAAATTTAGAAGTGTTGGTACCTGAAGGCCATTGGATGAAGCTGATATAGAATCGCATCAAAGTTCAGTCAAGACAGCTGTTGCATTTCCTTTGGGCGACCTGTTTCAAGCATCACATCAGACCAGGCATATAACTATGGAAGTTTTTTTCTCTCTCTCTAGCTTCTATCGTTTGTTTGTTTTTTATTTTTTTCAAACTCTTGTACTGCTTGTTTCGATTGGGCACGCACGATGTACATGCTTTAAAACAAAGTAATCAGCGAGTCATTATCAGTCCATGTCAACATTTCAAAGTAGGATCTTAATTGCATTTTGCAGCTCAAGAGTGCAGTAAGCCGGGAAACTCACTTTATGCTCCAGAGTCCAGAGTCAGCACTCCATTCCAACACTTGCATTTTCAGAATCGAACTTCTGTGGATGAGCCGGGCTAGGCGAGGTGGACCGGAATGCAAAAATAAGGCCCTTTTGTTTTGGGACAAGTTGTAAATTGTAATCAGTTGGGTTAAAAAAAGAGAGGGAAAAAACTGGAATCAGTTGCCTATAATACCTTCATAATTTGGAAAGAATACTAAATATACTAATCAGTGGGATTGATTCGTGACCTGATCTTGAGTAAGACTTGGTACATAGTTTCCACAACCTGTCGCTGAAAAAGGATGAAATCTAGGCCAATAGTTGGCGCATGTTCCATCGGAATTTTCTTAGGCATCTTGCCATTGTTTATTGGGTAGCACTCCCACCCAATCAAGGTCTGCATGGATTTCCATCTTAAGGAAATGTCTGCCTGCATCGAATATCGACAGGGTGAGAGACTGAGACTAATGCAACAAAAGGTGTAGTCAAGATGGTTGTTGTGTTTCCCTCCATCTATGGTCTTCTACATAACACAGAAAAAAAAGGCCCGTTTCAACTTCGTCTTTGGAAGAGGCATCAGTCCATCGTTATATAGTATAACACAGAGCTAACGTGTGGTAAAAAGGTAGCAACACACAATAGTTTGAAATGGAACCAATTCATCTATAGAGAACATGACACATCAGATGTGAAGGCTCGTCGATCTCGTGCAGGGAATCAGTTGCCCCTAGATGCAGGGTTGAAGAGCAATGAAAAAAAAGACGAAACGCCATGGCTCGGCTGAGGCACACCTGCTGTTGTCAGGGGCGGATGCAGCCCATATCATCGGGGTCAGCTGACCCCGATAAATTCCTATAAACTATAAAGGAATCACTGTTCATTAATACTAATGACCCCTATCTACTAATGAAGCTGACCCCGGTGCTCTCCATTCCTAGATTCGCCCCTGGCTGTTGTACGTCGAGGACATCGTCCTCACTGCATCAACAACTGGTCTTCCTCGGTGTGTCGTGGTCCTCTCCCGGCCGGTACGGTCTAGTGCGGAGGTCGAGTGCTGCTGGTTGCATCACCTTCTTGGGCTCTTGGTGAGCTTCATGTCAAGGTGGATGTTCACTTTTTGGACATGTTCCGACGCGCCAACAAATCGCCGGGATTGCCCAAGGCGCTGGATGCACAACACCCTCCGTCGTGCATGCCCTCGCTCACGTCGCCGAACTCGGGGCTCACCATTGCCGCCTCTTAGAGCAGAGCTAGTAACCTCGCCGGCTTGCAAGCGTCTCGAAGTTGTGGGACCCGACATCATTAATATTTTTTTGGTTGCAGCAGTACGTCATGAACCATGGATTGGTGGGAACGCTCATACGCCTGCTTGTGCTACCGCTTCACAAGTCGCTCACCCCCTTCTCTCTCTTCTTTTCTCTCTCCTCTTCTTTGGTTTGCGCCGGCTCAGTGCATCCCAGTATACCTGCTCTTACTCGCCCGAGTCTGGCAATTGTGTGTGCGTCGAGGACCTGGGAGGGATCACACGACGACGGCGAGGGCGGATCGGAAGTTGTGAAAGTCCCATTTTCCATCGGCACAACGTGTAGCACACTCAATTTCATTTCGAAAAGGTGGATGATGGTGTATAACTCGGTGCAGAACTCACCTAAACGTACACAATACATTGCATTAAGGACATTCCTGTGCGTCTGTTTTTTTTTTTTTTGTTGAAACCGAACCTGCTCTGCCGCAGGAGAACCTGGACAGTGTTTTGTCCTCTCTCTGCCAAAGGCTCACAAATATTCTCAAAACGTAGGAATATGTAATTCCCCTGTGTGAAATTCAGAATGTAATTCTCAAATGAACAAGTCATAAATTCAGTTAATTAACTAGGCACTCAGCTTTGCTAATAACCCCATGCGCAGAAGGTCAGCGAACATAATACTAACCGTAATTACTTGAGAGTTTGGACTCTGGATTTTTCTTTTTCTTTTCTAAAGCAAATGATTTTGACTTTGAACAGTAATAGGCGCCAAGTGGAAGGAAGAGCAAGTATTATAACCGGCTGGCGGAGAGAGAAGAGGGAAGAGAATGCCGAGCGGGCGTGAAACGAAACAGCGACTTCAGGCGGGCGAAAGCGTGATTGCTGCACTTTTATTCGTCATTCACTGCTGCACGCTCTGGCCATTGGCTGTGGTAAAGCTGCAGCTGTCCTCGCTGCATTAAACAAAGCCACCGTGGATTCTATTTCGCCCGCCTGCTGGCTGGCTCATTGCCCTTGCTCTAACCAGAACCAGCAAACCACATCATACCCCTAGGCAAGCAAAAGATGAAGTAGATTAGCCTTTGACGGGGCACTGATCTAGTATGTCCCATCTACATCTGCTCACATACAGGAGTCAGGAGAGGATGTTCGACACCGACGGTGACTCCGTGACACCATGTGACCGTGATACAAAAATAAACCGCATCAACGGCGGCCAGGGAAAGAAAATACCAGTCAACCGGATGCCGGATGTGACAAGCAAGAAAAGGAGACGGACAAGTGGAGTAGCCTCCGGTGATGCTCAAGTTTAGCAGCAAGAGTAATCAAATGGTAGCAGAGATCACGATGCACATGCACCCATCAGCACCGGAGATAGGCGTGTCCGGTGATGGCGAGAGATCGTCTAACGAGATTACTCAAATGGCCGACGACAGGACGCTTGCAGAGACTACAGAGCATTCGTCCATCCATGTCAAGATGGCACCATTCACATGATTTTCCTTTTTTTCCCCTAAGACATGAATCAGTATCATACAAATAATAAATAATAATAACAACTACTATTTTACAAATGGATCTCTGCCAGCATCATTGGCACACACAAACCTATTTCTAATTGTACCATCCTAATTATGTGCGATGCCCACACAGCATGCAACTTCCAGGCTCGGCAAACATGGTTTCTTCCTGTGAAGACAAGCCTGAGCCACCCACATTCCACGTTCGGGTCTATGATCGGCATATGCGGATGATGGCATGATCCAGAAGGTCACTGTAAGATATTTCTGCGCTAGCATCTGTACATCACTCAGCCTGCAGGGGTTGATCGGATCGGCCACTAAAATACAAATGGTGTTCCCTGCCGTGATTCAGCGGTTTTCAGCTTACACGGGAGGGGCCATCCACGACTTCGGCAGGTTTATCCTGCTGCCGGGGCGTGCTGACTTCCAGGAAATCCTCCGCGTTGAATTTCTCGATTCCGTCCCACTGCACCTGTGCTGCGTTGTCGAGTTAAGGGTTTCCTGGTTTCACATCAAAATGCAGCATGTCCAATACTACACGAGAAACTTAGATTAAAGTGATAGACCGTTAGAAGGATACGTGCTGACTCCCACATGTCCGTGATGCTAGCTCCTGTGTCCGATAAGAGCCAGTAGTCTGCATCAGTCTGCAAAGAAAGAAAAAAGGGAGTTAATGCCTTATAAAGTGCTTGCACTACAAAATAGCAAAAATACTGTTGAATTCAGATGTCAGATGTGTCCCAAACAGAATGTTTACAACAAATTCCAGTATTAGGAATCAGTATGGTGATAATCGATCAAGAACAAATAGGCTCATCATCAAGTGATGTAAAAAAGTTGTTATTACTGGAGCAGAGCAAAGAGATTACTATTTACTAAATGAATCAAAGCAAAACCAAATGTGACCGATGCATCAAGAGGAAGAAAAACTATGTGATTGAACATTAAGAACACGACCATAGACAAATTGCCTTCGTTTTGCACATCCTGTTGAATGGTTTCACATGGAAGTGAACTTACATCAAGCTCTGAAGGGACAATCTTCATCATCCCTCCAATGTCCTGTGAACTACTAGGAGCATCAGGAGGTAGTGTAAACCCTTCTTGAATATTAGGTTCTGTCCCTGCAGCTTTGCTGCATTCTGCAGGCAAAGGAGTCCTAGGATTCTCTAGAGAATCCATGCTTATTGCTGGTGTAGGCCTTGGAGGAGTCCCCATGCCACTCATCTCCTCAAATTGGCTACGATCAATCAACACAACAATGTCAGGCTTCATGTTAAGCCGAAGACATATATTCTTAATTTGTGGTGCTTGGCCTAAACATGCCATAAATGGTGGTGGTCGTGTGTGTGGGTGGGTGTTGGGGGAGAGCCTGGTAATGAGTATATACCTGACTAGGTACACGTCTATAGGACCCATAGTGCTTCTTAGGACAATCCTGTATCTCCTTTGAGGACAATCATTGACCTGCATAAGGAAGTTAATCCATTATCAGAATTCAAAATGAAACATCCCTGTATGACCTTGGCATGTGACAAACAAGGATGGTTTTGAAGCCCACCTCATCAGGATCAGGAACTTCCAAAGTTGTACCATGAGGTGCTTTTATAGCAATTAAAGTCTGATTCTGCAAGTTGTAGTGAACAACCAGTTAATTTTTGCATCTATACCTACTATTGTTTGATCATTCCGTTACAGGAGTTAGAAAAGAAAGATACCTGAAAGCATGGCAAAGATTTGATATCATCTTCCGTGACATAAAGCCACCTGCGGGTAGGGAGATTCATAAATCAGGTCCAAAACGTGGACATGAGGCTTTAATCAAGTCACACGGGGGAAAAGATGGTTACTTTTGATTATTTTCATCTTCAGTGAGCTCCCTTAATCTGTCTCTCATGTCACTGCAAGAAACATTGGAGGAGCATGCTTAGTGAAACCGAAATTATAAAAATAACAAGAGCTTCTAAATAGCTGGTGAGTGGTGACTAACTTTATCCGTCCATCCAAATTGTTGTCTTGCAGTGTGAGAGCTTCAATATCTGCCTGTGGATGACCAATAGAATAAATATTCTTAGAGGACAAGAACAATTACTTAAGAATCTGTAAGAACAATTACAGCAAAAAAATAAATAGGAAGAAATGAAGCATAGTACCTGTAAAATCGACATATCATCACTAACTTCTCCTGGCCGTGAGTCATCGATTCCTCTGCAAAAGAACATATGAAGTAAGTAATGCCCAGAAAGCAATAACCAATACAGGTATTGAGAATAATTACTTCCAACGGATATTGTTCTTAAGCTTCTTTTCTATAAGACCTATCCCCTCGAGAACGTTAGTAATGTCGTAGATACGCCTTTTCTGTACCTGCAAATCAAGTTTGGCATGCATATGTTTAACAAAAACGTGGTGCTTAGAATGAGATAACACCAAGGAAGTACCAACCTCTAGGGATTCTGCAGCATTATTAAGATCAACTATGCCACCAGGTGCGCCTTTCAGCAAGTTCAGGAACTTCTTTGTCAAGAGACCTAAATAGAAAACAATGAAAAAGAACTTTGTCAAGAGACCTAAATAGGAAAAAATGAAAAAGAAAGGAAATATGAGATCAAGATACAATGGCAATGACAACTTCCAAAACAGGAAAAATCGATAACAGATTCTTCTCACCTAGGGAGCTATCATAGCGGCAGCCACCAGCAGGAGTAGACGGATTGCCTGGAGAACCTGCGAATAAAGTATGCTCTAGGATTGAGTTGCCCAAGATGAAGATGATTCATGGAGGATTGAATGTGCATCACTCACCAAAATTCAAGGGGGTCTGAGGGCAAGGTTTCTGGCCCTTCGTAGCCTTGGGCTTGGCAGAGGGTTTTAACCCTTTCCCTGAAGGTGGTGTAGGAATTGGACTGCTGCCAGCATTAGCATATCCAGGGCTCGTCATCCAGTCATTTGATTCAGCAGCTTCATTTACTTCTCTGTTACGTTTCCGTTTCAACTACAAGAGGATCATTCTTGTTAGAACCAGAGCTAAATAAAGAGTTGCATGCAAATACGTCATTATATTTTTCAATAAAAATAAAAGCTTTACAAACAAACAAAGGTTGATGAAAAGTGTTACATTAGTACGACAAAAATGTAATGTCATCCTAACAGTCTCCACAGGCAGACAAGTGTAGAACCTCCTGGGAGCATTTTTAAGATGGTAATAAATTTAAGCCAGACTGATTATTTGGCACTAAGACAATAGTATTATAATTTGCAAAATAGTGACATATTATTTTGGGTGCAAAAGCACACAGTTTAATAGAGGCTTGTAATATTTACAGATTTATCAGTAAACTGAAATCCTGCCCGGTTTTCACAATGCATCATATGAAGTTTGCGATCGTCTATGTTCTACCCGTCCATAACATAGTTCCGACTCAATTTCAAGAGCTGTGTAACATAGTTCCCACTCAATTTCTAGAGCTGCGGACCATTAATTTGGGTTTTGAAGCTACCACCAACATGCTTTTAGAAAACTGCATCATACAAGATGTGTAGGCTTAACAAGTGTTTGTCAAATTTAGACATCAATTGGTTATGTATTCTGACAATGACACGCAAAAAAGGGAAGGCCAGATAAACCAGCACACAGCATGCCAATTCATCAGCACAAGAATCACCAAACACTACCATCATGAACTATATCACTCTGCCAACGATGTGCACACAAAAAAATTTCTCTGTTTTATTTATAGAAATCGAAGCATCCATGTGTGGATTGCTTCACTGATTGGTGTGTCGTAATATGAGTACGGCCCAAGTCAAAAGGCATACTCCATTCCCCCAAATGTCACAATTGTCAAATTTCTCCAGATTAGTAGTTTAGTACATTCTCGTACTACATCCTAGCAGCATTCACCTAAACCACAGCAAACTATCCACCTGGTTCTGGTCACCTTTCCCAGGAACGACAGAACGCAGATACTAACGCGGAATTTGTGCAGAATTCGGAGCGAATTCCACAGCAGGTTGCAAAATTGAGCGAATCCGTCTTGCTAACACCAAAATCCACACACATCTCAATCCACACCAGCTCGCTCGTCGCCAAAACCAAGGCGACGCGCCACAGCATTGCTAAAACCTAAACCCGATTCAGTCCACCAGCTTACACGATCTGCCCCAACTCCCCCTCGCCGTTGGCGGGAGGGGGCATCAGCACCGCCCGCGCTCTAGCGGCTTGACCAAACAACTGGGAATTTCAGCACAAGGGCCCCACCACCAGTTCCCCCGGAAACTCACTGGCGTCCTGAGGACGATGGCCTCCACCATCTCCTCGCCGGGGGCCGCTGGCGCGGCGAAGCTGTGGTACTCGCCGGGTGACGGAGCGAAGGGCTGGTGCCGCTGCAGCAGCGCCCGCGCCATGGCCTCGCTGGGCCCGCCGCCGGCTGCCGCCGCCATGGGGATCGGGGCACGCGTGGATCGGAGGAGCGGCGCGCGCGTGGAGGGGAGCCGGGGTTTGGGAGCTGGGATCTGCGGACGGCGGCGGGGGGCGAGGGTTTGCGCGGCGGAAGGGAGGGAAGCAAACGAGGGAAAAGCGGGTGGGAGAAGCGAGGGAAATTGGAGTTTTCAGCGAGGGTTGTTTTGCCTTGCCAGTTTCCTTGCTATGCCTCTCTACCACCAGAGTGTAGGGGCAAAATTGTAAAATGGAAATTCCTTTTTAGAAACTTGTTTCCTTTTTGTTTTTAGCATTTTCAATGAAGATCCTTCACAACTTAAACAGCACAGTGTAATTTTTTTTTAAAAAAAGAATCTTGGGATCATATCTATCCACTTACATATAGCAAACACTAGTAGTAGAACACCCGCACGTACCTCAAGGCAGACGGTACTATTTCTTCTAATTCTACCATGTTACCATGTTTGGTACTACTAAGAAATGGCTGCGATTATCAGGTATACTTACACAATTTAGTTTTGAGTGATGAATTTGGGAAGCGGCCACAGTACTATTTCTTCTAATTTTACCATAAAGGATTGGATGTTCAAAAGTGAGATATATGTTTTGTGCCTGAATACCACCGCGTAAGCTGTACTGCGCCTGAGCAATCCTGCAAATACTGACTGACGAACTAGGGGCGATTGGGCAGGAAGGAAAGGAACGGAAAGCCATCCATGGGCGGGCGAGAAAGCAAAGAGCGTGAGCGGCGAGAAACCGGCCAGGTCCAGCTGTGGTGGGGTCACGAGTCCCGTGGCCAAGTGCCCAGTGCGCGCGCTTTTATTTTCCCGCCACGCGCCTCGTGGCGCGACACCACATCCCGTCACGCTGACAGGTGGACCACACGCCCGGCTCGCGCGCTTCCCGGCTCCCGCCGCTTGGTTTTGGCGCGGAGCATCCTGATTGGTTGAGGCCAGCGCACGACGGGGACGAAACTTCGCGCGGGTGAACGCGGGAACCTAGTACAAGTAGTACGGGGATGACACGTGGACCACGAGTGACGGGCCCACATTTCAGTGGCTAGTGAAGGCAGCAGGTGGGCCATGGTTTTCTCGTAGGTTTAGCCGATGTGGACCCCGCCGCCATCCCGATAAAAATTTCTAGGGCAAATTTCAGCTTGAACCCGGGGGCTGCTTGGCGCGTCACGCGCGTGGCACCGCGAGAATGGGCCGACGAAATCAGAATGCTGCTGGGCGTAGAATGGACCCAGGCTCTAGTAGCATCTTAAATGAAAAAGTCTTTTTCACCTCCCTATATATTGGGCTGAATTTAATTTTTCTTTCCAGACCATAAAACCGTCTAACCAGCCTTCTTGAACTTTTGAAACCGTCTATTTCACCTCCCCGAGCTGGATATAAGCGGTTTTGAAGGCGGTTTTCTATTTTTCTTTTTTTATTTATTTTGGCTGAAACTTTAAAAAATTATAATAAATCAAAGAAAAATTATAAAATCGAAAATTTAATTTTGTTGGACTCCATATAAGTATATAAACACATAAAATATATAGAATAATATACTTTAGTATAAAGTTTTTTATTATAGATTTAGATCTATTTTTTACTATAGTTAAATATAATAATTCATAAATGCAGTTTTTATGGTCCAATCATGGTAAAATTTTTATGGTGAGATAATTATTGTATACTTCAATAGTATTAAGAATTTATACTCATTAGATCTTGTATAAATTATTTAAAGATTTATTTAAGGCAAAATATACTCTAAATAAATCTAAAACCAAGTTATAAATGTTCTAGTGAGTATAAAATTTTTTAATAAAGTTGAATTAAAAATTTTACCATGATTGGTCCATAAAAATGCATTTATGAATTATTATATTTAACTATAGTAAAAAATAGATCTAAATCTATAGTAAAGAATTTTATACTAAAGTATATTATTTTATATATTTTATGTGTTTATATACTTATACGGAGTCCAATAAAATTGAATTTTAGATTTTATGATTTTTCTTTGATTTATTATGATTTTTCAAAGTTTCAACCAAAATAAATAAAAAAAGAAAAATAGAAAACCGCCTTCAAAACCGCTTATATCCAGCTCGGGGAGGTGAAATAGACGGTTTCAAAAGTTCAAGGAGGCTGGTTAGATGGTGTTGACACCGGATTTTAACAGGTCACATCGGTGCCAAAAGTGAAGCAGAGGTACAGAATCGGAATCGGAGTCCGGGAAATGAAGCAGTTCAAATCGGAATCGGAGTCCGAGAGGAAGAGCAATTTGAATCAGAGTCAGAGTCCGATAAGAGTCAAAATCGGAGAAAAGGGTGATGATGTGGAGGAGCCTTGGGAAGTTGCCAGGTTAAGCTTATAGAAGGACCGAAATAAAGAGTCGGTTATTTTTAAAGAGTTTGAGTCATAAACAGTTGTAAGAAAGATCTTTTCTTTTGCGTCAAGTAAGTTTGTCGTATACGTTTAGAAGCCATAGCTATCAGGGTATAAATATCGACCCTGCGTGGTCATAGAAGAGGGTACACACCAACATTAAACAAACCTTTACACTTTTTCACATCTTACATACATTTGTCGGCGACTTCGTCTTTCTTTTTTTGCGAGTTCTTTTGGGTACGTCGAGGGTGATCAGATCTCAAGGCTTGCCTGTTAGTTCCGTATTACTGAATAAGATCCAAGCCTTAGCAACCGGCGTATCGCTGTTGTTTTGTTTGGGATTATTCGACAGTTATCGAGTAAACATCTAAGCTTTAGTATCTGGCGCATCGCTGTTGCTTCGTTTAGATTTTATTCAACCCTTATCCAGCTTAGAATAAACTTTGATCGGCTGTTATTTATACTTCATTATTGGATCTGGTATAGCCGTTTAGATCTATTCTAAGTGTTGCTCTGCTTAGCTTGTTAGGTTACGTTTTATTAATCTTACTCTGATTTGCATCGGAATCGGCTAATCTAGCCGACTCTCTATCATAGATCGGAATTCATTGCCGATCTGATATTCATCGTCAAATCGGAAACCCAGCCGATTTCATCGTGTTATTAACGTCCGATTTTGCTTGTCAATCAACAGGTCAGATTGACTGGCACGCCCTGCATCATCGGTCACAGCCGATTTCGTGTGTTAGCACGTGAAGGTCTTTCCCGATTTTTGCGTCAACACACTTTTGGCACGCCCGGTGGGACAAGACAATTTCAATCATGTCAAAGAAGGAAGGTGGTCCTTTTGGCATTGGGAATCAGAATGTCATCGATACTACTAAAGAAGATCTTAGTGATGAACAGAAGGCTGAAGTGGCAAGAGCAGTTGAAGATTTTGAACTTTTATGCTTAAAGTCATTCAGTATTACTAAACGAGGCCAAACTATCAAGAAAACTGACTTTCCATTGCCTCGTGAAGTCAAAATAGCTGAGACACCTGGAATGATACATGAGATGATAAATGAAGCAGTCCATCATGCTTTTGCAAATCAAGGCAAAGTCTTGGGTAGTGAATTACATAACCAAGTGATTCGCTCATTGCGTGATGGTGATCTTCAATTTAAAGGCCCAGCATATCAACAACTTCCTCCGTTTGAAGTTGATACCTCAGCAAAGGATGTTCAGGCAAGGGCTGCAAAACATGCATTTTCTCAGGTGTACAATGGCTCAACATCCGATCAGCCGATCGGACAGATGCAATCGGCATCAAGGCCGATTATGCAAGGAAGTTTTCCAGCAACAACATCATTGGTTATGCCTCAAATTCAGATCCCACCAAACAGCATCAGCTATGGAGATTTATCGCAATACTCAACATCAAGGCCAGGGTAAGATGTCCAACCAAAATATATCTTCAGGACATATGATTCGTCAACCAGAGCCATCTAGGCAAAATGAATCGGCACCAACGGGATATGTAAGGCCGATTCAACCAAGTGAAGAGGTAGAGAGAGTACGTCAACCAGTACAAGAAATAGCACAGGGAGCAAATCAAGTGGATTGGGCAGCTCAAATTGCTGAAATAATGCAAAATCGGTTTGGATTGAAGCCCAAAACTCAACATGTGATGTATAGAACTCCCTATCCACCTGCTTATGATTCGCTACCTTATCCTCATCGTTACAAGATCCCTAATTTTACTAAGTTTTCTGGTAATGATGATATCTCCACTATTGAGCATGTCAATAGATTTTTGGTGCAATGTGGAGAGGCTGCTGTACTGATGCATTAAAGGTCCGATTATTTTCAAGTTCTTTATCTGGACCGGCTTTTTCATGGTTTATGACATTGCCAGCAAATTCAATTATCTACTGGTCTGACCTAGAAAAGCAATTTCATCAATATTTCTTTCCTGGTGTTCAAGAGAATACTATTACTGATTTGACAAGCTTGAAGCAAAGGAATGATGAATCGGTAGCAAACTTCATTCAGAGAATCAGGGAGACAAAAAAATAGATGTTATGGATTGAACTTAACAGATATCCAATTGGCACAGTTGGCATTTGATGGTTTACTTCCTTATTTCAAAGAAAAGTATGATTCTCAGGAATTTGAAAGCTTGAGCCACATTGTGGAAAGAATGTCAAGGCATGAGAATCGGGTGTATGAACATAAGCGACCTTATCATAAGAGGGTAAACTTTCTTGGGTATAGTTCCGATTCCGATTCCGATGAAGATAAAGAAATCGGCTTAGCAGAGTGGGTAAAAAAATAAGAAGCCGATTGCTTGTCCATTTGGTAAGAAAGAACCAGAAAGATTTGGTTTTGATGTTACTAAGGCTAATAAGATTTTTGATCTGCTACTTAAAGAAGGGATGATCAAATTATCGGCCAATCACAGTCTTCCGTCTACAGAAGAGCTCAAGAAGATGACATATTGCAAATGGCATAATGCTACTTCTCATAATACCAATGAGTGCAAGGTTTTCAGAAACCAAATCCAATCGGCAATTGAGCAAGGAAAGTTGCAATTTGAGATTCCTTCTAAGCCACTCAAGCCGATGAAGATTGATGGGCATCCTTTCCCAGTGAATATGGTAGAGCCAGTTAAGGGAAATGCTTTGCAAACAAAGATTTTGACATCGGAATCTGCAAAAGAAAAAGGAGTTGTTGATCCTAGAGTGCAAATTTCTGCTTCTGATTTAAAAGATAAAGCAAAGATGGAAAAGAATGATTATCCCAGGAACTCTCAAAAACTTGTTACTTCTCAAGGGTTGATTAAGAAATATCAACGTCAGCAAGAAAGAACAAGGCAGCAAGAGGAGAGGATGTATCGGCATAAGGATCATTGGAGATGTCCTTTTTTCGTTTACTGCTGGGAAGAAAGAATCAAGTTACCATCTCCGGATGATTGCCCAGAGTGCAATGGAGGCTATGGAAGAGATAGGCCATTCAAAAGGCCCCGATTTGGAGATAGGGAGCGTTAGCCGATTATTCGGGATAGGGATGAAGAGTATCGGCGTACTCCAGTTCATGAAAGAATCGGAGGCAGGCAGAGTGTATATGATCGGTTGGGAAATAAGCCGATTATGAGCAGAGAATTAGAAGAGCGTGCTAATAATTTGGTTTCTGATGAGGAGCCTTTGCCAAATCGAGATCGGAATATTCATCGCAAAGCTAAAATACCTCAACCAAGGTGGTGCCCAGATGGAGTTACGAAATCACAGAAAAGGAGGTTGCAAAGGCTCCGATTTGATGAAATTCAGGAAAAAAGGTCACGCCAGCTTTTGGGGAACAAGAAGGTGTCATCTAAAGTATGGCGTCCTAAACAACGTGATCAAGATCATAATGCGGCCGATGTTAATATGGTTTTCATGTTGCCAAGGGAATTCATGGCATCGGCTAGTGATGAAGAAGATTCTGTGATTGAAGAGGCAATGACCCAATTGAATTTAGAACCAATGCAAGCAACTTTTGAGAAACCAAAAGAAAAAGAACGTGTTCCCTTGAAGCCTTTGTTTCTGAAGGGACATATTGATGGTAAGCCAATGACCAAGATGATGGTTGATGGGGGAGCGGCGGTTAATCTGATGCCATATGCCGTTTTTTACAAAATCGGCAAGAGTGAAGATGATCTGATCAAAACGGATATGATGCTGAAAGATTATGAAGGGAAGATTTTTCCGGCTCGGGGGGGCATTATGCGTAGAGTTGACTATTGGAAGTAAGACTTTGCCTACTACTTTCTTCATAGTCAATGGCAAAGGATCATATAACCTTTTGCTGGGGAGAGATTGGATCTATGCTAATTGCCGCATTCCATCAACCATGCATCAATGTTTGGTTCAATGGATTGAGGATACAATAGAAGTTGTCAAAGCAGATGCGTCATATAGCATAGCCATTGCAGAAGCACAGCCATGGAATTATGAACAAGTGATGTGTATATCGGGAAGAGCTTTGGATATTGAATTCCTCGGAGTGGCCGATTTCGGTCTACAGCCGATCCAAGCAGTCGGCTCAGAACAATCGTTCTGATGGATGAATTTCTTCAAGAAGATGAAGGGAAATTAGGGTATGGCTTCATGTCGGCCGATGTACTAGAGAAAATAGATTTAGGAGATGGTGATAAGCCAAGGCCGACGTTTATTAGTGCCAAATTAGATCCTGAGTATAAGAAAAAATTAACTTCTTTATTAAGAGAGTTTAAAGATTGTTTTGCTTGGGAATACTATGAGATGTCTGGTTTAGATCGATCTATTATTGAACATTGGTTGCCTATAAAGCCAGGATATCGGCCATATCAGCAAGATTCTCGATGATGTGATCCTAAGATATTACCTGACATGAAGGCCGAGATTACTAAGTTGATTGAAGCAAAATTTATTAGGCAATGCCGATATGCTGAGTGGATTTCTAATGTGGTTCCTGTATATAAAAAGAATGAAAAATTGTGTGTTTGCATTGATTTCAGGAATCTTAATAAGGCAACTCCAATAGATGGATACCCGATGCCTATTGCCGATTTATTGGTTGATGTTGCAGCAGGGCACAAAGTCATAAGCTTCATGGAAGGTAATGCTGGTTATAATCAGATTTTTATGGCTAAAGAAGATATTCATAAAACTGTTTTTCGATGTCCGGGGCATGTTGGTTTATATGAATGGGTAGTCTTGACTTTTGGTTTGAAAAATACTGGAGCTACATATCAACGTGCTATGAATTATGTTTTCCATGAGCTTATTGGCAAGATTGTTGAAATTTATATGACGATGTGGTTGTTAAATCGGAAAGCTATAGACAACATTTAGCCGATTTAGGCAAGACTCTGGAGTGCACAAGAAGACATGGCTTGAAGATGAATCCGTTGAAGTATGCATTTGGGGTTTCTGCTGGTCAATTTCTGGGATTTATGGTTCATGAACGGGTGATTGAGATCAGTCAAACTCTGATAGGTTCCATCAACAAGATTGTTGCTCCAGAAAATAAGACTAAACTTCAATCATTAATCGGCAAGATTAATTTCATTAGGAGATTTATTTCTAATCTCTCTGGGAGGATTAAGCCGTTTACACCCTTATTGAAATTGAAGGCCTATCAGGAGTTTGTCTGGGGAAAGGGGCAGGAAGAGGCTTTGGAACGAATTAAGAGATATTTGGTGTCTCCTCCTGTTTTAGTTCCTCCTCAGAAAAATGAGCCGTTCAAGTTATATTTATCGGTTGATGATTCTTCTATCGGATCGGCCCTGATTCAAGAGTTTGAAGGAAAAGAACGCGTTATCTACTTTGTGAGTAGAAGGCTTTTGGATGCAGAGACAAGGTATTCCCCGGTTGAAAAGTTATGCTTATGTCTATACTTTTCCTGTACCAAGCTCAGACATTATTTGCTATCGCTGAATGTGTGGTTGTTAGTAAAGATGATGTCATAAAATACATGCTGTCATTGCCGATTTTAAATGGTAGAATCGGAAAGTGGATTTTGGCTCTTTCAGAGTTTGATTTACGTTTTGAATCATTGAAAGCAGTCAAAGGCAAGTTCTAGCCGATTTTTTCACTCATCATTGTGGTCCAGAAATTGGGTTAGTGGAATTTGCTCCATGGACTTTGTTTTTTGATAGATCTTCTTGTGGAGCTGGCTCATGAATCGGAATTGTGTTGATCTCGCCTCGGGGGGCAAGCTTTGAATTCTCTTTTCCGATTGAGAAAGAAGCCATCGATAATCAAGCAGAATATCGGGTTGTTCTTAAAGGTATTAAACTACTCAAAGAGATCAAGGCCGATGCTATTGAAATATTTGGGGATTCTCTATTGGTAGTAAAGCAATTGATGGGTGTATATGAATGCAACGATGATATTTTGAGGATATATCATGATGAATGTCTCCAGTTGTTAAAAGAATTCAGGCTTGTTAAGATTGAGCATATTCCCAAATGTCATAATGAAGAGGCTAACCGATTGGCTCAAGGAGCGTCTGGTTATCGTCTGATCAGGGAAATTTCAAGTTTGGAGTTAGAAGATACCGATTGGAGAAAAAAGATTTATGAATATTTGAAAGATCCATCGAAAAAAGTTGAAAGGAAGATAAGAATTCAGGTCGTGAAATATGTTATACTTGAAGATGATCTTTATTATCGGACGATTGATGGAGTTTTGCTCAAATGTGTTGGATCGGAGGAAGCTAAGATATTAATGGGAGAAATCAATGAAGGGGTATGTGGAGCACATCAATTGGCTTTCAAAATGAAATGGATGATTAGGAGAAATGGATATTTTTGGCCCACAATTCTTGAAGATTGTTTCAAATATTACAAGGGATGTCAGGACTGTCAGCGATTTAGGAATGTTCAAAGGGCTCCTGCATCTGCTATGAATCCGATTTTAAAGCCTTGGCCTTTTCGAGGAGGGGGCATTGATTTAATTGGACAGATTAACCCTGCATCAAGTAAAGGGCACAAGTTTGTGTTAGTGGCAACTGATTATTTTACTAAATGGGCTGAAGCAATTCCTTTGAAAATTGTGTCGTCAGCTAATATGGTGGATTTTGTTAAAGAACATATTATCTATCGGTTTGGTATTCCTAAACAATTACAACCGATCAGAGAACTATGTTTACTTCAGGGGAATTTGGAGAGTTTGCTGAAGGCATGGGGATTAAAATATTGAATTCTTCTCCTTATTATGCTCAAGCTAATGGTCAAGCAGAAGCTTCCAATAAAAGCGTGATCAAGTTAATAAAAAGGAAGATTGATGAATATCCCAGAAGATGGCATGAAGTGCTCCATGAGGCGTTGTGGTCATATCGAATGGCTTGTCATGGTGCGATTAAAATATCACCATATCAATTAGTTTATGGACATGAGGCTGTATTGCCCTGGGAGTTGAAGATTGGCTCTAGACGTGTTGAGTTTCAAAATAAGTTGACAGCCGATGAATATTCTATTATTATGAAGGATGAGTTGGAAGATTTGACTCAATATCGTTTGAAAGCCCTTGAAAATCTAGAGGCTAATAAGAAGCATATCGCCAGATGGTATGATAAGAAGGTCAAAGTTAAGGAATTTTCTCAGGGGGAATTGGTGTCGAAGCTAATTTTACCGATTGGGTCTAAAGATTCTAAATTCGGTAAATGGTCTCCGACTTGGGAAGGTCCGTATCGAATAAATCGGTGTGCTCCAGGCAATGCGTATATTTTGGAGACTTTGGAAGGAGAAGAATTTCCTCGAGCTTTGAATGGAAAATACTTGAAAAAATATTATCCCAGTATTTGGGTTGATGCATGAGCTGATTTTTGAAGAATCGGAAAAGATGATAGCCGATACAAAGTATCGCCTCTAGCGGAAAAGATGAGTCAAAGATTTACACATGCATAATAGTATAGCCACCTCAATAATGTGTTACAAAAGATGCCACTGGCAAAGTTTTACAACAACCCAAGGAAATCTTGGATCGCATTAATCGCACGCAGGCGAATAGTATCTACATCGGAAATTGCTTTCCGATCGTTATCGGCCGAACCCTCAATCGGCTTCAGATTCTTCTTGAGATGATCAACCTTTTGCATAAGAGTTTGCTTGTTTTGTTCAAAGGTTGTCAAAGTCCCAGGGATTTGCAGAAGATTGGCATTCACGACTTTCAGCTCTGCATCAATCTTGGATATTGCTTGCATGTGGGCTTCACGCTGAGACTCCAAATTGAATTTAGTCTTTTCTAGAGCCTCTTGAGTTTGCTTTATATGTCTGATTTGGGTTGCTATGCCTTCGATGTCCGATTCAATTTGTTCTTGATCCTTGAAGGATTTCTCGAATTCCGCTCGATCGGATAGTCTTTTCTGGGCCTTTATCACTTGGAAGTAGTTGAACTCTATGAAGGCGGCTGGGAAGAGAGCTTCTTCAACTAGCTCAGGTATTTGGCCTTGCAAATGTTTGAAAACTGATCGGACGGGATCGGCGTTCTTCACAAGTTGTCTGATTTCGGTGTTCAAAAGATTTAGCATTTTTTCAAGATGAAGCTTGATCGGATCAGAGCTTGGAGCTGATTCTGCTGTGGAGGGACCGGCAAGTTCTACTGCAAGAGCACTGGGAGTCGGAGAATCTTGTGCCTAAGGAGGAAAAGTGAAAATCGGATATTGGTTTCTTCTATTGTGAAAAGGAAAACAAAGAAAGAAGGAGTTACCTGCTTCAAATTGACTTCATCAAACTGGGACGGTTGAGGAGTTGGAAGACCGATTGCAGTTCCGATAGCACCAATTGTCGTTCGTTCCTGGTACAAAGATTCAGATGTGAAGAATGGGATGGATTAACTTTCGTAAATAAATAAAGATATAATAATCGTCCTTACGATGGTTTCTTGGGCCGATTCTGAGGCTTGGCTTGGTTAAACAACACTCGACGGGGGAATCAGTGGTGAAGAGAAAGTTGAGGCAGTTCCCATTGGACCTGATTGTTCATGAGTCTGGGGAAGTGCCTGTATATGCATGAAATTAGCTCAAAAAGCAAAGGAATTGCAGCAAATCGGAAATAATTTTACCTGTTCTGATGCAGCTGTTGCTGTAGTGTTCGATGGGTAGTCTTGAATCGGATTTATGGTGACAGCTTCAGGAATGGTTGGTGAACCACCAATACTTGAGCGTGCTTTTGATATGCGTCTGGCAGTCTCTGGAGCTGAAATTTTTCGGACAACTTTTGGTATCTTCCTCGAAAGTGTCTTTGATAGCACTAGTTTGCGTTTCTCTCCGATTCTTGAAGGCGTAGCTTGTGACTCTGATGGCTTGATTTCTTCTTCGCTAGCCATGGAAGAAGAAGTTTCTTGGGTCTTTTTCTTCGGCCTTTTGGAGGAGCTAGTGCCTTGTTGCATAGTTGGAGGGGTGCTCTTGGCTGATTTCTTGTTCCGACCAGTGGCGACATCCATTACAGATGGGCTGGAGCTTCCGATATAGGGGTTGTCTGAGGGAGGCATATACTCGATCGGACGGCCGTTGTTGCTGACCGAAGGAAGATTGATTGCCACATCCTGTGATCAAGAATAAAAGGAGAAAGGGTCAGATACAAAATAATCAGTGATTAGAGAAGAATGATTAAATATAGAGCTCTTACCTGGTCGTTGGTCTCGAAATCGGGGTTGAAGATTAGGCAATAATCTTGGGCAGGTCGGCTGAAAAGATGATTCCTCCATTGTTGCCACCAGGTTTTGAATGAGGCCGTAGTGAAGCTTGAGAATTTCCAAAGAGATAGATCTATGGTTTCCCGAGGAGGTGATAAACTCATCAGTCTATCGTATGCTATGCCTGAAGGGATTATATGTCTGGACTTCACCATGTCGGCCTGGTACAAGGAAATTGGCCCTTGGCCAAATCCGATTTGACGAGCAGCAGTGATGGATGATAATATTCAAATGACTGCTGCTTTTTTCCATAAAGACGTCTGCAGGGAGTATTTGAGGGGTGATAATTTCTTTGAAGTTCTTTTGGCTCTCCCCGTCTGTATCAATATCGTCAAATCGGAATTTGAACGGGGGTTCGAAATGACGATCAGGGTCCGCATACACATGCCAAGGCATAGATTCTTCCTTGAGACCATTGTAGAACCTTCTAAAGTACTCGGCTGTGCGAGTAGAAGGAAGCCGTTCTCCAGGAAAACCTGAGGCAGCCTCGCCAAAGGACATGCATCGCCGATCTTCAGTTTTTTCGTCATTCAACTGATCGGCAAGGAATACTTTGCTAATCACAGAGACATCCAGCAGTTTTTGTATGTGCATGTTTAACCAGATGTTGATAAACCACCATGGATCTCCGAGATGTCCGATTTGTTGCTTGGACCTCAATCGGATGGAAACCTCATGAAGAAGCTTATATACTGATCCAAGAAGATGTTTTCCGATTGGGAAATTGTTTCCTTAAGTATTCTGCCAATTGGAGATAGTGGATTGAGGGGCCTACTGTCTTCCCACAACCACATATTCAAGAAAGCTGAGTGTTCTCTTGCATCCACAGGACCTGATGTCTTGGAATACTTTTCTATGTATCCTTTCCAACCCCCTATCTATTTGGTGTCAATCTTATGAGTGGCTTTGGAGGGAATGAGGAAGGTCTTGTCCGATTCCGATATATTCAAACCGGTGAGCATCAGTACATCGGCTAAGGTAGGAGTCATCGGACCTTGACCGAAAAGGAAAGCATTCAGGGCATCGGACCAGAAATATGAAGCGGCGGCTAGCAAAGGCTCGTTTCGCTCCATATCAGCCAAAGAAAGAGCAATACATTGACGAAGGTCATAAGATTCCCATTCATCTATCTTGAATTTGGCAACCCTTTTATACCAAGTTCTCCATCCAGTGGTAAGGGTTGGCCAGGACCTAAAGGCATTGCTCCAGTCGCGTTCTGAGTCAAACGATTTGTAAGGAAGCTGTTGCGTTTCTTGGTTGATGAAGTCAGTGGGATCTGGAGAGCCTACTGGGCCTAGTATGGCAAGACCCGGCTTATCTGCTACTGGGATGATAATGCTACTACGGACGGCCTAAGGAAAATACATTGCTAGTAAGAGCAGATCTGACAATAATAGAATAGATCTCGATCTAAAGACTGGGTGAAAAGCTTACCTCAGGGATTTCTAAGAGGGATGCCATGGAAGGAGGTCGTAGAAGTCTTCAAGAGTTGATCCTGGCCGAAGGTTGCTTGCGCTCGACGATCCGAGGATGGGAGCAGAGGAAGATGAAGCGGCGGCGGCTGAAGGAAGAAGATGAATGAGGAAGACGAAAGGGTTGGCCTTATATAGGTTTCGCTAAGGGTAGAAGAGAAAAGAGAAGATGTTCGACCTAAAATGTTTGACCTAAAGGATAAGGATCAAATAGTTTCGAGTCAGAATCAGATTCTTCCGCGAAACTAGGGGGGCATGTGTTGACACCGGATTTTAACAGGTCACATTGGTGCCAAAAGTGAAGCAGAGGTATAGAATCAGAATCGGAGTCCGGGAAATGAAGCAGCTCAAATCGGAATCGGAGTCCGAGAGGAAGAGCAATTTGAATCAGAGTCAGAGTCTGATAAGAGTCAAAATCGTAGAAAAGGGTGATGATGTGTTGGAGTCTTGGGAAGTTGCCAGGTTAAGCTTATAGAAGGACCGAAATAAAGAGTCGGTTATTTTTAAAGAGTTTGAGTCATAAACAGTTGTAAGAAAGATTTTTTCTAGTAAGTTTGTCGTATACGTTTAGGAGCCATAGCTATCAGCTATCAGGGTATAAATATCGACCCTGCGTGGTCATAGAAGAGGGTACACACCAACATTAAACAAACCTTTACACTTTTTCGCATCTTACATACATTTGTCGGCGACTTCGTCTTTCTTTTTTCGCGAGTTCTTTTGGGTACTTCGAGGGTGATCAGATCTCAAGGCTTGCATGTAAGTTCCGTATTACTGAGTAAGATCCAAGCCTTAGCAACCGGCGTATCATTCGGCAGTTATCGAGTAAACATCTAAGCTTTAGTATCTGGCGCATCGCTGTTGCTTCGTTTAGATTTTATTCAACCCTTTTCTAGCTTAGAATAAGCTTTGATCGGCTGTTATTTATACTTCATTATTGGATCTGGTATAGCCGTTTAGATCTATTCTAAGTGTTGCTCTGCTTAGCTTGTTAGGTTACGTTTTAGTAATGTTACTCTGCTTTGCATCGGAATCGGCTGATCTAGCCGACTCTCTATCATAGATCGAAATTCATTGCCGATCTGGTATTCATCGTCAAATCAGAAACCCAGCCGATTTCATCGTGTTATTAACGTCTGATTTTTCTTGTCAATCAACACGTCAGATTGACTGGCACGCCCTGCATCATCGGTCACAGCCGATTTCGTGTGTTAGCACGTGAAGGTATTTCCCGATTTGTACGTCAACAGACGGTTTTGTGATCTGGGGAGAAAATTTAAACTCAGCCCATTGTCCAGGGAGGTAAAAAGGACTTTTTCCCATCTTAAAAGCTGCTCGTGGCATGCATGCATCATGACCCGACCCAAAAAGTAGTGGGCTCAAAACTTGGACTCCAGGTCACCAACCTTTCTGGTGCAGCCCATATGCTTTCCCTGATGCACATCATGGGCCAAGTTCATGTCACACTGCTATACCGGCCCACCACATTGCTTATGCTTCATCTTTGAGCAGATCAATGATCTCAGGGGGGATACGGATGAATGGAAGATTATCTCTGGGGTGCAGTGATGGGGTACGGTCAGGAGCCGAAGAAACTTGGGCATTTGCTGATACTTTACAGGCTCAAGCTGTGGCTCTGAGCTATACTCCTATACTATATGCTTCGGATGCTCTGGGATGACAGCGGTGGAACTGAAGTCAGATGCAGTTTTTTGGATAAGGAAGTCAGATGCAGTTAGCTCAAAGTGTTGATTGGTTCAGCAATCAGCACATTATAACGACCTTACTCTGGGTCTGACCGTGGTCCGAACGATATAATTTACCTTGTGCCACGGACGACATTACGTCGACCTGCCTCTATTTAATGGAAAGTACCCTTCCATCTCATCAGGAAATGCAATATACTGTCCCGGGTACATTGAATAAAGAGACGCAATGGCACATCAATTTACAGGCACACCATATCTAATTCTTTCTTTCATCTTTTCCCCCTAGTGTTAGTGTTCTTCCTTTTTCAGATATGTTGTGGCTGGGGAATATTATCTTCTGGATTGACTTTTTGTTACAGACACAATTAAAGGCGTATATGTAGGGGATTAATAGTAAGACGGTTTCGTAAAAGAAAGAAAGAAAGAAAAATGAAAGGCGATTATGCTGGCTTTGTTAAGTTTTTCCAGAGAAGGAAATGGTGATTTGGCGAGCATCCCTTTTCCCCCTGAAAGGAGGCGTAGTTTAATTAATGGCATTGTGCTTGGCCGTGTCTGAAACAAGCAAAGAGATTCTCAGCAACTAATAACGTACTGCGATAGACTAGCTTTCGGTCAGAAAATGCCATACATGGGCTTTTGGTGGCCGGTCTTTCTTTACTTTATGAAAAGCTCTCTACGCTACGCATATGCTAGTATATCAAAGTCACTGCACTAAAGCTAAGCCATCGCAACCAAGAAACGAATTATTACTAGCTCGAAATAAAGGCAGCCAAGGAATGATTTTCCTCCCTAGCTCGTTTTTCCACGTTTTGCGTCGTGGTATCACCAGCCAGCTTGATGCACAGCACAGCCAACACTAGGCCAGAAACGAAATAATTTGCCCGCCAGCACAAAAGCTGTAACTAACGTTTTCGTGTGAGTTTTGATTTCATGTGTTTTGAGTCAGCATGTCGCATTTTGATCGAAAAATGGAAAAGCCAATACTATGCCATCCCTGGAATTTAGTGGCGCCGTTACTTGACACCAGCATTCCAACAAATTAGTAATTAATACCCCCTCCGTCCCAAATTGTAAGTCATTCCAAGATTCTTGGAGAGTCAAACTATCTCAAGTTTGACTAAATTTATATAACAAAGTAGTAAGATTTATGATACCAAATATGTACCATTAGCTTCTTTATTAAGTATATTTTTATATTATATCTATTTTGTTCCATAAATTATTATGATTTACTCTATAATTTTGGTTAAACATAAAAAAAGTTTGACTCTCCAAGAATCTTGGAATGACTTACAATTTGGGACGGAGGGAGTAATATGCATGCACCACGGTAATATTTATTGCAGTAGCCCCTGCTGCTCGGATCCCCGGACAGCATCAAATCGCCGGTGAAATGCATGCAATTTATTTTGGTGGCTAGCTCCTCATCGGGAAGCGCGCGTATATGCTTAGCTTCGCCGGCGGGTCCTGCGCGATCGACCGCATGCAATGCAGCTACCACCTGCTTGGGCAGCAGTAGCCTTGCAGTTGTTCTTGCTTATTTTCACCTTTTTTTTAAAAAAAAAGGTAATGAAATACTAACTGAAATAATGATAATGATATTACTGCGTAAATGAGATCGATATGATGGCGGCAGCGGCAGAACGGTCGGGTACATATATTCGATCGGGTTGGGTCCAGGGCGACGGATTTCAGACAGTGCATATATTTGATTGAAGGCAGACGTAGTGTCGTCGCGTACTCGTCGTAGCTCGATCACATGTCTCCTCGATTTCTAATCGTCAGGTCCATAGCCACGCATGGTAGTGACACCGTACATATCGTCACACGAATTGACCACGCTATATCTGTATATATCATAGGTACTTGAAATTTTTTTATCCTTATATATGTGTTTGCTAGCTCTAGCTCATGATGGTTGACAAACAAGTTTTCTTTATATGGCTGTACCGGCCGGGCATCTACGTACCAGCACAAAAAACATCGATCTGATTTTGGTATTAGGTGTATATATATATGATATGAGACACTATGGCGTTGTATATGGAGGCAATGCAATAACACCTAGAAGAAGGCAGCCAGCTAGTACGTACCCATTTAGGCCATTTTCTCTCTGTGACGGGTCTGCTACGGTACTCCTCTTACCCTTAGGAGGTAAGAGTTTGAACAAATCACAACCCTTGATTTTTGAAATTGAAGAAACAGTTAGATAATTAAATAATCATGGAAAAAGAAAAAATGCCGGATATCTCGCCACTCTTCACGGAAGGAACGGTTTCATACTTTTTTTTCTTGGGTAATTCGATACACCATGTCATGCATGGGCACTTTTTTTTTCTTTTAATTCAGTATATTTTATTTCCCTGCACACGAGACTTTGGTAGTTTTCTATTCAATTGTACGCGTCCACTGCTAGTACGTGTAAGAAACATGGACATAAAAAGCACACCTAAGACACGATGTGTGGAATTGACCACTGCAGATTTTCTTCCCAGAAAACATATCATGGCTGAAAACTATGTCGCCCTAGTTACTGGTTTTTAAAAAAAAAACAAACGTAGATGAAGTGCACCTTGTCACATATATTATAGGAAGTATGAAAGTGGATCATATATTGGCAAGTTGCATAATTTACATCATCATGGAAGGTAGTTAGATCTAACTATAAGATGTTTTATATTTATTTTATAAATTTAAAATATAAATACTATATATTTCTTCTATTACCTCATAGGAGGTAATAACTGTCTAGATCTAACAAAATGAATGGTTCACAATTAGTCCGGAGTACCGTAGCAAAGCCCTTATGTGACTAAGACCGCACTAGCTCAATGAGTCGCTAGATATGTTGACATCACTACACACGTAGTAATGTGCAAGGTCAAGGGAAACTACTCGAGGTTCTTACTATTAGGCCAGTCTCAGTGGGGGTTTCATGGACACAGTTACCTAGGCTGTAAAACTAGGTAACTATTCTACAGGAGTTTCATGGTGATGAAACTCCCCTCTTAATTACCCTGTCATGTCAGCAAAACTACTGATGTGGCAGTGAATTTTGCTCGTGAAACTCCTATAAAACCCCCAATTGAGACTGGCCTTAGGCTATTCCCAACCCAATGACTAGGATGGTATCCATAACATTAAATAGGCTGTCACATAAGCAAGTTGATGATATGGCAGAACAATTAAGGAGGGGAGAGAAGGACATGGTGTCTTGCATGAGAAACCATGTCTACACAAGAACCAAGAAAGAAAGCAAAATGATAGGGGGAGTAAAGGAGAGGGAAGATATATGATTGGGTGGTAATTTATTTTTAAGAAACTATACATTGGAGAGATGATTTCTATGTGTAGTGTCTATAGTTGACATTGATTTATAGACACTACTATATGGTGTCTTGGGTTGGGGATGGCCTTAGGAATACTCCAGTTGAGGTTTTGTAGTTCAATTTTCGAGGGGGTTAATTAGGTCAAGCTCCTTAATTATGTCCCCTTATTATCTTTCTTGCATTTGTGTGTTTTATATAGATACCAATGTCCTGGAGAAAAAATGGTTTTGGATGGTTATACTCCTAGTACGCACAGCCAGAGATAGAGATACATGCAGGCAGGTGTTCTACTCGTACGAAATCGCCGAAAGTTAGGAGAGTGGCCAGCAGGGCAGGGCAGGGCTATGTACACTGGCAGCTAGAGTATATACTCCTTCCGTCTCAAAATAAATGTCTTTCTCACTTCTCGAGAAAACACTTTGGTTAATTATATATAAAAACATATTAATATTTATGATACAATATAGATATTGTTGGATAGATATTTAAATATAGTTTTTTATAAAAAATATCTAAAGATTTAAATATTACATATATTTTCTACAAATTTAGTCAAACTCATGACTGAGAGCCCACGCACTGCATGCAGGGCCTGGTCACATGCCGTGGCCGCATGTCGCCAGTTCCCGCTGCCCTTGTTGCCTGCGTGACCACCGACGGTCGACGGGACGGGAGATCTCGACTTCACTCACCACCTGCCTGCTGCCACCTGGCTATAGCGCACCCGTACGCACCCACAACCCCACCCCACCACCAGGGGCTCCGGCCTCTAGTCCTCTGTAGACTGTAGGTTTACGCGTTGATTGGAAGGACTAAATATAAAGTAACTACAAGATTAATTATAGAAGCATGAGCTAATTCGCGACCGTCATCAGGATATATTTATTATAACATGTCAAATTATAAATTAAATATGTTTAATAACCTTGTTTAGTTCCATAACTTTCCATCAGCTTAACATACTGACAACTCTGCTTCCTCTCACAGAATATGTCAACTTACCACCAACTTTCCGCCAATTTTTTTGAACTAAACAAGCCTTGTATTATGCTTAATTCTCCAAATTAACGTCCAAAATTTCAATGCGATGGAGATTAACTTTTAGCTAGGGGATACAAACACCACATATATCGCCCGTGGTGCCTCTACTAGTCTACTCTAGCACTTGCCAGGTAAAAGCTGCCTGTGCAGTACGTGTGCCGTGCGTACGTGCAACAGCCTGAGGCTATCCGCAGTGGTGGTGGTATTCTATTTCTATCCCCTGAAAAGAATATTCCTGTCTGGTCATCAAGATTTCATATTTTATCCTAATTTCTCTTACACCCGTCGTACTCTAAAACTCATCCCCTATACCAACTAATCAATATTTTATTCAACCATCTCAACAACCATCAACAACCATCTCCCCTCTCTCCTCACCTTTTCTTTTTGTTTTTATTTATTATATCTCCCCGTAATCTTTTTTCTTTCCTGTTTCCTATCTTTTTTTATTATTGTTTTTCTTTCATTTTTTCATCCGTTCCTTTTCTTTTTTCTCTTTTTTTATCTCTCTCTATTTTCTTTCTTTTTCCCCACCGAGACCCTCTCTGGATATTTCTCGATCCTCCTCTTCTCTCGCCGCTGCTTTCTTCGCTTCGTGCTCCGTCTCTCTCCGTCGTTGCCTCCACGCTCCTCGACCCAGCAGCGCGGAGAGAGCGTGCGGGCGCATGGGCATGACGAGCCCTGCAGCAGCGGCGAGAAGGCATGGCGAGCCAGCAGCGCGGCGGCGGCCTCGAGCTCCCTCTGCTCCCTTCGCAGCAGCTCAATCCGGTTCGATTCGGCTGGAGCTGAGATTGGTCGTGGCGGCAGAGCTTGGTCGGCGCGGAGGCAGTCGTCGTCAACCTCAGGATGCCAGCGTCGACCCCTCTCTCTCCCCCAAGCCATTGCTTGCTTCACTCGCTCGAGCAGGGGCTTGCGATTTTGCGAGCAGAAGCTCGACGACGGGCTCGAGTTCCCCTGCTCGCGCCTGGCCATGGCGTCGGAGGAGAGCGGTACATCCCGACGTGAGGAGCATGACGGCGGCAGGTTCTCTCTCCGGCATCTCCGGCGGCGGTGGGCCCTTGCTGGCGCGAATCCGCTCGAACGGCGGCAGCTCGGGCACGGCGGCGGCGGCTACTCCCACGGTGGCTCCGACGGCTCCCCCTTCTCCCTGCTCTCTCTCTTCAGCGGGCGCAGCAGGCGGTGGGCCCGACGCCACGTAGCGCCCGACCGCTACGCCCCTCAGATTTGGCGCTCGACGAGCGGGGCGGGAAGGTAGCGCACGGGCTAGCGCCTCCCGCTGCGGGCGTAAATGCGCTAAACTCACCCTGCATCTAGTGTAGCGCATTTTTTACCGCACCCAGTGCGCACAGCCTGAGCCCACAGCAAGCAGCTAGCTACAGGATCCGATCGCGCACACAGGAACAGGCCACTACTGCACACGCGCGCGCACACACCGCCGTGGCGGGGACCTGCGGCGTGCAGATCCCACTGTGCACGGCAGGATGCTATATATGCTAGGCTACCTGCCTAGCTCTGTGATTGCTGTGTACGGACGGGCACCAACGCATGCAAGGCGTGTGCCACGCGTGTATTTCCTCGCCACAGTGGCTGCGCCGCGCATGTCAACGGTCGGGGACCCGATCCCACCCCGATGCGGTGCGTCGTATACGCAGCGTGCTACAGCGCACGTACGTATATGCCAGGCGCCTCCTGCCATGCATATATATGTACGTGATGGTATCATTGTTTCTGATGATCAGTCGTACGCAAAACGCACTGTATGTGTGTGTGCATTTCCTTCTCAGTATGTACTGTATTGAAATGCAACAGTTGCAGCGTAGTACGTCCTGTATAGTAAGCCGTAGTAGCGATCGAATCTAGCCGCGGACCTGGGGCACCAATTCGATCGTTCAGCAGCTGTCAGCAAAACGTGCACCTCTTCGATCATATTGTAGTATATCAGAGGCGACCTGCATGCAGCGGATTGTGTCTCGACCCCTTTGAGTAGCTAACGATCGAGTTACATTATTATTCCATGTCACGGGCCAAATCAAATCAATAATCAATCACGCACAACCACCATGCCCTCGTGCATTATACTACGGGAAAGTCTGGTTTTCACCATCCAACTATAACAAAAATCCGATTTTCAACTCGCAACTATGAAACCGGATACAAAAGACCTTCTAACTATCAAAACGGTACAAATTTAGCCCTTTGAATGGTTTCAAAGGCGGTTTTTTGTTTTAAAAAATTATTAAAAAAATTTAATCTAAAAATTCATAACTAATTTATTTTAAGTAAAAAAGATATAAAACTTGTGCCAACTGTGTTCGAAAAATACAAACTATAGTACATTGGTACCACACTTGAAGTTATTTGCATTTTATTTATTTCTATTCCTATTATTATTTAAAAATAATAATAAAACACAACGGACATAACAAATAATACCCAAATAACTTTACATGGCATATCAATAGGTATGTTGCACTTTTAGAAATCTTTTGGCATCGGTTTCGTATTTTCTTATTTAAAATGAAATAGTTATGATTTTTTAGTTTAAACACAATTATTTATTTTTGCATAAAATGGAAACAACCTTTGAAGCCATTAAAAAGGTCAAATTTGCATGACTTTGATAGTTGGAGGGTCATTTGTGTCCGGTTTTATAGTTACAGGTCGAAAATCAGACTTTTGTTATAGCTGAATGGTGTAATTCAGAATTTTCCTTCATACTGTATTATATATATATATGTGCAATTTAAAATACGCGTACATCACGCAACACATATAGACAAGCTAGCAGAGCAGAGTGATGTCATGTACAGACAGGCCAGGCAGCACGCACGTACGCAAGGATCTTTGCGGCAGGTGCCAAATCCTGAAACTACGCGAGACCAGGCCAATGGCCATAATCAATTTGCACCGGCCGGCTCGCTTACATGTCTCCTCTCCTCCGGTGTACCGTGTACCTAGTACCTGCTCGACGCGTATACTCTGCTTTTGGCGTCTGTTTTGGCCATTTCCATACACTGCTTCAAATCCTTGGCCAGAAAACATACATATATTCCACTCGTAGACGCCTCTTATTAGTTATTCCTTGCATTCCACCTCTTGGATTTGTAATTTTATCTATTTTTGTAGCATGTCTCGTGTGAATGAGATTAGCATGCATCAAGGCCGTACCAAAAAAACGACAGGGCATTTTACTTTTTTAATATTTATTATATTATAAGTTTATCAGATTCCTCTCGCTCACACTGCATTAAGCATTAAATTTGTGTGGCAGTACACATTATGCTATTCCCAACCCAAGACACTAGTTATAGTGTCTATAAGATCCACATCAGTAAGAAACTAGCACTAGACACTACCCTTCCAATGCAAACACCACTAAGCAATATTTGAATTTAATGGTGCTCACCTCTCATTATGTCTTGGATAGTGTGTAGAAACCATGTCTCATGCAAGACCCAGTTTCCTCCTCTTTCTTCATTTATTTCTTTGCCACATCATCTTTTATCCTATGTGGCAACTCATTTAATTCTATGGACACCATCCTAGTCATTGGGTTGGGAATGGCCTTAGAATTTGCATTCAAAACGTTAACTAACTTAAGCCAGAAACAATTCTTCCTTTAATGTCAGGTGTTTGTGGGCTCGCATGCATGCAACAGGAAGGCGGAATAACCACGATTTAATTTGCTGCAATCAAATCACAAAGTTAGATGGGAACCTACCATGTACACATGACATAAATATATGGACCACTATCGATTAGGGAGGGATTCAGTTTGGGTCAACCGTGCGTGTCCAACAGTTTCGGGACCCCAGCCCGGCAGCTGCGTATTGACATGTAAGTACTAGAGAGTTTTGGATTAGCTTCACCTATTTTGTGTTGAAGCAGTGACTTCAGACCCGTACTTAGCGAGGCCAATTGTACTTATAAGCTAGCTGCATGCACCAACTGGTGTATATCGTGATGTGCATGTACTTCCTAGCAGAAACGATTAGCTCATCATTATGGCGTTTTGACTAGTATAGTATCTTGAATAAAAAAGGTTCCCTCTTAAAAAAAGAGTTATATATTATAAGTGTTTTCCATAATAAATATGCTAACATCAGTCTTGTGTTGTCAATTTATAATGATGTTCAAAGTTTTTTAAAAAACACAATAACCTTGGACAATTATCTGTGAATGTGTGTGTGTGTGTGTGTGTGTGTGTGTGTATTTGTGTTTGAAAGGTACTAGTTCGTCAGGATTGCAGTAGTTGAACCGGCGTCTAGTATCATGGGGTGCTTAGTTGTTGAAAACACATGAAAATCAACCTCAGGCGACTGAAAAGTAGCATTTCATGTTATATATGGGGCTTGTATATATCACGACAAGAAATGTATATGAATGAATGATACATGCCGACAGCCACAATCAAGCGAATCTCATGAGCCGTCCTCCCTGTCAGTCTCTCAAGCACAGTCGTCGTCGCCGTCGCTGCAAGTATGAGAGGCAGGCAGGCAGGCAAGACGACACACTCATCGCAGCTCCATTACTGCTCCACCCAGTACTCCCCCTGCCCCGTTTCATGGCGACATATACCAGCTAGACCTCGAAGCATGCGTCCATCTGCACACGTACCACCGCAGAGCTGCACCTGCATCACTGCCAGAAGATCATATCCAGCTGCTGTAGCACCCGGGGCAAGGATTCGTCAGGCCGCCGTCGTATCGTACGTCGTCGTCTCTAGCCTGTAGTAGGATCTCCGAGAGATCGATCGTGAGGAAGAACAACAAGACGAAGATCATCGAACAAGAGATGAGGAGCGGCGGGTGCGCGGTGCAGCAGGAGCTGGCGGTGGAGGCGGCGGCCGTGATGCGGCAGGCGGTGAGCATCGCGCGCCGCCGCGGCCACGCGCAGGTCACGCCGCTACACGTCGCCACCGCCTTGCTCGCCGCCGACGCGGGCCTCCTCCGCGCCGCCTGCCTCCGGTCGCGGTCGAGCTCCCACCCGCTCCAGTGCAAGGCCCTCGAGCTCTGCTTCAACGTCGCCCTCAACCGCCTCGCCACGGCGGGGTCCCCGGCGGCGTCCATGTTCCACCACCCGCGCCCGCCGGCGCTCTCCAACGCGCTCGCCGCCGCGTTCAAGCGCGCGCAGGCCAACCAGCGCCGTGGCGGCGGCGGCGGCGCTACCTCGCCGGAGGGCCAGCCGCAGGTCGCCGCCGCTGCCAGGGTGGAGCTCGAGCAGCTCGTCATCTCCATCCTCGACGACCCCAGCGTGAGCCGCGTCATGCGGGAGGCCGGCTTCTCCAGCGCGGAGGTCAAGGCCAACGTCGAGAAGACCGTCTCGTCGTCGCCGGAGCAGTCGTCGACAAACACGGCGGCGAGCAGCACCAGCGCCGCCGCCTCGCCAAATCCTCCTAAACCCAAAGGCAAGGTCGTCCACGACGTCGCCGGCGACGCCGCGCGCGTGATGGACGCCATGGCGAGCGGGAGGAGCCACCGGTCCGTGGTGGTCGTCGGCGAGAGCGCCGCCGCCGCGGAGGGGGTCGTGAAGGCGGTGATGGACAAGGTGAGCAAGGGGGAGCTGCAGCTCAAACACGAGTGCCTCAAGAACGCCCAGCTCGTGCCCTTCTCGGCCGCGTCGTTCCAGAGCTTGACGAGGGAGGAGGTGGTGGCCAAGTCCGGCGACCTGCGCGCGCTCGTCCGCGAGGGCCGCGCCGCCGGGAAAGCCGTCGTGATCGTGCTCGAGGACCTCGGCTACGCCGCCGCGTCGTCGAGGCATCATGGCCACGGCCGCTACTGCCCCGTCGAGCACGCCGTCATGGAGCTGAGCAGCCTGGTGCGCGGCGGCGGCGGCCATGGCATGTTCTGGCTGCTGGGCTTTGGAGCTTACGCGTCCTATGCGAGCTGTAGGTTGGGGCATCCATCTCTGGAGACGATCTTGGAACTACACCCCATCATCGTGCCGGAGGGATGCAGCCTCGCGTCATTGAGCCTCGGGGGCGAACACAGGTACACGACTAGCTTGATTCATACTTCAATTTATAGGTGGCCAAACGGGCCAGGCCCGTTGGGCCGGCACTAGCACAACCCTAAAAGGCACGGCCCTAGCACGGTCCGGCCCGATGGCAATAGTGCCAGTGCCGTGCTAGTGCCTGGCCCAGTGCCGTGCCTGGGCCGCCTCCTCGGCCCGCGGCACTAGCACGGGCACGGCACGAAAATGGGCCGGCACGGCCTTGGCACGACTGCGGCCCGATAATGGCCCATTTAACAACATCATATATATAAACCTACAAACCCTAATCCCCTTCCACTCCCTTTCCCTATTCCTCCCTGCTAGCCGCCGCTCGCACCCCCTATCTGCGGCTGCCCTCCTCGGCGCGGTTGGCGTCGACGTGGACGAGGCGGAGGCCGAGCTCGGCGGCGGCGGCGGCGTCCGCGGCGCGGTCCGGGGAGCCGAGGCAGAGCAGGAGCTGCCAGGGCCTGAGCCTGCGCTGCGCGGCACGCGGGAGGAAGGCGAGCGAGGGGACCAGGACGGCGGCGGCGGCCTCGACGCGGCCCGCGGAGAGCGCCGAGAGCGGCGCGTGCTCCACGGCGGCGGCGCCGGACAGCGCGTCCTGCTCCAGGGACGGGTCCTCGAGGCAGTTGAGCGTCACCACCAGCGGCTGCCGTCCACCGCCGAGATGGTGTTTTTGTTGGATTTGTAATCGATTTGGTGATTTGTATGATGTTTTCTTTGACATTTGCATCTTGATTCGATCCATCCTCTTCTTTAGCACGATAGTGCCTCATAGTGCCGTCGGCACGGCACGGCACGATGAATCCCTCGTAGGGCCGTGCTAGTGCCTCGTCCTCGGCACGACGGCCCTACGAGGCACGGCACGGCTGGCACTAGTGCCGTGTAGTGCTAGTGCCGCGTAGTGCCGTGCCGCGTAGTGCTAGTGCCGTGCCGTGCCGGCACGGCCCGTTTGGCCATGTATACTTCAATTCAGCGTGTCGCGCTCGCGCATGCGTCAATTGGACCACTCAGTTTTTTTTTCTTTTGGGTTCGGCTAGTCACCAACGTGTTTTCAACGATTTTAAGTACACTGACATTGAAGGAGCATTCTTCTTTTCAGTGAGATCACACACTGCGGCGGCGCCGACATGGTCGTGGCGACTGCGGCGAGCGTGCCGTCATGGATTCGCCGCTGCCAGCCACAACAACAAGGTCCGGTCCTCACCGGATCGGAGCTCACACTCAGCTTCTCTCTGGCGCCGGCCTCTTCTTCCATCTACGGTTTTACCCACCATTACGACGCCAACATGATGAGCTGCGGGCCATGGCAGCATGATCATCTCATCACCATCGACCGGCGCCAGCCGCAGTCGAACCACGGGCACGACGTTCTTCCAATAATGGCCGAGTCATGCTATGATCAGCAATTGATGCTCGCCAACCCTTATAATCCTGCAGGATCCTCGTCTAACTCGGTGTCCAAATCCAACTCATCGGACGCCGCGACGCCGGAGCCTGCAGCAGCTCGCCGCCGCTGTCCGAAGAAGTTCACCGAGCTCACCGCAGAGAATCTCAAGATCCTCTGCAGCGCTCTCGAGAAGCGCGTCCCTCGACACAGAGACATAGCTCCGGCCATCGCCAGCGCCGTGCTCCAGCGCCGCTCCGGCGTGACGAGGACGACGCGGCCGACGATCTCGGCGACGTGGTTGATCTTCCAAGGGAAGGACAACGATGGCAAGACGGACATGGCACGTGAGCTCGCCAGGCTTGTGTTTGGCTCGTGCTCCGAGTTCACCTGCATCATGACTACTACTGCCGCACCAGAGCTAACCCTGGCACCCTCCGGCTCCAACTCCGGCGACGGCCGTAGCCTCAAGAGGCGGCAGAGGTCGCCGGAAAACGACGAGCACGGATACATGCAGAGGTTCTACGAGGCGATCCGGGAGAACCCTCACCGTGTCGTGATGATCGACAGCGTCGACCACCACGACTCATCAGAAGCCGGAGGTATTGAGAATGCCATGGCAAATGGAACCGTGAGGGGATGCAATAATGGTGATGTGGTCAGCTTGGAGGACGCCATTGTAGTGACCTCCTGCTGTCAAGTGTTGGGGACGTGTTCTAGGGTTTCCTCCCCTCGCCCGGTGAAGCAACGTGTCATGGGTGATGACATCGACATCAGCAAAGTGGAAGATGATGCCGCCGCGGAGAAAGGAGATGCGGCACGTTTCGGCTTGGATTTGAACGCCTGCGCCGCCACCGTGGACGGAGGAGAAGAGGAGGAAGGGACGAGTACTTTGCCTAATGACATGAGGATCCTTAGTGCTGTGGATGGCGTTTTCTTCTTCCCATATTAACTGAGAAATAGTGTGATTAGCTATGCTTCATTTTATAACAATTAATTTGTTCTGTTGCTGTTGCATGCTCTATTCTTTTTTTCTGGCGCCTTGAATATATATTTTTTTTCAAGAAAACATAGTAAAACTATGCATCTTGTAGTACTAATGAACTTTGCATTGTGATGTCAAGCTCCAAGGACCAGGAGCCATGCGTGATGATATCCATCCGAAAAAAATGGCATCATCTAACCGTACAGCCACAGTAAACTTCTGTTGCCGACGACGTACGCTGACACTGTTTTCAGCAAAAAACATTCAACCAAATCCATATATCTAATACAGATTTCCGTGATGACCCGCTATAACTTATCTGACATGGCATGCATGTGTACATGCGGCACCTTTGTTTTTCCATTGTGTACAAGAGTACAAAAAGTGTAGATATAACATTTTATATGGTCAACTTAAAGATTAACAAAGATTTTATAAGTCAAAGTTCAAACAATATCGCTTTCATTCGCTCTAGAAAGCATCAACTTAATTACATTTGGTGTTTATACAAAACTAGTTCAATTTCGTGGTTCATGGAAACAACGCAGCATGCTCGTGGCATTCATGAGCTAAGTTTTCCCAACTGCTTGTACGAGCGAGAGCTAGTAATATCCAATTGAATTGTCTTTCAGATTTGTGTTGAATGAGGTAGCCGGAGAAGGGGTTTCTCTCTATCATGCATGAACCTCAAAGTTGTATGCTCGCTGTCCTTGAATATATATGACGTTTACGACAATCTAATTTGTTAAAAAAAAATGAAAAATGAACTAATTTGCTTCTCCTGAATGTCATAATATACTAAGAACTGCAATAAGATGTCCAGTATAGCACTAAGTGGTTTTACATTTCTCTTGGAATCGATCAGTGTGTAGTATAGATTTGTGAACACAATAATATTTCGGTACTTGGAGCAGTGATCATTGCGTATTTCTTGGTATAGATATGTTGTCCTAATATGATTAAAGACTTCGGGTTTGTAGAAAGGAGGCGGCACTTTACAAGGCAGCGAGCTGAAATCTTTCATTCAGTAGAGATGACCAAAAGGCATATGCTTTTAGTGCGTAGTATGGTGATGCCATTTGAGAAAAAGAAAAAAAAAGTATCCTCCTTTTCGTGCTTTAGATCTCCAAATCCACATTGCCATCTTTAAGCAGTGGGTGTGAAAAAGCTTAGACCGGAGGAAAGCAAGCAAGAGATCAAAGATGATAGGCATCTCACCCTGGTCATTAAGCCCTAAAGTTTGATGCTTTAGAATCTTAGAAAGATATATTTAATCTCCTCTCAGTAGTACCCTTACCCAACATCTGATGATGGATCACTAAAATACGCAAACCAGGTGTAAGTAGGGCACTTGTTGTTTGCTACTTTTCAGAGGTAAAAATTGACGACATGTGTTCAAATCTAAGAGCCTGCGTCCCTCTCGTGTCCCCATGACGATCTATTCTTTCCACAAGCTTTGTAGTCTGTATAGTCGATTGTGTGTATCTCCTTATTATGCTTTTGTGTTTTTACCTCAACCTTTTGTTCTATCTCAAAAGGGGAGAAGCCCCATACTACTTTCTTCTACAAAGGAGGTGGGAAACGTACACTATCTTCTCTCTAGTCTCTACACATGTATATATGATTTACACATGTTTTAAATATGATCTTTTACACGTTTACATTATTCAGCAGTACACTTGCACCGGGGAGTAATATTTGCATGTTCCTATTATTGATTTATGTGTAGGTCGTATTTGCACTTTCTCCACCAAGAAACGGAATTACACCACCAGAATTTGAAACTTCTCTTATTGATGTGGTCATTCTCCTACTCAAAGTTTTATATAAACTTTCCCCATTAAATTCCTCCTAGTGAGATTCTCCCAGTGTTTTAGCATTCTAAGTGTTTTATTATTACTCAAAATCACTAGGAGGATTCCACGAATTTGGTACGGTTATAACCGTCATCAACATTTTTTTTGAATAATTATGTACAGTCGCCCAACCATCACATGTACTGAAATACAAAAAATGGTTTAAATAATGTTCACAACTTCACACGAAGAATTTTAGTAGTATAAAATGCCAAACACAATTCTTTGTCATTGCTTGATAAATTGGAGATGGGATTCATCTCATACAAGGCTACAAGAGATTTGCAACAGCATGTAGCTTGGAAATATTTTCAACAGCATCACGTAGCTTGTTGCCGTGCTTGATAGATGGTACAACAACACAATTAATTATGATGTGGCAATACATGATTGATATTAATTCTTGGTGGTGGCATAGAAACATCATAGAAAAATGTGGCCTATTTGCATGTCAGTTCATGACAGTGGCAACGTAAGCATATATTATTGGTGGGGGGGGGGACATTTTTAGCTTTCAAATATTATATTTGACTATTCGTCTAATTAAAAATTATGTGAATATTATTTATTTATTTATTTATCACTTGTTTTCTCATTAGCTATACTTTCATCATTGCATGGTTGTTTTAGTATTTATCCAAAAAATTTGAATAAGACGAATGGTCAAACGTGATATATGAAAGTAAAAAACTTCATCTATTTTGAGACAGGGGGAGTAAGTATATAACCAAACATAATGCCATTATTGTACATAGTTATTAGGATGTAGACAGTAGACTGGTGTTTGGGGATAATGGCGTGAAGCTTTGCTATTCCAACCCCCTACCTTTGAAAAGTGTTCCCAACTGTGTATGCAAACTCTAGACAACTGCTGTTGGCAAAGGTAGCTCACCTTTCTTTTTCCTTGTAAACCTTAGCAACAAGCGACTTCATTCACTTACAACTAGTTTCTTATTAGAATGTGAGCTAATTAATTTTATGGACTTGATTAACTGGGCTCTACCTAATTAAAGCACTTGAATATAATGACATATTTGCACGTCAGCTAGAAGTCCGTCATCAATAATAACAACAAGATTGTGAAGTGTGCCAACAAGACGATGTCATACCAAGCTTATGATTGATTATATGCATGGATACATGTAGTAGGTGTACGTGGTTCTGGCTTGTTAAACACTCCCTCCATTCTAAAATGTAGGTCGTTTGACTTTTTCAACTCCACTACAGTCGCTTGTCTTATTCAAAAAATTTTAAAAATATCATATTTTTTTGTTATGGCTAGCTTTAGTAATAAATGAATTTCAAGAATGACCTAAATTTGACTATATTTGCACAAATTTTTTGAATAAGACGAGCGGTCAAACTTGGGCTGAAAAAATCAAACGACCTATATTTTGAAACGGAGGAAGTAACACTCATATATGAGTACGTGATAATTTTTATATTTGATTCAGACTATGAATGTGCATGTATTCTTAAATCCAATACCATCTCACTATATTGTCTCCGCGCGTCCGTTCCTCCGCCAGACATCACTCAACTGCGCTTGATCGGTTAACCGAGAGGTCCTCCAGGCATCTATCAGTGTGAAAGAAGAAGATATAGATATGCATCAAAAGGATGATAAAGCTAGCAGCAGCTTGAAATCCAGTATATGTCATAGCCGGCCGTAGCTAGCACACTGCGTAGTACGTACAATTGCAAGGGATAGATGCACCGTGCACGGCCACCTGCTGTATGGTACCCAGATAGTGGAGTGTGTCACACCCAGAGGGGAAAACGACAGGATCGATGCTAGCAAAGGCGTTTAACTTGCATGGCACCTGATCGATCGATCGATCCATCGGTCAGTTACTCCATCTGTCGTATGCATGAGAGTGAGATCCACACAGCAGAGCACAGCCGCATGCACTGCACGCCAGGGCTTTAGCCCTCACTTTGATGAAGTAAAGCGAAAGGGCTGGCTTGTTCTTTCCTTTTCCTCGAAGGCTGGCCGAGTGGAAATTTTGTCTACACTCACCTCTCTTGCACGCAGCCGGCAGCCACATCAATTCCTATTGCGCAGGTACTCCATTTATCAACTGAACCATCAGCCATAAAGAACACTCCTTCCTCTTCCGATCCTCCGATGCTCTGGCAGAATTTCTATTCATCTTCCACAAGTAGCTACAACAGAGTAGCGGGAGCACCAGTTGCTGTCCACATGGCGACAAGACATTGGGTCGGACAAGCTGGTGTTGTCAGTGAATTAAAGTTTGACCTTCATATTCAAACACTTTTATTTACTGAATTGTTTATGTATTTTGAAAAGTGTCTTGAGCATGGTATTGAATTTTTCAAAGAAAATGAGTTCCAATGCAAGTATTTTTGTGTATTAAAAAAAATTCAACATTGTTAATAAATAATATGAACATTTTACATAAAAATATTAAACTAGTGTTTGCAAAATGTTGAACTGTGATATTTTAAAAATGTTGATTGTATTGTACAGGTTAGTATTTCTAATATATTATGTAGCTTCGCCATATGATATACTGCCATAGGGCTTTTAAAAGGCCGAATCTGATCATTTAAAGTGTTCAATGCATATATAAAGAGACATTTTACAGTGCATGAAAATAATAACAACCATTGGTTAGTCTAGATATGTCGTCTATCTTAGTTGGTAAAACTTCTCCGTTTAACATCAACGGTTAAGAATAATTAGATGGGTAGGAACCAGTTGTTCCCCCAAGCACTATAACAAATCTCATATATAAAACCATATTATAATGAACTAAAACAAAAAAAGAACTTAACATGCATGACGTGTAGGGATAAAAATTCCCGTATTCGACCGAACCGTTTTCTACATTTCACCCGACCAAATTCGTATTTTCGGGAAAAAACAAAATCGGGTCGGAAAAAATACGAAATACGAAATCGGGACGAAAACGGTTTAGGCTCCATCCTGATTGTTTTCGCTTTTCCCGTATTTATTCGGGATATCCTGAATTCAAAATTCGGTATATTCCGAATTCGAATTTCAGTATATTTTAGTTTTACTGTTTTAGAATTTTAGCCCATCCAGTCTCCCAACCGGCCCAGCCCAACTATTATAAGGTTTCCTCCCCCACATCAGGCCTACTGGCCACCAGCCCACCACGCCTCCCTTCCTCCCTTAGCGCCGCATCTCCCCTCCAAACCCGACTCGCGAGTTGCGTGCTCGCGTCGCGTCCATCCCTCAACCGCGCGGCGCCGCTACCAGTCCACCACCGCGCCACCCTGCCTCCAGCCCTCCACCGTGTCACCCCGCCGCCACCGCGCCACCCTGCTGCCAGCCACCGCCACAGATCAGGGCATCAGGCCACCCACCGTGGCTGGGGCCTGGGACTGGGAGGCGGAGAAGCTGCCGATTGGAGTCTGGAGAGTCGATGGCGCCCACTGGAGAAGCTCCTACTGTGTTATGCTACTAAGTTGCAGTTGCACCTTGTTGACTTTTATGCTTGCTATTATGCTGTATGTTTCAAAAGAGTGTTATTGTGATGCTTATTTGAGACTTGTTGGTTGTTATGCACTTGTTAATTTGTTAAGGACTGATGCTTATTCACGTGTCACTGACTGATGCTTATGCACTTGCTAACTTGTTAATTTAAGACTTGTTGGTTATTTACATGTATCCTATATCATATTGCTACATGGCTGCATTTCCAAAAAACCATGTTGGTTATTCACGTGTATAGGCTATATCGCTGTATGTTTATTGCGAATGATTGTGTCGGTGTCGACTTGGGTCGGTGTTCCCGTTTTCCGATCGTTTTCGACACGTTCCCGCTCGAATTTGTTCGTTTTTGATATCCCGCATGTTCACTTTCGTTTCCGTTTCCGACGTTCCTGATTTCGATTTTGTTTTTTTATTAAAATATAAAAATAAAAACAATATTGGGATTTTTTCGACCGATTTCATCCATAATGACCTGCATTGTTGGGTGGACCCGAACCCGAGATGATGGTATATATCACTGGAAAATCTGCCAAAACATCCAACGAAACGGTGCAAAGTTGGTCCTGAATGGGCTTTAAAGATTATGACATTAATCCTGCTGGGCCTAACCATTCAGTCCACAACTGGGTACTAATTTTCTTTGAGTTTGGCCCAGTTAAAAGTGGAGAGGAAATGGGCTGAATTATGAAAGCCCAAATGATGCGTGTGACGCATCCAATAACAGGTTTCCATTGTCTCTAAAAAAAAAGGGTTTCCAGAAATAAAAACGACAACAGTGTCAACTGTCAAGTGGTCGTGAATCTCCGCTTCTCCAGTCGACCGATCAATAATAAACAGAAACTTTAAAACGGGCAAGCATTTTGGTAAAATTGGCAGCAGAGCATGATATATGAGAATCTGACCAAAATAATCCCCTGCATCTTTCTTTTGCGTAGAGATGCCAGCAAAGCAAAATCATGGTGCGATGGTGTGCCGTTTGTCATTTTCTTTTTAAATAAAGGCTTAAATTGTTTCATTTTTTACTCTTCATCAACAACTTTCAACTATTCATCAAACTTATGAACCTTGTCAGCTGAGTGTTTTGGGAATTTTAATGGCGTACTATGTTTCATAAGCCCAGGATTTGTGGCATCTGCATCATACACTAGTTATCATTTTGTTTCCGCGAGCAAGTTGTTTAGAACAAGCATTACGCATAGCAAGTTGTTTAGGATAAGCATCCGCATACGCAAGTTACTTTGGGCTCCAGTTAAGATTAAGGGTCTGTTTGGATATAAAGTATTTTTATAGTTTTAGTGAAATACCATGATTTTATAAAATGCCTAGGTATTAGAAAGAAATGAGGTGTTTTGGGCATAAAAAAAGATGGAAGTTTTAGAAACTGAGGTATCTTTTTTTTTTTCTGAGCGTTCTCAGAAACCTATCACTGGTATTTCAAGCAGAGATGAAGCAGTAGCAACATAATAGCCAGAGATAACAGCGAATGCCATCATATTCATATAGACATATAGTGCAGTAAAATTGAAGCATACTAGATACAAATGCAGAAACAATCAACCTAAGCCAAACAGTAGCTATCATCCAACGAATCAAACCAAACCGGCCACTAATCTCCAACCAGGACGAAATGAACCACCACCACCAATAGAAGAAGGGATCGAGCTCGACTCCAATCATCAACTCATCATCAGTACTTGACCCAGCACGGGCCGCCGGAGCCAGCAACCCCGAGGCCGCCGGGCGACGACGGCACCGGGATGCTCACCTCGCACCACACCCTGGGCTTCTGCCGAATCTTGATGCTCCCGAACACGTACCTGACCCGGACGCCGACGCTGAGCTCCAGGCCCAGCGCCGCCGCGGCCTTGACCTCGGCCTCCAGCTGCGGCGCGACGTCGCCGGGGACGGCGACGCCCTTGCCGGCGTCGAACTCGAGGCGCACCGCCTGGGATGTCCTCCTCCGCTGGTAGAACTCGGTGGGGGACGCGGCGGCGGCGGCGGCCGGGCTGAGGACGGCGCCGCGGACGAGGAGCTCGGCGTCGAGGGTGTCGTAGTAGATGTTGACGCGCTTGCTGGGGTTGTAGAGGCTCAGGTTGAAGGCGACGTGGTAGGTGGCCGTGACGGGGGAGGAGGAGGCGTTGGAGACGGTGAGGTTGGAGAGCTCGGCGTAGTCGACGGTGGCGCGGATCTGGTGCGGCTGGAAGATGGCCCAGTAGATGAGGATGACGAAGCCCAGGGAGATGAGCAGGGTGCAGCAGCCGCCGCAGCACGTCCTCTGGTGGGTGTTGCTGCCGCCGCCGGACATGGCGGGCAGGGCGAGGAGGAGCTTGCTGCTGCTCTGGCTGCCTCGCTGGCGGTCGCTCGAGGTCTTGGTCAACGGGAGGTCCGGGAGGAGAGGGAGGGAGATGTGAGAGCTCGTGCTCGCTGTAATTGGGCTCTCTGTTTGTTGGTCTGTTGGTGCGCTACGGATGAAGACTATTTATCTAAGTTGCCGGGCATTTTGAAATTTTTTTATTGTTGATTGAGAAAGCGTGTGCACGCATTAACGTGTTTTCAGCTCAAAAAACATTTTGAAATAATATGATGTAAAGCTAGCGACGGTTTTTACTTTCCAATTATAACCCTTTTGTTAACAGAAGTTTCAGAGATATATTGCAACATGCACGAGCCGTCGAGCCCGAGTAGTGGATAACATGATGTTGGTCTGAGTAGTTGAGCACATGTGGTTTCCGATTTATCGAGTTATAAGGAATGTAGGTGACTTTACATGTTAAGAGAAGTTATATTTATGTCTATATATTTGATCTTAAGACTGCATCCTCACTTCCTCAGCAGCAGGCATGTACTCTCCTATATTTTTTTTAAAAAAAGTACAAATGTTTTGGACTTAAGAATTCACTTCGAAAGAGAGAGAGAGAGAAAAAAACCCCCCTCCATTCTTATATATGATGCAAGCGTGAAAATAGTGATAATTTAAGAAAGCGGAAATACTAGCTACAACTTTGCTCTTTCAATATATTTTGGATCAATATGAGTAGTACAAAATTATCCATTGACCTTGACCGACAACCCATGGTACCATTCAGGTTTCTTCTGGGCCGACGTGACACAAGGAAAAACCGCGTGGGCCAGTGGAGACGCGTTGACGCTATAGGAGGGTGCGCGTCGGACTGCAAAGTAAACTGGCGCGAAAATCCCTCTCGCCCGGTCCTCCTACGACGCTGCCGCGGTGGCCGGCCGGAACGTGCGGGGAAGGGCAGCCGCGGCGAGTCGCCGGCCGGAGACAATGCATGCGCCGCACTGGCATGTCCCGTACTGACCGCAACGCCGATCAGGCAGTTGATATCATATATGAAGCGACGGCACAAAATTCAGAAGCAAATAATGCAGCAGTAATTAAATCAGAAGCGAACGCTGTTTCATACACAAGCTGCTGATACCAGCAAAACGGCACGAAGCCACTCATTACAACTCCCAAATCAACTAATAACAATCCGACAACAATAGAGTCCCATGCTTGCTCCCGAACAATATCCGTCACGAAGAAACCACAAACGCGCACAACGACCAGCATTTGCTCGCAAAGCTACCCAGGCAGCATTCGTCTTCCTTTCAGTACTTGACCGTGCACCGGTCGCCGGGAGCCACAGCACCGCCGACACCAGGCCCCGGGCCCTCCGTCTTGACGGGGATGCTGAGCTGGCACCAGACCCTCGGCTTCTGCCTCACCTTGAAGATCCTGAGCACGTACCTCACCCGGAGGTCAACGTCGAGCTCCAGCCCGACCGGTCCCCCGCCCTTGATCTCCTTCTCGAGCTCCCCGCCGACGTCTCCGGCGACGGCGACGCCGCCGCCGTAGCCGAACTGGAGCCTGACGTCGTCGGAGCTCTTCCTGCGCTGCAGGAACTCGGAGGACGGGGAGGTGGAGTTGGCGGCCGGGCCGAGGACGGCGTCGCGGAACCGGAGCTCGGCGGCGATGGCGTCGTAGTAGATGTTCACGCGGAGGCTCGGGTTGTAGAAGCTGAGGGTGACGGTGAGGTTGTAGGAGACGGCGGCGGTGGTGGAGGAGACGACGGTGAGGTTGGTGAGGGTGGCGGATTCGACGGTGGCGCGGATGTGGTGGGGCTGGAAGATGGCCCAGTAGATGAGCACGATGAAGGCGACGCCGATGAGGGAGCCAATGCAGCTGCAGATGCATCCGCAGAAGCAGCCGCAGCCGTTCCTGGACGACATGGTGCCAAACTGCCAATGGTGCTTGGTCAATGTGTGGGCTTTCTCTGGGCAACCGCCGCTCGCTATATTTATCGGCGATTTCACGAGACGCTTTGGGTAGCATTTGGGAGTTGAAGCTAGCTGCAACTTGCTCGCTCGATTGGTCGATTGGATCATCCATCCAGTATACAAACATGTGAATTCACATTGACCAAACGCTTGGTCCCTTTGTTTATCGTCCGAGACGTGCTTCTTGTCTGCTTCGTAACCGTTGGTGTGTTGCACGCTACCAGGTCAGCTCTCCTCCCCCTTGCACAATCAATCAATCGATTTGAGAGACCTGGGCGCTCTCGGGTCTTAGGTTGTGTTTAGATGCAAAAGATCTTTTGCACTTACTATTCATTCCCCTCACAGAACACGCATCCCTAAAAATTCCTTTTTCACCTTTCCTATTCATCCCCCTCACATAACACGCATCCCAGAAACAAAAGATCTTTTCCCTTCATCAACTAAACACAGCCTTAAACTTGTGTATTCCTCCAGTGTCGCTAGCTGTCACCTCTCAGGTTCATCGGTGTACCAATGATACAAAGGCCCGCGAAGCTAGTTTTTTTTATGCTGGATGGGAAAATGGAAAATGAAAAAAGTTCAACTGCGTTTGTCCGATTTTCAACCTTGATATTCAAAATTAAGAATATTGCGCTTGTCCGATTTTTAATTTTGATGTCCAAAACCAAGAGTCTTTAAACCCCAAAGTATGTTTAGGGTTGAAAGATTTCTGGTTTAGACATAGAGATTGAAACTTGGATAACTACAATAGCTGAAGGTTGAAAAAAATGACCATTGGCGAGCGATTGACTGGATCACGTCTGGGCCGGCTTGATTGACCTGGTGCAGCGAAGAAAGTTGGCTCGAATGTGTTTTTATTTGAGCCCAAAATACATTGGCCCGCACCAGAACAAAGATGCCGCGAGCGTGTTTTGCATGTAAGGCCCATAAACAACAACGAAGTCCACAACCACAAAAAAACAAAAGCATCCATTTTTCCCCTAAATAAAATCGATAATAATATTCTTTTGTCCGGAGGTACACACAGTTGTATTTTTATTATCTACATACACAACACAAAATCACAAACTAACGTTTTCACTTTTTTTTTCTCTTCAACACACCTAAATAAACATGCTTACTATAAGGGTTTACCTGGAGTATCACACTTGCAAACCATGGCCGTATGTCCAGGCCAGACAACGTGTGTGCACCTGCATGGATTTCTGCACGCACTCACTTTGGAGTAAGTACATTCATAAAGAGACCATACATGCCCACTCTAATCAAACTTACCATGCTCCACCTCTCCTCCTAGGAGTACAGTACCACACACACACACACACCCCGCTACTAATCAGGCGACCCTGCACCTGTCGCCGGAGGCGGGCCCTCTGGCTTCATCCAACACCTTACCCTCAGGTTCTGCAGCAGCTTCGTCGTTAACATTTCCTTCCCCAACGTGACCCGCATGCGCACATCCAGCTCCAACTCCAACCTCACCGTCGTCCCTCCGCGGCTCCGCCACTACTCTTGGTCATCTCCTTCTCCAGCATGCAGCTGCAGCTCGTCCGGAGCGACGTCGCCCCGCCGCCCGTAGTCGAACACCAGCTAGCGTCACCTCGGCGGTGCCGGTCATGCTGCTGCATGCCCTGCTGGAAGAAGAACTCGGGCGTGGAGGTGTCGCTGATGCTGGTGGTGGGGTCGTCGTTATAGAGGCTGAGCTTGACGCAGTGGCGGACCCAGCTTTTGGCCAAGACTAGGGCCACATTTAGGCGGCCAAAATTCAGCGGCCAAAAGTATGCCGACATATATGAGTATATGACATAATATGAACTATTACTAATAGCAAGTCAACAATAAAACTTCCAAATTGATAAGTTACTAGAATAGTGCGATACAAAAGTTAAAAACAGCAGAAAACATACAAAAATAAATACCTACTCTGCTAGTCATGATTTCATCCATTCACAGTCACATCTTCCATTTCCACATCAGCAACACCTAGACATGTACAAGTACGAGTGTAAATAAAAATATAACAGCAAGACAAGTAAGATTTCTACGATAATTTGAATGTAACATACCATTAGTAGTAGTAGTCGACAGTTTAGATAACTTCTTCAAACGAGTCTTCAGTTCTTGAAAATATTGTAAGATGTCATCATTAGGTATGTTTACAAATATTTCTCGTTCAATGTAGCATGTCATTCTATAATTCAGCCACTCATCCCCCATCTTATTCCGCGAATCTGTCTTGATAACGTTCATAGCTGAGAATGCCCTTTCTACTGTGGCTGTTGCAACCGGTAAAACCAAAGCCAACTCAATGAGTCGATAAACAAATTCAAAGGTTGTGTGTCTATTGCTTTTAACCATCTTAATAGCAAGAACACCAAGGTCCACACAATCTGTGAAATCAGGATCAGCTCTCACTTCAGCAATAAAATGACCAAGTTGGACCCTAAGTCTTCCAATTTCATAGTGAGAGAAATCAGCATCATAAATCTTAGCAAGTTCAATTAGTTTTTCAAGGTCATAATTGGCAAAGGAATTCTTTGGATCTAGACAAGCAATGCATCTCAATAACTTGGTAGATCTTTCAGGAAACCGATTGTTCAATTCAACGATAACTTGGTCATACACCACATTGAAAATTTCATTTTTGAAATGATGGTAGTAGGTTACCTGCTGCCCTCCACGACCCCTTGATCGACCCCTGACTGTTACCTTGTTCTCCATGTTTGGGATAGTGATGTGATGGATCACACAGAACTCCTTTACCTCATCAAATAATTCATCCCACCCATGCTCCCTTACATCATTAACTTTCTCCATGGTAATGCCAATCAGCCCTACAGCCCGAACAATATTCTGATCTTTTCTTTGCAAGCATTGTGATAAATCATTAGTTATGCCCAATAATGTGATCATAAGATGCAATATAAGCACAAACTCAAAAGACTCCATTTGTAACAACAATCCTGAAGCTTGAGTTCTCTTATCTCCAACACCATCTTCAGCAATATTCTCTAATACCTCTAGGACAGCATCCCACATGTGTTCAAGACGACATAAGGTTTTGTGATGTGAGCCCCATCGTGTATCCCCTGCCCTTGCAAGGCTAGTTTCTTGATTTTTTCCTCTTCCACTAAAAAATTTGCCATTCTCCAATTGATTGACAATGTTTTCATGGTGGTGTTGTGCCAACTGATCTCTCCTCTTACAAGAAGCATTGACAGTATTGACAATCAAACTAGTGATGTTAAAGAAATCAAATACCGAAGAAGAACACTTAGCAACCGAGACCACAACTAACTGCAATTGATGTGCAAAACAATGTACATAAAAAGCATATGGATTCTCATCCAATATTTTTCTTTGCAGTCCATGGAATTCTCCTCTCATATTAGATGCACCATCACACCCTTGCCCACGCAACCTTGACATAGACAAACCATAGCGAGCAAACATACCATCTAAAGCTTCTTTCAGAGAAGATGAAGATGTATCAGGCACACACTTCATACCAAGAAATCTTTCAATCACTTGCCCTTGTGCATTAACATACCTACATATTCAAATAGAGCATAATAGTTATTTAATAAAAGAACGACAAATCAACAAGTAATAGAATAAATCAGCACCAAATAACAAGGTAAATACCTCACTACCACAGCCATTTGTTCCTTGATAGATGCATCTCTTGCCTCATCAACAAGAACAGAAAAATACCTATCTCCAATGTCCTTAACAATTGCTTTGGCAATTAGTTCTCCACAAGCTTTGCACAAGTCTTTCTGAATTTTGTGTGATGTCATTGTATTATTTTTTCCAGCAGTACCAAGCAATTCTGCAGCATTTTCATCCTTTTCCTTATACCATTCTAGCATCTCTAGAAAGTTCCCCTTGTTCCTCGATTTGGCGGACTCATCATGTCCACGAAAAGCATGACCTTGCAGCAAAAGAAACCTCACAACTCCCAATATAATGATCAAACGACCTCTATATTGTTCTTCCCCCTTTTTGGTTCCCTTAGCTACTGTATGTCTCAAACTTTGTCTCTGATTTTTGTAGGTCTCATAATCTGTTCTTGCTTTATTGTGATCATCAAATAACTTTGGTCCATCCTTCCAATTAACAAACCCATTTTTTGTGAATGCTTCTGTACCGAAGTTATCAACTCTTAAGGGTTTAAAGAGATAGCAATAGAAGCAAAATGCAGCATCCTTAGAAATACTATATTCCAACCAAGGTCGATTTGTGTACCATTTATCAAGAAATCTCCTATTGCGGCCATATATTATCCTTATAGGATATGTATGACCCTTTGGTTGGCATGGACCTAACAAGATATACTCCCTTTTGGCATCATCCCTAATGTTTGGATGCATTTCCTCAACTGGTTTCCGAAGGGCAGGATCTACAATAATATCCTCGGAGTCAAGCACATGATTGGAATCCTCCTCAATTCCTACTGTTTCTTGTTCTTGTTCTACAGGAGGCTGTTCTTGTTCTACTTGTACAGGAGGTTCATCAGCTACACTAGTCTTCCTTGTTATTGTTTCTTCTTGTGCAGGTGCAAGGTTAAGGGGATCAAATTGGCGCAGTTGAGTAGCACTAATTCCAGTCCCAACAGTTTCTTGCTCTGTACCTTGAGATGGAGGTGGAGCAGACCCATTTGTTTCTTGTTCTGGAGCTGAAGGTCGAGGGCCAGGAGGGGATTCGTCAACTTGGACTCCATTTGTGGCATCAACATGAGAGAAATATGATACTAAAGTTCTAGTCCTCTTCATTTTGCATCTGAAATTTCAGTACCAAATTTCGATTATTCCAAACTTGCAACTAGAGGCCTAGAAGGCAGAGATTAGAGGGGGAAAAGCACCTGAGTTGAGATGGCAGATCCGAAGATTGGCTTGGACGGCGGCGCGGGGTCCAGGACACGGAACGGCGGCAGGCAGCGGCGCGGGACGGTGGCAGGCGGCGGCGGTCGGGAGGGCGAGCCGAGCGGCCGAGCGCGGAGCGCTGCCTGCGTGCGGTGCCTGCCTGCGTGGTGCGTGCGGTGCCTGGTGGCCTGCCCTAGCTGAGGCCTTGAGTGAGGGTTACATGGGCCTATATGGGCTGCAAACTAAAGGGTGCTAGTGTATTTCTACGGGCCACGACTAGGGCCAAGGCCTGGGTGGCCTGGGGTGCAGGCCCGCCCCTGGCTTGACGGCTAGGTGGTACCAGTCGTTATACTTGTTGGGGACGGTGAGCCTAGACAGGGTGGCAAAGTCCACAGCAGCACGTATCTGGAGGGGCGGCGGCGAAGTCGTCGTCGTCGTCGTGGTGGCCCAGTAGAAGACCACACCGCAGAGCACGCCGGTGACGGTGAGGAGTAGCACGCACAAGTTGTTGCTGCTGCTGCCGCCGCCGCCCGGCATGGACGCATGGTGGACGCTCGGTGAGGAGTAGCATTCATCATACAAATAAGTATCATAAATTTCCTCATCAAATGTACTCCCTCCGTTCCAAATTATGAGTCATCCTAGGTGCAATTTTAAGTGTCTAAATTCATGGTGAATTTAGACACTTAAAATTGCACCTAAGATGACTAATAATTTAGAACGGAGGGAGTATTTTCATAATATATCTATACTGCCATATACCTTTGTGATCCACTATATAATTTTGGTTAAAAATAAAATGGTTTAACTCTCTAAGAAAGTTGGAATGACTTATGATTTGGAATGGAAATATTAGTTGTTAGTGTATGTTCTTCTCTATGAACTTTGGTCAAAATTAGGATTTCAAACAACTCATGATTGATTACATTTAATAGATGATTGTTCCACACACATCCCACATTGTTATACACTCCCTCTATTTTAAAATAATATTCATTTGATTTTTAAGCTTCGTGTTTGACTGATTATCTTATTCAACTTATTATTAAAACTTTTAATTATCTCTTGATAACTTATTTTATCATCGTATATACTATAATGAAGATATATTTACCTTGATATTTGTATAAAATTTTTAGATAAGACGAATGGTCAAACATTGAATCCAAAAGTCAACAGGTGCAATTATTTTGGGACGGAGGGTGTATATCAAAAGCTATGTATGCAAAAAAGAATGGTATTTTGAAACGGAAGGTGTACAATACGTGTGTCTTTCATAACAACCCAAGGCAGGTGTACCTGAACCACACACTTAAGGTTCTCTTCATAGCATGCAATTAATTTGGAATGATGCATCGGCCCAATATATAGCAAGCTTGTTTACAATTATTATTGTTCCTCCATTAAACTAGCAGAAATGCACTTACGACACGTACGTGGTACGAAGAAAATTGAGATGAGCACAGTGTCAGACCCCATCTTCATTGGAGCGGAGCGTTAGCCGCACGTGTTCTCGAATAAGTCAGACAATTGTTGTTGACGACGTTGAAACGAGCAATGCATTAAGCAGATTAGAATATATTATATAGCTGCGAATTTTAATTTCACCGTGTCGGTCAGCTGCCCAAGAAATCTGGTATATTATAGATGTTGAAGTGATGAACGTGAAGGACTGGACTTTTGTTATTTTTTCGGTGCCAATGGAAAACGGGACTCGCAGGCGCCGATAGAAAACGAGGCTTGACCTCCACCTTGACGTCCACTTTTTTTAATTTGGTAGTTTTTTTTTTCACCATGTGTTTTTCACCAATTGGCGGGTGAAGCCAGGTATTTAAGGAGGCTGATTTTTTTGGATTGTTTTTTTAAAAAAAGTTTTCGATCTTTATAGTACACATCAAAACTAATGCATATTAAAAAACAATGTAACCAAACAGATTGAGGTCGACCATGGAGCGCACGGTACAGTGAACATGCATTGTGTAGACCCATTTCTTCTACCCAATATATTAATGTGCAGTCTTCCTTCACATTCGACAAAACAAAAGTTTATTAATTATTCTATGGGAGACCTAAACATGTGCATATGCTGTATGCATCGTGTCTTCTTTGTTTTATGCAACTACTGTGATAGATCAAATTAATGTTGTATATTATTGTCCATTCAATTCAGAAGCAAGAGAAAAGAGTAAGAATATGCATACTCGTTCATGATGTTCATTGCGCCGTATGTAACTACTATGATATACTGATCTTGAAGTTACATCGTATATCTATGGATGTTAATCCACAAACAGAAGCAGAAGAAACAGCAAGAACATACTCGTACGAATTAAACTGAGAATGCCTCACCTATCTCCAAGCAAGCAAGAAATAAAGCGCAAAAGTACTGCATCCAACATGCATTCATCATCAGTACTTGACCCTGCACCGGTCGCCGGAGCTCAGATCGCCGCCGACGACGCCGGAGCGCCGGCCCTCCGCCCTGACCGGGATGCTCAGCGAGCACCGTATCCTCGGCTTCTGCCTGAGCTTGAACATCCTGAACACGTACCTGACGCGGGCATGGACGTGGAGCTCCAACCTCACCGGTCCCCCTCTCTTCATCTCCTTCTCCAGCTCGCCGGCGACGTCGCCGGCAACGGCGACGCCGGGCCTCCCGTACTCGAACTCCAGCTTCACTTCGTCGCCGGTCCTGCCGCGCTGGAAGAACACGGACGGCGAGGTGTTGTTGGCTGCCGGTCCGATGACGGCGTCGTCGCGGAATCGGAGCTCGGCGTCGAGGGTGTCGTAGTAGATGGTCACGCGGAGGCTAGGGTTGTAGAGGCCGAGCCTTACGGCGAGGCTGTAGGAGACCGCCGCGGCGGCGGCGGAGGAGGAGGCGTTGGTGGAGACGACGGCGAGGTTGGAGAGGGTGGCGGATTCGACGGTGGCGCGGATGTGGTGGGGCTGGAAGATGGCCCAGTAGATGAGCACGATGAAGCCGATGGCGAAGACGAAGCCGCAGCAGCTGCCGCAGCACTTGCCCACCATGCCGCCGACGCCGCCCCCACCGTAGTAGGCCATGGATGGACGGACGGGAGCTTGCTGGTCGGTCGATGATGAGGGAGGAGGGCGCTAGCTTGTAGCATTTTCGTTGGGCCGTTTGGGATGCTATTTGTATTGGAGATTTGGAGATGGGGAATTAGTACCAAGCTAATGATCAGGGTTTGGAACATTCTATGCACTTGTTTCAAGGAATGCCAGCGGTGTACAAGCATACACGTTCATTATTGGCCAGCATTTTCTCTATGTCTTGAATTTGTAGTACAAAAAAATGGCCTTTTACACGAGGATATTCTGTAGAAATATAATCCACAAAATGGCCTTTGGCATACAGGAGATTTGGGGCATAGTGGTAGGCTGAAATGTATGTAGGCTTGGCCTTCATCAGACAGTATCATCAATTATATTAACCATGATCCATGGTAACAACAGTTTATTGGTGGAGTTGCGTGACGCACCGATTGTGATCCTCTGTCTTTGCCCTTTGGCGCGGCACTTTTGGTCTTTGTTTATTCCTTGAGTGATGATGCAGTCAAGCAAGCAATCAAGCAAGGAAAGTAAAGGATTCTTATGCAAGGTTCGATGTTGGAATATCGGACGTATTAGCAATTTTTCTGGGAGTTCGTCACTGGCTTCATCAGGCAAACCATCCGCGAATTGCCGAATTGGTCACAACCAGACTACCGGCAGTTGAATTGAAAGAGCAGAGCTGCAGAGAGAGACCCGCACCGTCGGTTCGCCCCGATTGGGCGAACAGTCGCGGCGGATTGACGATGGGCGGCGGCCGGCGAATAATCGCGGGGTTCCGGCCCGCCGCACAGCAACCACTGGGTCTCCTGATGGGCGAACGAGTTAGGAGATAAATCTAGGTTTACGGCGGAAGGGTTGGGCAGGGCATCGCGCTCGGCCGCTCGCACTGTGCGGACGGGAGGTGCGCAGCCGTCGCCGCCGGCAGATCTCGAGCAACAATCCAGACGGAGGAGGAAGTGGGCTTTTGTGTAAAATGATAGAGATCTTTATGTAAATAATCGGATCGCGATTATTGATCCCGATCCAAAATAGGGGGTTTATGTAAAACATAAAATTGGACCTCCGTTTTTCCCTTAACCCCCTGTTTTGGATCGCGATCCAAATTAGGAGCTAATACGTAAACTTTCCAGATCTGCAATAACGCGTCCTCGCTAACACCGGCGAGCGGCGCCATCCATCCAGAGCCACCGTCGCCATCGGGCGTTCGAGTACGGGGCCCGCTTCACCTTCGTCCTCGTACCATCTCTCTCTCTCATCGCCGAGCCGATGCAGGCGTCGCCGCGGGCACGGCTCCAATAATCGAGCGACGCCAAGGACGCATGCGGTACGCTCATCCGGCTAATAAGGTCGCCGGCAAGATTGTCATCTGCCGACGGTGACAGTGCCCGTCGTCGACAAGGAGCTTGCATGGTGACACGTACTGGTGCGGCTAAACAGCATCACAGACTCACAGTGGAGCCACATAAATCATAAATGACGTAACCCACAAATCCCAAACATACCTCTACAAGAAGGCAGATAGCTAGCTACTTACTTATTTCAAGACCCGATTATCTCCATCGGCATTGTCAATTTACTTGTCGAATCCAATTCGAAATGGACAAGCATATATCTTGAGCGACATATATTGGAAAGCAGCATATCGATCAATCGATCGATCTTGCCAGTTGTCATCGTCAATCCATCAGTGGATGATACGACTTATTCATTAGCATAAAATTGAAAAAAAAAAAGTCAGACATCAAATGTGTGTAGTAGCAGAGCGGCTGGTGGTCAAGAACGTCGTCGTCTTCATGTTTACGGGATGTCCCACTTGGCCGCCTTGAAGGGGTCCTGTCCTTTGGAGAGCTCGGCGCATTTCTTCTCGCAGTCGGCGGTGCCCAGCGGGGATGCCTTGAGCTCGGAGCACCCGGCCTTGCAGTCCATGGCGCTCGCCGCGGGCGCGGACTCCAGCGCGATGGCGACGAGCATCAGCGCCGCCACGAGAACCACCATCTTCTTGTTCGCCATTTTTTTCCCCTTGTGATCACGTACAGTGGTTTGCTTTGTTTGTGGTGGATGTGGTTATGCTCTGTGCTCTCGCGATATATATATGTAGGCCGGAGAAAGCAGTTCGATTGGTGAGCGTGTGTGTGTGTGTGAGGCCATGAGAGCTTCACGCTTTTGCCGGTCGTCGTCGCGGCAATGCCGCCATGTTCCTCTCCTCATGGTCGGTCGGTGTGATTTTCTTCCGTCCGGTTAACTATTGGGCCTCCAAGTTAGGCCCGCGATCCAATGTATTTGAGGCCATTCCTTGTTTTGCACCTCGCTGGCCCATCCAAAAACCAGAGTACAAACAAAATGCTCGGTGTGGGCCTTGTTATCACATACTACTCCATTCCACTCCGATTCCAGCAGAAAAGCCTTCCTTCATTTGCTAAAAAAAACAGAAAGTCTTCAGCCAAAAAAAAAAAGTCAGAAAAGCGTGCTCGGCAGGACCATTTCCATTCCGATTCCAGCAGATGGATTGGTGCACTTACACAAACAAATAATGGAAGGAAGAAGAAGAAAGGGCGCTTTCGAAGACCAGTGCCGCGTCGCGTCGAGTTTGGAAACAACTAACGGGCCCTCCATATCTTGCCGGCCTGCCTGCCTCTTTAGTCTTTACACCGGTCAATTTTTCGACGTCACCTTTTTTGTTTAAAAAAAAGATGTGCAGTTGACACCCATATATCAATCGGCGATAGGAAAAGGCCACCGGCCAGACTGGTTATATTAGCATGCTTTCCTCGTCTCGAGCAAACGGGTACGTGTCATTGGTCTCAGTAAATAAGTTCATTTTGACCATACACACACACACACGCATGGATATATTGGCCATATATTGGCGAGGCCAAATCAACAAACAGGTCACAGCAGGTTGCTACTCTACTCGATCTTGCGACGAGGGACGAACATGGGTTGGCTAACTACTATAGATGGATCATGGGCATCCTTCCCTCCCGTAGTTACTAGGTCCCCTCGACCCCTCCGATCGATGCCGTGGAGATATATGCTCACAAGTCCATCCTCAGTCCTCACCTCAGTCAGCTAAAGAAGCCTTTGGTTGCCCTGTCCTCCATTGTCCACCGGGCTCTTTATTTGCCTTTTTCTTTTCTTTTTCCAATCGTGCGCCGCTCATCATATTTGCGTATTATTAGTATTTCCGCGACTTTATTCGACTTTTTGCCGCGGGCTATCTCGATGGCAGACAATGTAGAACAAAAGAAGAGACCCAGCCATCTAATTCAGCGTCTGCATGTCTCCTACTGATCCTCCTCCGACGTCAGTCCGCCCCAACAATATCGGTCGATAGGCCATGCCAAAGGCAGCAACGAAGGGAGCACGGTGCGTGTGTTGCTTCTGGATGGTATACGTACTCTCTCCTGCAGCAAAACCTACATCGATCGAACCAACAGCTTGTATAGTAGTATCAGCAAGTGATAGTGTGATACTACTTTGAAGACTGATCTCGACGGCATGCATGCCATCAGGCAGGCTACACAGAAAGATGATCGTTTTCTTCACGGCCGTGGCCATTAACGGAGCGGTTGGCCCCTCTGCCCCCCTAGCTAGTTGAGTAATCGATCTGGTGGTCGATCCGATCGACCGGGCTTGCCCACCACCAGCAGCTAGCCAGCTACAGCTAGTGATCAAACGACGACGAATTTAAAGGCAACTGCCTCGATCGTGTCATGCGTCTACTAAAAGCCTAGGGTCATGTTCAGATTAAAAAAAAAAGTACTTCTCTAACAAATAATTCCTATTCACCTCACTCACATAACACGCTTCCTAGTGCACTATTCATCTAAAACTATTCTTTCTACTTCCAATCTGATCGGAGCTGAGGGACAAATTAAGTAACCAAACCGAGATGATGACCAGTTGACATCACGGCGGGTGCCACGTCGTCCTCTTCCATTCCATACCGAGCATAGAGCATGGGGTGCGCGTGCGTACACGGGAAGGCACCGCGCCATCCCGCGTCCCATCCAATGGTAGCGTCGTGCAACAAACAACTGCACTGGACACAACAGAGGCGAGGAGGCAAATGACCGGCCGGCCACTCGAAAGCTGGTGCCCGTCTTGCTTTTTAGTAAGCCTGCCGTAGCGTTATGTATAGCCAAACGCAGGCACGCAACGGGAAGGAAGCAAAGCAAGCAGAGGACACGGCCGGAGAGCGACGCGCCAACTCAACGCTGCTCATGCAACGCACGCGGGGATTTTTCCCACTTCTCATGCGGATTCATTTTCTCTCGCTTCAACGGATGCTGCCCTGTTGGCCGTCGCAGAGCGTACGACGGTACGTGGTCCGTTGTCTGAGCCTGACACGAGGAGCGTCCCGTCCGGCCGCTGCAGCCATGGCTGGATGGGCCACCACGAGACAATTGACACGAACGCAGAGGCCTCTAGCTAGCTGCATCCCATTCCTATCCACGATTATTCCATTTCCAACGGTGCCCATGATGCTTTTATGTTCCCTTTTCTTCCAAAAATAAATAAACTTTTGTGCAAAGTTGAGAGAAAAAGAAAAGAAACGGCACAAAGAATACTACTACTAGACAGGGAGGTGCTAAAGGGCAAAAGAAACCAAAACTTTTGAGTAGTAACCAAAGTTAGCTTCACTGCTGCTCTGATTAAACTACCTGTAGGAACAGATTCCAAGGTCAAAGTCCCCAAATGACCATTACCATGCAGTGATTTTCATTGCCAGAATAGATGCTTCCACATGCCAGATGACCAGATCCATGCATCGGCAACTGCCCGCATACTATACTATACAACTAACAACTGTACAAGAGCAAGAGAAGCAACAAAACGGCTGCCACCACATGCCCACTCCTCACTGCTTTGTGCTCGTGCGATTAGTCTATCCCCCAAAGTCGAGTCCCACGGTTTCTTAACGGTGAAGTGAAGATCAGGGGCCCATCCCATTTCCCATGTGAGTGCTGAGACTTGAGAGCAGCGAGTGATCAACCACCGGTTTGACGCTTAATTTGGATGACGACGAAGAAAGAGTAGTAGTAGACTAGTAGTAGTCCCCATGTGTACTTTGGGTTTCCCCACACCAAATCTCAGGCTTCAACTCGACTCGGATCAGCTACTACTACGAGGTGCCTCGGATCTGGTGGCTGCCACCAACCAAACTCCTTGCCTCCCCAGCCGGCAAAATTCCAAAGCACAGATCACGCACCTGCATTTCGGTCCCCATGCATGATCGAACGCAATTACTGCTGCCCTGCTACTATAATCACCAACATGATTTAATTTGGTCGCTCCAAGACCAAGAGGAGCATTTTTTTTAAAATTTCCAGTGGGAAAAAAGCAAGGAAATTCCCAAAAGCGGAGGAAATGCAAGCAAGCAAGCAAAAACGGGCGGCCATGGCAATTATGGTACCCCTTTAATTCCGCATCAAAAAGGTTTTTATTAACAATTAAGCTTCCTTCAACAAGAGTAATAATTATACGAGCCAGCTAATTAACTGGATGAAAATGCAAAAAGGCGTGCACCATATATATGATCATTGATAGATCGATCGTACTACTAGTTCAAATCAAGCCTACTACCGAAAGAAAAAAATTACCCTCCTTTACATTTCCCGCATCACTGCAACGGAAATCACAACTACTACGTAGCAGTATTCATCGATTATTACCACCACCAGGTCCGGACCTGAATCAAGCAAGATCCCTGTTTCTTTTCCCCTTTCGCTAGCCGCTATGACAGAGATCGAAGAAGCAGCAGTCAGGCAGGCAGGCAGAGAGACAACACAGGGACGGACCTCACCTACCTCGCCGTCGCCGGCAGGCACTAGACCTCGACGTGGCAGGTGGTGGTGGTCTGGAACTTGAATCCACTGGCCCCGGGCGCGCCGTTGCCGCCGGTGGTGACGAGGAACGCCGGGCAAGTGACGAAGAGGTGGTAGTGACCGGAGATCCAGCTCCCGACCTTCCACCTGACGCGGCCGTCGATCTTGACCTGGAGGATGAGGTACCCGGCCTGGCAGTCCTGCTGGAGCGCGTCGGCGAGGTAGGGGGCGAAGGGGACGTTGGGTCCGGCGAGGACGGGGGACCAGACGTCGACGTCGCCGTGGCCCTGGTAGACCGGCGGGAGCGAGGCGGCGACGGTGATCTGCTGGTACTTGTAGGAGGCGTAGACGTCGAGGCGGTCGTAGTAGACGCCGACGCGGTCGTTGGGGTTGCGGGAGGCGACGGTCACCTGGAGCGTGGTGGAGAGGAGGTTGGAGGAGCCGTTGGAGAGGTCGAGCTGGCGGAGGGAGGCGTCCTGGAGGTAGAAGCGCGGGTGGGTCGGGCGGAGGACGAGGTAGACGATGAGCGCGATGATGGCGACGAGGAAGGCCAGGAACAGGAGGCAGCCCAGCAGCCGCCGGCACGAGCGGCGGAGGTCGTCCTCGCCGTGGTTGCCGCAGTCCTTGCTCATGGCGGCGGCGGCGGCGGCTTGTTTCTTCTTCCTCCTCCTTGGTGGGGTGATGTGGGTGGTTCAATTCTGTGGTGGGATGCCTCTGCCTGGGATCGATCGGTGGGATGGAGATGGAAAGCTGAGGAGGAAGGGGTTGGAAAGGAAGGAAGAAGAGAGAGCAGAGAGCAGAGGAGGAGGCTGGAGGAGGGGAGTGTTTGTGAAGGTGAGTAAAGTGGGCGTTATGGGTCAATTAATAGGCAGGCAAGGATGACAAATTGCTAGAGAGATGATGACGAGACGATGGTGTGGGAGTGGGGAGAGATGGATGGATGGAAGGAAGGTTCCAAGTGAAAGCTCGCTCGCTCCGGGGTGCAAAATTATTAAGCTTTTGGCTGTGCGGCAAAACACAGCGTGTCTCTAGCTTAGCCTAAGCTTCTCTCGAGTGGCGTCGTGTTAGGTGGAGTGACAGTCGTCGTCGTCGTTGTTCCTTCACTCTCTGCTGACTTGTGCATGGCAGTGACTACATACATACAATACAAATCCGGTAGGTAGGTCAGTCAATTATATTGGCCGCGGTTAGGATTAGTAATTAGGAGGCTTGCCTTGATCGATCAACATGCGGCGCTTTATTAGTTAGCGCATATGCATCTCGGACAGGCGACCGAGGCCTATACTAGGCTCATGTTACTACTCTTTTGCGTTCGAAAGTATGTATCGGTCAAGGCTTGTCAAGTCGATCCATGGTATCTCCAGTGGTTGGAAGCAGTTGGATTTTACCAGCAGCTTCGCCTAATGCGTACTAGTAGTAGGTGCTTTTGGTAGTACAAACAGAAGAGTAGAGAGGGCAAGCAGGCGCACCTCCCTCCACTCCGCGAGCGAGTGAGCGACATGAGCGCGGGGCGCTTGGGTTGGAGTGGGAGTTGGCTGTCTCCTAACTTGTGTGTCCATTTGTGTCTCTATGGTAATTAACGACAAATAAATCCTCGAAATTCAATTCTGATCACACTATTGTGTTTGTTATGATTAGATCTTCAAAACTAAACCACACTTGATCATGTTTGGACTATATTTCATTTTTAAAATATTTTTTAGGTTATCCAAATTATTTTAATATAAAAATATTCTAAATATATATATATATATATATTTCAAATATGGTCAAGTTTGGTTTAGTTTTGAAGATCTTATTATAACAAACACAATGGTGTTATCAGAATTGAATTTGGATGATTTATTTGACGTTAATTGTCATAGAGACACGGATGGAGACACAGGTTGGGCTGGGAGCAGTCAGCAGAGCAGGCGGGCGATGGAAACGAAAGGCGACGCCGAATTTTAATTTGCCTGCCAATGACTGATAATTGAAGAGGGCCGATAACGGAGGGATTTCGTGTGCACCCAGCTATGTCATAGCGTGATCGACGGTGCTGTACATTGGCACGGAACGGCGCCCGCTTGCGTTGGCTTGGCAATTGGCTTGCCAAGCCGCCAATGCAAGGTACAGACAGTATGCGTGTCCACAATCATCGATCATTCATCCCAGCCAAGGATAACATCACATGCGCATGTGGCTCTTGATTCTGGGAACTTGGCCGGACGGGGGACGGACGCGTCCGAAAACAAGAAGCTTCTTCTCTTCCTTCTTGTTGCCTACTACAGTAGTATCTATCTCATCTCAAGGGCACCGACGACGGAGCGTATTGCCGCTTGTCCGGACGCGGCGAGCGCCATGTGCATGCGGACGCGCCGCGTCGACACGTACTATAGTAGCAAATCATCCATAGGCGCGTCCTACTCCGTGGACTGACCGACGACGACCCACCCGTGTGGCAAATCATCCATAAACGATGAGCCTCCATCCACTACTCGGGGGCCGACGGACGCGTCGTGCTTTTACCGGGTCGGTCACGGGTCAGGCCGTACCACGGGTACTACAGGGCGGGCCACCACTGGCCCGAAAAGCAGGGCCAGCCGATACGTGCCCGGACTCCACGCCACCGCACCGTGATCGATCGGATATTGTACGCCGCGCCCGCGCCGCCAGATCCGATCCACGTAGTACCTGCATCGTGATCGCCACTTGCTTTGGGATCGGGGCAGAAACGAAACCAAAGTACATGTATATGCTGTCGCTCGTCGTACACCCGCATGCAGCATGTTGGCGCACCACACAACCAGCAAGTCCAGCACCAGTAGGCAGGAGTACGTGATCCTAGGTGGTGGAGCCGATCGAGTGGCCGAAGCGGCAGTGTTTAGTTGAGAGCAGAAAAAGCACTTTTTCTCTGAAATACGTGTTACGTGGGAAGGATGAATAAGAAAGTTGAAAAGAGAATTTTTAGAGATACGTGTTCTGTGAGAGAGATGAATAGGAAATAAAAAGTACTTTTGGAAACTAAACACGCCAGCCTTCGGGGCCTTGTCGAGACTATTCCCAAATAACCATGGGGGTATTCGCCTGCACTGTAGCAGAGGACAGACGCGTCCTTTTCACCGTCTCGATCACACTGTAACTTTTCTTTCTTTCTTTTTTTTCCTTAAAAAAACCAGAGCCATCCCGCACAAGCTATCGTCCGGAGTTTTTTTTAGAAAAAAATCAGTGAAACCATCTTTTGTAATCGTCGAGTAGTCAGTCTATTGTGTACCAAAAGCGGCTTTACGGTTGGGCGAAAGCGGGAGCATGCAGGAATCCTGGTCGAAAAAGAGATCGATCGAGACGGTGTGTGAGGGGGCAGGTTCCCCGAACCGTCGGGAACAGGTCCGGTTTGACCGGTTCCCGACCAAACCGCCCCGGACCGGTTCCGGTTTGGGGCGATTTGAACCGGTGGAAATTTGAAATTTTTAAATTTGAATTAAAAAAATAGAAAAATGTCGAAAAAATTCCTAAAAGTACTTCAAGGTGCGTGTAATCTGTTGGTGTAAAAAATTTTCAAATATTTGCTCATTTGGTATTTTTTTCGGTAAATACAAGTTAAATCAAAAAAGAAAAAGAAAAACAGTGGCCGGCCCATTAAGGCCCATGAAGGCCCAACGCCGCCCTAACCCTAACCCCCCCCTAACGGCCAGCGCTCATTCTCCCCCCCCCCCCGCCCAGCCGCTCCTCCTCCAGGCGAATTTTCGCCGCCGGCCGCCGTAACCGCCGCGCGTGCCGGCTAACCGCCCCTGAAATCCCGGTAACCGGTCCGGTTGGCCGGCTAGCCGGTCCGGTTGTGGGGCAACAGTCGCCTGACCGGTTCCCGCCCGCATACTCCGGCTAACCGGTCGGTTGCGGCGGTAAGCCGACCGGCAGCGGCCTAGCAAGGTTAACCCGAAGCGCCAACGAGGCCAGGCAACGGGAAAAGGCAAACAGAAAGAAGTAGAAGTCCTGAGCGATGAAGAAACTGATGATGGTGAGGGTGATAAAAGTCCAGAGTATCAGGAGTCTCAGGACAGCAGCTCTGCCGATGATGGTGATGATAGTAATGATGGTGATGATAGCAATGATGGTGGTGGCAGTGGTGGCGGCAGTGGCGGTGCTGCTGGCGGTGGCGGGGGCGGAGGCGTGTCACCTTCAAACCCACCTGCTGGTCTCCATTTTACAGGTACCAAGTGTACGTCCATATGAACATGTTTTTATTATTCTGACTTATGAGTATTAATTATACTATATGGTTGATTGCAGGGGAGACTGAGTTCACACATACAACCCAGGACATTGACCATGGAGCACCGATGTCGCAGAGGAGAACGGTTGGACCGACGGATTACGGCTCCCCACAGTTCTCTTCTAGCTCCTCCTACAGGGAATCCTCACAGTCTAGTTATCACTATCCTATACCGGAGTTGAGCATGCAGCCACCGATGAGATGGGTGTACGAATGGCAAGATCCTCATTGGTATAATATGTTACTTCAGGAAATGCAGACGACATCGGCCTGGACGGGCCAAACTTGGCAAGAGTTCAAAGCTGAGTTGCTTGTAAGTCACGGTTTGAATGTGATGTCCACCGCGGAGTATGAAATGGCCTCGCAATGCTACCGTTGAACAATTATTTGTATGAGAGGGCTAGTAAACTAACTATTTGTATGAATAATTATTTATATCAGAGGACTACTAAACTATTTGTATGGATATTTGTATGCACAATTATATGTATGGATATTTGTATGCATTTGTGGTTAATTTTTCCATTAATTTACGGATAGGTCATGCCTATTTTTTTTCCAGCCACCAGGCCGGCTAACCGGCCAAACCGGTCGGCTAACCGGTCAAACCGGTCGACTAACCGGTCAAACAGGTCGGCTAACGGTGAGCGTGTTTTCCAACCAACCGGCCGGCTAACCGGTCTAACGGTCGGCTAACCGGTCCTAACCGGTGACACGGGGAATTTGAATTCAAAATTTGAATTCGTCCGGTTTCTAGCGGTAACCGGTCCAACCGGACCGGTTTACCGCTACCGCCGGGCGGCGGTTCGGCCGTCCGGTTCGGTAAGAAAAACCCTGTGAGGGGGACGGGGGAATTCCCGGCCGCTTTCCTTCCTCTGCGCCTAGACAGACGCAAACAGAATCCGATTCACCGCGGCCTATCCGTCACGGCCTCCGTGCGCTGCAGCTGTACTGTGCGTGCCCCCGTGCAATCAGCACACGGCAACTCGGCGCGTCACGGCACGATCCCAAACATCAATCACTACGACACCACTCCGCAGCGTTACGCGTCCGTGCGTGGTCATGCGCCAGTTCCTTCCAGCGCGAGGCTCCATCAACTTGACACCACGATTTTCTGGTCACACGTCGTGAGAGAATAGTAGCCATCAACGATCCGAGCGAGTGCGCCGGTTCAGGACTGCCTGGCTGCCTTTCATGTGGAGCTATAAAGGGTGTGTTTAGTTAGGAGGGGAGGAAAATAACTTTTTCTGGGAAGCATGTTCTGTGAGAGAGATGAATAGGAAAGTTGAAATAAGTTAAAGGGAAACTTTTTTGGAAAACGTGTTCTCTAATTGAGATAAATTGTAGAGTCCAAAAGAACTTCTGGAACTAAACACGGCCAAGATATGGGTAAAGCATGTTGCAGCAGGAAAAAGCTCTCTCTGCTCGCTAAGGGCGCCCTTTCTTCCTTCCTTAATCGGCTTTCGTCAGTAATAGCGCGCCTTCGCAGAGAAAAGCGGAGACGATGAAGAAAGCAATACTGCATTTAGTGGAGTGGAGAGGATGCTGAGCGAAAGTGACTCCAAACGCTAGCATAAAGAACCAGCTTCCTGGTGGTTCAAGGACAGTAATGTCCGACCTAAACGCTGCACCACGAGACCAGTATTATCGCAAAACGGCCATAAACTATGCTGTTAGCTCTGCACTAACCTCAGATAGTACGTATCCCTGTTGTTATCATATTCATACAGTATGCTAGCTGCAGCACGATCAGCAGCTAGGGAGAAGCCAATCGTTGCAGTCTCTGCTTCCAACTCCTCCACGCCTCAGATCATGGCCACAGCCCACAGGCACCACCATCATTCCTCTCTACCACCAGTCCACCCAACGGAAACAGCCACAGGAATTCAGTTCTCAAAGCAGGAGGCAGATTCTGATAAGCCTCCTAGATGGGACCCACGCGGAAGACCACCATATCGTCCTCCTCCAAATTGACTACCCACCTACTACCAGCCATGACCTCAAATTCCGTCATGTTTATCATCATCAGTGCTGCTGCCTCATGCTCCCACCTGTCATCCGTGGCAAGGACGCGCCTACCACAGCACGTTCTAGGCTCCCAGCTTGCAATTGGTAACAACACAGCATGATGCAAGGATGCTCAAGTGGCGACAATCGTCTGTACATGTTTTTTGTGCAAGGAGAGAAATAAACAAAAACAAAATCTATCGCCCCCACTCGCCGTCTCAGAACGCCGACCAAACCCAGGAAAACGGACGATGCTCCAGTTCATTCTGGCACACTACCCCACGCAGGTGCAGGATCAAGCCAATCATTCTCATGCACTGCCAACAAAACTTTCAGGTGGCAGCACCAACAAGCAAGCTACACAATTGAACAAGCAGCACAGCCAGGACGTGCCGGACAGAACTGTTTGATAACGCCGGCTTTTGACGGCCAGGCAATGATTAACACACCACACCTACCAATTCCCACTATGTAGTTATATTTACCAGGTGAAAGAAACCACAAAAGCACTCGGTTATGCTTTCAGCTCAACAAAAAGCAGGACACAGACAGACGTTGCAGTTGCCACTTCTGTTGAGCAGGGAAGGACCGGAAAACTTACACCGTTCGAACATCTTAATCTAGTAGAGAAAAAGTTGCCAGAAACCAAAACGAGGTTATATACGAGGATCAACAGCAAAAAAAAGACAGACGATTATAATTGCACATGTACCACAGAGTGAAATCCGGGAAAAGATTCTGCAGTTGCCCAGCCACGTAACCGAAAGAATGTGAGGGCCGTGTTTAGTTCCAGAAGTTCTTTTGGATTCTACTATTCATCTTTCTCAGAAAACACGCTTCCCAGAAAAGTTCCCCTTTAACTCCTTTCAACTTTCCTATTCATCCCTCTCACAGAACACGTTTCCCAGAAAAAGTTTTTTTTCCTCCCCTCCCAGCTAAACACACCTGAGATCTATGCGATACAGGCTTGCAGAGGAGTCACAGTTCAGCTACATCAGTTGTTCACTACCATTTAAAGGAGTAAAGGACGATGCAAAACAAACAGCTAGTTTTTTCGTTCTATGAAACATATTTGACATAAGCTGTGCTACAAACCTTTACCGCTTTTGTTCACCAACTTGCAGTCCCTGAAAGAACTGACCCAACAACTGGTCCAAAGCTTCTGGCGAGTGTTTGATATACTTATGTGGGTTCTTCCCACGTTGAACAAGACTCCTGAAAGTTAAAAAACAGTACTAGAGTCATAACAACACGAGATGTTTGCACTGGCCAAGAAAGCCAGTGGCTAATGAAAATTGAATGGAGAAACTGGGGGCAGATCCTGGGAGGATCACTGAAAAGACTAATTAACAATTCGACATACCCAAAACGGTTAATGAAAGACCTATAAGCTGGCAAGAGAACTTCAGCGACAGCAAGCCTCAGATTATCTCGCAATTCCTGATCAGGTATAGCCCATTGAGATTGCTTTGCATGAAGCTCTTCAAATTGTATATTGAAGGATTTAAACCTGCCAATGGAGCATACGATTTCCTGATCTCTTAGATTTATTTCATTAAAAAAATGAATAAAACGTGCTACCAAGGTACAGAGAATGAATCATTCTGTCATAGTACAGACCGTTCTTTGATTCTATTTCTTGAAACTCCACTGGTGATAACAACGGGCGGTGTTGGCGAACCAGGGCCACCTGTGGTTTGAATGGTGAGAGTGTGAAGAATCTAGAACAATAGAAGTGAAGTAGTTATTTTTCTTCCGAGAACATGCAGGAGAAGTGAAGTAGTTATAATAAGAAACGATTCTGTACAATATTACCAATCACGCAAACACAGGAGAATGGGAATCTTGACTATCTAGCCAATTGGACTTGAAAGTAAAGCTTGCTAAGCAAGGGGTAAAGGTTATATAAGAAAATGTACACTAAAAAGTATGTCTTCTGCAGTTCATCACAGGGTTTACTCTAGAAATGGAGCTAAACTCGTGATGGAATATGTAGATCGCAAGTTTCTCGTAAAACTGGGAATCCAATTTAGAGATAATCTCCGTATTCTAAACTTGGCTCCAAATGCATTCTATCAGAAATACAACCAACTAAAATTTTCATCACCCTACCACTAGGGTGCAGCAGGCAAATCATCACTTCTGTTGACAAATGCCAAAGAGACCTCAAAAAGATAGAATTCCATTCTATAACAAAATATAACAGCACTGTAAAAAGGTGCTCACCAAGTAGTAAAATAAAGAAGTAGCATAAATACATGTCATTGCTGATGATACACTTACCCCTGCCCATGCTACTCTCTTGTACTGACTCGCATTTTGCTGTACAATCTTACGGTGCCTCTGAATCCAGTCATCGCCAAGTATATCCTTGGTTTGTGACCTGCGGTGAGACAAAACAAATTATTGAACAGGCACACTGCCAAGACACCTGAGGATGGTGATCTGAAGCTCCAAAACACATACCTGCGAACAGACATAACCATATAGTGAAGGTTGTTCATAAGAAATATGTGAGACAATGCAGGATCCTTGTACTGCTTAGATTTCTCATTCAGATTATTCTGAAGGGACTGCATAATCTTCGTGATAACATCTGCAAGTTGAGATTTAGTCTCAGTGCCAGTTTCAGATTGCTGAAATAGTATTTTCAGTTTTGATCTGTAACTGTACAAGTCAGAGCAAATATAGGTTAGCATGCAATTAGAAAAATGGCTAGGAGAAAGATAATTGACAGATCAAACAAATATTAAAAGCAGAACACATGCTACCTCAAACATCACACGTGCAGTCAGTCAATCAAGGAGTAAACCAACTGGCAAAACACTCTTACTCGCAGGTTGAGACTAATGAAATTGTGCTAGACAGCCAACAGATTCGCTAATGCTTGGGGACCATTTATAGAATAAAAAAATTATGGCAAAAAATTGACTAATTTTTTCAAATGCACGAACCACCTCAGCTTCAACAAGTATCACAGTCCTCACGCCCTTTCAAAATGCAAGTAAGGATTAGTTTGAGTTTTTGAGATGGAAGAAAAAGGCAAACCCAAAGCCATAAAAATTAACGGAGATGGAATTATAAATATCTCTCTAAGATAAGATATAATAATCATTTGTCCAGAAAGGTAATAACAAGATCGAAAGGATTACTTACTCAAACAGGGATTTAACATAATTAATCACTTCGATTGTAGAAGGATGGACAGTTCCATTTTGCATTATAGTTTTTGAACTATCCTTTTCAACTGCCTCCTCAAAATCAACCAAAGTTTCATGGGTAATCTGTGCCAAGCTCCTAGTCAGGTTCAATGCAGCCTCCCGCATCTCAGAGCAAAACTTTCCTTGTAAAATTACTTCGATCTGATAACAAGTTGAAACAAAAATAACAGTTAACTTTCCTAGTTCTAACAATCAACATTGTCAACCTGCCAAATCGACAACAAAGCCAATCAGAACAACAAAAATGTAAGTAATCGTAAGTAACACACAGTTATATATGGCCAGCCATAACCATCAGAACCTCTGGCCAAAACTTGATAATGGACTGTACACACACATATGATCTTTGTGTTGCGAAGTGCTGAATGCATTTATTCCACATAGCTCGGGCTGAAGTTCATGCATTACTCCATACATCTCTAGTAGTGGAAACAAATTTTCATGTGACCTTTTACTTTTAGCAAAAGTATCACCAAAGCTGAGAAGAGCCATAACACTGCTTCTTGCCATTTCAGAAAAGCATCGATCCTTGTTGAAAGTAATACCATCAAAAATCTGATCACAATTTTTTCTTTCTCCAGCCAGTAATACTCTAACCTGATTTCAGTAGTCTATTAGTTTGATGTCTAAACACATATAACACAACTTTAAGAAGGATCCTTACCGTGATTTGCATAAATTGAGTCCAGGTTTCAACATTAACCTTTAAGGCCACCCACTCCATCCTTTCTACATCAATTTTACTTAGCTTTTCTATGCCCAGTTTTCGAAGGCTCAGTTCTAATGTTGAGCCACGAACATCTCTGTTGAAAGAAACAAACCCAATCTTAATTTGTAGATCGCGGAGTTAAAAATCAAGAAATAGTGCTCACAGAAATTGGGACGAAAAAGTATTGATCGTTCATACTGCATGGCAAGTGACATATGACTAGTTTACGCTGTCAATAAATGTTTCCATATCAAGGATGCCCCAACTGCTGTAAATTAAGTTATTCAGTAGCTAAGGCGGTTTCCAAGCTCCAACAATTTCTGTTTATACACTGCAAACTGACCAAGACCTGTCTAGGTGTGCCTCATTGCTTGCATATTTAGTTGACACTGGCGTGTTTCCAATGACTCAATTATTCTCAATATTGATACTCATTGGCCTTGAATCCACACACAACCTGAACATATTATCAAATTGTAATATGTGTCAATAATCAGAACAGCTAGAAGATACATCCAAATCTAAAACTTACCTGTAAATTCTATAGCACGACTTCTGATTTCCATCCTGAACCAACTGATGAGCTATATCATGCAGAAGAGGTATTATTCCTGAAGGAACTAGTGCTGGATTCCTGTATGTAGCAGTTTCAAAGCTTTCAGATGGTTGCTCTCCAACTGACTCAGAGTCGCCTTTATATGCCAGCAGAGGCATTGGAATGTAATCAAACAGACGATCGGGCTCAATAGGTTTGCTGAAAACAGATGCGACAATTTACATTTGAGGAACCGTCTAAATAATTGATAAATTACTATTGAAGAGCAAATACAGGACCTAATGCTCTACAAATTATAAGGACTCGGAAGCAGACGCACAGGTAAATTTACCTGTAAGTACCCATTAACTGCCTGAATTCCTCCTCAATATTCAGTGCAGACATGGTTAGGAGGTTGTTGACTTGATTCAGAATCCCTTCACAGCACTTAAAGTTTTTGTTGGAGGAAAATAAGTGGACAACGCCTTTCAGCAGATCCACAGATTCCAAGAAGCCCTCCAGATTCTCATGTGGGCCCTTCAATATCACAGCTTCAGCCTAAAGCAACCCTCACATTAGTAAAGTGATTCTTTGAAAAAAAACAATAATTAAGTGAACAGATTACACCGTGTGCTTAAACCGTACTGAGTCCTGACATAGAAGCCAACAAACAGACACAGTTAAAAATATTTAATCCTAATAAAAACATCTAAAATAGAAGTATATTGAAGAAATGGTAATAGGTCCTTTAATAATCAAACAGTGCCAAAGGTACTATAGCATCAGTAACATCAGCTGAAGAATGTGATGGAGCACTGAACTGGCAAAAGTGCAGCAGCTAGTCAATAATTAATCATGCAAGTCTTGCCAAGAAACAAAGCTTGCGTTCCAACCACACTAATACAGATAAATCCTATACGGATCTTAAAGTGTGTAGGATACCCATTAACATCTCCTAAAAAAATCGATGAAGCACTAAGATAGCAAAAGTACATAAGCTGATCAATGGGTTATCGATGTTAATCTTGCAACAAGAAAACAAAGCAGCATTCACAACCCTCTAGTGATATTTTTTTAGCGACCTTGCCTTGACACGTATTTCATTAAGAAGAAGGGAAGACTTTTTACATAATAGTTTTTCAAGTCATCTAGGGGAGATGACTTGATACACTTGATACAACAAAAGGGCGCTATTACGCGGTGAACCCTCTAGTGATCTAATACTGCCTAAGATAGTGTTTATAGCATTTTCAGGAAAAAATCGATGAAGCACTGCACAAACAAGAGTAAATGAGCTAATCATTGATTGGAATATGATATTATAACAACCAATTTCAATTACAACTACGAAAAGTAGCAACCCATATATGAACCTTCGATACCTTCCAAATTTTATAGGCATGCACCCCAAAACTAGTTCGTGAGCATTGAATGCAAACTTTGGCGCCGTGAATCCCTTCCAAAGTCATCCAGTACCATAATGGGAACATCACCAACTCGCTAGGGGTTCAGAGCATTCTCAATTTCTCATAGGGGGTTGGGACTTGGGAGCAGACGCTCACTCACCCGCCTGATGATGTCGAACTGTGCGAGGACGGCCTCGGCGTGCTCGATGGTCCTGTCGATGTTCTCGTGCGCCGTCGCTATGGACTGGTTCCTCACCTGCGACACAGCCGAGTAAGACACGACTCATCTCTCGCCGTCGTCGCCATCGCCAAACTAGAATAGCAGGGAGGGCGGCCGAACCTGAGCGGGGCGGACGGAGGCGTCGATCGCGGAGACGCGGCGGTCGAAGGAGCCGCGTGTTCTCCTCGCTCCGCTCCAGCGCGTCCCGCAGCGCGCGCGCCTGCTGCGACAGCGCCATTATCCCCTCCGGCAGCCCCGGGCCCGGTCCGTCCGCTTCATCGCTCCCTCCCCCTCCAGCGGAGGGGCGCTCTGCGAGGAGGAAGGTCGTTGAGGCAATTCTAGAAGACTCTGGAAGGACAGGACTGCGAGGTGACGCAATGCGGAGAGGTGGGCAGGTGGCGGTGGAGCCGATGTGTCACCGGCGTGGTGTGGCGGGGAAGTTTCGCCGTGGAGGAAGAGGAAGGAGCCGTGGGGAGCGTCACAGCCGCTGTGAGATTCAGAATCGTGCAGGCATGGCGTTTGCCGCACGGACGGCTGGATCACATTTGGCCCGTCCAACCAAGTTGGTTCTGGGGGATGATGATGTCCGTGGGCTTAGATCTCAAATAAGGGAAAGCCTCTCGGTAGTTTTCAGTCCACTAAGAAGTCCGTGTGCTTTTGGATAGCAAATCAACCTCGTTTTTGTCAGGCCCATGATATAGTAAGCCTCACCCAAGCCCAAAACATCGTTTTTTAGAAAAAAAAAATGCAGCATACTCTTTTGTTTTTTTACCAGGTATCTAGAACAGGGTGTTTGTGACATCTCAGCTTTTTAAAAGGAACGAAGTTGACCAAAGTCAAAAGTTGGTCAAAATTCGATATAAATTTGAAGTAAAAATTTCAAATAGACCAAAGAGATCTGTGGAGAATGTTTGAAACAAATTTGGGATGAAAAAGATTATGAAAATAGCTCAATTAAATGGAGAAAAAAAAGAGAAAAGTTACTATTCCTAATCTGAAAATAGAGTTAAGTTTCAGCTTTTAAACATGATTGAACAGCTATGTTGAGTATCGAATTGTGAGCAAACTGTTCATCATATGACCAAGGTGTAAAAAGGAAAGATGTTAAGAAGAGTACACTAAATAACTTTGTTTTTGGGTTCAGTTTGAGGTTAGATGTAAATCAATGAGAAAATCAAGCTCAGAAATCGAATCAACTAAAGTTTCAGCAAAATCAGAGTTTAAAAGGGCTGAGATGAAATTTCTGCAATTGAGCTGAAACCCTTGAGTTTTTGACAGAGGTCCAAACATAAGAGATGAAATTAAAGTCAAGACAAAGAACTTTTGTATTTCGATCATGGTCAAGTTGTATTCAAATTTTGGGAGTAATTTCAGATTGAAGTTGGGCTGCATTTAGGGTTTCTTTTTTTTTATGAACACCTAACCCGACCAGCCATCAAGGATCAAATTCGACCGATTGGCTGGAATTTTAGCAAGGTCCAAAAAGAGAAAGTTAAATTGGAGTGTTACTCTACAACTTTTATTTTAGGATCGAAGGGAGTTTGAATGGAAATTCAAAAGTAATTTGAGAAATACAATTTCGGAGTCTGAAATGGGGACAAGAATCGACCGACATTGGAGCTTCGATTTCTCTCTGTATACAGCTTGAATCGAGGAAGTCACAATATAAAAGTTGGAGTTCTATGATCCATCTATAAGATCTCTTTTTGGAGTTTGACATGTTTAGATGAAGTTTTGGAAGGAAATGAATCTGCAATCTCACGGTTTGGAAGGAGTTTTGGGAATAGAAGGTGCAGTATGCTTGCCTGCTCGCCGACGATGGCAATGGCGGTTGCCATTGTGCCACGCGCCCGGGTGCCGCGAGGACAGCTCCGGCAAGACATGCAGTGTGCTGGCACTGGTTTGAGGCGGTGGCTTCGTCTACAAAGGCTTCATCCTCCTCCGTTCTAATTCTTTTCCTCTCCTCACTGTCTCCATCTTGTTCTCGGCCGCCGGCTGGGCTCGCCGTTGCGCGCCGCCGTCCGACCATCGCCGCTCGTTTCCTCTCGCTCGCAGCTGCGCCTTGATCTCCTCCTTCTTCTGGTCCACCTCTTGTTGAGTTTCATCCACCGCAGAGACGGTTCGCGGTGATCTTCCCCATCGCCGGCAAGCTGCTCACCTGGGTAAGCGCCGCCGCTGTCGAGAGTGGTTATGCGCTGGTGTTTGTCAAGTTTGGAGAGCACGGTGAGGACGAGCGTGGGCTGGGGCTCATGTAGGTCTTGTTGGTGGATCGTTTGGGGGCTTGGGTTGGCCGGTTGCGCTGCTCGCCGCTGTGTTCGCCGTCGTGCGCGCTCCCACTATGGGCGGCGCACGTGAGAAGGCCGTTGGGGAGCTTCGCAGCTCGCGTTAGGGGTTGCGTTGTGTTCGTCGCCGGCTGCTGGTGCTCTCAGGTGTGTTCTCCTCGAGTGAGTCGCCGGGGTTTGGCCGGACGGCGTGTCGCCGTCGTGCGCCGCCGCCTGAGTGGTCGCGGAGGCGAGGTGGCATGGGTAGCTGTTGAGTTTTGGGGCTAGGCGAGTGCGTGGAAGCGAGGCGGTGCCGTAGGGCTCGGTGTCGGGGTCGGGGGACCTCGCCGCCGGCGAGCCTGCGCCGGTCAAGGCCGGCGGGCGTCGGTCAGCGTGGCTCCCCTGTTTTGAACAGGGGAGGGACCGTGGGGGAGAAGAAGCGAAAGTTCGGTGGGGTTTTCTGTAAAATGTCCTTTTAGGTTTTGAAAATAGATTTAATTTTCGGTTTTTCACCTTTTAATTCATAGAAAATCATAGGAAAGTCCAAAAATGCTCAAATCAATTTTGTTAATCTTGTTTTAAAGTTTGTCATCCATTAAAAATGCTAAGTAATCAAGTGTAGATAATTGATTTAATTCCTTTGTTTAGATTAATTAAATAAATGCTTAATAATGACTAAAAATGCTAAAATTCTAAATAATTCTTTTATAATTAGAAATGATTTATAAAATTGGTTTATTTATTTATTTAAATGCTTTATCCTTTTATAAAATGATTTAAATCATTAAAAATCAACTAAAAATGATTTAGGACAAGTTTTATTAAAGGAAAAATATAGGCTTGTCTTTTAAAAATCTTGGGGTAGCTTGTGTTGACTTGCAACTTTATCTAGAAGGGAAAGTTGCATAGCTTCTTTGAAAAGTGTCGCATATCATATCTCACTAACTTGCATTGCGCTTTAGCATCTCAAGTTCCGGATTATGCGCTCGTTGGACTCTCGGAGGAGCAGCGGCAATTCAAGGAAGTGATCGTCGTCACTCCGGAATCTCAACTCACGGAAGGATCTAACTTGCTTGTGATTCCAGGCAAGCCCCGGAGCATCTTTGAATCACCTATTTATTTTATAATATTCATGAGTCCAAATCTTATGATTTTATGTTGCATTAAGTTAGGGATTGATTGAAACCTTTTATGCATAGAATAATCCTTGGTAGAACTACCCTTGTCTAGTTAAGAAACTTGATTAGCAGTATCTACTTTGGCTATGCTTATTAAGGTTAATTTAAAAGATGATGCTCTAGGCTATCACCAATCTTATATGAATCATGAAAGGCTTGATGTTGAAAGATAGTGGGCAGAAGTTGATAGGAGGGATTGAGGTAAGCTCGATCCTTAGTTCTGCCTACTTGCTTAAGTGACTAAGGACCGATCCGTTGTTTAATTGATTGATCAAGTGATTCTACCTGGTTTCTTACTGGGTTATGGGACCAGTAAAGCCAATTAGATTAGTTGGTTCAGTGATTGGAAATATCGCTTACTCGTGCTTGTTGGGTCGGAGAAAGGCGGGGCCGTAGCCTGTAACTCATGGGGTGGTCGCTAGACGTGGGGCCCACGTGGGGGTGCGTTCCCGGGTTCGAGTAAGGATATTTCCGGCCGTTGGCCCAGCTGATTGAAAGGTTGTTGCGTACAGTAGGAACAACTGTGCGTGACTGGGGGCTATGTATCTCCTGCAGGATGTACTTTGATCCGGATCGACACAACTCTTGGTTATGAGTGCACTTGATCAGGTGTTAAACATCGTAGAGAAAACAAGTTGAACAAGATCAGTTTGATTCATAAATGTTGGTTGAGCTTAGTACCACCTGTATGCAAAATATTTTATAACCTAGTAACAGCTCAATGGAGCTAAAATAAAGAAAATATAAGGATCAAGTTTAGTAATGCTTTTTTGCAAAAGAGTCGAGTCAGCCAAACCCACATAAGTCCGATCATATTCCATGAGTCTTTTCTTTGGTAAGGCGGGTAAGTCTTGCTGAGTACCTTCGTACTCAGGGAATCTCCCTTGTTGTTTTTCAGAAGCAGCACCGGAAGTCATCGAGAAGGAGTTCCCGAAGGCCTAGATCATCGTGGTCCCGGTGATTCTAGGGTTGAGCCGGAGATTGTAAACATTTGTGTAATAGAACTACCTAGACAGGTTTGTATTTAAAACTCTTAGTGTGGTTTGACTTTGCATTTAAGTTCACTTCAAAACTTGGTTTGTATTAAGTAAGAATCTTGGTATGTTATGTAAAAATGGTAATGCTCGTTGTGTTCTCTTACCGAAAACGATCCTGTCTTATGGTAAAGATAAAAGTTAACGTGGTTTATCGAGGAGTCCTAGGGACACTCGACAGATCACCAGTTTAAACTGTTTGAAGTACGTCCAATGACTGTAAAAGATCGTTATGGTGCACTTGAGCCAGTTTAAATTGGACGGTTCTACCACAGTGTTCATCTAAAAAAACTAGAACAGGGTTTTTTTAATCAAATAAGTTATCTAAAACAGCAGCAAAATATGGTCAAAGGTGTCGCAGAGGCAGAGCCTACTGCGAATTCGCAGCTCAGGTCACCAGGTGAGTGGCCCGTTGATATGATCCATACATGGTTTGCACTGAGGAATGCAAGGGCAGATCATGCTGCCGTGGCACCATATCATCGATCAAAAAACTACTATGACGCCCCAATACATTACGCCAAAAAATGAACCGAATTTTCCAGATGCAAACTAATCAGCAATCCTTTGCAGCAAGAAGAATCGAAGCATCTCCCTTTACAGCAGCCACCTTGTGCAACCATCCACTCCCGCAGCTCATGTACATATTCCCTGGGAGCTTCATCTTGAAGCTTGGCACATCGGCTGTGCACTGGTTCCGTCCGGCCCTGCTTTATAAACCGCAACCTCTGCACACACACAGAGACATGGTGCAGGAATCTCATTCTCGTCGCCTCAAGCAAACAACCATCTCGTGTGCCCCGCGATGGAGGGAAGGAGAGCGCTGTGCCTGGCGCTGATGGCGTCCGCCGCGATCGTGTCGGTGTGGTCCAGCTGCGAGGCCGCCGTGAGCGTCCAGCAGCCGCCGGCGACGGCGACGGCGACGGCGACGCCTGGGCCGGACACGAACGTGCTGTGCGTGAGCAAGTGCGGGACGTGTCCGACGGTGTGCTCGTCGCCGCCCCCGGCGCCACCGTCGTCGAGCGCGGGCGACAACAGCGTCACGCCACCGCCACCGCCGGGGCAGGGGAAGGGAGATCGGCCGAGCAACTACTACTACTTCTTCACGGCCGCGGCGAGCCGGCGGAGCAGCTGCGCCGGAGCGGGCGTCTACGCGGTGGTTGTTCTTGCGTTGGTGTCCGCGGTTGGGAATTTGCGGTGACGTGGTCTGCTTCTCGGGCGTGCGCTCTCCGGGCGTCTGTCTCCCCGGCGATCACCGTCCGTTCAACAGCAGAACAGCTGATATATGTTGCAAGTTGGGTTCGCCCGTGTGTGTTTTTGTTTTTTCCCTCGTGTAAGTACTTGGCAGCGATGTTACGAGCAGCTTGGGCTACAGTCGGGAATCATTCGGCCGTGTTTGGTTCCAGAAGTTTTTTGACTCTAATATTTATCTCTCTCAGAAAAACACGCTTCCTAGATTTTAATTCCTTTCAACTTTCCTATTCATTCGTCTCACAGAACACGTTTTTCAGAAAAAGTTATTTTCCTTCTCTCCTAACTAAACACATGTCTGTTTGATGGTGATCATGTTGGTTGTCCTTTGTTGCGTGTCGGTCGAGATTTGTGCAGCGATGTCACGAGCACCGAACGCACGCGCATCGCCTTCCCTTCAGGATCAGGAGGATCACAGGTGCAGACAGCAGATGGTAGAGTAGACGACGCTCGTGAGTCGTGAGGGGGCTCGCCTGCCTGAGGCCTGCTGCTACAATACTGCATGCCAGAAGCAATGCCGCCGATCGGTCGATGCGCCCTGTTCCTGGGCAGTCACAGAGCCTAGTAGCCCAGTTGCCCACTTGGCCCACGAAACCCACGACGAGAGGGGCCATGTGGTGCGGCCTGCGGCGGACTGGACGCAACGTGGTGTGTGGCAGCGGCGCTCGCCGAGCACGCACGGCGGTCACTCCACGTCAGCTTTCACTACGCACAGGCCCAAGCGGCACAGAGATGACACGCACCATCCAGCCGGAGGCAACGATCATCGCACACTGTACTAAAGGACACTACCATAAACACCCAAGGGACCGGGGGGTATTTGGATCCTCCAGCTAGTCTCAGTCACAACAAATCCTCATATGGTAATTAGGAGAATAAATATAAAATAGTTATAAAACTAATTACGTAGACGGAGGCTAACGTACAATACAAATACATTAAGCTTAATTAAGCGAGAATTTGAAAGTGTGATGACATAAATGTGTGTTAATGATGGATCAGTTAAATTTTTAGATTCGGTACGCGAATTGGCCTAGAGAGCTTCTCCAATTAATTATATAATTGGCTCATACTCAATTCTCTTAATTAACAACCGAATTCTCTATTGACAATTGCTAAACCTTTTTTTTTAGCATAACAGTTGCTAAACTTCCATGATCAGAAAACACCCAAGTCGACGTGCCTTGGATTGGGTCATTGGATGGAGGGATGGTTGGGTGTCCGCCGTCCTGAACCTGTTTTCGGGTCCCTGCTCACGGATCATCGTCCTCTCCCTCCGTGAGGACGGTCCGGTCCGGTCGGCCTGAAATTCCACAGTCCTCCGCCCGCCCACGCGGCCTCCGTGTAGCGCCAAAACCTGGCGACCTTGGCTGTACGACGAGCTCGAATGCAGCCGTCTGCAGGGGCAGCAGCCACTACCGCGGCGGCGTCGTTGTGGGGTCTCGTCGACGGACGGTTTCCTTTCCTGCGCGACGGCATTGATGGACGGATCATTCACGGAGGAGGAGGGCAGCTGGGCAAGCGCGACGAGGTACTAACGTTGCGTTTAGTTCCCTGATTCCACCAAAAAAACACTATTCATCTAACTTTTTCTTGTTCATTCTATTTCTTCTACCCACAGAACATATTTCCCAACACTACTGTTTTTCTAGATCTACGGTGCTTTTTCTCCCGATCTAAACTCACTCCTAAGCCGGTGTCGAAAGGTACAAGACGCGCGACGAGGTCGAGCTGACCTGGGCGCGTGGTGCGTGCCTGCGCGCAGCCATACTGAATGCCGGATTGCTACTAGTAGTCGTGGTTGTTGTTTAATCCACCACTGATTGTTCACTTGATACTCGACAACAGCTTATGTCGTGTTTAGATTCAAAAGTTCTTTTTCACTTTACTATTCATCATTTTAGAAAACACGCTTCCTACAAAGTTTTCCTTTTAACTCTTTTTAACTTCTCTATTCATCCCTCTCACAGAACACGCTTCCCAGAAAAAGTTCTTTCCTCCCCTTCCAACTAAACACACCATTAGATTCTGGAAACATGCCCTTATCCCGATCCTGCCATAGTTGATGGTAGAAAAAGTACTTTTTTTTCTGGAATACGTGTTCTGTGAGGAGATGAATAGAAAAGGTAAAAAATGAATTTTTTGAAATGCGTGTTATGTGAGAGGGATGAATAGAAAGTAAAAAATACTTTTGGTAACTAAACACGGCATAAGAGCAGGTTTAATAAAATCGCCAGCACGTGGGCGAGTAGCGACTCGGACCGGGAGCTGTAGTGAAGGGGCCATGCTATTTATGACCCTGCTCTGGGTGTGGAAGTTACAGGCCCGCTTGCGCTGCCGACTCGCCAGTCGGCTGCTCTATTAGATGACGCCTGGCTTCAACCTCTCTATTGTACCTGCTCTAGACATAAACAAGCGGGTTGCTCCATCCACTCCGGCTGCCGCTGCAGCATCCGTGCAACGGTGCCCATGCCTCCCCGGAATAAACAAACCGGCTCGCTCGGTGACCTCGGAGCACGGGAGGTGTCGCACACCGAGGATCGTCTGATCGTGTCCCAAGACTCCCAACGCCCCTCCGGCCCTCCCTGCACGTTTGTACCAGGGCAGCACAGTTCTTCAACTACTGCTGCTGTGTCGTCTTGTCCCAGGCAGGCCAGCAGGGCCCCGGGACAGGGACGCCCGGAAACGAGCCAAAAGAAATCGGCTGCGTGCCCTGCCTAGAGCTTTTGACCGCCCGAATTCCTCCCGCCCGGCCCACCTGTCTGGAGGCAGGCAGGTGAGGGGAGTGATGAGTGCATGGCCATCGCCATTCGTCCTGCGGCAAAGCAAAGCAGCTTTGCAGCAACGAGGATTGAATGCTGCTACAGTCCCTCTTCCGTGCAACACTCTCTCTGCGACTGCATTCCATCGACCCCTATTGCTGCCTGCCAGTGCCAGCCTTCACACATCTACCACGGTAAAAACTTGTACCGTGTAAAAGTACTTTGCATCGAAAGTACAAGTGTACCGTGGCCCCCTGTCACGTTACTGCCCAGGCAGCTACTATGCAGCAGAAGAACATGGATGGAGTAATGCAGAGCATGAAATGGCACATGTAGACTAATTAGCACATAATTATCTTTAATTTATTCTTTGAAATACTAGCCGGAGTACATAACTTATTTTGGTTCCTCTAGTATTACCCAGCAACAACAGAGCAGACGGCATGCATGGATCCCACCATGACTTTGCCACAATTGTAACACACTGGCCCATTTGCATTTGCTAACCCCTGTTGTGATCTTATCACCCAGCTACATCTACATTATTGTTATTCCTTTTTCATTCCTGGCTACTGCCACTAGAAGAACACCTACAACGAATCCTTGTTTCTTGTTCGCCATTATCTTGGGGGCCCATCCATGCATGCACGGACCGACGCACGCACGCATCGAGATGATTCAGCGATAGCTCCAATCCTGGGGCAGCAGCGCAAGCTCCGGGCGCGGGCAGGCGTGCGGCGCCTTCTTCCCCAGCGCCGGCTTCATGCCATCGCTCTGCTGCCACTCCTGCTTCCTCCCCGTTGCCGGCCTGCCAGACCAAGCCCTCGTCGCTATCCCACCTGCGTACAATAAACAACAACGTCCAGCATCATCAGTAAACCTCTGCTGCTCAACGTTTACATCTCGTGATTCATTTCTTTCGGTAGTGATAAATGCAAATGATATGTATATGTATGTCCAAGTGCTACTCCTAGCTGGCATTTTTATGGCACCAATACACCCTCCAGCACAAGTATCCAATAGACATGATAAATTGAAATAAGGTCAACTATATACCTCTAAAGTTATAGCATTGCAGTTACAAGAGTTCCAAAGTCATGCAACAAAACAGATTCCCTTTCCTAATTGCTTCCTGCTAAAACCCTGCCCTCCCTCCCAACGAAAAGTAGACACGCTACGGCGATGTCATCCATAGCATCCAATGGAACAGTTTGCAGCTTTGCATGGCATGGCATGCACCGTGGTCCCACTGGCAGGCATGGAATCAGAAAGTACAGGGCCCCCACGCTATCATCAGGTAGTTAATCATTAATCAACTCCTGCCGGCTCTGGCTGAAATGCAATGCAACCAACAAATCACAGCAAAAAGCACCATCAGGGCTGGCATCACCAACACCAAGCCAGCAGTGCACGTACAGTACTACATGTTCACGAAAACAGGGCACGATCTGTCTGGTTGTTGCTGCCATTAACGCCTCGCACTGCTCAAGAACGCACGCAAAATCTCGGGAACCTGGGCTACCACTCACTTGCACTCGACCCGGAGCGACAATTTCATTGATAAGCCCATGGATATGCAGCGAAAAATCCATGCATTTTGTTTGATTTTTATTCATCAGCAAGAACCGAGGCGTGTGAACCATGGATATGATGATCCATCCATATGGCACGGCGCACCACGCGTGATGGAAACACGAGTTTTTTTTTCTCGAAACGAGTGATGGAAACACGAGTTGGGGATGCGGCGGCGGGCGTTTTACCTTTGGCCGGGGGAGAATTGCACGCGGTGCGCGGGATGAACACGCCGGTGCCACCGCGGATGTTCGCCGGCTGCGGGAGCGGGACGGCGCAGTACGTCGCCAGGGGGAACGCCGACGACGAGTAACAGTAGTCCAGCACGCCGCCCAGGTTCACCAGGTTGCTCCCACCCTGCGCCAAGGATCATATCAGCATCAACAACAAATGATTGTTTTAAGGGGGTGTTTGGATGCACATGTCAAATCGGACGCTTTGGATATTAATAGGAGTCGCTGATTCGCGAGACGAATTAAGGCTGATTAGATCATGATACGGTATACAGTACAAACCATCTGGCAAACCAGGATCCAAATACACCCTTTAGTTCCTTTAATTTTTCTTCTTTATTTAGAACCGAATTCCTAGATGTACGACAGAAATGCGAAACAGGCATGTTTCAACTCTCAGCATGGGAGGTTCATGATTATAACCAATGACACGGATCATTATTTTCCAAAGTGAAAATAGATTCAACAGGAGCCGCGGCCGCGGAGACCGCATGGGACATGCGTGTGGCTAGCAATCTTCCAAATTCAAACTCAAACCAAAAGGGGGCCGCGGCGATCGGAATCCGACATCCGAAACGGCGAGGGTTTTTGAAAGGAAATCGCAAAGGAACACACAACCACGAAAGAAGGAAAATCAGAAAGAAACAAGAAAGGGGAGGGAGAGGCGGCGGCTGTAGAACCCGCAGGTCCGTTTCTCACCTGCCACTGCATCGGCGGGTAGGGCACGAACGGCCACGCCACCGCCGCGGCGGCGCCGGCGGCATTGGTCCCGCCGCAGGCCGCCACAACGCTCCGTTCGAGGCCGCAGGCCTGCAACCACAGCGCCGTCTTTGTCAAGGCCAGGACGGCAAGAAAACGCCGGTGGGGAGCGGCGGGCTCCCGAGGAGCAAAAAACCACCACTGACTGACCTGCGCGCCGTGGCGCGGGGCGGCGACGGCCGGCGGCGGGGTTGGCTTCCGCGGCGGAGCAAGCTGGCACGCCTTGGTCCCGCCGCCGAGGATGCCGGCGAGCTGCGCGGCGAGCTCCTCCACGCCGACGACGACGGCGGCGTCGGGCGTGGCGTCAGGGACGACGGCGTCGGTGTCGACGATGCCAATGTCGGCGAAGATCTCACGCGGCAGCCAGCGGCGGTGGAGGTCGTCGGCCTCGGGTGGGAAGCAGTCCGCCATGGGAGCAAACGCCGCCAGGGGGGGCTGGTCGGCGCAGGCGACGAGAGAGGAGGAGCGAGAGACGAGGAGGAGAGGGTGGGCCGGGTGAAGCAGCGGAGGGCCCCCGGTGGGGTTCTTGTAGGCGTGGTGGAGGTGGAAGCGGCCGGCGTGGGCCCGGGCTGCGGGGAGGGCGGTGTCCTCTCGCGTCGTGGTTGCGTGCAGGGGCAACACAGGGATTTCGCGAGACTTTCGCTGTGTGAAAGCGGAGATGGGGAGCGGGTTCTCGGCCGTTTTATTTTATTACCAGGCCTCAATTCTTGTCTTCCCCACTTTGCCCTTTGATTAGGCCTAGGCCAATGGCCACTCGAAGGGAAGGAAAGAGAATGGTTTTGTTGGGAGCAAGAAGCTGTTTGTTTGTGGGACCTTTCGTGCCGAGGGCTGCCTCTTACTTATCGAGGCCGTGATTGGCAATGACAGCGTTTAAAACTACGCAGTAGCAGGTTTGTTTCGTTTCTCCTGTGTCCGGGCAATGTGCGGTGGATGGATTTAGCGGGTGCGCCATGGATTCCGTGGTGAATTATGGAGCGCGCGGCGGCTATATTTGGAGCGTGCCAGAGGCAAAGAAAGCACGCATTTTGTTGGCCGGGACACGACTCCACGAGGGTTTTTTCCTCACCCGTGAAGCATCTTGTTCATAAATAGGAGTAGCGCGTGAAGTGTGAACGTTAAGATCGTGGAGTATGCTCTAATTAGATCGGAGGACTACTATGTAGCTAGAAGATGAGGATGGGGGCATAGGTACTCAATTTTAGACCTAAAAGGATATGTGCAAGATGAAAAAGGCGGGTATCGAAATCAAAAGGAAAATGTGCCTGGAATGCGGCGTCAAGTGAGGCTTAGAAACGTCTTTGTGAGGTGTTGTTGGGTACCTGCGAAAGGGGTACCCCAATCTAAGTCTAAAACTACTTGGCATCAAGGCCCACAACGACATTAACCTGGCTCCACAGCCCAGCAAAGGCCTGCCATCGCTACGAGACCTTGGCACCCGTCCCGCTCGAGGTGAACGATCACCCTCGAGCGGGTGGTTTCCATCTCGTTCGAGGCTCAGCAGCCTCGAGGACGACCCTTACCCTCGAGCGGGGTTTTCCGTCTCGATCGAGGCTCGGCGGCCTCAACCCTCACCCTCGAGCGGGCAGTTTCCGTCTCGTTCGAGGCTCAGCAGCCTCGAGGGCGACCCCTACCCTCGAGGGGATATTTTCCGTTCTCGTTCGAGGGTCGGCGAGCTCGAGCTTGCCATCCAAGCTCGAGCCCGCCTCAACGGGAACAACGGCCAATGCCCTGCGACCCATCAGAGTCGACACGACGCGGTCAAAAAGCAGGGCTCACTGCTCCACGCCATCACCTACTCTCCGGAGAAGACATCGGTCAAATCCACTCGCAACAGTGGACTCTGAGCGCCATGCTGCACGCCAGACCTAACCCTGCCAGCAGCACTGTGCCAACCACTCCTTTGACTTTACCCCCCGCCGGACACGCTGCCACCCTCGAAGGCAACCTCGAAGGAGGCCACGGAGGCTCGAATTGGACCCCGTACGCAAGTTACCTACCCTCGACGCCGTGAACTGTCACGAGAAGGAAGGACGATACGTCAGCCCATGCCATGTCGTCAGCGGAGTTGGAAGGCGCGATTCCCGCTCGCGCACAGTACGCGGCATGGACGAACAGTGCACTTAGCGACAAACACATGTACTCGCACCCCGCTCCCCTTGGTCTATAAAAGGGGAAGGGAAGTCCATGCGAAGGGGAACAAGGAAGGCGAAGAGCACGAAGACACGCAGAGAACACAAGTCTCATACGCACCCACACACCATAGCCTGGGACTTAGGAGCTTATCTCCTTCTCCCACCTTGCTTGTAAACCCCTACTACAAGCAACACGTAACCAGGTGCATCGCACCCCTGCTGGACGTACGGCCCCGTGGCCGGAACCAGGATAAAACCTCGTCTCTCACTCTCGCCATCGGGAAAACGAGTGGTTAGCACCGCAATCACTCGTCGGTGCCGGTGCGACCAAATCAGGCACCGACAGGTGGCGCGCCAGGTAGGGGGCCAGCGCTGCGCTACTCTCATTCCCGATGACGAACTTCGGCGAAGGACGGCCTCCGCTGGGCGAGAGCAGTCTGCTCCCAGCGGGGCAGGAGATCCGGTTCGGGAGCCTGCGGTTCCAAACATGTGGCGACGATTACCACATGCGCATCCTCCAGGAGGATCCCAGCGACCAACCGGAGCCTCACCATCAGCCTCCGGCGACACCGCGACGGCGGAGTCGTCCCGGACCACGCGCACGACGAACGCGCGCTGCGAGGCGCGCCGCCGACATCGGCGACCCCCATCCCACAAGGGAAGGAGGCATCCTGTGGTCAGGGTCACAGGAGAGGGCTGCTCCCTTCCTCCCGGGGCCCATGGCTACGCCACGCGCTACGACGGCGCACTCCTATCCCTACGGGCTACACAACTCCGCGGATGCGTACGCCTCCTTCATCCGCACTGCCATGAGTGCGAACGGCAACCAACCTGGTTGTCACCCAGTCTCCAAGCAATACTTCGCCGATCCATTGCCCGGCGATTCTCGCACGGAGTCCGATGATGGACACGCGTTTATGCGTAGACACCCCGGTTGGGACTACTCGGGTCTCCGCGACCCAGAGGCCTTTATTGCCTTTCAAACAGCGGCGGATTACTGCTTCGAGTATTCCGATGATGAGTATGACCCAACCAGGGAGTGTTTCGTCATCAACGACGGACAAGCCAGCGAGGGGTCGACGTCGGACGACGACGGCGGAGGTGACGACCAGGGGAACGACGATGGCATGGATCCGATAGGCGCGCAGCCATCGGACCCATCGGATCACTCTCCTTCCGAGGACGAGCGAGATCCGCGCCACCTGCCACGAGTTAGCGGTGACGTCTCGCCACCGGCGCGCTCCGACCGCGAGCCGGGCAAGCGAGGCGACGAGCACGCCACGAACCCACGACACGCGGGGCGAGTGGCTCAGGCCCGCATCCTTGCCGAAGTCAAAGATGACGAGCTCGCTCCCAGAACGAGCCAGAAGCTCATCACGGCGGCCGCGCTGCTCCGAGCCATGCCCGAGGCAGCCACCCCCGAAGGGCGGAAGCTGCACCTCGAGGCCCGAAAGCTGGTCGAGCACGCTGCCCGACAGCATGCCGAGAGCTCAGCCTCCCGCCTTCGACGCTCCTCAGCCTCGAAGGGCGAACGAGGAGGGGAGTCATCGGTACGCTCACCCCGGCCTAACGGCAGGGCGCGAGCCCAGTCCCGCGGCGACTCCTGCCGTGACTCGACGCAGCGCCATGTCAACGAACCACGTACGCCCGAAGCACGAACGCTTCCAGCGAGGGTGCCTGCGAGGTCACACCTCCGGGACACCCGAGGCGCCGTCGGCGACGGCGATGCTCGCAACACCCTGAATCATATAAGGCAGCGAGAGGGAGCCCGGGCCCACCAACGCGGGCGGACCGACGTTCGGTGGAACCGGGATGCGGTCTCGGAACCGGCGGGAACGCACGTGTTCAGTCGTAACATCCGCACCGCTCCGATTCCCCCTCGTTTCCGACAGCCTACCACCATCACCAAGTACTCTGGGGAAACTGACCCCAGGGTATGGCTCAACGACTACCGCCTAGCGTGCCAGCTCGGCGGCGCCACAGACGACGCCATGATCATCCGCAATCTGCCACTCCACCTGGCGGATTCCGCGCGGACATGGCTCGAGCACCTGCCCCCGAACCGGATCCGCGACTGGGACGACATGGTCGAGACCTTCGTGGGAAATTTCCAGGGCACCTACGTGCGCCCTGGGAACACGTGGGACCTTCGAGGGTGCAGGCAAAAGCCCGGTGAATCCCTGAGGGACTTCATCCGGCGCTTCTCCAAGCGTTGCACCGAGCTGCCCGACATCACCGACCATCAGATCATCCACTTCTTCCTCGAGAGCACCACATGCTATAGCTTGGTGTCCAAGTTGGGGAGGGACCCTCCCCCCGACGCGAACCGGCTATTCGAGGTAGCCTCCAAGTACGCTTCGGGGGAGGAGGCGGCGAACGCCATCTTCAACGGCAAGAATGGAAAGCGCCCCGAAGAGACGCCCGCGGAGGGCAGCAAGCCAAGGAAGCCCTCGAGGAAGTAAAATCAAGGCAATAAGGGGAAGAAGTATCGAACCCCTCGCGAGAAAGGCAACAATGGCGAACGAAGTCCCCGCAGTGGACCTCAGCCACAAGGGGCCTCGAGGCCTTCCATGTGGAGGAGAGTCTTTGATGCCGACGACGTGTTCTTCAGCATGGGACGACCCACCGCCGACGGAAATCCTCGCGAACACCTGCGACATCCAACAGCTAAGTCGCCTCTACCCCTAGAGCGGCTTCAACCCCTCGAACCCTTTTGTACATACTTTCGATTGTACAAACTCTTGTTTAAGTATTTGGCTTAGCTCTCGCAAGTTGTGAACGAATCAGGTGGACTCGGGTCCACTCATACTTGAGGTTTGGTCCTACCCTCGCTAGGACCATGCCGCCCTTGGGGGCCGCAATGGGGACGAACCCCCGAAAAAGTCAATACTTTTACGAAATTCTCGTGATATCTCGAGCGTATCGCCAAGTGCTCTTTTGCAACCCTCGGAGGGAAGACACTAGGCGTGAAACGGACAAGGGCAGGGTCGCCTGAGCCGAGTGCTCGCCTACGCCTCGAGGCTACGGCAGCACCTCACTTCCCTCCGCCTAAGTCATTCACGTACGATCGATCCTAGTGGCTACTTCCTTTCAAGGCGCATGCATTCGACACAACGTGCATCGCAGAGATACCGCTTGAAAATAAAACTCGTTTTTCGAAATTCTTGTGATATCTCGAGCGTATCGCCAAGTGCTCTTTTGCAACCCTCGAAGGGAAGACACTAGGCGTGAAACGGACAAGGGCAGGGTCGCCTGAGCCGAATGCTCGCCTACGCCTCGAGGCTATGGCAGCACCTCACTTCCCTCCGCCTAAGTCATTCACGTACGATCGATCCTAGTGGCGACTTCCTTTCGAGGCGCATGCATTCGACACGACGTGCATCGCAGAGATGTCGCATGAAAATAAAACTCGTTTAACGATACAAACGATGTTTAACGAAAATAAGTAGGATGTATGAAAACAAACGAATTGTTCTTACATCAGGAAACGCAAGTCTCTAATCGACTATTTATACTCGGGCTCGATGTCCCGAGGCTTTCAGGGTCCGCTTCAACCATCAAGGTCATCCCAGCCGCCGCCATCTTCGCCCGGGAAAGGACGCTCTTCCACCGTCAGGGCAGTCGTGCGGTCACTTCGCCCACGCCACGCCTGAAAAGGCGCGCGCACTCCCCCACGAAGTCGCAGTAACTGCCCTAACGGTCATCATGACCCCGCACGAAGAGGTGGAAGGTACATTCAACACACCAACCCTTGAAAGGGCGGCCTTCATTCTACTGATCAGAGGTTCGAACCTTGGGCCTTCGAAGGGTTTCGACAAGGGCCCCAGATCAACCGAGTCAGGGACAATCGACCGTACCCTCGAAGCTCGAGCGCTCGAGGAAGCCAATCGATTATGTTCGAGGCCAGGCAAAGTGCCTAGATTGAGGGACCCCACGAGGGGGAGCATCGAGCCCTCGACCTCTATCGAATGAGGTCGAGTCCCATCTAGCATACTTTTGCGAAGAGCTTTTACGGGCGTGTCCTATGACCACGAGCCTACCCTCATCGAACGGGGCATGGACGTCCGCTCGAACTACCCGCTATCAGCTCACCCAGGCATCCATGGCTCGATCCCAATCGTGGGAAGCATGGATCGCCTCCTCCTCAGTCCCTCGAAAGGGATCCCGAGGAACGAAGAAATATTTGGGACATCTCGAGCCAAACGAGGCTCGGGGGCTCCTAGTGCTGTGGACAAATCCACACGACCGTGTTCCTCCCCACATCGGCCACACCGCGCGGAGCGGAACATGCGGAGAGAACGCTCAAGGCTTCCCCCTCGAAGGGAGGAAGTCATTGTTCTACTGATCAGGCGTTCGAACCTTGGGCCTACGAAGGGTTTCGACAAGGGCCTCAGATCAACCGAGTCAGGGATAATCGACGGTACCCTCGAAGCTCGAACGCTCGAGGGAGCCAGCCGATTATGTTCGAGGCCAGGCAAAGTGCCTAGATCGAGGGACCCCTCGAGGGGGAGCATCGAGCCCTCGACCTCTATCGAATGAGGTCGAGTCCCATCTAGCATACTTTGCGAAAGGCTTCTACGGGCATGTCCTGTGACCACGAGCCTACCCTTATCGAACGGGGCATGGACGTCCACTCGAACCACCCGCTACCAGCTCAACCAGGCATCCGTGGCTCGATCCCACCGAGGGAAGCACGGGTCGCCTCCTCCTCAGCACCCTCGAACAGGGAGCGCGAGGCACGAAGAAAGCTCGAAATCCCCCCTACCTCAGGCGCGGCGGACGAACCCACACCTGAGGAAGCAGTAAATGCTCTGCACATCAGGTTGAGACCTTGGGAGGGTGTCAATCACCCTCCCAAGGCCTCGGGGGCTACACCCGCGGGTGCGCTAGCGCGCCCCCACGGATTCTCGGAACCCACGAAGAAACGAAGGCCTCGAAAGCCTCGACGAACTCCAGCCTTCGCGGGATTAAACTTCATCCCTGCGAAGGCTCGGGGGCTACTGTTGGGTACCTGCAAAAGGGGTACCCCAATCTAAGTCCAAAACTACTTGGCATCAAGGCCCACAACGACATTAACCTGGCTCCACAGCCCAGCAAAGGCCTGCCATCGCTACGAGACCTTGGCACCCGTCCCGCTCGAGGTGAACGATCACCCTCGAGCGGGTGGTTTCCGTCTCGTTCGAGGCTCAGCAGCCTCGAGGACGACCCTTACCCTCGAGCGGGGTTTTCCGTCTCGATCGAGGCTCGGCGGCCTCAACCCTCACCCTCGAGCGGGCAGTTTCCGTCTCGTTCGAGGCTCAGCAGCCTCGAGGGCGACCCCTACCCTCGAGGGGATATTTTCCGTTCTCGTTCGAGGGTCGGCGAGCTCGAGCTTGCCATCCAAGCTCGAGCCCGCCTCAACGGGAACAACGGCCAATGCCCTGCGACCCATCAGAGTCGACACGACGCGGTCAAAAAGCAGGGCTCACTGCTCCACGCCATCACCTACTCTCCGGAGAAGACATCGGTCAAATCCACTCGCAACAGTGGACTCTGAGCGCCATGCTGCACGCCAGACCTAACCCTGCCAGCAGCACTGTGCCAACCACTCCTTTGACTTTACCCCCCGCCGGACACGCTGCCACCCTCGAAGGCAACCTCGAAGGAGGCCACGGAGGCTCGAATTGGACCCCGTACGCAAGTTACCTACCCTCGACGCCGTGAACTGTCACGAGAAGGAAGGACGATACGTCAGCCCATGCCATGTCGTCAGCGGAGTTGGAAGGCGCGATTCCCGCTCGCGCACAGTCCGCGGCATGGACGAACAGTGCACTTAGCGACAAACACATGTACTCGCACCCCGCTCCCCTTGGTCTATAAAAGGGGAAGGGAAGTCCATGCGAAGGGGAACAAGGAAGGCGAAGAGCACGAAGACACGCAGAGAACACAAGTCTCATACGCACCCACACACCATAGCCTGGGACTTAGGAGCTTATCTCCTTCTCCCACCTTGCTTGTAAACCCCTACTACAAGCAACACGTAACCAGGTGCATCGCACCCCTGCTGGACGTACGGCCCCGTGGCCGGAACCAGGATAAAACCTCGTCTCTCACTCTCGCCATCGGGAAAACGAGTGGTTAGCACCGCAATCACTCGTCGGTGCCGGTGCGACCAAATCAGGCACCGACAGGTGTCGACTAGCGAGCAAAATGCGGAGTCTAACCAGCCGTATTCATCTCTACGGCATTTATTTGCCATTCGCTTTTGAGCGAAAACCGCCACGTAGTTAGCAAGAAACGGCTACCGTTATTGTCTATCGTACAATAATACTTTAACACGTCTTTCTGTCATCTACGCGTTTTCAAGTGCTTCAAAAGGCACTTTGCCATTTAGCGGGGGCGCTGAGACAAGCCAGCAAATCCTTCGGCTCAGCTAAGTCCCTATCCATTGCAAAGTCTTTGCCTTTTAGATAGAGACATGGGTCCGTTTCGGAAACAACATGGGTCCACTTTAGGATGGTGCGCGTAGATACTCAAATTTAGAACAAAAGGATATGTACAAGATGAAAAGGGTGTGCATCAAAATAAAAAGGGGAAATGTGTTGGGGTGTTAATTGAGACTTAGGAACGGTTTTGAGAGGTGTCGACTAGCGAGCAAAACGAGGAGCCTAACTACGCGTGATCGCTACTAGGGCATTTATATGTCACTCGCTTTTGAGTGAAAGCCGCCGAAGTTAGCAAGAAACGGTTACAGTTATTGTCTTAAGTACAAAAATACTCTAACGTACCAATCTGTCATCTACAGTTCTACACATTTTCAAGTGCTTTAAGGCACTTCGCCTTTTAGAGTGAGTGCTGAGACTGAGCAACAAGTCCTTCAGTCCAGCCAAGACTCTGATCATTTTCAAAGTCTTCACCCTTTTAAGGAAGACATGGGTCCACTTATACTCAAATTTAGAGCAAAAGGATATGTACAAGATGAAAAGGGTGGGCACCAAAATAAAAAGTAAAATGGTTTGGAATGCAACGTCAATTGAGACATATAAATGGTTCTGACAGGTGTCCTCTAGTGAGCAAAACACGTAGTCTAACCAGACGTGTTCAACACTAGGCATTTATGTGCCACTCACTTTAGAGTGAACACGCAGGAATTAGCGAGAAACGGTTACGGTTATTGTCTGTCGTACAATAGTACTCCAACGTGTCTCTTAATCATCTACACATTTGTAAATGCTTTGAAAGGCCCTTCGCCTTTAAGTGGAGTGTTGAGATGGAGCCATCAGGTCCTTAGGCTCAGCCAAGGCTTCGTCCATTCTAAATTATTCGCCCTTTAAGGGGAAAACATGTGTCCATTGGCAATTTTATATTTGTGCTTTATTGCTCTACTCTTAGTGTTTAGGAACATTGAAGTGTAATATGGAAAAGATGGGAATGGGGAATGAAAGGAAAATGTATAAGAAATGACGAGTGAGACATGTTTACTGATGCACAAAATACGAAGCTTAACCCAACATGTTCGTCGTTGGGACATCGCTCAGGCACTCTGATGTCCTCATAGTCATACCTTTTGAAGTGATACCCACCAAAGTTAGCAAGAAACGACTACAATTATTGTCTGGCCTGTAATAATACTCCATCGCGTATCAACATATCCTTACGTGTTTTGAAGTGCTTAGAAGGCACCTTTTTTTAGCGGGATCACTAAAATCAATGGTATCAGCAAGCCCTCTGGCTCAGCAAAGTCTCCGTTTGTTTCAAAGTCTTGGTGACTTATTGCACTACTCTTAATGTGTGACTTTGCGCTTAAATTCTTTCCATGTATATGTTTTCAGGGAGAGGAAAAAAGGAAAAATATATAAGAAAGACAAAGTCCATTCAACCAAAAAACTGCTTTGAGATGCTAACTAATGCGCAATATACGGAGCCAAACTAGGTAAGTTTGTCGCTAGGACATGTATCTTGGCCATTATGGAGAGGTCATGCCGTTTCCAGATGAACTTGTTGGAGTTAGCAAAAAACGGTTGAAGTTATTAATTTATCGTACCGTTGTGCAATAATACTCTGGTTACTTTGAAGTGCTATCGAAACCACTTCAACTTTTAGTGGGAGCGTGGAGTCGGTACTTTCTCCAGACCCGATTCTCCGTTTGTTTCAAAGTACTTGACCTTTAGAGGTTACATGGTTCTCCTCTTCTCCATTTGGAAAAAAGTAGAGAAAATCCAGTTTGGCCATAAAAGTTTTTTGATCTTACCTGGCTTACACACTTCAAAGATATGAAGGAAAAAAAAAGACATTAATAACTGTGGATTGGAATTGCACCTGTCTTTAAACAAGCAGCCAAATTATGTTCCTCCTTCATAAACCCACACCATTATTATTGTACCATCCCTCTTGATTCGATGCTCAAGATCCTAGACAAGTCCTCCCATAATAAAACAAATGATCTAATTAATATTGTAGGTAGGGATACTCCTTTCACCCCATATCTTTGTTGAAGTCCATCTCATTCAAGGAACCAACATCTATCCCCATAAATAAAGGGGTCCAATTAATGCTGCAGCTAATGAATTAACATCATCATTTCTATTGGTGATGCCAAAATTTTGTCCTGTCATAAATATATACCAGGTCATGTATATATCCCCATAATTGAAAGGATCTGACAAACATTTAGCTACTAATAATCAACCCATCAGTTCCATATCCGGCCTTGAATCCCTGCTCCACAATCAAATGATATTAAAATAATTCATATGATTTGATTTTCTCTACACTCAAATTAGTTCTCAGTATCCTACTCACCCGTCCATCCGAATCTACCCCTAGGTTTACAAATTTGAGGTAATATAGATCTGTGTCTTCGTAGCAAATGTAATTATACCATTCAATCTTTTAGATTTTTGAACAAAGTGTCTTAATATGTCAGTTTTTTTGACCAATGTGTCAGGTTTAGTACCATCTTAGTAGTTTATAGTTTGAAACTAATCTAAAAAGTACTGAGTGTTGACAAATACGCGAAATCCGAAGCCTAAACTTGCATGTTCACCTCTTGGACATACCATAGTCTCAGTCATACCTTTTTCGAGAGGGATCCGCCGAAGTTAGCAAAAAAAAGTATAGACTCCGTTTGGATGTAGATATTGAAGGTCTTGGTATCGAATTGAGTTTAATACCAAATCTGCCTTGTATTGGAAATGTACATAATACCAAAGTTGTTGTTTGGATGTCCATAGAATTGTCAAATTCATCCCAATACAGAGGGGTGAGGCTCTGTATTCACACAGGACCATTGTAGTTCAACTTGAATTCCTTGGCATTGGTTCCCAATACCAATTCTCAATTCTATGTTCGCTACGGTAATTCCATTCGATAAGCCGACACTTAGACGATGAAATTTATCTTCTTTTGCATGCTCTTGTGTGCTGCTATAAACACACACGCCATCTCCTAGAAAGTGCAACCAAACAAGCTGCCGCAATGCCGCATCATCCTGCAGGTACAACGAACTAGTCATCCGTTGGCAAGGTCGGGCTGAACTGGGCCCATCGATCTGTTCCATTCCATGCTTCAATTCGTATCTTGGGCCGTGCGTGCGTGTTTCTGTTAGCTCGGTCCCTCCGTCATCAGGCAGGCCGCGGACAACCGGACAGAGTGCGAGATCATGCAATTTCACAAGTACCCGACCTACGCCTTTGTCGTGCCGGCTCGTCACGCCGTCCTCGACGGCGTCGCATCCCGGCATCTGCACTGCATTCGTGCAGGCTCTCAGTCTGCAGTGCCAATAGTGTACGTGCGGATCAGCGTACTAGCAATGGGCAATGGAGATTGGATTAATCTGCAGGAGAGAGGAAGTCATTGGTTTCAGGTACCCAACACGTTCCATTTCAAGATCCGGGATTAGGGATTACTATACTGTTCAGTGGAGGAGGTGACATCCAGCCATCCAGGGATATGAAACTAGCTAGTGTGACCTGACACTTGTTTTCTGGATGCCATTTATTTTACGAAGCACAGGAAACCAGTACCCACCTACGCCTTGTGCGGACAGAGTTTTTGGCGCATGCTGTCCTGCCCTGCCTATGTTGAAGTAGTACAGGGAGGCATGGTTTGGAATGTGGAATAGTGTAGTATCATGGAGGAGTATGCTAAAAAAAAGGTTCACTACCGTGAACGTGTGTGTAGACCATGCGCAGATGTACGTACAAAACTTTCCATGGACCATGGGCCAGTGGACAGTAGTGGAGGCCTTTATCCAGTCCCTTCTGATGTGGGCCCTACGTGGGCCGATTCGGCCTGTACCCTATCCTCCGGAGGGAAAAAGTGCGAGGAAATGGAGAAAACACGCTCGTTTACATGCTTGCCAGCTTGGGTACTACCTATTGCGAACCACACAGTGCACCCTACCCTTACGCAAAGAGGTTTAAAAACCGATGTGGCATATTTTATCACCACACACACCTTGCTGTCGATACGCGTATTGTCTATTCCATTTTCTGGCACATTGAATAATAAGATTATAAGTCCTCCGGCTCAGCCCGATAATGAAAAATGGAGGGAGGAGTTGGTTGGAACGTGTGGAATGTAGTAGCAGATCTCACGGAATGTTGATGGGCCAGTTGACATTTGACAGTAGTGGAGGCCTGCTCCACCACGGTTACCTCCCTTTTATATTTCCCAATTCCCAGCCCTATCCACGTGGGCTCTATGTGGGCCTCTTGGTCTGTCCCCCTCTTGTCTCTTCTCGCCGCTGCTTTCGTGAGGGACCGTATCCACAGCCCATCCATGGAATTGACTAAATTCTTTTTCTTTCTGGAAAAAGTATCAAATTGCAGCGGCCAGGGAGGAGTATGCTAAAAAAAAAGGTTCTTATACCAGCATTAAATGCGTTGCTGGCTGCGAGGAATAGCCACCGAGATCCTCCAATCGAGTGACTGGAGTGCAAATTTGTCTCTCTCTCGCGCGCTCTCGCCCTTCCATCTCATCTCTCACGCACTCATGGCCGTGACGCAGCCAGCCAGTGATGGCCACAGCTAGCGGACCTCGCCGCCGCGGTGGCGACACGACACGACGCCTCTCATGATCTACTAGCCCATGCCATGATAGAGGGGTGCGCTGCATCGCCAAATTAAAACTAGGCGGAAGCGGCCAATGGCGTCGGACATTCTTGCGAGTCGATCGCGCTGGCCTTTTCAGACAGACCTATACGCCGGCCGATGGTGGCTACTTGTTTACTGCTGCGCGCAACTACCGACAGGTGGGCTGTGCCGAGTGATCTCGCTTTCCAGGCGCAGAGATCTGCCGAGATGACGATTGCTAGCTTTGATTCACTTAAACCATCACTCGATCGTCGCCGAGATGAGATCATGCATGTTCGGCATGCACAGTAGTTGCTGGTTTTATTATACCACTGATTGTGTAATTCTACTCTACTTTGCAGGAAAAAGTTACCGACCAAGAAATCGTAGCTGCGTGGGAGGATATTATATATCTACCGAAATGAAATCGTCTCGATGTGACACGTATAATATTTTCGGTATTAGTGGGAGAAAGTTTTTCAAAGATTGATTGCGTGCATTTTACAGTGGGATCTACTTTGGATTTGGAGCTTAACGTGTACTACTCCTACATGGCTGTCTTGGTTACATAAATGCATTCAGCTCGTCTTTTTAAAATGCGTGTTATAATATTTAGCTTTTGGAGGTCGGTCCCAAAAATATATGCCGTCTTGTAAACTTTAACTGATGTCTTTCTCGTTGTAACTCTGCGGGAAAATTACCAGGAAATGGCTAGTTCCCGAGCATTGTTTGAAGACTATCAGATTAACTGAGCAATATTGTGTCTATACATACATGGCAATCGGCATGTTTTTGTTGGGAAATATCTAGTTATTTCTATTTTTTGCACATAGATTGGCAATGCTACTTCCCCTTGAGAGAAACTATGGATAAAAATCAGTGACAAATAAAGTAGAATAAAAAGGGAAAGGGCCAAAAGACATGACGGTAGAAAAAAATTGTAGAGGGCCAGAACTGTGGAGTTGTGCTTGATTAGGGAACGTAAATACTAGTAGATCGATGGTACGGTGGTACCGACAAGCTGCAAGCCCTGCAACGCAATGCATGCTGGCTGCTGCCCTCTTTCACTCTTGTCTTTCACCCTGCCTTTGTGTCATGACCACCTTTCTTCCCGTCCATGATTAGGGGCTTTAATCGATGAGGGTAGCAAACAAAAACAAAGGAGGGGACACATCACAATCGCCATCACCGGCACCACGGAGACCACACTGGCTATGTGGGCACATGCCACATGGATTTGCCATGCCCAGTAACTGTATGTTCGTTCTTGCTTTCTTACTCTTATTGCTCCATCGTTTACGTTTCTTTTCATCCTAGACTTACCTAGGTTTTGCTATCATTTGCATAAGCCTTATCAATTTATCATGACTCATAGTTAATAAACGACTTCATATATCATATGGCAGTTTTTTGGTGATATTTTTGAGTTGGGGCAGTGCATACCCATGACAAAATGTGCAGAACCCTTGCAATTAACACACATGACAACTTGATATAAATAGGCAAACATGGTACTTAGAAAAGAGGAGAGAAAAAAAAAGACAACAGAGGACCCAATTTCCCTGATAAGCTGATACCATACCACTGCTGATCCATGTGTGCTCCTTTCTTGGGGCCCAATACCCATGCTAAGAGCACAATCAGATTAAGTGTGGGGCAAAGCAAACAAGGCAGGCTTCAAATCAAAGGAACTGTTGCCCTCTCGCCTAGGGTTCTTACAAGTGGTATCAATTGCAAGCCGCCAAGGTCAAGATTCTCATACAGATTGTGTCCTGTAGTGGGTTGGCGCCTTTCTCTATTGCTCATCTCACTCCAAATCCCTCCTGCACAGGCCTTGCCCTACCAAACATAGTATTGTATTTGTTGCTTTCATAACTACGTATGAACAAATTTTTTTTTAAATGGTAGGGGTGTTTGTGCTAATTTAGCTGTCAATTTAATGGGAATATGTCCACACCTAACATCTGTGTATCCAAGCAAGACCTTAGTTCGATTCAGATGTAAGATACTGTACATAGGATACGTTTTTTCAGGTCACCTAAGGGCAATACTTTTCTTGGATATCAAATATGCATCACTGGTTCCATCATTTTTACCTTCTGTTCAGCTGATGTAACTTTTTTCTTGGATACGTGATCTCATTTGGCCTTTTAATTAGGTATCTGTCTCGTGATGCCATCTCATGTTCAGTACCGCTAATCATCCACTGCCATCACCTTAATGAGTTTTTTTTGGCAGCTGCCATCACCTTAATGAGTTGCTGAGTATCCTATTTATGGTTCCCAACTTCATGACAACGAGAACGAAATGACCATCTTAATTTGGCTCTACCTTGGATCCAACTGAATGATAAACTGACACGTATGAAACTGAGCCATTCAGCCAAAGCAGCTTTGGCCTGTTTTCATTGATAGTGACTTAACTCAAATAAACGTCCCTGCTTGTGCTCTAGTGCTAGTGGAGCACTTCTAGAAGCGACATATTCATCCATATATCCACATCAAGAAGAGGAGTAGGATTAGTCTGCAAGCCTCCACTAATGAGTCAGCAAAGTCTTTGGATTAATGCTTCGATTATCTCTTGGATTTGGCCACCTCTCAATAAACAAATGCAATGGATGCCACACGTTCAAGGATGGATATATTCAGTTTCGGTTGTAGAAAAGGATGTATAAGTGTTAAAGGGCTTTGGTTTTGAAGCTTCCAAACTGTTAAAAAAGAGTGTGAAATGGGACTTAGGTTATTTTTTTATACTGGACTTAGGTTATTACTATTTTAGCAGTTTAAAAGCTGGTTGTTGTTTTTGTCCTGGGGCTTTTGTCTTTCTGACTGTGAAATGGACAAGCAACAAACTTGGTCCGGGGCTCGAGTAACACTGTTGTAGCTGTGAACTCTAGCACGGACAGTGATAGAACTCTGTATGGAACTTTTTCTTGTTTTTCCATACCTGCGTTCAGTCTGAAACTCTGAATGGATATACTAGTCTCGAATACAGGAATGTCTTCATGGAGATTTTTTTTTTGAGTTGTCTTCATGGAGATTTCATCGATAGGAACACATAATGATTGTAAGACCAATCTTGGTCAATAATTCCGAAAATATATCGTCCCTTCGCCATGTTTAACAACAGGGACGATCTGTAACAAATGAATAGAAAATAGATACTCGGATTATCAATGGGAGAACATCTGTAAGATCTCAAAATCAAACAGGTAAGGCCAAATCATTTCTCAGAAGGAAAAGCCAAGATCAAACAACTGTGATATAATAGCATATCTTTCTAACAAAAAGCGGGGTCAGTCAGACTTCCATTCAAAAACAACTAAGATCTCACAAAGCACCTCATTATGAAATGCCCCCCCTGCAAAAAGATAGCAACAAAAAACAAAACAAGCTGCTAGGTGTACGCAGCTGATGGAGCCATGGCAACTGAGAATGGGTCCTAGTGCAGACAGAATATTGCAGGCCCACCCACCAGTCACCGGATATCCCCAGTCACCAGTGCCTGTTGTGGACACGTCTAACAATGAAAGTGAAAGAAGCTAGTAATGGCATTTTAATATAAGCAAGCATTTGCTGACAGTGCTATACTACATTGCAGCTAATCACAGCCTTTGGAAAATGTTTCAATTAGGCTAAGAGGACAGGCTCTGCCATCTGATTGTTTAGGCTCTGCCTTTTGCTCCCTCTGTAAATTTTTTTAATATGCTTGTTAATTTAGAATTACCCCACCACTCCCTCAAAAGAATACACGACCACATAATTGTACTCCATGCCCACCTTTTGAAGGCCCATATTGGCATGGCCGATAATTGTCCAGCAACCCCGAGGGCATATCTGTAATTGGCAAATAAATCTGGCACACAACATTCCATTTGTTGGATTAGCTTACATTATCCTGTTTGTCTTGTTTAGCAGTTCTGAATATACTATACGTAAAGCTTTCAAAAGGAATTGCTACTTGGCACAATGTGACGAAAGGAAAGCTCAGCTATATCATTTGCTTTTAGCTTAGCAGAACAATAAACAAAGTTGTTAATCATGGTCATTTTCATGGTAACGTAAGCCCTGGCTTTGTACAATTCCTCCGTACTTTAAATTGCAATCAGAAAAAAGAACTTAATAAGTTGTAAGCAGAGGGAATTAATGGTCTCTTTTTTTTGTGAAAAAAATGATCTCTTTTAAACACAAATGCGAAGCTAGAGCTGAATTTAGCGGGAGAAGCGAGAAAATCCCCACATTGCTAAATGCTAACTTGGTCCTCAGCAAAACTTCTATCACATGGTACGAACCAGTCCTCACATGATTGCAGCCTAAACATACTAGGAAGAGCACACAGTGCAAGTAGCATCAGCATCCCGATTTTGCCCCTCGTGGAGGGAATGATGCCTGCCTCGGGAGCCGCGAAGGAGAGAAGAGAGAGAAAAAAAAAGAAGGAAAAGAAAGAATGCAAAAGGGCGAGCACAGCAAAGCAACAAGAAAGAGAAAGCCAAGACACACTAGACATCACCCAAGCAAGAGCAGAGCAGCAGCAAGCCAAGTGAGAACCCAAAGAGGCACAAAGCCAAAGCGAGGAGGAAGACATTGACGAGCCGCCGCCGCAGCAGCCAGCAGCAATCCAGCCTGAGTCCCAGCCCGGAGGCAAGGCTCGCCGCCGCGCCACCGGCTACCGCGCCCCGTGAAGCGAAGCGGGCCCAGGCTGACGCTGGGACCCGCGCCTGCTGGGAGGCTGGGAGTGGTCCCGCCCCCCTGATGGGCGCCTGCGCGCCGGCGGCGAGGGGAAGCGTCAGGACGACGAGGGCCGGCGGGCTCCGCGCGAAGCAGGCCGGGCGCGCCAGCTGCCGCGGCGCCTAGAGAGAGGGGAGGCGGTCCAGTTCGTCCATCCGTCCTGTTCGTCCGGTTCACAGAGGCGCTGGAGGCGGCGGCCTCCCGAGGAGCTAGGGTTCGTTAGGGTTCTTCTCTCTCCGCGTCGCGGGGATGGCGGTGGGCGACGCGCTGCGGCGCCTCTGCGAGGAGGTCGGCTGGTCCTACGCCGTCTTCTGGAAGGCCATCGGCGCCGCCGACCCTGTGTAAGCCTTTCCCTCCGTCCTTATCTTTCTTCCCCCGTGTCATTTCTCTTTGGATCTTAAGCTTCTCCTACAGCTCGATCTTGCAGCAAATCCCATCCTCATTTTTTCTGGAGCGTTGGTATGCCGGGTTTTGGGCTCTGGAGTTTTGTTGCACATTCCATTTCGACAAGATTTGCTTCCTAGACAAATGAAAGCACTCGTGGGGAAGATTGGGGTGGGGATATTCCTAGGCATCCTTCCTAATAAGGGACTTCTGTCGTTGGGGTCTGAAACTTTTTTTTTTTTGGCGGTGCTGCAAATTTACCACCCAAATAGTTTGGCGCGAATGTGTTTTAGTTCATGGGGTGTGCAAGGGCGTAAATGCGCGAAATGCTCCTACATGTGTAATGCTATTGTGCCGTGCGTTTTAGCTTCATGATGTGCTTGGCGCACGAATTCAGCTTTTCCTTTGCTGATTCAGAGTCTTCGCCTTGGTGATGTGCAGGCATTTGGTGTGGGAGGACGGCTTTTGCGGTCACGCGTCGTGCTCGGCTGGATCTGAGGCTCCTGATGCCGGGTGCAAGCCAGGCAGTAGCGTGTGCACGCTTGTTAGGAAGGTTATGGCATCGCAAATTCATGTTGTCGGCGAAGGGTAAGCAAGAATTGCATTTGTTCTTACCTAAGTGCTCTGTATTGACGGGGCAGTTGGAGAAGTTCAAGTTGTGCTGATGTATGCCTGCTGTGTTTGTTTTCGTCAGTACCATTGGCCGCGCTGCTTTCACCGGAAATCATCTATGGATCATCCACGATCCTGCCAATGATCACAGTCTCAGATCCGAGGTACAATTCCTCCATTTCCCTTGTGAACTGATATTAATGTTGCCCAATTTCAGTTTTCCGTGGTCCACTTTGCTGCCACCTTATTTAAAGCGTGAGGCCAAGGGATTTATGCCACTGCAGAAGTCCTTGTGGGGTTATTTTGTCCTCAAGTATTTGTTCTACGTCTTGAAATTTTGGCATGTAGTGAAATTTGTCTATTATTCTATGAACTAGTGGTCATTGTGATAAGTTAGCTGCAAAAGCACACAAATAGACATGCAAAATAAGTAGAAACATCCTTTGAGGTTCTTGTTTGTATGGTTTGCCAAGAGCTGAAGTCAACTCTGTTGTTCTTTCCCCCTTATCACACATGTTTGATGAGGATTTTCTCATCATCTTTAGCCTCTTGCTTACTTATTGCCTAACCGGAAATGTTTTCTTTGGTTGTTTTTGGGATTTTGTATTGTAATATAAGCTTCTGTAATGTAGCAGAAACCTAATTAGTTTCTTCTCATGATGATAGGTTGCTGCTGAGATGAATCATCAGTTTGGAGCTGGTATTCAGGTTGGTATGATTGATCCCTTGCATGGTAGATTATTCGCTGACACAAATGTTTGCTTCTGAACCCTTATTAAGTTATTGTTGTTGTGCAGACTATTGCAATTATTCCTGTCTTACCACGTGGTGTACTGCAGCTAGGCTCTACAAATGTGGTAAGATATCCAATCTTTGGCAATTGGGATTACAATATATCATTTTACATGTCTTGAAGTTGTTCTCTGCCATTACTATATGCGCCATGACGTACTACTACTTTATGACTATGCTACATTGTTGACCAGTCAAATGTTCTGTTCTCTTGATATCTGTATAAACTATATTGTGGTGAGATACGAGGAGGACAAAACCTTCTTGTGAACGGTATTGGAAACCCCAAAAGAAGAAGAACTTGTGGTTTTTAGCACTTAGGATTGTTGTGAAGGAAATACAAAAAAAAAACATTCTTAGTGAGCTGTCAAGGGAAATTTGATAATTATCCTACTATGTTTTGTGATTGTGTAAACTCTGCTAACCATTCTTTCGACATGTTAGAGCTTACAAGTACTTACGTTCTGGCAGGTAGCGGAAGATACCAACCTTGTGCTCCAGTATAAGAAGCTGTGTTCTCAGCTAAACAATCGATCAAATATGGCTTCATCATCATCTGTCAAAAATGAGTTGAACCAGAAGGTCCAGTCACGGCCTTTGAATGCCCCCCCAGGTATCTACCATGCAGATGTCCGCTCAAAATTTTTCAGTGGATCCCCAATGACATATCAACAGTGCTTTGGCCCTGATGCCACAACTGTGTCTAGTAGTACATTGGTAAACACAAGCAGTAATGCTTCGATGCTTATGGTTGCACAAAACAATGGTCAAATGGTTAAGGAGCACATTCTATATGCTCCTGACATGAGGTTTAGACCCCAAAACCCTTACTGTGACAGGATTGTTGAAAGTAATACACGAAGTGGTGTTGTCAGCTCTGGTTTTATCTCGTCTATCTCAACGTCAATGGAAAAACATCCATTGTCGATGACTAACAGTCGGCAGTTAGAACAAGGTAACATGGGAGAGCCATCAGATCCAAGAAATGTTCTCTTGAAGTCTCTTGTATGCCGGAATCCTCTATTTCATGAAAACACAAACATGACTCTGTTGCATGGCAGAGGCCAGGTTCCAGATTTTGTTAATGGTCATGGGGGTTTTGATTTTCTTCCAGAAGGTACTAGGGTAGTCAAAGGTAACCTATATGCCAGCACAGCAAATCAAATTTTAGACCAAAGATGCCATTCTACTTCTGGGATGACGGGGCATAAAACAGCTGTTTCTTATAAAATGCCCGAGTCTACCCAATTTGTTATGAAAATGGAGAATCCTTCTGCAACTGTGTCGTCTGGCTCTAATATTCAAGCCTCTAGTGGCGTGAAAACAACTGTTTCTCAAGAGAAGCAGACCAGTAGCTTGGACCATGTTGGTCCAAAGAAGGCTAATGAAGTACAGGACCCTGCTGATGTAATTGTTCAAGCTGTCAAGAATATGGATCGACGCAAGCTCCCAGACATCTCTAATGAGAGGGCACCATCTCTCCTTAATATGGATCCTACTTCAGAAAGTGATTTGTTTGACATGTTTGGTTCTGAGTTCCATCACTTGTGCCGCAATGTGGATAATGATCTTACCTGGAAAGCTGCAAAACCTGAGAGCTCAAATAGAAATGCACCTCAATCCTCTGTTCATGTTGATGCATCTCCAGCCTGCAATTCAGTGGATGATGAGTTCCCTTATTCTGGGATCTTCTCCCTAACTGATACCGACCAACTATTGGATGCGGTTATCTCCAATGTCAATCCTGGTGGCAAGCAGATCTCTGGTGACAGTGCCTCGTGCAAAACTTCAGTGACAGATATTCCTAGCAGTTCATATTGTCGCTCAAAAGAACCAAAGCACTGTGAATCATCTGGTGCTCCTCCTTTGCTAATCAAGAACGACTTGGCTGTTTCAAATTTGGCTAAACAGCCATCTTTGCAAGAAAAGTCAGAGGATGGCTGTCTTTCCCAGAATAATGGAATGCAGAAATCTCAGATACGCCTTTGGATTGAGAGTGGGCAGAACATGAAATGTGAAAGTGCCTCAGCATCAAACAGCAAGGGCATTGATACGTCAAGCAAGGCAAGTCGAAAGAGATCTCGACCAGGAGAGAATCCTAAGCCACGACCAAAGGACCGCCAGCTTATTCAGGATCGTATAAAGGAGCTCCGGGAACTTGTACCTAATGGGGCAAAGGTACCATCTTTGTTGATGTGCATGTTTTAAATACCTGTTACGATTATTTAAGGTTTTCATTGCACTTGGTTCAAACTTTTCATGCATGTAGTGTAATCACTGTTATTCTCATGTTATTTGCTGTCAACAGTGTAGCATTGATGCATTGTTAGAGAAGACCATTAAGCACATGCTTTTCTTGCAAAGCGTGACAAAGCATGCGGACAATCTCAAGGACTCTAATGATTCTAAGGTACTGCATATACCTATGGTCCTCTATGCGCAGCCTATTTCATATGATAGTACTGGCAGCCTGTGACTCATGAGTCTTTTGTGATGGCACCAATAAACTTCAAACAGATACTTGGTACTGAGAACGGTCCGCTTAAAGACTACTTCGAAGGTGGTGCAACTTGGGCCTTTGATGTTGGTAGTCAATCAATGACATGCCCTATCATTGTTGAAGATCTTGACCGGCCTCGACAGATGCTTGTGGAGGTAAATGATCCTGCTATTGCAAGTTATTTCTATTCTGTCGTTGTTGATTGTTCTTTCAATTGCTGACTTTGGTGTCTCTGCAGATGCTTTGTGAGGATAGGGGTATCTTCTTGGAGATAGCTGACTTTATCAAAGGACTAGGATTAACCATTTTGAGGGGCGTGATGGAAGCACGAAAAAATAAAATCTGGGCACGGTTCACTGTTGAGGTAAGCAGTTCAGGAGGTTGCTAGATTGGCTGAGAACTCAGAAGCCAAGAATAACTTCCCTACAGTTGCATTTTTTTTCATGGATTTAATTTCCTGTTATTTCCTTTGATATCTGCCTTCAGCAATAGTTCTTATCTGATCATGTTTATGCAGGCCAACAGAGACGTGACCAGAATGGAAATCTTCCTCTCCCTAATGCGCTTGCTGGAACCTAGCTGTGATGGCGGTGGAGCAGGAGGGAACCCTAACAACTTAAAAATGCCTCTTGGAGTTGTGCAATATCCTGTTATACCAGCGACAGGGCATCTTAGGTGAGTGAGCGAGCGAGCACAAATATTACCAGAGGCATCTTTGAAATGCTAAGAGCGGGAGGTTAACTCCTGCCATGACTAGCATTTTCAACACATGGTGAGCTGGAATCTTGAGTCATGCAGCGCCTGGTCCCTGCAGTGTGCATTCGGAAAGCCTAACAGTAGACCTAAGGATAGCTTGGTTCGGCCGATGATCGATCATTAGGCAATCGATGTTTTGGCTGTATAATCTTAGTTTCTGTTTATCGCTGATGCTTTTGTTTTTTAGTTGCTGTTTAATCTTAGTGAATTTTGTGTTCTTCAAGTGAATGGAAATTCTGAGTTAATTTGTAGGCCTTGTTCTGACACAGACTCAAAATGTCAAAATCTATGTTCTTTTTCTTTTTTCGTATTCCCGTGTGGTTATTTACCAAATTACAAGGTTCGATTTCTTTCCCCTCGAAAATTCTCACGTACCTATCTATAGTACATCAAGAGGTTTCTCGGGTTGACCTAGTGACCTGGATATCATCCAAAAATCATGAAATATAAAGGCGTGTGCAGTTATACCAGTTGGTAAAAACTTCAAAGTGAGTTGTTTTCATCTGACATTGGCACATTGCGTCAGCGAGTATTTATTCCCCATGTTTACTTATAAAAGATCTTTTCAACTTTCCTATTCAGGCCATGTTTAGATTTCCAACTATCCACTATTCATTCCAACTTTTTACTATTTATTCTAACTTTTTACTATTTTTCTCTCACAAAACACGTTTCCCAACGAATGCTACAGTGTTTTTTTAATGCTACACACTCTCATCCCTCTTAGAAAACATGCTTCCCAGTAATTCCCTTCAACTTTCCTATTTATCCCGCTCACAAAACACGCTTCCTAGAAAAAAGTTCTTTTTCTTCCCCAACAACTAAGGGTGAGTTTAGATTGGGAGAAAAAACACTGTAGATCTAGAAAAACACCGTAGATCGTGCTGGGAAGCGTGTTCTGTGAGTAAGAGAAATTGAATGAATAGAGAAAAGTTGAATGAATAGTGTTTTTTTAGAAATTAGGGAAACTAAACTCACCCTAAACACGTCCGTGAAGCTTACAAAAGCTGCCATTACTAAAAAAAAGAACCAAAGCTGCCACGTCCTGTCACAAAGACATGTCCCCTCTTTCTATTCCAAAGCAATTTTTACCACCAGCCTTGAAGTAGGAATCTCCGATGCCCACCACATGTTTACGCTAAAAAATACTGTAGCATAAAAAACACTGTAGCATTCGTTGGGAAACGTGTTTTATGAGAGAAGAATAGTAAAAAGTTAGAATGAATAATAAAAAGTTAAAATAAATAGTGAATAGTAGGAAATCTAAACATAAACTGAGCAGTAATTAAAGAAAATGAAAGTCAAATGGGCACACAGAGACTGAGAGACAGACTCTGATGAGCTCCTCTGCTTGTCACCTGTCCCATCAACCTTTCTCTGCCCAGGGGCCAGGGCACAGAACTGCACCTCAGCAGCTGCTCCTTCCCTTTGCAACTCTGCCGCTCTAGACGATTGTTACGGCCTTCTCTAGTAGTATACTATTCGCTATCTCTTAAATTATTTAATCAATGAACAATGTTAAAATAGTATAAAAGTGGATTAACTCTTTGTAAGTTGGTTAGCTCTTTGCTAGCTATTAACCGTCTCGTATTAATTAAAACGTGCAAAAGTGACGTGACCATCCCTTACATCAAGAGTTGTACTATTCAATAAATAAAAAATACTATGAGACAACTAAGAGCTTGCAAAGAGCTAACTTATTCTACTATTTTGGTACTATTTTGATATTATTTATTGATTAAATAATTTAAGAGCTAATGAATTGTGCTGAGAAGGCCGGTGCTTCAGTGTGCTTGCCTTCTGCCTGGCGAGTGTTGAGGTCACATTGTTGAGATCCAATCCGAAGGGTTTTTTTTGAGAGAATCCAATCCGAAGGGTTTTTTTTGAGAGATAGGTTGGTTGTCCAAGTAGGTAGGCCCAGCCAGGACTAACCTGGATATGGCCCAAACAAACTTTCAGTAGTGCATTGGCCCAAATCAATAAACGAAGAGAAGGCCCAAACACACTCCAGTCCAGCAGGCCGCGCCGCCGCCGGTTCCTCCTTCCCTCTCCGACGGTCGACGCCCGCCGTGACTGCGCGAGCGCGACTCAAGCCGTTGCCTCCTCCCGGGCTCCACCGCCGGCTCGCCGCCCGCCGTGCCGTGCTCCTGCTTCGGCCTCCGACGGCGCCCCGCGCCTGCCGAGGGCGTGCGCCGCGCCCACGCCCCAGCCACCGCTCGCTGGCACCTGGCGCGCTGCAGCTAGGGTTGGGCCCAGGCAAATCGCCCCCGGTCGATTCGCCGTCTCCGACCGCCTCGCCTCGGGTTGCTCACCTCCGTCGACCCCCCTCTGCACCACCTCCCTAGCTCGTATCATTCGGTGGTCAGCTCGAATTTCCGCTCTCTCAAATTCCCGCAACGTTACCAATTTTATGAATCTCAGTGCAGTAGAGTTCAATGCCTTACAATGCCATGCTATATACTTCGTACTGGACACCATTTCACGTCTCTTGCTCAGTTTACCTACGCTTCATGAAATTCGACCAAAGTTTATTTAATTTCCATGCATGTGTGCCTCATATGCCATTTTCTGCTACCGTTGCCTGATAGTTGGGACATAAAGAACCATGAACGAAAATTGATTACCGAATTCATTGGCATTTTTTTTGTACTTGTTTACCGTAATCTATATCAGATCACTGAATTTGATGTCATAAAATGTGGCTAGGACTACCTCATGTTGAAGTCCTGGTTCCGCCATTTACTTTGATATCCATTGTTGTCGTAAAACAGTTAATACCAAATTAGCATCAGGTTTACTCGATTTGTGGACTGACTGCTCCTATAGAAACTACTGTATCTGTCTTGTTGCATCCGTTGTGCTTTTGTATTGTTTGGTAGGTCTACTCTCACACTTTCTTGGCATTTGGACCAATACATTGCCTTTCGTGATGCAGGGATGGAAGGTACTAGCATTGCTATTGAGATTGATGGCGAGGCCATCTGTCTTGATGGTGTTGGAGATGATGAACAAGAAGCTCAGGAGAATGAAGAGACACATAAAATAATGTACAGTGCTGAAAATGGGGAGCAAGTGGCCTTCGCCAACCAAGAACAGGGAAGGGAGGAAGATCCCGCAGGAAATGAAGAGGATGGGGAGCATAGTTCTTTAATCCCAAGCCGTGAAGAGTTGACTGAAGAATTGAGGAATAAAGTTGCATATAGTGAGGAAGAAGCTTACAGGCTGTACTGCGACTACGGGCACCGTATGGGCTTTAGTGTTCGAAAAGGAAAGCAGTACTATTTTACAGGAACCAAAACCATCCGTACAAAAGATTATTACTGCTCAAAAGAAGGTTTGAAGGATGACGAGCAGCTTACTGAGGCAAACTTTAATAAGCCAGAGACCAGAACTAATTGCAAAGCGATGGTCCGTTTTAGAGTTGATTCTGAAGGTCAATGGCGAGTTATTCAGATAATTCCTGAACACAATCATGAGTTGGTTAGGCCAGAAGAGATACACTTATTGAGATCAGTGAGGACCCGTTCAGTTCCAAAACCTGGTGTGCTCAATGCTATGGTTAATGCTGAAATCCAAGCAATGCATGACAGTTTGCATATAAATGAGGATGGTACAGAATGTCATAGCCACCTTAGCATCCGTAGTTACGCACTGCTTGGACCAGAGGACTGTGAGGCCCTTGTTGGATATTTCAAGCGTAGAGCAAATGAACAAGGTATGTTCTATTGGGATGTAGAAGTAGATCAAGAAGGCAGAATGACTAATTTCTTTTGGAGGGATGGGAGAAGCCGGGTCGACTATGACAGTTTTGGAGATGTCGTGATGCTTGATACATCACATCGAATCAACAAGTATAATATGATATGTGCCCCATTTATTGGTGTTAACCACCACTGGCAAAATGTCATGTTTGGCTGTGCATTTTTGTTGGATGAATCACCAACATCCTATGAATGGTTGTTCAAGTCATTCTTGGAGTCAATGGGTGGTCGCTCTCCTAAAACAATCTTTACTGATCAGAATGAATCAATCTCCAAGGCAATTGAAGAGGTTCTTCCTAAGACACGTCATTGTCTTTGTCAACAGTTTATTGTAAAGAATCTACACTCCCATTTAGGCACTATCAATGATCCTGGAACATTTCATAGCATGCTTTCAAAGTGCATGAGAGAATGCGAGTCAGAGGCAGAGTTTGATGAAGCATGGGCAATTATACACCATGAATATAACATGCAAGAACACCAGTGGCTCAGCGATCTGTATCAGCAACGGCATAAATGGTGCACAGCTCTTCATAAGGACGCATTTGATGGTGGGATTGAATCACTGGATAGGAGTGATGGTTCAGAAATTGTTCTAAGCAGCATTGATGATGAATCAACTTCCCTCGCCACCTTTGTTCATGATCTGGATAAACTTGTAGGAACTTGGCGTAAAAATGAGTCTCTAGAGGACATTCAGTGCAACCAGGCTGCTCCAGAGTGTACAGTTAAGCATAGCAGAATTTTGCAACACGCCGCTGAGGTTTACACGCACAAGGTCTATAAGTCTATTGAAAGAGATTTTCTAGATGGATGCGGTGCAACTTCGTACCAGGAAGTCCAGTGTAATGAAACACTGTATAGGTTTGAGTTCATTTTGCAAAGAAGTGGTCCAAAAGTTTGGGTAGTTTTCCTTAATAACACCTCAACCATGGAATTGAGCTGTAGTTGCAAAAAATATGAGACCATGGGTGTACTTTGTTCACATGCTCTAAGTGCACTTGGTCTCAAGAATGTCGATAAGATTCCTGAAAGGTATATTTTAAAGCGATGGACAAAATATGTCAGAAGAGGAACATATCCATTTCCAGTTGATGGATCTGCAGAACAAGATCCCAGTTCTGCGTTTATGTATCGCAACACAGCTATGAGGTTTGTTTATGATCTCTTGATGAAGAGCAAAAGTCATCAAAATACAAGAAAACTAATTCTGGATATGCTTGAAAGAGGAGAAGAATCACTGGAACATGTGTGTGAACTGAAAAGATTGCATATGCATCCCTTGGGGAAAGAGAAAGATGGAAGTAGGGTTGAAAAAAGGAAGAAAAAATCAACTAAGCAAGATAAACTTTCAAGTATGTCCTCTTTTACTCTGCATTTAATCCTTGCTCGTGCGACGATTAAGTTTGATTTTGTAAAACTGTTTTTCTAGGAAATGTAAAACAAGTGGTTTTGCCCCAGCCAACTGGTTCGGTTTTTGTCAATCCACCAAATCAAGATCAATATTATGCAGCAGAAGATATTGCATCAAACTCATCTATTGGTAGACCTTTTTTCTACCAGGTAGTGATCCTACCATGTTTCTTTATGAATATTGTTTTATTAACTGCTTCCAATTTACTGGATCATGCACCTTTTATGCCTTTTAGGGATATCCTAGTACCGGTGTTTCAACAAGTCAGATTCAGGGGCATACAAATATGCAATCGGTGCCTCAATGTGCACCACAGGTATTTAAATGAGCCTTTTTAGTATAGATCTTATCATAAATTGGGGGTGTGTTGTATTTATGAAGTACAAAAATAGACACGATTGGTAGCTCAAAGCATTCTGGGGAATATTATTAACCTGATCATTTTAAGATTAAGAAAATGAATACATGTAATAAGCTAACCTTGCATATTAGCAATTTTTTTTTTTGCCAATATGGAAGGGGGAAGGGTGGGGGTGGGGTAAGGGTTCGGGGGTTTTCTCGACCTGCGTGAGAAGGTCTTTTTTCTTAGCAAAATGCCCGGAGGCTGTCTTACCCCAAGCAGGTCGATTTTTTTTTAGCATATTCTTTTCCTCTTTTTTCAAACTTCCAAAACATGCACAAAACCTATTCCTAAATAATTATCATGATGACAATAAGGTTGGACATATGGTAACAGGTTTATTTTTGGTGTTTCTGTAGGCTACCTTCGTTTAGTTGTTATGTCCTTTTCTGCTTCCTCACTTCTTCAGTTGGGGGATTGACCTTTATTTCTGTATCTGTTTTGTACTCGTCTCAGCATAGTTGCTCCAACTCTTCAAACTTTTATAACTTTAGTAATTTTAGTATACTTGTGAACTGTGACAGGAATATTCAGCATATACCACAGTTCAGCCACCATCGCAATTTGGTGGTGAAAGAAATTTCTGAAGACGCAGTACCATTGGTGTTAATATCTTGTTGTATTCCTTCAACTGATTGTTGTATGCGGATGTTTTGTTGAACCTCCTACCTAGGCCGTAGGTATCAACCTTGCAACAACAGAAGTAGGTTTCTCTCTTCATTTTTTGAATTTGCTAATTGATGTACAACAACAACATAGCCTTTAGTCACAAGCTAGTTGATGTAGCAGATGTAAATATGTTATTCACTTGCTTGTATGGAATGGAACGAAGCATCTTGTTATAGAAAACTAAGAGAGTTTTGTTTTTGGAGCGGAAGATGACTACTATCGATGTGCTAGCTTCAGAAATGGCTGGTCCGATATGCATTACAGTTTACAGTAGATCACATCAACCAACATGTTCTTCCGTTATTCATGGTGTTGGATGCCTCTTCACTTAAGCATAGATTTTGATTTGTTTATGTGAGTGAACAGAGTGAAGCTGAGTGCCTGGTCCTCTGGCGCGCTCGTTGAATGCCCCCATCTTCGTCCGTGCACCCAGATGGATGCTTAATAGAGTGTACCACCCACATCTTCATCCTTCTTCCCCTTGCGCTTAATCGTTCTTGTAACGGTGTTGCCATGTGCCTGTGTGCTTGCTTGCGCTTGCCCCATGCTTGGTTTATTGAATCGCTGAGTTGCGCAACTGCTAGCGTGTTGGAAATAGTCACTGCTGGCAAGGTTATGTTATTCAGACTTTCTTTTCTAGTGGGGTGATTATTATTCTAGCAAAGCTATGTTGTACCCACATTTTTTTCAGGTGAAGTGGTCAGTACACTACACACTTTTCTGTCCTTGCTAGAGTGGTCAGTGGTCACTGCTAGTATAGTTATGTTGTATACATATTTTTTCTAATTAATCCAATGGCTATGAGGCCATCCATGATCTTTGTTGCAAAGAAAAGGACATCTATTCAAGCTGTGGCAAGTGGAATACCTGTCATTAAAAGAAAGACAACTAATTTTATTAACGATTTTTACCTGAAAAAATTCTTATAAAATACTCCCTCTCATCATTTAAACTCGTCGTTCTAACCGGAGGTTAATAAAATACTCCCTCTCGTCATTTTATTAACGATTAACACATTTTAGTTGTTTTATTTTTTCTATTATTGATTAGTTTTAGTTGGGCTGGGTCATGGAATTATTTCATAAGCCAAGTACTTATACTATTATACTATTTCTTGAGTTGCCAAATCCGCACCACATCACCGCCACCCTATTACTTCTCTAGCTATCCATCTATCCCATCACGAAGTTCACACCTTGTTGCCGCTTCTGATTCCCATCTCTTCTCTTGTTATCCACCCCTCCAGTTACCAAATCCGCACCTCATCTTCGTCTCCACCGCCTCTTTCCCCCAAACTTAACCACTTCGCCCCAACACCCCACCCTCAAGTTTGGTCTCGTCATGTTGTCATCCTTTACTCATATTGCCAAACAAGAATGGTGTTTTTCATCTTCATCTTAGTACCACATAAGTGGGTAACCCATAAACCTGGTAGTAGCTGCAACAAGCAATCCATTAGGGCGTAGAATGATTTCATAAGCCAAATACTTATACTCCAATTTATATTATTTATTGAGTCATGGCTAAATCTGCACCTTGTTGCCACTGTCCCTTTGCTTCCCTAGCTATCCATCCATCCCATCACCAAGTCCACACCTCTTCGTTGCTTCCACATCCTTTCCATTGCTACCTACTCCTCCGGTCACCACGCATAATATACGTCTCCGCCATCTCTTTCCCCCAACCATAGCCACTCCACCATCAAATTTACTCACATCGCCGAACAAGAATGATATTTCTCATCTTCATCTTAGTACCACATGTGTAACCGACTTGTAGTATATACAACAACGAATCCATTTCAGTTGTTGTTTTTGTTTTTCCTCTAATATTATTATTAGTTTTAATTGGGTTGTGGCCTGTGGAACTATTTCATAAGCCACATACTTATATCTAATTTATAATATTTCTTGAGTTGGCCAAATCGGCATCTCATCGCCACCACATGTTTCTTACGCGGTTATCCATCCATCCCATCACCAAGTGCACACCTCGTATCCGCTTCCCCATCCATTCTCTTGTTGTGCCCACCCCTCCGGCCACAAATCCGTACCTCATCTCCAACTCCGTCGCCTCTTTCCCTTAACCTTAGCCACTCTGCCCCACCACCCCCACCCTCAAACTTCACGTGGTTAGTGGCCTCATCACTTTGTCGTCAAATTGACTTATTATCACCGAACAAGATTGGTATTTCTCATCTTCATCTTAGTACCACACAATGACACAAGTGGGTAACCCATATATATGACTTGTAGTTTAAGCTATTGTCTTTATTGTTTTCTCGATTATTAATTGGTTTTAATTGGGTTGTGGGCCGTGGAATTATTTCATAAGACAAGTACATGTACCCCCCATAACCCCATTGCTTCCCCAACTACCCATCCATCCCACCACCAAGTCCACTCTCCGGTCACCAAATCGGAACCTATCTTCGCCTCTGCCACCTCTTTCCTCCAACCTTAGACACTCCGCCCAACCACCTCCACCCGAAAACTTAATGTGGCTACTAGTCGTGTTACATTGTCGTCAAATTTACTTGAGCCGCCGACCATACAATAATGGTTCTTCAACTTAATATCACACAAGTGCCCAAGTGGGTAACCCATATAGCTTGTAGTAGCTGCAACACTAACTCATTTTAGTTGTTGTTTTTAGTTTTTCCTATATTATTGATTAGTTTTAATTGAATTGTGAGCAATGGAATTATTTCATAAGACAAAACTTATACTCCAGTTTTGCTATTTCTTGAATTGGGTGGGTCAATTTTATTTTTATAAAGTGCAATGCATAAATACTATTAATACCCATACTTAGTTATCTTTATTATTCTTCGAACTACTATTTTCTTGCTAAGAACCAATACTTGATTGGCATATTTTATTGTTTTTTACTGAAAAGTTATTGTTCATCTATCTATTTTGGATTATTCAGGTCATGGAATTGTTATAGTCATTCCATGAAGGTGAACCAATGTTTGCAATTGCAAAGCAATCTATGCGTTATCCTTAAGGCCTTAACACTGAAGAAACTGCATCTTTGGCTAGTCATCTTGACTGGTACGCTCGCTACATTGGTTCTCCATTTTGTGTTCATATAGACATACCGTACACTAACAGGCAGCTAGTCCTATCTATCAGCAAAGGCCACTTTTCCTCTTCAAAAGATATTGTCCGGCCTTTAAAAAATATCCTCTCTCTTCAAACGTGTAGTTTTGACCATCATCAGTAATTAAGGTGTGTTTAGATTGGGGAAAGATTCCTCGAAAATACACTGTTCACCAAAAAATATTGTAGATGAATAGTGTTCTGTTAGTGAGAGGGATGGAATTGATAGGGAAAAGTTAGAGGAATAGTGTTTTTTTTTTGGAATTTTGGTAACAAAACACACCCTAAGTTACATAGGTTGCCAACATAAGGTACTCCTAGACATTTACACTAGTTTATTCTTTCCTGAAATATTACTGTGGAGGATTTTACAGCTAGCTAGCTAGCAGTGGCTGAAACTGTGGAATGCTGAATAAAAAACCTGAATGTTTATAGGGCAGGTGATAATCGGAAGCCTCCATGTGGACGGACGTGCTGTGTTGGAGACGGGAGCCAGGAGAGCACTGAAGTCTCCACCGTGCTTGGGCCTGATACGGACAAGAGGTGTACGTGCGACGACCGCTACGCCGCCTGCCTGCCTGCGGTCTTGCCGTTCGTTGCCCCCAGACGGACGTTGCAGTGCAGCGGCTCGACTCCGGCCACCGGTGGTCAACCGCCTAAATGCCCCGTCAAAACAGCATTGCCTTGCCCGGTCAAAGAACGCGCACATCATTAAAAGAGGTTGGTTCTCATGTCCCTTCAATGCGTCCACGTACGTCACGACTTTGACAACAAGGATATCGCCGACCTCATCAGAAACCGAGCAATCTATCTTCGCATCTTCCAGACCTGAAACAGGGTCGAGTATTTGCCGAAATCGTGCGAGAATGATCCATCACCCGACAGCGAGAGGTTCAGAGCTTCAGGGGATTTAAAGCCATCGCAATCTTGCTTTTTTTTTTTTTCCCTGACGAAGAAGACATCGCAATCTTGCTCATATCATATACAAGAGGCTTCACTGTTTTGTGTGTGGACACGGATTCGGATTAGCCGGCTGGTCACTCTTGAGTAACAGTGACCCATGTGTTTAGGTGCGTCTAAAATTTTTCATGGAATTAGAAATTTAGGATTAGACGATGGGTATCAACAGAAGCAACATTTTTATTCAGACAGATCGTTTGGACTAGCCACATTTGTATTGAGTTGCCCTTATAATTTAAAAATCGATTTCACTATATTTTTGACTGAAAATGATTTGGCGGGCTACCTACCAGCATCCCCTTTCCCATGCACGGTCGACTGAAAATCGTTTTCAGCACACTGTCACGGTAAAGAATCCGGTCAAACAAACCCTGCAGCATGCCACGCTTCACCTATATATAAAGCAACCAGATGAACCAGCAGGCAAGGCCCAAGGCCAAGGTCATGTATGTGTTCACTGTACAGATACAAACAAGTCAGCTGACAGACACAATGGAGGAGGATATGGGCGGCATGCGTCACCACCTGATGTGCCCCATCTCGCTGCAGCCCATGCAGGACCCCGTCACGGCCCCCACCGGCATCACCTACGACCGCCGCGCCATCGAGCGCTGGCTCGCCGCCGGCCACGCCACCTGCCCTGTCACCGGCCAGCCGCTCGCCCTCGCCGACCTCACCCCCAACCACACCCTCCGCAGGCTCATCCAGTCATGGCGACCGCCCGTGGGTGGTGTGGAGCACCGGCCAGACGACGGTGTCGCCGCCGCCGACGTCGTCGCCAAGAAGCTGCTGTGCGCGTCGTCGTCTTCCCCTCCGGTCGACGTGATCCGCGAGGCCGCGGACGCCGCGTCACGGAGCGACGTGGCGAGGCGGTCCATGGTGGACGCCGGCGTGCTCCGGCGCGTGCTCCGCCTCGCCGTGTCGTCCGCCAAGACCAAGAGCAGCCTACAAAACGTGGAGGCGTGCCTCGACCTCGTCCGCGCGCTCGCCGTCTCCGGCGACGAGCTCCGGCCGCTACTGGTCGCCGATCACCACGTGCACGAGCTCGTCGACGCGCTCACGGACGTGCTCGTGGCCCTCGTCGAGCCCGGCGCCGGCGATCCGGCCAGAGCAACCGCCGTGAAGCTGCTGGATTCCGTGACGGAGTTCGCCGGCGCGCCGTTCATGGAGCGTCTCCGGCCGGAGCTCTTCACCGCCGTCACGGCGGTGGTGCGCGACCGCGTCTCCCCGGGCGCGACGCGTTCCGCGCTGCGCGTGCTCCTCCACGCGTGCCCGGTGGGCCGGAACCGGGCCCTGGCCGTGGAGGCCGGCGCGGCCCACGAAGCCATCGAGCTGGACCTCGACGCGCCGCCGGCGAGCGGCGTGAGGAGGGAGACGGAGCTGGCCATGGCGGTGCTGGCGGAGCTGTGCGCGTGCGCGGACGGGCGCGCGGCGGTGGCGGCGCACCCGGCGGGGGTCGCCGTGGTGGCGCGCAGGCTGCTGCGGGTGTCGTCGGCGACCGACGCCTGCGCGGTGCGCGTGCTGGCGGCCGTCGGAGGACGGGCGGCGTCGCCGGAGGTGCTCCGTGAGATGGCGCGCGTCGGCGCCGTCGGGAAGCTCTGCTGCGTGCTGCAGGCGGACTGCGACGTTGCCGTGAAGGAGGCCGCCAGGGCCGTGCTCAGGCTGCACTCCGCCGTGTGGAGCGGGTCGCCCTGCGTCAGCGCATACCTCCTCTCTAGGTACCTGTAGTAAATCGTTGGTTGCCATTGATGGCATGCGATCGAGCAAGCATACAAGACGGCAAGTATCTGCAGCCAAGCACTGCAATCCTTTGCAGTTGCAGAGCGACATGTTTAGAACTTTAGATCATATTCTTTACTAAAATGTTATAATCAGCATGATTCTTTATATTTTTATTTAGAGGAGTCATCATCCTTTTTTGCTTGAGATAGAAGATGTGGTGACGTGGTGTGTACCATCGGATCGTACAAAGTTGAATTTGAGAGGAATAGAGAATAAACAGCTAGCATGGGAAACATTGAACACATCGATTGTTCGAGGAGGCACGCTCCATAGCCAAACTGAAATGCCGAGAATCATATTGACGTGTGCAGCTGTGCTTTGACAGATGAGTCAAAGACAGTAATGTGGCCTCTCGAAGGGGCCTGGTCCACATCAATGACGGGTCCGGGCATGTACAACCACGACTGTACGTTGCACCACATCCACGTGTTATATATGGATGGACAGATAGACACATAAAGATAGGGCCTGAAAAAAAGAAAAAAAAAGAATAGTTTGATACAAGAAAAATAGTAGCAAATATGCCAGTTGCCATGCAAGTACTGCTATTTTTAGCTTGTGAGGCGTACGATTATTTGATAAGACAATAATGGTCTTTGTTCACATCATCCTCCCTCCAAAGTATATCCTCCTAAAAGACAACTTGTAATAGGGCTGACACATGGATCAACTTGAATTATGTTAGTACATAGTACAATTTTATAAGTCAGCTCACCGTTGCATCTGGAAGAAGCTAGTTTCGCGTCCAATGTTTCACACACTCGCCTCGACATTGAATAGCTTGGTGAACTAGTCAGCAGTCTGCCAACACATAGATGACACACATGCTTGAGCGCTAACGGTCATACATGGCTTCAATTTTGGAGGACTTCTATTCCATCGAGTCATCAAGGATCCCTGATGACACACGGCACAAGTCTTCTTCCCTGTTCACCCCCCCCCCCTCCCCTTCTCCTCTAGCAAGAAATGTGGCCTCCTATTAATTCAGTGTTCCAAGTTGGAAACTATATTGTAGACGAGCCTAGAGGAGATTATTGTAAACTAGTGTTCCAAGAAATGTGGCACAAGTCTTGTTCGTGGCATAGACTAAGAGACTTGACTACAGACGCACATAGTCCCCGTAGAATACAGCATGCATGAATGCTGCTATATATGGCGGCTGGAAAACAGCGGGGATGCCACACGTGGTTGGTAGACCGGCACACGCGGTTGCACACCGCGCCTCGATCGTTTGGTTTGTTTTATTTTCAGAGGGCAGCTGGGCTACGATTGGCTTAAGGTTCCTGTGTGATTAAATTTAACCAGGCAGCACGAGTCGTTTTGTGTGAACGATAAGAGAGGAAGGTGACGGGAGGAGGCTAGCGTCACTCAGAGAAGATGCACAAGAGGCAAGAAATTTCGACCAATCGCGCGCCGATCAGATTCACATTGTTGCATGCATGAACGATACATAGGAGGCTACACAATACAGCTTCCCATAAATCTTATGCATGAAAACACACATACATGTATTAGTAATAACCAACCAACCCCTCTCTGGACCCCAAGTCACGATATTCAAACTAGTCTCTGGCTTAGTATTTGTAAAAATAAAGTCATAACTATAAGAAAGTATGATTAAGCGTGTCAACCCAATTATATTTTTTTTGTAAAACAAAAAAGACAACGTATCCTATGAAAACTAGGTTTGTATGAGAACTATGAGAACTTCAATCTAACCACATGATCTACAAGCTCCCCTTGGATTAAGATCATGTGACCTAAATTGGAGTTCTCATAGTTCTCACACGAACTCATAGGATACATTGCTAACAGAAAAATACATTAAAGTCATAACGATATTACAAGGTTTGAAGAATCTTTTAACAGCGTGGAGCATCTTACATTTTGGATTGAAACGACCATCTTACATTTTGGATTGAAACAAGTAATTTTAATATTGCAAATGGTGTGTGGGGTCCATGTGAACACTCGTATGCATGACATGCCGGTTCATACTTAACTTGTCCATTCATGCTGAACAACATTGCCTGAATTTTGTTCGACAAATCAGTATCATTAAAAAAACATTTATTTGCCTCACGATAGGTTTTTACACCTGCTGACTTAACAAATATGGATTGTGCCAGCCATTAAGCCATATAACACTGATCCCATTGCCTCTTTCGGATAAAATGATTTGTCACCTCTACTTTTCATATGCTTGTCTAATTTTGATTTCACCCAAATTATGAATACAGTATTAATGTTTGAGTTTTGATCTGACCCTCGATAGTCTATCTTCACTGGTTTTATGGTAATGTGGCAGTAGCTTATCCTCCAATTTTGTTTTTTAGTTTGCCAACTGGAGCATTTGAAGAGAATGATTTAGAATAGGCCGTATCATGGCCTACGTGGAAAACAATTCGACATGAATGAAACAAAAAGATGCCATGCAACTAAAAAAACATTAAAAATGTGGGCTCGTACATCATATATGTAATGGGGCTTTTTTTAGTGGGGAGGGGAGGGTAGTGCCTATGTTTAGCATGTTTCCATCAATCTTAACAGCCGCAAGCTGCAGGGTACAAGAATAAGGAGTAGTTTAGATTCAAGATATCTACTATTCCTCCCATCACATCCATCACATTCTTTCGCATCCTTTCATCACTATTCATTGCTACAGTACATATCTGCTACAGTAAATCTCCAACAATCTCCACCAACTAAACACCCCCTAAATGGGAAAGTGAACACCAACATAAAGTTTAGTTTGGAGCTGAGCAGTGCAACTTATAGGATAGGGTTGACTTTGCTGTTTATATTTGGCATAAATTAGAAGATGATATGTAATATCCAAGAATGTAACCTAAAACATCTTTGCTAAGTGGAGACAAGTACACAAGTGTATAGCATGTCCAAACTCCAAAGACAACAACTAGAAGTGTAAACCACATTGAAAAATATATAGGGGAGAGAAACAAAAACAATGATGGGCCACGTCTCTTGTTATTAAACTACTTTTGAGAAGAACAACAAGCAAGCATTTGTGAAAGAACGAAACATGTGTTAAAACTTTCATGATGAAAATAATAGACCTTGCATGCAACACAAAAGATAAAACTTGATTGCTTCATATCAAAATTCATTCCCTCAAGACAAATGGTCCTTGGCTTCACTAGGAAATAACCCACTACCTTAGAATCACTAGGAAATCACTTTGGCCTCTACTGATATGGACCTTGGCTGACATATTTATGATAACTAAGACTATGTCCATATTACTCCATGCCAAACATCTAGAGTGTTGGGTATAGAAACCCCAGGTTCCCTAATCAAGCTAGATTCCTACTAGGACACCTTGTCCTACTAGGACTCTTCAATTGTAACTGACTAGGAGACTTATCATGTAAACCTCGCCCCCTGGATATATAAAGGAGGGCAGGGGTCCCTAGATTAGACCATGGGGCAACGCCGCCAGGCATTGCAACATCTCATCAATACAAGATACACCATACAGGACGTAGGGTATTATGCTCCGGCGGCCCGAACCTGTCTAAATCGTCTCTTGTCACCTTCGGCTCTAGATTCTCGACGACTTCTTCCTAAACCCTTCTCTCGGGGCACCCCCTCGAGAACCTAGTCAGCATAAATCGCCGACACTTTGGCGCCGTCCGTGGGGATACTACTCGTCGAGTCTTCAGTAAAGAGTCGATGGCCTCCTTCAGCGCCTCCATCGTCACCAAGTTCGAGGCAGGCGCCTCCTTCGTTTTCGGCTCCTGGCTTTGCATCGCAAACCAGGAAGGCGAACTCCAACACCAATTGCGCTACGAGGTGGCTGCACCAGCTTCGTCACGCGCGCAAACTACTCCGCAAGGATCTCGGAAAATTTCGAATCCCGACACGATCCCTGGATCATATCCTACTCGGAGGAGTACATGGCGCCCGAAGCAGATCCAATCCCGGGCCGACCATGTCAACTCAACCCCTATCAAGGGGCAGGATCAAGCCACGTGTCCAAGACTCCCTGGCGGACTCCGGATCACTTCCGAGTTCCGCCAGGGTTCAACGATTAGGACCGTGACAACAACCCCGCGGGTGCCCAGGAACCCTGGCTCCAACCCCCGCGGAACGAAGACTTCACCACGTGGATCGCGCGCATCCCAGTTTCCCTTCGGGTTAACAATCTCAGCCGCGGTCCACCAGAAGCACCTAAAGAAGAAGGTTCTCCAACCCTGCGGAGCAACCTCGGATCTTGTCTTAACCACAACTCCCTCGGGGGTTATTGTTCATTGGCCTGACATGGATCCCGAGGCGGCTCTGTTCGAAGCAAACGTACCTTCCACGGTACGGGACATCCTACCTCTGCTTCCTTTCCAAGAAGGCAGAGAGCTCCCTGCTGCCACGGGTAGCAGAAGAACCGGGCCTAGCAACCCCGGTCGCCATTCCTGCGTGCTCCTCAATGAGCACAGCGATGAAGAAGTTGTCTCCGACGACGCTCCAACAGAGGAAGGAGAAACCGACGCGGACCGGGAACTTCGTATCGAGCGCAACCGCAACCGCGCCCTCCGACGTCGCTTCATCAAGAAGAAAAATCTCAACTCTGAGTTCGACAAACAAGACATCTTCAACTCCCCTGTGGCCAACATCTTGTTCGGGGTCAGCGTCTTCGAAGGTTTCCAAACAACCCCTGAGATCAACCTCGCCAAAGCCCGCCTAGAAGCTGCAGCGGCCATGGTTGATCGCTTGGACGGAGGTCGCTACGCTTCCAAAAGCAAGAGTTCGTCGCGCCACCAAGCACTGTCAGCCAGGCGTCAGAGCAGCCACTACGGCAGCTCCGCCGGAAGAACAAAAGACACAACTACACCTCGTGAGGAACCCCGCCGTCCTCGCGAGGAACCCCCCAGGTCCAGATGTCGCGAAGAACCCCGGCCGGCTCGTTTCCACATCACCCAGAACGATGCCCGCAATGAAATCATTCGGATTCGGGAAGGAAGAGCTGCCATCCAAACCGTTCGCGCCGCTCAGTCTCCGCAGCAAAGAAGGGACGAATTCAACAAACTTCTCAAGAAGCGCTGTCCCTACCATCCAGATAGCAAGCACACCATGGGCGAATGCTCGCTCCTACATAGAACATTCAGCAAGCCCACCAAGAAACAGAAGACGGATAGAGACGCGAGCCATTAAGCCCGTGGATACAATTGCCACGAAGACAGTTGATCTCCAGTAAGGAGATCCAACGAAGACGGCGATGACTGGCTCTATTCTTACTCCAGCGCAAAGCACGCTCGTCAACTTCCTGCGGGCCCAAGCCGGGTTCTTTTTTCAATAAAGAACTCGGACCATTGCGCCAGCTGAGTTCTTATTTCAATAAAGAACTCGGACCGTGACGCTAGCTGAGTACGTTTTTCAGCAAAGTACTCGGACATCTTTGCTACACAGCTTCCTGACATGCCTGGAGTCTCCAGAGAGTTGATCAAGACCAAGCTGGGTTGTTTCGGCAACACATGTATTGATTGCTTCGGCACCACATGAACCAATTGCTCCGGCATCCAGAGTTCTTCTATAACATTGCTCCGGCAATACATGAACTGGTTGCTTCGGCATCCTGAGTTCTTCTGCAACAGTGTTTCGGCACCACGAAGACCAAATGCCCTGGCATCTTGTGTTCTTCTGCAAACATTGCTTCGGCAATACATGAACTGGTTGCTTCCGCACCATACGTTCTTTTGTACCGTTGTTTCGGCAACGCGATATACCTCAATGAAATTCCCTTTTCAGGGTTGTTTACTTTGTCTTTGCGACAATATTCACAACTTCCGTGTTCTTCCTAGACTCGGACAGTTTCCTCTTCACACATTCGGAGCTCACAAATGAGGTCTATCCGGGTTCCTTCGGGGCCGAGAACGGACAGGCTCCTCTAATTCGCTACTCTGCGATAGTCTTCAGCTTTCAGCTGCCGCTCCGTGGGTCTTACTGGGTTCTTGCTCCGGCAAAACACATGCAGTTTGTTCCCAAGTATCCTCCTGGGATACACCTTACAAGATAGCTTATGCTATAAGAAATCTCCCTGGGTTCCTTCGGGTCCTTAACAGGGCTGTTTTTCAACAGTTAAAATTTACGCCATGTATATTTTGACTAAGTCCTGGTCATTGACACAGAGACGGCCAAGGGTTCTTAGAAATTCTTGGATTTTTTCTTCAAAACTTCCGTGTTCTTTTTAGACTCGGATAGTTTTCTTTTCATGCACTCGGAGCACATAAACGAGGTCTGTCCGGGTTCCTTCGGGGCCGATAACGGATCTGTTCCTCCAATTTCGCTACTTCGCGATAATTTTCAGCTTAAAGCTGCCGCTCCGTGGGTCTCACTGGGTTCTTGCTCCGGCAAAACACATGCAGTTTGTTCCCAAGTATCCTCTTGGGGTACACTTTAAAAGATAGCTTATGCTATAAGGGATCTTTCTGGGTTCTTTCGAGGCCTTAACAGAATTGTTTCCCAAGACGGAAGTCTCAAAAACGACTTTTTGTCACTGCCACACTATGTGATGGCACACCAGGGTTCTATCTTGAGAACTCTGGGTTTTTCTTCATACGGATAAAAATAGCTATGGCTATAGGGAGTCTTTCCGGGTTCTTTTGAGGCCTCAACGGATCGTTCTCCATGACAACTCTCAGTTGCAGTTTTGACCAAATCAAGCTTCGGTGATAATTTTTCAGGATTATCAGCACGCCATCATAGTTTCGCGAGCTTTCGTGTTCGGGGGCTGATGCAAGCCGGGTTCTTTTTTCAGCAAAGAACTCGGACCACTACGCCGGCTGGGTTCTTTTTTCAACAAAGAACTCGGACCACTACGCCAGCTGGGTTCTTTTTTCAACAAAGAACTCGGACCATGATGCTCGCCGAGTACGTTTTCAGCAAAGTACTCGGACATCTTCGCTCCATCGGAGTTACATCAGATCTACTACAAATCCTGAGTCCAGATCCTTAATCCGATTTATTAAATCGGATCAAGGCTCGGGGGCTGCGGGTACGTCATCAAAGATTCTTCGGAATTTTTCGGTTAATACCGAATCTCGGAGGCAACGCTAGGGTTCAAAAGAACTCGGATTCTTCGGAAATTGAAGCTCTTCGGGAAATATTCATTGAAGACCCTCGAATTCCTTCTTCAAAGCAAAACGAGGCTCGGGGGCTGCCCAATTGGGCGCACCTTTACGGTGTGCACCAATGAGATTCTCCAAGAAGTTTTTGAGCACCTCAAAGTCTTCATACAACCAAGCTGAGAGAACTCGGATGACTTCAGAAGAACTCGAGTTGGCAAACAACTCAGCAATATTCCAAGACTCACAGCAGGGTTGTACTTCAGGCAATGAAGCGCTCGGGGGCTTGTTGGGTATAGAAACCCCAGGTTCCCTAATCAAGCTAGATTCCTACTAGGACACCTTGTCCTACTAGGACTCTTCAATTGTAACTGACTAGGAGACTTATCATGTAAACCTCGCCCCCTGGATATATAAAGGAGGGCAGGGGTCCCTAGATTAGACCATGGGGCAACGCCGCCAGGCATTGCAACATCTCATCAATACAAGATACACCATACAGGACGTAGGGTATTACGCTCCGGCGGCCCGAACCTGTCTAAATCGTCTCTTGTCACCTTCGGCTCTAGATTCTCGACGACTTCTTCCTAAACCCTTCTCTCGGGGCACCCCCTCGAGAACCTAGTCAGCATAAATCGCCGACATAGAGTCTATTGTCTCCCCTTCCATAATACCGCATTTTCACGTTCCAGCTCTCGAATTAATTCCTCAAACCTTGGAGTATGTGGAGCAACAAAACCATAAATCCTACTCTTGGAAAATCCAATGGTTGGATCCAATTGCACATCATTTATTTGTATTATTGTAGAGAAAGTTGTAATAGTATTAGCTTCAATAGTGTGCCTCGCGTGACCTAATGAATCGCCTTGTCCCACTTCTTGAGAAAATTTGGGTTCAAAGTCCATGCTTTGGGGCCCTTGCAAACTTCTAGTTTTATCATCTTGAGTGCTCTTATTAGGCCACATTTGCTTCTCCAATTCTATAGAATTGTTCATGAAAATACTTTGATGACCCAATTCTCCTAAATGAACCTCATTTAGCTTGTTCAAGCTTGGTTGTAGCTCCTCTACCTCCTTTGCACAAGACGTTGTGGTAGTTATTGGGTCTGCAACTACAGTACCTTTATATTTATTAGGCTTGAACACACCCCATAGATATTGTTTTGTTTGAAATGCTGCAAAATAATGTGGCAAGATGAGCAATTGAGCCAATGAGAGGCACCATGACCAAAAGAGATCTTGTTTGCAAAAAGAAAGCACCATACTTACTCTGGTAAGGTTGAGGTAGTAGAGTAGAAGTGAATATCAACATTTCCACTTCATTAATAATAGCACGCAATGCCAAATCATTTTCCATGAGCTCATTCACTAGTTGATTTTGTTCATCATCAGCCCTAGGGATAGAGACAAGAATATTAGTCGTAGTGTAGAAGCTTAATATAACTAATGGGTGAACATTTATGCATAAGTTTAGGTTTAGCAAGATACCTTATTTTATGAGGGAAAAAGTACAAGCTGATGTTGTCGTCATTCAGTTTTGATTCCTCCCATCCCTTAGGCCATACCTCTGATCTAGAAAGCTTTGTCATGTCAACTATTGGTGGCAATGATCCTGATAATTTGCATGAAATCCTGGATGATTTGGGTGATAAATGTCCAACCAATGACATGTATTGCATACCATTTATCTTAAATATTCCACTATTGACACATGAAAAGCAAAGTGTTATCATGCTGAAGAGTAAAAGCTACTTAAGTTCAAAATCAAAAGCATCTACTATACCTCCAGATAGGTTTTTCAATGGGCTTTGGCACATAGACTTCAGCTTGAGAATCTTTCCAAATACTTGTTTGAGGTGTGGATCTAGCCGCATCATCTTCATCACCCACAACATTCCGATCACTGCATCTATCTTCAACTGGCTCATCTTCATCTTCAATTGATTTCTGCAATGGCCTATATATTTGATTGTCTAGTTGTTCCACTCCTTCAATATGAATATCACCAGTTGCCTGAGTCTTCCCATCCATCAATGGTCCTCTCGACCCATTACTAGTTTCACAATCCTTGTTGGCCAACTGTTTCATATTGCACACCTTCGAGTTTGCTTGTTTAAACTCCAATTGATCCAAATTCTTATGAGACAATATTGCACCATTGTTCTCTACCATTTGTGACGCATGCCGCTGAAAATTTGAAATATCCATACCAAATATACGAGGATATGGATTCCATAAATTAGTCTTGTGTTTTTTACAAGAATTTAGTAGAATACATTGATGATATTGTGTTGGGATATATTACCTTTACAATGCCATCTTTCGTATGACTACACCATTCGAATTCTGATTTCTCATAACTATCACTTTTACTAGTGATGACTTCTTCTTGATTAGGTTTAGTTTGCCACTTTGATGATGAACAATTCTTTATGGCACTTCCATTCTGAACTTTTCCTGTCATAACCTTCAAGGTAGTTTGCACTGAATTTTCAATATGATTTGAACTCTGAGCCATACCTTGCTTTGGTCATCCCAATTCATTTGAATCATCCGTTAACCTCAAAAAATTAGGATTCTTCGTATTCTTCGAAGGAATCATGCAATATTTTACACTCATGGTATTTTGCTTCAGACCATTTGATAAAGTTGCTACCAGATGATCTGGTTTGGTAACACTTTTTGCCAATATAGCAACATTTTTTGTTTGCCAAACATTGCCTTTACTTTTCACATTGTGAGCATCCTTAGTCACTGACACATTATCTCTCGAAGTGATGAGATTCATACGCAATTTGTATAGTTGTACATCTTTCTGGGTTTTTTTCAATATGGCACTTTTCTCCTTGCCTTTTGACATACGTCGATTTCCCATTAATACTTGAAAAATTCTAGATTACTTCACAACTACAAATGGATCCAATATCTACCAAGAGAAACATGATTATATAAGAAATTCAAGTGATTACCACTTTCATTGTTTCTCTAGATATCTAGAAATACTATATGAAATGATTGAAATAACATTCATGCTTATAACGAAATGAGAAGTTGTCGTTACTATTTACTATGTATATCTACTAAAGATGAGGTAAATAAAATTATTAGGGGGAATAATGATAACTCACTTTAAATGAAAAAAATCATACTGCTCAAAAGACTTGCAAGAATCTCCTAATTTATCATAAATATTGAACAAAAGTTCAGAAGTTTAAATCTAAATTTCTAGATGTGAGCACAATCGTACATAATATAGAACATATAATAATAGAAATAATATCACAGTTAACCAAGTCTAGTTAATCAAAAGGGAAAATTGCATAAGTAGCAGTGATGCAGGCATAGGAGAATATAGGAGTGCCTGATGGCAATATTAACGATTGGTGGAGGCGGACTTGGTGGTGGCGGCTCACGTGGACGAAGCACGGAGGCGGCCAGGAAGATGGGAGGTCTAGGAAGAAGAGACACACCTTATGGTTTGCGCGAGGGTGGAGGGGGTAAGCATGGACTGGGTGTCTATATGGTGGGCTGCTTTTGTTGGTCTAAAAGCTAAGCAATTGGGTCAGCAATCTAACCATATTTTTTTCAGTTCAACCCGGCCTATGAGCTAAAAATTAGGCCCTTGTTTGACCCGTCCCAATTAAAAATTAGGGCTCATGCCCACCCAAAGTGGGGTTGGATAACTCGAATCGGCACTAGTAGAGAATCGAGCATTCATCCCTCTAACGTTAGTAACAGGTTGTCTTAAAACCCGGTACTAACGTGTCCCTAGGGGTTCCTGAGGGCCCTCGGACCATTTAGTACCGTACTAAATGGTGTCATTTAGTACCGGTTGGTGTTAAAATCCGGTACTAAATGGTCTCAGAGGTTCCCGAGGCCCCCGTGCATTTAGTACCAGCTCGTAACACCAGCCGATACTAAATGGGGTCCACAGGGTATAGTTCAAAAGGGAAGCATATCCCACTCAATCACAATTGATGCATAGGTGGGATGATAGAGGAGGTTACGTACGAGGCTAGATGTTGTGAGTTCGAATCCCATGAACCATGCACGCACATTTACACGTGTGCGAGCCTCCTAGTGAGTCTAAATTTTTTTTCTTTTTTTTTTGCTCAAAATCATTTAGTATGGGAACTAATGGGGCCGTCCATTTAGTACCGGAAGCTCAGTACCGGGCATAACCGGTACTAAACTGGCTTTGCGTCCGGTACTAATGTTAGGTTCTCAAGTAGTGCGGATTCATCGGATGGTCCATGATTAAGTCTACCTTCAAATATCCACATACAACTAGTACTAATCCCCATATTATATATCAATTACAAATCAACACCAAACACTAAAAAAAACTCTAACTACACCTCTCCCGGAATCAATTGCGACCATCATCAAGACTATCATACCAATGCTAATATAGAGTGAAGCGGCTAGTAGTTAAAACATGAGGAGAAGATGCCGTACCTTTGGCGAGCTGCCGCAATTAATCCAAGAGACGAATGACAGCTCGAAACCAGAAAGGCGAAACAGTAGAAAGCCGAAGTCGCCGGAAACGCGAAGCAGCAGAAAACCAAAGTCCAGAGGGGGGAGATCGAGAGACGAACGCATAAGCAGGGGGGCTGGGCGCTGTATTTATAGGGGCTCCTGAGGCGGTTGGGCTACCGTGACGTGGATGGAAGGCAACGGAACCGACGGGACTCTCGGCGAGTCGTGCGGCGCACGTACGCAGAGTCGTACGGAGATGGAACCCAACCGCCGCATTTGGAAACGGAGCGCGGAGATAGCGGAAGGATCTCTAGCGGCTCATTAATCCGCCGCCTCTGTACGCATGATGCCTCGGATCGGTGCCTTCGATTACGTTGAAACGGAAAGGCAGCGATATGTTCGGATGCAGATTCAGATTCCATTTTCTTGGACGGAAATTCTGTCGCATGCCATGCCTGCTCTCAAGAATTTCTGAATTTGGCTAGACGTAGACGAGACGGCTTGCACAGAGATCCTTTTGAGTACTCGAGGACGTGACCAGACGGGACGGACTGCTGCTGGGCCGGGCGCATCCGTCCGCGCATGTACCGTTCCCTTCCCCTGCTGGCTGAAGGTGGACACGTCGCACGAGCCACGCCAGTCACAACTCTAACTCCGATCCACCACTCCCACTTCGGTGCGATGCCATGATGCGACCCACGGAAACAAGGTAAACATTGAGACGTGTTGTCCAAAATGAGTTGGGAGCGAGATCGAGATCGATCTGGCCAAACCTTCCAGTATATCGATAGCCACCAATAAACCAACTGCAGGCGACCAACTTGCAGGAGCTTCTTAGCAAATCTGATTGAGCGTCCCATGCAAGAGCGCAATTTCACCTAGCAGTCTAATAGTACTACACAAGAGCTTCAAGCCAAACATGGATGCAATTAACCAGCTGACGACATATCACTTGTGTCCAGTTAAGTGGAACGCAATTTTAAGAGACGAGAAAGCAATCAGATGCTATGAAAGGACATGCATGCATTCGGAAAACCAGTGCGCTGTAAGTCATTCAGAGAAAAATATTTACAAGACCAACCCTTCATTAAACCACACTAAGCAACGATAAAATATCAGGGAAACAAACACCTAATCAAACTTTACAAGCAGTCCTCATTCAGACACGTCGACACGCACATAAGGTGCAATATATACATGCTTCCGAAAGGCTTATATGCATAGACACTTCCATTACTTATTTATGTCCATCTCAAAAGCCTAGAACATTTGCTGCTGCACGCTACACCAGAAACTCAAGGCTGGGATCATCATAATCATTTCACAAGGCACGTCACTTTTCATCATGTTGGCACACTTTGCTAGTTTGAAACATGTTGCTTTATCCTCTCCCATCCTGTGCTCCATGCCCAGTATATACCATTTAGTGGTTCTGAGAGCGCACGCCTTCATCTTCCCTTGGCTTGAACAATGCCCATAAGTAGTGTTTCGCTTGAAACGCTGCAAGTGTATGAGAACATGATGACAGAATTAGTGAACGAAAAAGTATGGATGCAAATGAAGGTCTATTACTGGTTTAGAAGAATTAAAATGGTTTCTCAAGAACATAACCAGTGTTAAATAAAGCTATATCGATATAATAAAAATTACTAGAGCCCTCCTATGTGTTCAAGAAAAAATTAGTGGAGCTCGGAGAACAACCGATACGTTGGGATTATGTTGATATTTGGGTTTTTGGAGTAATGAACTTAGGGAATCGAGTGTAATGTAGAAGTATGATACGAAGGCAAATTATACTTTTAAGAAACGAAACAACATCATACTCTGGTATAGTTCAGGCAATAGAACAGAAGAAAATATAAGCATCTCAGCTTCATTGACAACAGCCCGCAAGACCAAATCATTCTCCTTTACTTCATTGACAAGTATATCAAGTTCTTCCTCATACCTAGGAAAGATTCAAGATGATTAGACGTTTTTATTTCACATAGGAATGGAAAGTGCAAGTTATAGAAATGATACAACCTATGAAAAAAACACCTCATATTATGAGGGAGGAAATACAAGCCAATGTTGTCGGAGCTAGGTTTTGACACCTTCCATACCTTACTCCAGACAATTGATCTAGAAACCTTTTCCACTTCAACCATCGGAGGCAATGATTTTGACAATTTCCACACCTTCTCGCATGACTTTGTTGATAAATGTCCAACAAGTGATATGTATTTGTTACCATCTATCTTAAAGATTCCACTATTAACATAAACAACACGACTGTAAGCATCTAGACTAATACAACCTACTAAAAATGTAAGTAGAAATATTAAAACATGAATTCACCTCCAAGTAGGCTTGTCGATGGGTTTCGAGCAATAACCACATTGTCGCTCGATGCAATCCGTAGAAATAACTATGTGTGGTGTTAGTCCACTGGTACCACCGACGCCCATCAAATTTGTATTATATCCGCTAGCTTCATCTTCATATTCTTCATTTGATGGTATGCATCTTCTTTTTACCGTTATAAGAGTCGGATCATCCCATTGTACAACTCTTCTACTATCATCACCACCACATGTCTCAAGTTTTTTTGCTAGTAACGATTCCATCTTTCTCTTTGAAATCACATCATTGATTTTACCAACATTTCTAGCTGGTTGATCCTTCTTATGCAACTTCAACTTGCTTTGGACAACGTCCTTGGAAGACACTATCGCGTGGTTCTTATCTTCATTGCATGGTGCCTTGTGGCTTTGGTACCTCGAAAGGTCCTTAACAAACAAATTTGAAGATATTTTTTCCACTTCTGTCACATGTTCCTCTGTCAGTTTGTCAAAATTCACCAATAAACTAGAGTTTGGAGCTATATTTGCCTTCTTGATTTCTTCTTGCTTATGAGAATCTTCATACATAGCATGAGCCTCACAAATACACGCTTCTCTTTGTTTTTCTTTGACTTCCATGGCCTTACCTTGTGTCGTCATGCATTCATTTGAGTCGTATTTATTAGGAACCAAGTGTTCACTTGCCAATGAGATATTTGATCCTTCCAAAACTCCGTTGCAGTTTAAGGGTTTTGAGATTTCATCGGTACTCTTTCTAACATTGATGTGTTGTCCTTGAGTACGACCCGATGGATGATTTGACTTCAAAACTAAGGTATCATCATCAGAGTTTGATACATCAGTATGCTTTGCCGTGTGAGCCGACTTGGTCATCACCTTCGAAGAAATAGGATGTGGACCTCTAGCAATGTCTAGATTGTGAGCTTCCTGCATCTCTGTGAAGTGAGATTGCATCTGGGGTCCCAATCTGGCGGTTGATCCATCCTTTGCTAGGAAGGGGATTGGATTCTCCAAATTCGTAGAAGGGAGTACATCGTTCACTCTAGAGGGGTCCGATAACTTGATATCGACCAAAGGATCATTGCATAACCTGGAGCTAGGTGGTTGTCTTATATTCTCCAACACATGTGATAGTGATTGCTTTGATTTGCTAGCACCATTGATTGATAGGATAGAAGTTGTATCTAGTGGCAACACATCCAAAGATTGTCTAGGCCTGCTATTGCTATATGTACGAGGTACTTTTGATGCAAGTGCTGAGATGATGTTACCATTTTGATCCTTCTTATCACTCACATAGGTTTCCTTCCCACCATGCATATGAGCATTATTTGCGACACCAATACCCTTTCTATCATTCCTATTCCACTTATTAGGTGGCATATAAGCCTGACGTTTCTTCATGTCTTTGGCGATTTGGTTCATGCGCTTTGATCTAAACCTATTTGTGGCCTTCCTCATGGATCCATTCGTTGCCTTCCATCTAGTTGATATGCGTAACCTTGGGCCAAAACTAGAGCCACTAGGTTGCCCTTGATTCTCCATGCAACTACGGCTGATTTAAATTAGCTTGAACTATTTTTATCGGTGGCAACGTAAAACAATGGTTCCAAATTATAGCTTCCAATTAATGTCCACAAAGACAACCAAAACCTAATTATCTTATCTCCTATAATAAAGAAGGAACAATAAGTCCGTCTATAGGAGAGAGATGTAGAAACACCGAAAACAAGCATGGATCAAGGACATAAGGAACACGCGATAAGTGACACAGTCTTGATGACAACCAGTGATGGTCTAGCGCCTAACTACCACCACATATAACACTACACACATGACGGTTGACTATCTTGCCTTCCAAGTTGTTGTACCTCTTGCTCCAAGAAGGATAGGGATGGCAACATGCACATTACCCGCGGGTAGGGAGTTTTCAGACCCACAACCGCGAGGCAAACCCTAAACCCGTGCATGTGCCTACAACCTGCAACGGGCACAAAGTTGTGCCCGCGCCCGTCACCCGCGGGCAGAATGTGCCCACAGCCACACCCATGCCCACTAGTGAACAAGCAAAATCAATATAGATGAAAGCCAAATGTTCAACATATTAATAACATTACAAGCCAAATAAATATGGTTCAACAAACACAAGTCTAGAACGGCTCAAATATTGTTTACAAGTATAGAACATCCATGCAAATGGCTCAATCTCACAAATATTGTTCACATTTAACTGATAATTCGCGAGTTTACGGGTTTGCAGGCACGGGTAAGGGTTGCCCGTTATATTTTTACCCGCGGACATAATATCAAACCCGCACCCATGCCCGTGGGCACAAAGAGAGACACATACCTTCACCCTATCGGGTTTTTATCCACATGCACACGATTAATACCGGTTCAACAAATGACACTCCAAACAAGCTAGCCAATCTGGTGTGTGCCATCAGTTAGGACTTAGGAGCAAGGTAGTTGTGATCATTATTGAAAACCTATAACTAACATCATGTATACATTTGGAGGGTATGATGCACACTACGATGCAACATGATAAGATGTTTAGATGGGCATGAGATGCAAGCTTGTCTAAAATTGGTGATCTCACCGAGGCAAACTAGTTATAGGCTTATAGCTATGGGCAGCTTGACTGAAATTGGTAGGATGCAAGCGCTTTGAGGTTCATGTGGTGGAGCTCCTCCGGCACTAGGGTAGCAACGACTGGTTGTCACTTGGCGAGGGTAAGCTCGAGGTGGTGGCCATATTCTCTGCCGTTGACTAAGGCAGACTGATCTGGCAATTGAACTCTAGCGATGGTGCTCTACTTTGACAAGTTTTTGACAAGTTGTGTCTGCTCGTGAAGGAGGCCTAGCGGCACGGGTCGGGAAGGCAGTTCACTGGCACTTGGGGAGAAGGAACTCGCCCCTGCTATGAGCTTGGGGACAGCGTCGCCACCGGAGGAAGTCTGATGAGAGGAAGTTGTCGAGATTCAAGGAGGGGAAATAAATGGGAGTGCAAATTGGAGGGGCAATATGGTCTTTGGACTATGTGCGGTGTGTCATGAACAAAACAAGTTTTTCCAGTGTGCTGCCCACAAATTCAGCTAGTAGAGTGTGCTGCTCACAAATGCAGTGTTTGGGAGTCTCTCGAACAAAATACCATAAGAATAACTACCAACCCACTAACGTAAATGCATCTGGCCAGCCATCAGAATGAACCAAGCAACCATCTTGCAGACTTAATAGTGCAGTGACAATCCTGGGCAGTGAGAAGGGATATATGTGTGCGGCACACATACCCAACAGATTAATAACGGTTACATGGATGATGTACCACACCTTGCCTCCTAATGGTGAGAGCATGAGCCACCAAGATCCGTCCAATAATGGCCTCTCCTTTGGTCTTGATCCACCATTGGAATCCAAACTGCTTCCGGTCGAGAGCTACCAGTACCACGATCCGAAGACCCAATCTTGCAACTAGCATCTGATTGCCGACTAAGCACAGACGAGACTGATCTATCCCCACCGAGAAATCAATCAACCATGACGACTGACCCAGACCAAACCAATCTGCTATTTTTATTTTTTATTTTTGAACGAACGACCAATCTACTAACAAATCCTAAGGCGAGTATCAATCCATTCAGCAGCAGAAATAGCACAAGCAAGCACATAGGCACACACATAGCAATCACGAGTACAAGAACAATGGGGGCTCATCTCACCCCGGGAGCAAGTACCATGGCAGGCAAAAAAGAAAAAAAAACACATAGATAAGAGATGACGCGCGCGCGTACCTTATGGTTGGCTTCCCAGCGCAGCAAGCTACAGAGGAGAAATCTGAAACCCAAGATCAAGTCGCTTCCTTCAAGAAGCCCCCAGGGCACCCACGAGCTCAGACCTTGCGGGAGGGGAGGGGAGGGCTTTGCCCGCACAAGGAAGGAGTTTTGCAACTGGAGAGCGCTTCCGGATTTGTCGTGGAAACCGTCCTGCGGAATGCATTGCGTCCGGCGAGAGATTCGCCTCCAGCTCGCGACCGTTTGGTTTCAAGCTCACGTTTACTCGCGATCCCTTCAGACTGCTGTGGGTGGAGGCACGCGCGAGAATGGCGAGATGGTGGCGAAATTTCACGGGCCGGTAGAAGCCGGGGCGATTGGTGCGCCTCGCGGTGGCCTTGGCCACGCGGCGGTACCGGGTGGTGGAGCAAGGCAACTTACCGTGCAGTAGCTGGGCACGTTTCATTGTGTACGTATTTGAAACGCGCCGCTTTCTATGTGCATGTTTGACCTCCTACGGCCATTACTCTGGCGTCGTGCACTCTGCTCGTCATGGATAATACTAACGTTTTGTTACTTGACAGTAGATCATGTCAAGGCAAGATTATAAGATTTTTTTTTCATTCGTACGACACCCCTGTTGTCTGTGTGTAAAAGATCAGTCGATACTAATTGTTAGTGAAAAATAAACTACCATCTATTAGTATCTAGGTAAGTTTTTTTTTGAAAAAAATAGTATCTTGGTAAGTAGTATTCTATAAATTCTAAACGTGAAAAATAAACCACCATCAATTAGGTGCAGATGCAGCCCAACTGTCCAAACGTGACCGTGCTCTGTCTCTCCTGGCCTACTGCAAATTCGCAAGCTAAAGTCACTAGTTTCCCATTCCCCCAACAAGAAAGCCGACAATGTAGGTTGGTGCCGACGTCATCACACAGTTGTCAGTTGATATGGAGCGGATCGATCAACGTGGAAAACAACATCAACTGAGACTGTGGAGTGTGGACGGCGGCTCGTTGGAATGGAAGTGCATGATGAAACCGAAATTACTCCGACCAGAAGTGTCATATGCTTTTCTCGGCTCACACTCCCAGAACTACCAGTAGTCCACTACCAACCAATCCACTCCGATTAGGACATCACGGCGCCGGTGGCAAGGTTGATGACTGCATGACCGTACATATTGCTTGTGCGTTAGCCATCTAAACCTGGAACATTGTATATATTCGTTTATTTTTCTTTAGGTACGTTAACAGGCTCAACGCGATTGGCTGAAAATTGGGGCATGCATTCAGAGAAGGAACACTGCTGAACAAATGACCCAGGTATCACTCAAAAAAATAAATTTGGCCGTGTTTAGTTACTAAAAGCACTTTTTACTTTCTATTCATCCTCCTCACGGAACACGCATCCCAAAAAATTCCTTTTTCACCTTTTCTATTCATCTCCCTCACAGAACACGCATTTTAGAAAAAAAAAAGTACTATTTCTCCAATCAACTAAACACGCCCAAACTGACCAGAACATGAGCCGCGGTTCAGCACCACAATGCAACCCTGCATGTGTCGTTCCGGCCTCATGGCCACTGACCCTACCTAAACACAAACAAAATACATGAGCCTCAAGGCAAGGGATTTGGTGCTGTATATTGTGAAACTTCGTAGTCCAAAAGATTTCTTGTCCGACCTCTAGAGATCTAATGGCTGAGGTGAGGTAAAAGATGCTGAAATAGAGAGAACCTGTAACATAAACATCATATACTCACCACCAGCTAGAAAACAAGAAACTACAGCATCTAAACTGTAGGTGACCTCCATCTTCGTCAGAAACCTTTTAGCAAGAACCGCCACCTTCAAGTAGCAATTACAACCCAACACAAGCTGACCAATCAAACATCTTATAGCTTCAACAAAATATTAGAGGCAAGAAAGCAACTAGACAATACACAGACAACTGCAATTACAGGAAATGACCATGGGAATGACAGAACTCCAGTTGTCTCTAAAGGAAATTGAAACCACTCAGAAAACATGCGCTCAGGTATGTCTTACGAGAGAAATTAGTTGCATGAGCACTGAGCAGCTCATGGCATGCTCCCTATTCCCTTCAGCTGCTGCATGGCGGCTATGACATATTTCTTGGCCACTGCCCGGCACCTATTTCCTCTCCCTGCATAACAGCTACCAGTGTACCATTGCGTTCCATCTCCTGGGCAAATTGCTGGACTTTTGGGTCAACCTCTGGAGTTTGTCGGACAACAATACAGAAGACGCTGCTGCTGCACTGGCCGGCTTCCATGCTTGGATTGATCGGTCCACGATTTGTAGGAAGGGAAGCAGTATCAGTAGCAAATGAAGTAGCTTCAGAGGGAACGATAGTAGCATTAGCAACTCTAGAGGCATCAGTAGCAACGGCAGTACATGCACTGGTGCCGACAGCTTGATGCGATGAGTCTCTCAGTCTCCTTTCTTCAGGAGCTTCACGCTCAAGCCGCATGTTGGTGGGCCTTTGAACACAGCAAGGTTCGTCTTTTTGAGTGCTGTTAGAAGGCAATTGCTGTTTCTCCAAAGGTTTGGCACATTTCATCAAAACCGTTTCTTGATCTGACTCTTCAGATTGTACATCATCTAGCTGGCCTGAAACATGATGTTTTTCCTTATCTTCTTCCTGTTCTACAATTATATCACCTCTATCCTCCTTGGCCTTGAATGCTGCCCATAGGTAGTGCTTTGTTTGGAATGCTGCAATTATATAAACAGTACAATGTGAAGGATGTCCTGTTCTGAACAAATGTCGATTTGGAGGAGTTAGATTTATCGATATCAGTACACAATAATCTAACTGGCTTTTTTTTAATCTGGTTGATGAAATAAGAAATCATGTGCACCAGAATACCAGATATGTTATATATACAAGATGAGGTCATATTTTCAAGGGGGGAAACACACACATACTCTGATGTCGTTCAGGCAGTAGAACAGATGGGAATATCAGCATCTCAGCTTCATCAATAATAGCCCTCAACACCAGATCTTTATCCATGACTTCCTTAACTAGTTGATCTAGATCATCATCATGCCTAGGGATAGATACAAGAATGTTAGACACTTATTCACATGGAAATGAAAGTACAGGCATTGGAAAAAAAAAAAAGCAAAGGGCTAAGCAAGGCACCTCATTTTATGAGGGAATAAATACAAGCCAATGTTGTCACCAGTGGGTCTTGATTTCTTCCATATCTTGGGCCAGGCTGCCAGTCTAGGAACTTTTGTCACTTCAATCACACTTGGCAATGACAAGTTCCGCACTTTCTCGCATGATTTGGTCGAGAAGTGTCCAGCCAAGGATATGTATTCCTTACCATCTATCTTAAATATTCCACTGTTCACATGAAACAACAGAAACATTAGATATGAAGAATACAATAATATTTCAGAATGTAAAAAATAAAAAAAATCCACGACATCTACTACACCTCCATCTAGGTTCTTCAATAGGCTTCGAGCAAGAATCGCATCGCTGTTCAACATAATGCTTTGAAGTGGCAGGTTGTGTCAGCTCATTGGTACCATCTTCAACACACACTTCATGCTGGTCACACATCTCATCTTCATATTTGTTTGTTCCAATGTCTTTTCTCTGTTTCTTATTTGACTTGTAAGTCCACAATCGTTCAACTCCTTTGCAATTACTTTCTTCATCCTCATTGTCTTCTAGTGATGGACGTTTCCTCCCACACCTTTCATCATTGGTTTTCCCATTGCCTCCTACCAATTGGACCCTATTAGGCAAATTGAAGTTTGTTTCTGTAAACTCATCAGAGAGACCGTGGTTGGAAGAAAATCTTGCGCAATTACTTTTGACTCGTTTTTGCAAAACGTTCGCTTGTTGATCACTGACATTGCAATATCCCTTGCATTGACTCATATATTTCATATTTACTCGACTTTTCTGGCAGTCTTTGACAATTTTCAACATTGGCTTGGATCTAAACCTACATTCTGATTTCCTCAAAGATAATCCATTTGCCACCTTCAGTCTTGTTGACATGTGCTGTCTTGGGCCAAAATCAGAACAACCCGATTGCCTTTGATTATTCATCTTAATTCCAATGACTTAGTATGTGCCCCAACTACAAGCAGTTGGTGTCAAAACAAAATTCACAGCTCAAAATGATCACATCCAAGCAATATCTACAAAGAGAAAAAAAAATCATGGTTATGAAAGAATATGTTGTTCCTTAGATTACAGGAAATGTAACCATAGGAATTGAGAATTCATTTTGAAATGCCAAAGAAAAATAAATCAAGGTGGTTTTGGCAAGCTATCAGAAGCAAAGTTACAGTGAACAAAATATCTATAGAAAATAGCAATTTACAAATAGATTTTTAGCCTACCCTCTAGGCTTCTACAAATTCGCTAAAACCATCTCATTGAAACTCTAGAGCTGAAAATGCATCAAATTACCATCTTCTTGACTTAATGATGTGTTGTCCACACTTAGCAGAGTGCAGTATGCCACCTACAGATGTGCTGATGGCACAAGGCATGAGGCACCATATACACGAGACCAGTGTTCCATGGATTTAACAGGAGAGGAGTTTACATGGTCGAAGCAGCCTGGCAACCACATAAGCACTGCAGAGGAGGCATTTGAGCCATCCTCTGGGGGCTTATATAGTCAAATCGTCCCCTTCTCTGCTCTACATCAAATCAATTTGCACCTACGGCTCCAGGAACCAGAGAACGAGGCTTCCAATTCCTCGCACCCCTCAAGTATCCACGACATAGTAACCAGATTGCCGTAAAAACTCGCACTAGCAATAGCTGCACGCAACTACCCAAAGGCCCCCACTTAATACAATCCAGTAATCCACACGAATAAGCTGAAAATTACTAGGCATCAACCTTTTTTTTAAGGAAAAAGAACAAATTTTACAAAATCATATTTATAATAAAAGCACGGCACCAGGAGCTCTGCGACCCAATCAGAAACTCGAGAACTCCTCTTTCCCTCAAGAACCGAAATCATGTCCATCACAATCGCGGAAAAGGGAAAACCCCAATCCTGCACAAAGCCAAGGCTGCTGAACCCCGCCCAGGAATCGACCCCCCGCGGAGAGCACGAGACAACGCACATCAATCGGCCGACAAAATTTCATACAAGCATCGAACCAACCGCACCAAAACATCAACCCGATCAACCAAAGCATGTAAAGTGCGCAAGCAAGGAAACAACAGGGGCGTGGAAAAGCACACCTTGGCATCCCCCGACGCCGACGCAGAGGAGCCGAAGGAGAGGCACCGAGGACCAACCGCCCAGCCCCGAGCGGCGGAAGCCCCAAATCCGGCGGAGCGGGGCGAGGAGAAAACCCCCGGAGCTGAGGCCGGAGCGAGAGGGGAGGGAAACCAAACAAAACCCCAAATGGCACAGCCTGAAGCCGCGGGGCCGTTGCCCGTTGCCGTGCCGCGGAAGGGGCTGCAGCAGCAACGGAACGGAACGGCGGAAATGGACGGAAAGCTGGAGACCGACCAAACGCCGCTCCGGTTCTCCGTTTGTAGCCTGAGCGGAATGGATCATTCCGTTTGCTTCGAATTTGGACAAAAAAAAAATTCCAGTCATTATATGCCATTTGATGCTATGTTCTCTGTTTTCGGTCGTTTTTGTGTGTGTGTGTGTGTGTGTGTGTGTGTGATGTACTATAAATGCTTAATTGCTTCGTTATTTTATGATTCCTACAAGATTTTATTGATGGGGCTACTGGAGCACCTCTCGGATTTCATTTTTCGAGTAAAGTTTCTTCAAGCGTTCAAGTTCAAATGACTTCACACGGAGGAAGACGTTAGGTCGAGGGAGGAAGGAGCACGGTTCGTTGAATGTATACGAGGAGGAATCCTCTCATCACTGAAGTTGTTTAAAGGAGAAAATCCTAAAAATCCATGTTTAACTAAAAATGCATTTGTTATTCTTCTGATCCAAACGACCATTCACCTTTTTTTTTATCTCAGCGTAGCAAAACTTTGCAGTTTAGGTCTCTATCAAAATGCCAAGCAAAACATCTAACAGGATCCACCAAAACATGTTCATCCGTCACGTCAGATGTCCCCGTGAAAAATTACACGAAAGGAAGCACTACAGAACCTATCATATCTCACCATGGAACTACAGGACCAATGAACAACTTGCCCACAAAAACCCTGGAGCAAAGATTCCTTAGAGCTGCAAATGTAACACTGGACTCGGCCGCGAGGGTATGGCAAGGCCCAGCTCAAGGTCTACTTCTTCTTTGCTGCTGGTGTCTGCCCCGGGAGCCCGTACAGTCTGCTGGCCAGATGGGAAAAGCTCTAGGCAAGCGTCAGAAGCCACCGCATCAGGCTGAGGAGGCTCATCGAGGCCCGTCGAAATGAAATTGAAGGGTTGAGAATGCTCAAGAAGATGCTGGTAGTCAGGGTTCAGTCCAGGTCCAACTCCAGCACTGTTGCATGTTCTGGTATAATCAGCAGTCAGGGTCTCTTCTTGCACTGGGAATACCAGTGCGCCCTCATTAGCCATCTCTTGGAACAATTGCCGAGCTCTTGGAGTCTGGGGCACAAGGATCCTATACATTTTTGTGGTGGGAAGTTCTGAGCCAGAGTGGGATTGTCCCTGATCACCCTTAGCAGATGGTTCGGTGGCACTTGGGGCATTAAGTTCCAGCGAAGAGGTGATGCCTTCTTGCATTGAACAGTTTGATCCCACAATCGGAGAGTCTGGCTTAGCATAGGACAAGCTACAGCCAAACAAGGTTAAACTTTCTGTCATGGAAACTTCCATAGCCTCCATTTGCGCCTCAGAGTTGCTTTCCACCAGCGTCTGCAGATTCTCATTTGCTCTCCTTTCATTCATGACATTAATTTCTTCTCCTGAAGACTTACGCTGTTCTAAATCCTGTTGGTTCAAAGGATGTTCTTCTTGTATTTCCCCTTCCTCCGAGGCACACGTTGAAGCATCTTGTTCCAAAAGAAACTGCCCTTGTTGTTTACATTCCTCTGTTGCACATGCTGAACTATCTTGTTCTCTATCTAGAACACCTTTGTTAGACATGTCTTTCCTTCGCTTGAATGCTCCCCAAAGGTAGTGTTTCCCCTGGTACACTGAAGAATAAGCGGATTTGATCAGAATCTACTAAACGCTGAAACAATATAGAACAAGGCAACTCTGGTTCATAAGAAAGATCCTGTAGCACACAAAAAATGTTGAGCATTGTGTAGGCCACAAAAACTGATAATACTATGCACAGCTGAACAGAGCATCTGGTAGGTGTACTGACAAGGTGTTTTGCATGTGTTGCACAGAAACTAAGAAGGGGAGAAAACGAATTCCAACTGAACACTTACAGCGATTTTGTTCTGGAAATATGGTAGAGGGGAAGATCAATAGATCAGCGATACCAACACTAACTTTTAAGGCACTATCACTCTCGATTATTTCACTGACTAGTCCCTTTGATACTTCGTTCGGCCTGAAATGCATTAAGAACATTAGTCCTTCATAATCCAACAAGCAGAAGAAAAAGAAACATGAGAAAAAGGCAAGCATACCTAAAACTATGTGGAAAGAAGAACAATCCTATGCAGTCATCAATAGGTCCTGAAGACTTCCATCTCTTTGGCCAGACTTTCAACCAAGGGAACTTCTCTACTTCAAGTACTGGTTGCAATAACTTTGACAATTCCCATACTTTCTGAGAAGCTCTGTTTGACAAGTGTGCGTCCATCTTAAATGACACGTGACTCTTTACCTTAACAAGGTCTCCACTATTGACAAAGAAATAGAAGACATCACCATTATATACAAAGGAGTGTTACTTTGTTTCTCAGAAGGGGAAAGAGCATCTAACGTACCTCCAAACAATTTCAACAGCAGGTTGCGAGAAAATATGCAGATCAGCAGATTCTGACTTTGATATCGTTCGGGATTGCAGGCAATGGCCATTCGCAACAACAGTTTCTGACACCAAATTTGCGTCATCATTTAGAGCAAAGTTTGCAACATTATTCACAGCACAATCAGAATTGGCAGCACCTACAACAGCCTCGTCCTCTTCATCATTGGTTGCATCTATGTATCTTCGTTTCTTTGCAGGCCTACCATTATTGCGATTTTGATTGCTCAAGTTTCCAGTCAGTACAGTTGCTTCTTCATCATATTCAGTGTTCACTATATGCTTCGTCATTGGTCCATCATACTTAAGAGATCGAGGACCGACATGTTCTGGCTGCATATCTACAGCCTTCTCTTCTTCGTTCTCATCATCGTCATCGTCATACAACAGAATGAGTTTCCTTCTCTTCCTTGGGTTGTTCTTGACAAAGTTTTGAACATCATCAGAAATTTCCTCTTCTGTAGCAATATCTGCAAGAATAAATTTTGCCGGATCCAATAGCTTTGATGGTTCACTCTGATATTCCATTTTATTTCCAATTTCAGTGTGCTCAGATGGCATTCGGTTGTTTGATAAATACAGCATGGCTTTGTCCACAACATCATTTTGCAGACTGGAAGGCTGTGTTACGTTGGCAGCGATGATTCTCTGCTGTGACTCAGTGCTAGCCCTACAATCCTGTTCGAATCTGACCTCTTCATCTTCTCTTTCCAGCGCCAATTCATCTGTGGCATTGCTATTATCACCATGCTCTTGACATTTGTTATTTGTCAGCAATGCGGCTTCCTGATAGTTCTTTTGCCGTGCACCAACGGAGGCTCTATTATACTCTACAGCATTAACTTTTGTATTCTTGCATCCAACTGGAGTGGGGTGATCTATCAGATCGTCATGATCTCTGGGTTTGAAAGAGTCCGCACCACTGCCCATGCAATTTGATTTTTCTCCAATTCTCTCATTAACCTTTCCACTTCCAGATGTGGGACATGAAGGCTCTACATTCTTTGATCCTAGGATAGCATCCTTTTTCATCAGAACAAATCCTTTGAGTGGTGCTGTTACTGATTGAGAGGTTTTCTTTGATTTGCGACCTCTCCTTATTTTCAAGAGGTCAATATCTCCTAATTTATAACCCAAGCAATTCACAATCACAGGGTTAGGTGGCTTAACATTGTTCCATGTGTGAACAGAGTTTTCATTGTTGACTTGCCGGTTCTCACCATTGTTGCTCTTAGCTGCCTCTATCTCTATCCCAATGGTTTCACAAGATTGTAACGCCTTCACATTTGCACAAGTGATACTTGTAGTATTGCGCCCTTTTCTATTGGTGCAGTTGTCCTTCGGTTGTACAATTGACTTGTCCCGTGGAGAATTCTTTTCTGGAGAATATAATTTTTTGATAGATTTTAATCTTTTCTTGAACGGTTTCCTTTTTCCATTTCTCCCTGCCACTACATCACCCCTTGCTGACCCTGATGTTTTGGTTATTGACTGATTCTCTGATGTTTTGGTTATTGACTGATTCTCTGTAGAACCAAAATGAGCATAATCTGGCTGCCTTTCAATAGACACCTTGTCTAGGGATCCGCTGCAAGGAATTTCACCATGTCTTTGTTGGCATTCATAACAGAACCAGCAGTCTGTGTTTGATGCATCAAAGAGAACTTTGTCCAAACAGTATCTACACAATGTCAAATGATAATTGTTGATACACAGGTCCATACCATAATAACTAAACTGGTGAAGATAGCATACTTCTTAGTGAAATACCGTGGGGATGGTCTTCCCCACTGGCCAAGTTTTTTTATTTGATTTGCGATAGACTTTTTTTTATAAGGAAACACATTTAGTTTGGGCTGTACCAAATAACGAGAATAAGAGACAGCTAGATATGACACAGGTGTAGCCAATGTTTTTGTAGGCCAAATGATAACTCATCATTCGAATAAATCCAAAAAAGATAGGCCTGTGGTAGTTGACTGTTACAATTTTTGCCATCACATATTTAATACAATAAAATATCATTAGAGAGAAAAGAAAGCATACCGGTGTATAGAAGATCCATTGCAATCACTGCAAGATAGCATGACATGTTCGAATCCAATATCTCCACACACTTCACACACAGTCCCCTGCATAAAATTGCCCTTTAGACAACCAAACTGTTTAGAAAATTGTCATATTGTGATCTGATGTTTGATAATTGGTGGCACAAGACACGTTGTTTAATTTGGTAAACAAGGAGCTATTGCAGACCAGGCAACAGGCGTGACAAGGTAGGAGGAGATGGCAACTGGGTGACTAGGCCGGCGATGGTGGCTGCTAATGGCAAATCTGGCAAAGGCAAGCAGCACTGCAGCAGTGCCAAATTAGTATTCATATGAATCGTAATTTCCTTTTCTTACTAGTAATCCCAACTCATTGCGCCTGATGAAAGCTAGTGGTGCTTATAAGCCATTATAACTGCGATACACTATACTCACAGCCACATAGACCCACGTGAGTGTGTGTCACACTTATGCCAACACACACATTACAGGCTTACATCTAAATCGGGTTGGAAACCTAACCTATATTAGATGCTGATCCCAGATCATGAAAGCCTTCCGCATTCGACTTTTAGGGAATCACTTCACGGTAGCAAACAGAGACAATTGGTTAGAAATGGATTGCAGGCACTGCTCGAACATAAATTTCATCCAGATAGAATACTAGCTGACCGAGCACCAAAACTGAAGTGACCAGGCACAACAATCCATGTGCCTCACAGTTGTAATGCCCCAATCCTGTTGAGAGGTGTGGGAGTCCAGAAGAAGGACGGAGATGAATCACTTGCAATTTGGTACCCAACGATGTTTTCTACTAAATAATTACGATGTCATACCATCCATTTCTCTTCCTTAATTAATTACACACAATGCTATCATACGCTTGTTTATTTTTGTCAAGAATTTAAGTCGACCTAATGACCCAAAAAATATAACTTCCATCCCTAATCACACTACACACGATCGACCGATCGGTCGCGTAGATCATCTGGAAATTAAGCACATTGCCAAGCAAAGTCGTCCCGGCCAAAATCGCTTCCACCAAGAACGTGCCCCCAAGAATAAACACCCAAGATGCGCGCGCGCGCGCACAGAAACAAGCAGGAGAGGAGATGGTCGGGGGGGAAAGATTGGATACAATGCATACCATGTTACTTCTGATTCCTGGCGCCGACCAACGTCCGGTTCAAGAAACAAGAACCGCCTCGGCCTCAACGACGCAAATCAATCAAACCCCAAGTCCCCAACCCGAGCGCGAATGCGAGACGATGCCGCTCTTGTCCTCCTCCTTTCGACGGAGACGAGGCCCTTCTTCTTCTCCCCGATCTCCCTCACAGAAGGGGGAGACGTACCACTAGACTGAGTTCGCCGGAGATGAGAAATTCCGGAAATGGCTACCTCACGCCGCCACGGCCTTGGGTTCTGAGTTTTGGAAACCGCACGCCACACAAGTGTAGGTCTGTAGGACGCGTGGGGGGAGAGAGAGATTGTTGGGGCCTGCCACGATCCTTGGCAGTTTCAGTGAACCATCAGAAACCGCCTTCGGCCCAGGTGCCTTTTTCTTTAATAATGTTACTCCGTGTCTTTTTTTAAGAAAAAAACCCCATTTACTACTTTCACCCGTCCTCTTAGCCCAATCTGGTCTCTTATTACTAACTCCGTCCCAAAACATAAGTATTTCCGCGTTTGGTCAAAGTCAACATTTATCAACTTTGACTATAAATATATACAAAAATAGTTTGTTTTAAACATGAAGAGTTACATATTATGATAGTTAGTTTCATGATGAATCTAATTACATACTTTATAGATGATCAAACATTACGATTTTTTTTATTTAGTCAAAATTAAAACTATTGACTTTGACCAAACCTAGAAATGCTTATATTTTGGGATTTAAATTCGAGTAGATAGAAGTTTTATGTTAAAGAAATATATCTAAAATTTTTCGTGATTATTTACATAGATTACTGATATTACAGTTTATACACATACCCCCTCCCTCCCAAAAAAAGAAGTAGTTATGGGATGCGTGCACGTGTTATTTTCTCAACTTTGACTCCATTTATAGAAAAAAACTTGCAACATTTATATTTTCAAACAATTTATTAAAAAACTAGATCCAAAGATCTTTCTAATGATACTAATGATGAATTATAAATATTAATATTATTTTATATGTAATTAGTCAATGTTGTAAAAAGTTATTTTCTCGGGAAGGGAGAATAGTCTTTTTTGGGACAAAGAGAGTAGTTTCTATGCATACAAAATTACATAAAAATTAATCATGAAAATATAATATATTTTTGTAATATAGAAAATCATGGTATAAACTATCTTGCAAAATTTGAATTAAAAATTCAACTTGGATGTGGCATTAGGGAGTAGAACTAACAAAAATAGTTTGGGAGATGTAAATCAAGCCACAATTTTGTTGAGGAGGTTTAATTCCTTTTTCTATGACTTCAATTCGCTCTACCTCTACTTCATGGCTGAAAATGGCGAGGCTGAGACAATACGTCGAAAGTTACCAAGGCGAACGCAATGCTCCTGTACTGTATCCGTCACGAGTGCCAGTTAACCCATGCCTGACGTACGAACCAATGTCACACTTTCACATCAAGAACTCTAAGCAAATTCGTATCCTTCCCTCTTCATACAAAGTTATATCAAACAAACCATTTGCTCAAAACCCTGGCCCCGCCCCTATTGGTCAGTATTCACCAAAATGCCCAACAACAAACAGAATCGACCTAATTACAGGCTCTGAAATGTAAATATACCAGGACTCCCTCTACTGATGGGATCCACGGCAGCGGAAAACTAACCCATTACAAGAAAACCCCCCTGAAACAGCACTACAAAACTTACAGGTGCTGTCCGGGAGTCCTGCTGTACTGCCAAAGAACTCCGCGGCAAGCTTCAGAACAGCGGTGGCGAAGAGGGTGCTCGTGGCTGCTTGCCGAGGCTCAAGTCCAGGTCCAATTCCCTGCTAGCTTCCGCCCTGGGAGCCCATCCGATCCGTTCCTGCCGCACTGGGAACAGCTCCAAGCAGGCTTCAGAATCTGCACCGGACTCACCATGGCCAATGGGGACGAACCCCAAGGCCTGAGCAGGCTCACTCAGATGCAGCCGTTCAGTATCAGGGTTCATTTCAGAAGGTACAACTCTAGCGCTGCTGCCTGTGACGGAACCAGTGGTCACAATCTGTTCTGGCACTGGGAACAGTATTGCACCTTCACTCACCATCTCCTGGATGAGTTGCTGAGATCTCGGTGTTCGGGCGGCGACAAATCCAAACAGATTGCATGACGGCGGTTCTGAGCCTGAGTGGGGTTGGCCATGACAATGCTCAACAGGTTTGACCAGCTTGGAACTGCCAGAGTCACATGATTGTTCAGTACTTGAGGTATTCCACTCAGGCAAAGAGGTTTGCTGGTCCAAGTCTCCAGGCAGTTTGCTTGTCCTCAGCTCCACAGAGCAGTTTGATCCAACTTTTGGAGAATTCAGCTTAGCAGAGGACCAACTGCTGCCAGGTGAGGTGGTGCCTTCTCTTGTGGCAGCATTCACAGCCTCACTTTTTCCATTGTGGTCGCACCCCAGCAGCTGATTCTCAATACGCACAACATGCTTCACAGCAAGTGTTTCTTGGTCTGATGAATCATATAACGCTTCATCCCTTCGGTCCAAATGATCCAGTTCTTGTTGTTGCCCTTGCTCAGCGTCATGTTTCCCTGAACCATCTTGCTCTTCTATGAGAGCAGACATATCTTTCCTTCGCTTGAACACTCCCCACAGGTAGTGATTCCCCTGGAAAACTGAAGGTAAAGACAATTTGATCAGTAACTGGACAAGTGGGCAAAATATTATGATATAATATAAGGCAAGGCTGTACAAGAGCAACATTCTTCTCAAACATGCAACAGCTGTGAACAACTCCTAGAACATTAACTCGATAGTGAAAAGGCAAGGAACAACCAAAAAGGCAACAGATCCTAATTCCTACACTATCCTGCCAGCAAATTCTGGAGGTCCCTAGCTACAGGAGCACGCCAGCCAGAAAGGCCCCTCCTCTCCCAATGCCCGCATGAATAAATATCAAAAGCAACACTGCCTCACATGGAAGGTTTTAAAGTAGAAGAATATCATAATAGTTGCACACAATCTGTTTCAGCATACAAATAGGTGTATGCATTGTCCGGGACGGCGAGGAATCCAGAAAAAGAAGAAAATTTCCAACTGGACACTTACAGTGGTATTGTTCCGGCAATAAAGACGAGGGGAAGATTAGTAGATCTGCGATACCAACTGTAACCTTTAAGGCCCCGTCACTCTGGATAATGTCGTTAACTAGTGTGTTTGATACTTCATTTTGCCTGGGATGCAATGAGAAGATTAGTACAATCAAATCACATTAAGAAGGAGAAGAGCAAACAATAAGGGCCACAAACACACCTCAAATTATGTGGGAAGAAAAATAACCCGATGTTCTCATCTGTAGGTCCAAAAGAATTCCAACTCTTTGGCCAGACTTGTGACCGAGGGAGCTTATTTACTTCAACTACTGTTCGCAAAGATGTTGATAGTTCCCTCACTCTCGGACATGCTTTCGTGGACAAGTGGGCATCCAACAAAAGCACGTCAGTGTCTATCTTAAAGACTCCACTGTTCACAAAAAAAAAATAGAATACATCACCATTTATACAAAAGAATATTGCTTTGATCCAAAGAAGAAAAATACCATCAATCATACCTCCAAACAAGCTCGTCAAGTGGTTGTGCGAAAACGTAATGTTGCTGATCATCAGATTCTGAATGAGATGGACTGGATTGTTGGGAATGATCTGCTGCAACTAAAGTTTGAGGCACCATACTTGTCCCAATATTTAGAGACCAATTTGTAGCATCATTAAGAGCACACACAGCATTAGCAGAACCCACAATATCCTTGTCATCTTCATCTTCAGCTATGTATCTTCTTCTTTTCACAGGCCTACAATTTATGAGATTTTCATCATTTAATTCACCAGTATCTACAGCCTCCTCCATACACATATGCTTCACCACTGGTTCAAAATTAGGAGGTTGAGATTTGAAATTTTCCTTCTGCACACCTTCAGCCATCTTTTCTTCAGCTTCATCGCCATCGTCAAGAATGAGTCGTCGACGCTTTCTTGGGTTGTCCTTGTGAAAGTTTCCAACAGTATCAGAAATTTCTACTTCTGTAGCACTAGTCTCGAGAACAATTGCTCTCGAAGATATCTCTAAGGGTGAACTTGAATTGTCTCGATCCAATAGCTTTGATGGTCCACTGTTTTCATTTAGATTATCATTTTTAATGGGCACAGACGGAAGACAGCTGTTTTCCTTTGGCAACACACCCATATTGGATAAATCTGTCATGGCTTTGTCAAAAGTATCATTTCGTGGAATTGAATACTGTGGTCCATTGGCAGCTACCATGCTTCTCTCCTGCAACCCATTGCTAGCCTCATGATCAAGCTGGAATCTGACCTCTTTCTTCTCTCTTTCTAATGTCAAGTCATCTATGACATTGCTATTATTATCACCGTGTGTGCCAGGCTTGTCCTTGTTCATTGCACAACACGTTATATAAACCTTTCCAGACTTGTCTTTCCTATTTTTACAGATAACTGAAGCGTGTTGATCTGTTTCCTTGTCCTGATCAGTGTGTTTGAAAGACAAGATTGCACCACTGCCATCTTTCAACCCTGATACCTGGTTTACAGCCACTTCGCTAACAGGAAATAAAAGGTTTCTTATGTTACTTCGGTCATCACTCTGGCCAGTTCGGTTGAGCCTAGGCACTGAACTAGGATTGGCTGACTCCACTCTCTTGGTAAGTCTGGATGACTCCCCTCTGTTGGTAATTGGCTGCCGTGATGTAGTGTCAAAATGAGAGTGACTTGTAGGCCTTTCACTTGACACCTTCCCTAGAGACTTCTCGTGAGAATCTTCACTATGTCTTTGATGGCATTCATTGCACAACCAGTCTACTGATGATGCATCATAGAGAACTTTATCCATGCAGTATCTGCGCGAATGATAAATCATAAAAGGAAAACTAAATACATAGCACCAAAATACTAGGGGGAGGCTAGGGGGGGCACATCAGAAGAGAATAAATATATCATGGTCTATCCCCATTACAAAGCAAAGGATAAAAAACTGGATTCAACAAAATAGATTCAAAGGTGCAGCGAAAGCTTTTCTAGACCAGTTGACAATTGTGTACTTAAAAAAACGATGAACCAGGTGATAATCTGTTCCTATTCTTGGACTTTTCTAGACCAGGTGACAATTGCATACTTAAAAAAAAGGATGGATTAGGTAATTATCTGTACATATTCTTGTAATAAATGCAAGGAATCATCCTTAGGGTTAAAGAAACATACTGGTGTGTAAAAGATCCCTCGCAGTCACTGCAACACATCAGAAGATGTTTGTAACCAGCATCGCCACACATTTCGCAAACAATATTCTGCAGAAACGACAAGGAGTTAGTTATACAAAATATCAACTATATTAGTGCTGCGTGATAAAATCATAGAACTATCTGTTGTCACTCTCATACTTTTTAAGACGCTATCAAAGTTTGGGCATTAAATTATTGCCTAATCAAATATTAGACTCACTGCTAAAGTAAAAGAAGGCTTAATATTTCTCTCAATATGTTCATCTTTTCTCCCGCCTTACTACACCTCCTGTTTGCTTTCTTTAAATGCATTGCACATAACAGCCAGTGCTTCCCATACATTACAAGAACTACCAGCATCCTTAACATTGCCAAATTGAAACCCCAGCTGTACCATGTACAAAAAGTGCCCTTCCCTGACCGAATACATTATCATGATATGCCCCCACTGACAATGTGCAAAAGGGAAAAAAAAACACTTAGTCTTGGACCAGCGGAACATAAAAGGTTTTTTTTTTTAATTGACGGAACATAAAAGGTTATTGGCATGTTCATGTCCCATGCCAGTAGGGTCACCTTAGCCATCTTTATTAGTTATAAACACAAACTTCAGTAGTCAAGTTGTCAAGGAATCCTGAATGGATAATGAGCCACTGTTTCTAACTGGTGCTGTTGAATTGTGTCACTGCCTCATAATGTTAAAAATGACAAAACAATCCATGAAAACTTGTCATTTTTGTTTCTTCATATGCAAGTTGGGTTTTAAGCTCTAATTTTGCATGCTGTGGATGATATCATTCCCTACCTCTTGCGTCCACAAAGGTAAGCACCATGATTAAATTAACAATGAGGGAGGGGAGGGATGGATTATGCAAGAAATGAAATGCTTACATTTGTGGCCAGAGGGAGTATATTATAATCATACTTTAAAAACATGTTGTGATTAATTTCATTCATTTTGGTTTACTAGGGTTAAACAAGTATTAGATACCCCAACCTAACAGTAGTGGTAACACATTTTTATAATAGGTTATTCAGGTCACCCCAGAAAAAGTTAGAACTAAACCACAACTTTTAGTTCCATTGGACTTGGAAGTTGGATTCAAAATGACACCCTAAAGAACCAAACAAGCCTCTGCACACTAAGTGCCGTGGGGGGCAGGGGCGCCATGGATAATACTCTGTTGCTCATGAATAAAATCTTGGTGCCCTCTAGAGTGCATCGACGGGTGTGAGTCTCCATGCTCAGCGTGCGTTAAGCATGTGTTATAATCTAGAAAGCCAAAGGTTGGTAGGTTACCAACGCAAGCCCTGTGGCTATGCCGAATCTGTGGAGGTCAGTTTGTGCAGCATTCAACGCAGAAGCCATTGAGCAGTCCTCAGCCCCCACATTAGACTGGTTTGGATTTGGAGTAGGCAAGAAACCAGCTTAAGCTGCTGTGGTCCTTCTCAATCAGCCCCAGCAAGAGAATATTCTGCCCGAGCAGTTGAAATGGATTAAACATTCAGAGCTGAATTTCTATGCGGATAAACGAATACAAGAGTAAACGAATAGGACACCACAGCAATTATCTTCATAACATTAACACCCCCAATCTTATTCGCAGTGGGGGACCATCCAGATCAAGGACGGTACAAAGCCCAAATACCCCAACAGCCAAACTGTCCACGCACAATCGCTCGCCAAGAAATAATCTTTCTTGGCACCAGCGCCCAACAAGGCATCAAAGCCATTCCATCGACACTTCCTCCGGAAGAACCAATAAAGACAGGAAAAAGAACCGCGAGAGAAGAAACGGGAAACATACCATTTTACCCTGATCAATTTTCTCGAAGAACAGCCCAGCGCCCCAGCCTTAGGCACTCAGACTCCTACCAACTCTGGAATCTTCCGGAAAAAAACATCGCACGGACACCCCAGGAAGCAGGAACCCCAAACCTCCAAGGCTCCAACCAACCCGTACTCTTCCCCACACACTCTATCCTCGGCGATAAACAGGGGAGGAAGAAGGGGTGACGAGTGGAGAGAGCACTCAGAGAACACGAGGGGCAGACGAAACGATGGGGAGAGTAGAGCGGAAATTAATGGTGGCGTACTGGCGTCCTGCTCGGCGATGGCGGTTTTATCGGGGGATTAGCAAAGGAGAAGGCGGCGCAAAGAGACAAGGTGGGGGGTCTTGGATCGTGGGCGCCGTTGGATCCAGCGGTGGACGGTGATCAAGGCCTGACCGCGTGATCGGCGTGGGGCTTCCTCGTTTGGCTGTGGTTGGGACCCGCCACGATCGCGGTGCCCACTCCCCGGCGTGGGCTTTCCTCGTTCGGGTTGGCAACGGCCAAACCTGGAGTTTCTGTTCCGTCCGTAACATAATTTTGGTTTTTCGTCCACGTTCATACTTTTTCAAAAAACCAAAGAGTTTTTTCTTCTACAAGTGTTTCTAACAAAAGAGTTCTTTATAAAAGATAAGAATGACTCTTAAAACCATATCAACCATATCAGCCTGTAAAGGTAGAATTAAATGTACACACCACACAGATGGTTTGGTAGATAGAAATATTCGACATACATACACATGCCATTAATGCCGCACATAAACACGCACTTGATATTCATACCCTCGGAATTTCATGGGAGACACATTAGAATTCCATGATATGCACCAAACGATCTAACATGGAAAAACATTTTCCAAATAACATACATGTGTATTTTTCACTTAGCGTACATGTACATATATTCCTAAAATCGAGAAACACATTGTCGACCCTAATAGTCGAAGAAGTCTACTAGATAGCAAATGTATGTTCTCCGATAAAAGAATAAAGTTATATAGGCAAAATTTATTGTGGGGCTCGTGAAATTGGCCAGAACACATGTTCGTCAGCAAAATTGGATGGGTACCATTAAAAAATGAGTCAATTTGCTAGAACACACAACAATCACTAAAATACTAGTGTTCTGATTTGAGGAGGGAGAATGGGTGCAAAGTTTTTTTTACCCTAATAAAAGTAGTACCGTGTCTTTTCCATCTAGCTCATTTATTGTCACCTTCCTCGGTCCACCACTGTAGCATTACAACTGAAAACGGTGGGTAAGGAGTCGTGAAGCTTCATAAGCCCAAGGCACATCCGTTGGAGGGGTCAAGCCCTTGTTTTGGCGTTAGGGTGCGGCCAACAGCGAGCCGTGATGTACAGTTGTAGCGCACACTCGTGGTCTAGCAGATTCGTCGATGAATTCATTGGGGAAAAGCGTGGGATAGCGGGGGGGGGGGGGGGGGGGGAAGGGGGTCACCTCAATTTGATCTAGTGCACCGGTTTAGGTCGAGAAGGACTGGAGAGGAGAGGTCGGCCTTGAAACGGCAATGCTGGAAGCGGCATCTCGGATTCCACCTAGGAATAGCTAGATCAGGGTAGCAGTAGTTAGAGAGCAAAGGGAGGGAAGAGGGAGGTGAAATGAAGGGGTGTGAATGGTGGTGGGCGGTCTTCTTTGCTTTGCGCTTGGCTCTAAACCAAGGAGGGAGAAAGAGGAAGGTGAAATGAAGGGGTGTGAATGGTGATGGGCGGTCCTCTTTGCTCTGCGCTTGGCTCTAAACCAAGGGCGGAGAAAGAGGAAGGTGAAATGAAGGGGTGTGAATGGTGGTGGGCGGTCTTCTTTGCTCTGCGCTTGGCTCTAAACCAAGGGGGGAGGAAGGTGAAATGAAGGGGTGTGAATGGTGGTGGGCGGTCTTCTTTGCTCTGCGTTTGGCTCTAAACCAAGGGAGGGGGGAGAAAGAGGAAGGGGTGAGTGGGTGAGGAGCACGAGCTAACATGCATGTCCTACTCCATGGTGGACAAAAATGACATTTTTACCACCTTCTCTCTCCTCGAACTAGAGATATAATAGTACCCATCCAATCTCGTGAATCACGTGTGTTTTGGTCAATTTCGCGAATTAAGTGTCCCATAAAAAATTGCCTTTTATATACTAACAAAGGCACACTCTTAGCAAATTATGTCCTCCATCGCGAAGCCCATCTATCTTCACGGAGGAAAGATCTAACCATCCGTTGCCATCCACCGTCGACGTTGCGAATACCAGTTGTTGCCCTTCATCCATATTAACAATCATCCAAACAAAATTTCGTCGATCGTGGTGTGGTCTGGCCAATTTTCGCAAAATAACAGTGTCCCACCACAAATTTGTCTTTTATATAATAGCAAAGGTGCTCTCTTGGCAAATTATGTCCTCCATCCCTAAGCCATGTATCTTGACGGAGCAAAGACCCAACCGTCCGTTGCCATCCATCGTCGACGTCGCGGATACCAGCTGTTGCCCCTCCATCCATATTAACAACCATCCAAACAAAATTTAGAATTAAATTCTATGAAACAATTTCTATGTACATCAAACAAGAAAATTCAATTATATTGTTAGTAATTTATTTTCTATAGAATAGAATCTAACTGCTAGGAATGGTTATATTACAGGAAAAGTACGCTCTTATATCATCTTTACCCGCTTTAGGAATGGTTATGCTCTGAACCCCCACTAGCCATCCCGATTAGGCAAATGCGCGACGGAATAAGCGCTTGTGCCTTTCTTACTGGACGAAGCACGATCATGATCGGCCTCGCAGCTTTTGACCAATCCGCCCGAGCTTTCTGAAGATACCTTTCACTTTTACGAACTGCCTGTGGTCTCTCTCCCGAGCCATCTCCAGCAAAAGCAACACGCGACTCGTATTCGGTGTTCATGTGGCCTGATCTTTGCTAACCGAATATCCTTCTCATCGATCTGGCCATCTCGGTGGTGTGCCCATCATCGACACCAATAGCTCGGAATCTCGGAATCAAAAGATTCTCCTGTTCCTTGTGTGATGGAGTTCCTGCTCCTTGAGACGTACGTATTCCTGTTCGCTTTCTCACAAGTCCATCGGGTTGATGTAAAAAAAAAAGGTCCATCGGGTTGGAAATCAATCGAAAGACAAGCCCCAATCGATCCCTGACGATTGCACGGATTTGAACCTTTTGCGACTCCCTTCTCTTTTTCAACTTTTGTAACTGCCTGCAGACTGCAGTACCGTGCTCATCAATTGGTACATGGGCCGGGGGGCAGTGAGAGAGTGTTTGTTGGTTAAAAAAAATGGGAGATGTTTTAGTGTGGTTAGAAAAGATGAGAACAGTTGATTTCCAAAGATCTAGATAAAGTTGGCGGTATGGGAGGTACCCAAAGAAAAATGTTTGAAGGTACTAATTAAATATATTTTTTTATTAAAAAATAAATATTTAGCCAAATATTTTCGGATCAACGACTACCACTGACCAGTAAAAAAATATCACATGGTATCTTCTGGTATCTTTCTACCATTATAAAACTCCTCGAGAAATGAAGGTGTTTAGGTCCTCCGCATAGATCTCAATTCCCATCTCATTAGCACGTATTGTCAAGTCACATTTTTTTTCTCTTGCAGCTCATAAATTAGGCATGACGATGAAACTGTGAGTTCCGATCTGATGCATTTGTGGCCACAGACCCAGATGCGGACGCAGAAGTGGGAATGTACGGAAGTGAGAATATTAGACTCACTATGTAGCTTAGAGCAGGGCTTGTAACCGCGCCCGCTGCTGGCGAAAAAAAAATCCACCGTCGCCAGCTGTTGACATCGGATTTTAATAGGTCATGTCGGTGCCAAAAGTGAAGTAGAGGTACAGAATCGGAATTGGAGTCCAAGAAATGGAGCAGATCATATCGGAATCGGAGTCCGAGAGGAAGAGCAGTTTGAATCAGGGTCGGAGTCCGATGAGAGTCAAAATCGGAGAAGAGGATGATGACGTAGAGGAGTCCTGGAAGGTTACCAGGTTAAGCTTATAGAAGGACCGAAATAAAGAGTCGGTTATTTTTATAGAGTTTGAGTCGTAAACGGTTGTAAGAAAGAACTTTTCTTTTACATCAAGTAAGTTTGTCGTATACGTTTAGAAGTCATAGTTATCAGGGTATAAATATCGACCCTGCGTGGTCATAGAAGTCGGTACACACCACATCAAACAAACCTTTACACTTTTTCGCATCTTACATACATTTGTCGGCGACTTCGCTATTTTCTTTTCACGAGTTCTTCAAGCACGTCAAGGGTGATCAGATCTCAGGGCTTGCTTCGTAAGTTCCGTCTTTTACCGAATAATCCTTAAGCTTTAGCAACTGGCGTATCGCTGTTGCTTCGTTTAAGTTATTCAACAGTTATCGGATAAGTATCTAGGCTTTAGTAACCGGCGTATCGCTGTTACTTCGTTTAGATTTTATTCAACCCTTATCCAGCTTAGAATAAGCTTTGATCGGATGTTATTTATACTTCATTATCGGATCTGGTAGCCATTTAGATCTATTCTAAGTGTTGCTCTGCTTGGCTTGTTAGGTTACGTTTTTAGTAAACTTACTCTGCTTTGCATCGGAATCAGCTGATCTAGCCGACTCTCTATCATAGATCGGAATTCACCGCCGATCTGGTATTCATCGTCAAATCGGAAACCCAACCGATTTCATTGTGTTATTAACGTCCGATTTTCCTTGTCAATCAACAGGTCAGATTGATTGGCACGCCCTGCATCATCGGTCACAGCCGATTTCGTGTGCTAGCACGTGAAGGTCTTTCCCGATTTCGTGTGCTAGCACGTGAAGGTCTTTCCCGATTTTTGCGTCAACACCAGCATTTATTACGTTGAGACAGATGCAAGAGCAAGCCATAGGACGGGGTAGCGGTAGACAGCGACGTGCGGCTAGTAAAACGCTCTTCGCCCGCTTTCTGCCAGCTGTAAGCGAGCCGGTCGCTTCACCTTTTTCCATGCTTTCTCTCTCTTCCACCTAGGATAACGCCGGCTCAACACCGATCATAATACTCGCTCTGATACCTCACCCTCACGTTCAACTCAGCGGTGACTGACTGACTGGTGAGTGCTCAACCTGTGTGGTGAGTCGCTGGCTGCTACTACTGTTCCATGAACAGTGGAAGTGGAACCCAACAATTTGTAGTGGTGAAGATACAAGATAAAAAGAAGTGGTGGAAGATACATTACTGAAGATGAGGTGGGGGAAACAAACCAACCAATCATATTATGACATGTGCCACAATGACCAAGGGAGATGGCCCAGTTACCAAATTAGTTTGGATTTCGTAACAAGAAAGATTATGAAAAGAAAAGATTAGACTAAGTCTAGCCAAACACGTTCACGCTCAATGTTCTGTTCTTTTCTGTCACTTTGTCTTTTGAATTTCGTCATCATCGACTAAAAATGCCATGTTAAGCAGCACATCTTGCAGGCACTATAAAATCCTACGCACAAGGGGTTGAACCGCTGAACATGGACTCCTATACTAAGATACAAGTTGATAAAGATACATTTGCGCAAACTACATCGATAGCAGTAACAGCGCTTGGGGAATGGGGGGAAGCAGAGTTATATTATGGCGTGGTAACGCAAGATCTCCAGTGACGAATCAGGACGAGCAGGAATGCACCAATCAACTCCGTTATGATCTCTATGCTCCCTTGTGGCAGTTCAACCTGCTCGGCCATTTCCATGGCAATAGAAAGGCCCGTATCCTTAGCCACGTCCAAAGGGAACTCGGCAGTTTTGAAGCTACCTGAAAGAATTTCATAGATCATTAATATATAATAATGCAAGAGTTAAATGATAATTTTCTTAGTGACAAGGATTGTAATTACCATATGGATCAGGAAATCTTAGCCATAGATGGACAGGGTTAGTAACTTCCATATTTCCTTTCAGCAGAAATTCTCCCTTTCGAAATACAAAACTGTCAAACTGATTGTCGTCTCTAGTCACATTCTGGATCTCAAACAAGGAGACTGAAATTGGAGGCGCTGATAAAGGATCATCTTTCATGAGAAAAGAACTCCTCAAGAGCTCACTTGCAGAAAGTCTTTCCGCCGCTGGAGCTAAACAATTATCTATGAAGGATCTTACTTCTGTATCTCCAACCTTGTAGAGAGCAGCTGGTTTCTTACCCTATTGTAACAATTGGACCAATTAAATAAATAAAGTTGTTTTCTACCATAATACTAAAGGAGCTTACTTGTGAAACGTTCTTGAATATATGACCCATCCCTTGACATTCACTATAAGGATATTCACAGGTCACCAGTTCAAGCATGCACATCCCAAAAGCATATACGTCAACAAGTTCATTGTAATTCCCAGTGTAGAGCTCTGGTGCCATAAATTCTAAAGTGCCTGGATTTGACAATATTGGACATGGAGTCAGTAGATGATCTAACTAAACAAAAATATATTTTCAGAACAAATAATTTGCATCCACTTCAGACATTTCAGAGTACAATTGCATCATGTGGAACAAATCTAATTAAAATGCATGAGCCATTAAGAAAGCACTAGATGTGGAGATGAGACAATCAGACAAATAGGAAGAGACAGTTACCTTTTACGCTCCTTGTTTTCTGCTGTTGCATGAATGTTGCCAATCCAAAGTCACCAATCTTCACTTTCCCATGATTTCCATTTATGAAAATATTATCACACTTTAAGTCCCTATGTATGATGACTGGATTTTGACAGTGTAAATATTCTAGCCCAGTCAGGATCTGTATCGCCCATCGTCTGATAGCCTTCATGTCCACTTTTTTGTGCTTTGTGCGATACCTAATTATATGTTAATATTAAAGAAGATAATGCACAATTCATGAGAGAAAAATAAAACACTACACATTTTAGAAGTTCAAAAAAAAAGTGACTATCAATCTTTTATTTGTTGTATGGAAGGGCAAAATGACTGAAACTTAAAAATGAAAGTTTCAAGTTTGTAAATACTACAAATTTTGTGAATACAAACAAAAATCTCTCCTTGTTGGCATATTTTGATATAGTTCAGGCAACACTGGTTGAGAAAATATGTATATATAAGTAAAATGGCAGAGGTCTATGAGTTTGCTATAGATAAAAAAAACAATAAACTAGACTATCATGATCATGCTATGCTGTGAATATTCAAAGCAGAAAAAGAAAAGAGGCATACTGTCTCAAGCTGCCAGATGTGAAGTACTCTGTAATGATGTTAACAACCCCTTTCTCCTCATCGATCCAAGATGCAAACAGCTTGACAATGTTCTTGTGCCTGAGAGTACTCAACAGTTGGATCTCCATGTTCAGTTGCTCCATCTTTTGCGAGCAACCCATGACAGAGTCATTAATCCGGGATTGGCTCCATGCAACCTCAACACCCTCCAGCTTGTCAAAGGCTTTGTAGCTATTCATCAAATCAGAATTAAGGAACACAAGAACAACCATTTTTCATTAGCACCAAATAACCAAGGAGCGTTGTATAACGAAAGAGCTTCATATCTCCTTCATGCGAAGATGAAACACTGTAATCAATATCTACAAATTACAAAGATGAAACACTGTAATCGATACCTGAATCTAAAAGGAACAATAGATATGTTTCCAACGCCTTGTTCATATAAGTAATAATTCTGTTGATAATCCATTTATACATGAGTCATTTTTTTCAAATGGCGCAGCTATGGTCTAGACCATATGTGTTTGTCATGAAAACATCTAACCCCTACAGCAAACTAAACTTCCAGGCAAAAGGAAACAAGAGGAATCGGCAATACGATTGATCGAAGGATACACAATCTTCACGGCTCCGCATCCCACGATGTCATCGTACTGTAAGAAACCGCCACGCCAGAAAAGCAATAGAGAGCACACGTAAATAATGCACATTAATTCATAATCAACCTATAAGCTCACGATCTGATCTGACTTCATAACTAAATCCAAAACAGATCTGATTCCAACAAAAGCGATGAGCGAGAGTTAGGAAGAAGCCTTACGCGGATGAACCGCCCGCTAGGGTCTTTCTCGGCGAAGTCTTCGTCCTCGTCCGGCGGCTCCGTTTGCGGCTCCTCCGCTTCGACGGGATCCATTCCACGCGCACGGCCAATCCGATCAGCGCAACCAATTGCTTTTGCTTCCCACGGAGGGAAACAGGCTGCGCGCTGAGTTTTTATACGGGGGTCACAGTTCAGTTCGGCGGCGGCGGCCGGGTCGATCACAAGTCGACGTCCGGGTCCAATCCAATCCCAGTGGCGGGCCCGCTTGTAAGAGGGAGGGAGAAGAAGTCTTGGGCTGGGCCGCTGGCGTCGTGTGTGGGCACTGGGCGCCAGGGCGGTGGGCCCATCAATCCCGCTGAATTCGAGGACGGCTTGATCTTCTTTTTGAATTCAATTGATTTTAAAAAGAAGATGACGGGGCAAATAAACTTCCCTGCAATTGAAAAGGTTTCAGCCTTCTAATTGATCGAGGACTCGAGAACTCACCATCAAGACACGGTACCAGCACCACATATCTTCACCAGGGAAATAATCAAATGCCCAACCATTATTCGGTTTCTTACATTTTCATGACAGCAATCGCCAATTGTCAAATAAACAATATATTTGGAGAACATTTTATAAACACATGACAAGAAAAGGTCCATACTGGAATCCTGGTAGAATATACTCAGCGCTCAAACTATACAAAAGAAAGAACCCAAAAGGTCATTGCCACCACACAAAATTTACATTTCCAAGGAAATAAAAACACACAAGCGGCCCCACAGAATCTATTATGTTGTGCCCCAGAGGCTTGACTGGTGTTTTTGGGATCTCATGCATCCTCTACTTGGGAGTTGAATACAAAGCTTGGAAATGTTGTCGTAATATCCCTGTACAAAAATTAACAGAGAACAAGAACATTTTAGCTGCATGTGTTTTTGTCCCCCAGTGCGTCATAACATAACAAGTCACAATAGAACAACACAGTTTTCACACGCTGAGGGACAAATAATTGAAACAGCTTCTCCTGAGGCCATTGACAAATATAGAGAAGTGAAGGGGGGTAGATAGCCTATGTTCAGTGTGATTAACAACAGCATGACAAGCTGTCAAGAATCTAACACATTAAGCTTCGCATATATCCCTTAGGAACCCAAGCGTAGTGCATCAGGAAAACTCAATTTGTTAAGAAAAGGGTGAGAATCAAAAGCACTGACCGGAGATACGGGAGGGTCATATTCTTCAACAAAGATGGATGCCTCATGACAAGGTTGCGCCATTCCTCCTTGTCAATTTTCCCATCATGTTTTGTATCTGCTTCCTCAAATGTCTAGTAACATCGAAAATGAGAATTTTCTGAGTAAGCAACTAAGCATAAATTCGACAGATAACATACCTACAGACATACATGCACTCAGATATACCTTGTCAATAATGCCCTCAATAATATCATCTGAAAGATTCATTCCTGACTCAGCAAGTGTTGCTACCACCATTTGCTTGACCTGACAACCAAGAAGGTACACAACAACGTTTTCAGTGCCACCAGTGGCATTTGATGTCAAATTGGATAAGCTTCTTCCAAGCAAATATAAGAACAATCCTCAAGAGAAGATGCATACGAGGGCCTCAGTTTAGGCTCATAGATCTTCAATATCGACTTAGTTTTGTTCAACTTGATAAATAACCACTCTAAACTCCAATGGCAGTAAATCATATGCTAAATCAGAACATGACTTGAGAGGATGAATAATGACGCTCATATAGAAAATATACATATAGAACAGAACAAATAATTTACTTAAGAATAAGCAAACAGAAGGTACCTCCTGCTTTTCAATGAAACCTTGTTGTTTGAGGTCATACAATTTGAAAGCAACTGCAAGTTGATACGAAACAATATCATGAGGATGAACAATTTTATTATGACACAAGCATAATGTCCCGAAGTAGAACCAACTGAACCAGTTCATTACATAGCCATTCCAAATAGTTATTGTTAAAAAGGTGCCAAACCAAAATATTTCGTATGTTCTTGGAAAACAAAGATGCAGGCCTCACGCCAGTATACTGTACAGGCCTCTCCCTCCCTACGGAGGAATATTTAACTTTTGGTCATTATGAGAGGGTGAGTGGCAACATATTTAGCAGGTAACCAAATAGAAAGAAATCATTTCAAGTTGCAACAAATAAGATTTAGCAGCATTCCATTTGCCTCTCCATGTATATTCCTTTTCATGGATATTGAATAAACATCTTATCTAGAACTACTCAGAAAAATTGTGACCCAATACTCGGTCACTTATTTGGCATTATCAAGGATAAATAAACAGATAAATAAAGTCAAGCATGAAGGCTTACAATCAATTTTGTCATCAATTGGTGCATTCGGATGGAACACGGAAAGAGCTCGAGCAAATTCCTCAAATTCAAGAATTCCATTATGCTTCGTGTCAAACAAGTCAAATACCTAAGTCAATAAATTGAAAACAGGGCACCTTAGTGTTGATTATAGATCAACTCAAAAGAAATATACAGAGAGTTCACATCTAGCACCCGCTCTCGATGACTGGCAAGTGGGTGACTACATATGCAGACACATTGAGATATGCGTCCACATATGCCCACAGAAACATGTATGTGAGCTCATGCCTCATGGTTGAAGCTTAAAAGGCTCAGAGGCCATGGTGTCCTACCACTATTTTAATTGTTTGGCATAATGTTTTCACTGACAAAAGGAACAAATTTCCAGTGGACATACCCGATCAGCAAACATGCTATCCTTTCTGTTTGTTTTAAACAGGGCTAATTGAAATTCCTCCTGCAGATAAGACAGTCAAAGCCTCAAGGTGAGATCAAGCATGATGTCTTCATGGGTAGCAAAATTGTTATCTACTGCACTTCACAGTCAACAAAATTAGCAGAACTTACAGACCTTATTAATCAAGCCATCATCAACCACAGCACTGCTAATCTTCTTGAACAGTTCATATAGAGCCTCAATTTCGTTTACATTAACTGAAAATACAGGATATTCACTTCTGAATAAAATGCAACAAATATGAAACACGCATATGAAATTCCGTAGAAGTAAGTGAGACCAAAAAGGAACATACAAACTGTCTCCCGGGCCAAGCGTTCCGGGTCCTCAAGGCCCTTTGGCCGATTTGGTATGTCAAGATCACAGCACTTGAGAAGGCCAGCCGCAAGCCGTCGAAGAAAGTCCACCATTTCACACTATACCAATAGCGTAAAGATCCAAATCAACGTGGTTCACAGCTGCAGGGACAATCAAGTGTGTCAGGACTCAATGCCACAGCAATCGAGCAATTTCGGTCACGGGATGCCGCCGCCACCCAATTCTCTAGCTGATTTGAACAAAACTTCATAAAGAAACTGTTAGGCAACCACTTCCTAGGTCAGATCACTGGATATAGAGCTCAATTGGAACCACGCGAAGCGGAATCCCGAACCCCCGATACCTCGAACACGAAATCAAAGCCAGAAACGGATCCCGTCGCCGCAGAAACACCCTCGCAAATACGCCCACCGCAAGTCCGCATTCTCCCACGGCGGCGCAGGCGTCTACGCGCGAGCGTCACGGCCATCTAATCCACCGCATCAGAGTACCGGGGCTGAGATGGGACTTGGGCACGGGAAGAGATTGGTAGGTCAGTCTACGTCACCTCATCGGTATCCTCCCCGCGGCGGGAGGGGAAGTTTGCAGCCGCGGTGGCGGCCGGCGGCGAGGAGGGACGAAGGGCGCAGGGAGGAATCGCCGCCCGTGACCGTGAGGGGAGCGAATCGCCGGAAAGAGGAGCGCCACGTCAGCTGTTCTGGAACCTGAGGATGTCGTTGGCATGTTCTCTCCCAGATCCCGGGCACATTCATGGGCCGATGCAAATGGGCTTTGGTGAGGGGGGGTGTGGGCTGGTGAGCCCAACAAGTGGACCTCGCTCGATTTGTCCGCTACGGATCAAATCAAAGCGGGCCGATATCGGAAAAATGAAAACAATAGAAAAAAACTGAAAACGATTTTGGCCTTTCTAAGAGTACCGTATTAATCCGATATTTTTACCTCTGTTAGCCTAAACGCTAAACATTGAACGGTCGGTGACCCACTGTTTAGCAAAAAATCGGTCTACACGGGTGTTTAAACAGTGAAATGGTTTTACACGGTTTTTGCACGGCTAATTGGCCTATACAGCTTGCCCTCAAGTAGCGTTTACACGCCGTGTAAACGGCCTAAACGGCCGTGTAGATGAACACTGGTTTTTACTGGTTATTATCGAATTTTTTTGCTATTCTATCCAAGTGGTGGGCACTGGGACACTAGGTTTTCATTGCCGCGATGCTCGAAATCATCTTCCTCCCGTCGCTTCTCCTATCTCTCCACCTGATCATGGGCACCAACAAAAAGAACACCCAATCGGATCAGAACTTTAGAAGTAGACAAACCAGGATTATAATCTAAATAAATTATGGGCCGAGTAAGTACTAAGGACCCCCTTTTTTATCCAAAACTCCGCAGATTTATATAAGCCACTTCCCACACTCCTATACGGCTATAAGTAGTATGGCAATTTCAACATCGCTGTCCAGGAGAGAATTTTCTTCTGATGTGAGATCAAGAAGAAAAGTGGGAGGTAAAGAGAATCTTCAGGACTTCAAGATAGATCCAAGACTAGGACTGCTGCAGTGACGTTGTTGGGATTTTGTTGGTGCCACATCGAGTCATCGACACCTGATTTACCACGGCAACAAAAATCTCCTCCGGGCTGTAACTTCCGTTACGATCACACAACTGTGGACTATTTTAGCATGAGAAAAGGGTACTATAAATGTATTGATCCGGCAATCTAAACGTGATGTTTATACATCTAATTAACCTCACATCTATACAAACTTGAACGCAGTCTTCGACGTGCATACCCTAATGCCCTATTGATCCCTATTGGTGGAAATGCAAATCTCAAAGAGAGGTTTTAATCCTATCGGTGATCACTGATCAGAGTGAAAGTACCACCTACAACACACTGTGCAGTGCAGGCAGGGGGTGCAAGTGCAAGTACCGCCATGGCTTGCCAACTGTGCCGCCGGCGTGGTGGACGGTCGGCGTCGACCCAACGCTTTACAGCGGGGCCCAGGCCCCTACGCGCTGGCCCCACATTCTCCAAGCCGCAGCAAGACCCAACCGCCATCCAGCTTGAGACGACGACACGGGGGACAGCAAGTATTGTGCTCGCCCGGCCCACCACCCCACGGAACCCTCACTGCCACGTGGGTCCACGCGTGATGGGACCTACGTGTCATTGTTTGACCTAGAAGCCACCGGCAAACAGTCGCCCGGGCCCGCGCGTCCGGCGCAGCACGCTGCTGCCTGATAGGAACAACGCGGCAAGGCATTCTCCCGTGACGAAATGACGGTTTTACCCCCCCTTTTGCTCCTTTGGCTTCCCTACACCTGGACCACGCGCCGCTGTCTAGAGCATCCGCCCGACGTGTCCTCCGAGACCTCTGCTCCTAGGCCCAGACGCATACACCGGGTCCATCCAGACTCCCACGGCCACCTAGCGTCCATACCCTTTACTCCACGCCAATATTCCCCCACGCTCCCTGCACCCTCCCCACCAACCACGGCCGCCTCCACCGTCCGTTTTACCTCGATATCGGGGTCATAGCACACCACCCTCGTGAACCGGGACCACTCGGTGGGCCGGCGGCAAGCAACCCCGCGTCCTCCGCCCTTCTACTCCTCACACGTACGCGACGCCCACCAACCCGACCCACTGCCCTCTCACTCCCTCGGTCCCTCCCCCAGCCAGACCACGCGCCGCTCGCCGCCGCCGGACCGCCGCCGCGACCTTGCGAGCTACAGCCGAGGGCCTCCCGTCCTCTCTGCTGCCGGCGTAGACCGAGATGGACCCGCGCTTCCCGCTGCCGGCCGCGCCGGCGCCGTCCTCGGGCGGCAGCGGCGGCGCCCCACGGGGGCACCACCGGCGCGCTCACTCGGAGACGTTCCTCCGCTTCCCCGACGCGGACCTCCTCCTCGACCCGGACGGTGACTTCTCCTTCTCCGACCTCGATTTCCCCTCGCTCTCCGACGACTCCCCGGCCGCCTCCGACCCCACCCCTCCGCCGCCGCCGCCACAGGCGACCCCGTCCCCGGCCCCCGCGCCCCGCCCGCCTGGTGGCTCCCACACGCGGAGCCTCTCCCTCGACGCCGCCTTCTTCGAGGGCCTCGCCTTGCAGGGCCCGGCAAGCAGCGGAGGAGGTGGGGGTGGGCACAAGAGGAGCGGGTCCATGGATGGGGCCACCTCACCGTTCGAGGGTGAGTCAGCGCTCTCCACCGGGCTGCCGGACTACGCCAAGAAGGCCATGCCAGCTGAGCGCATCGCTGAGCTCGCGCTCATCGACCCCAAGCGCGCAAAGAGGTGGGGAAAATTTTGCCTGCTTCCCTTTTTTCATCCCCAATCAGTTGGTATTTCATGCCTCCTAGATCCGGATGGTGTGTTCTTAGCTCTTATCCAGTATTGTAACTTGGCGCGCCAAGTATGTGCGTTAGAGTTGTCAAAGTTTAGTTCTGTGATTATTGCTAGTGCTATCGGTTATGGAATCTGAGCTATCCGCATCGTTCTAATAATAATTGCGAGATTTTAGGGTTGGAGATGTCCTGTAATGTGATTTTTAATGCACACTAAAGCTCGTAGTGGTGCTGTTGTGTAGGATTCTGGCGAACAGGCAATCAGCGGCGAGGTCTAAGGAGAGGAAGATCAAGTATACTAGTGAACTGGAGAGGAAGGTCCAGACTCTGCAGACTGAGGCCACTACGCTATCAGCACAGCTCACACTTCTCCAGGTATATTGTATTGGCCAAAATCTGTTAAATTCATTGGCGAATTGCTGTCCTCGTTGAAAGGTTACATTTAATCGGCTTCATCTTCTTTTGTTGTGTACACGGGTAATAATAGGTTGCTGGTTTATGTGCAGTAGCTTGGTTCATGTCTGTTTGGACTAGAGTTATGTATTGCTATTTTGAGTCAGTCAGATGGTTTTTGCTATAGGATAACTGCATTTTAGAGTTACTTTCTCATCAAATAATCACTTTGGACTAGTTTTGTTGTTACCACCTTTGTCGGAACCCAGAAGCTCATAAGGAATTTAGCATGCCATGTAACGTGTATTGATACTGGGATTAGGCTGTTTATACTTTTCTGGATAACTGATAACATAGCCTTTTCAGTATGCATCTGGAGCTTTTAGCTGCAGAATACTAGGAGGTGAGAAATACCCGTGCACCTAGTATTTGGATGTAACATATTGATCGGCATTGTTTGCGACAGAGGGGTTTTACATGTTTGGTACAGTTCAGTCAGTTCCAAGGACAGATGTGATTGTAGAAAATAAATCATGAGATGAGTACTTGAGATAGAAACACCACACACCTGCTAATGGGCATGTGGCGTTTCCCTTCTCTCTATCTTTCTGCAATGAGTGCACTGAAATTAAATCTGTTCATGGCACGCAAGGACGGTAAAATGGTTTTCTTTTAAGATTCCCGAACCTTTTCTGAAATCTTTATGGCAAGTTGCACGTTGTTTAAGGGTGGGGCGCGCGGGGGCAGCTTGTGTATTTATTGATATTTAAAATCTAATCAGAGCTTATGCATTTATTTCCTTTTAGTTAATACTGTTCTGCCTATTGATGATTGTGATTTGAATGAAGTGGATAGAATCAGATGCTCCAGTAATGTTTTTCCGTAGTTACCTTTATTGGTATTTGGACTTTGCTACCGTACAACCTACTTTGTGTATGTCTGAGAATGTTTGAGAGGCATTGTACTGGGAGTTTAATCGAACGGTTTTGTTTTCCTTTTCCCGTTTCTGTTAATATGGTGTTTTAACATTTATGATGCAACAATTTATTTTCTTTCTCACGTATATAATAACCTCATATCTGATGTGTTGTGATTTACTTCAAACCCAGAGGGATACAACTGGTTTAACTGCTGAGAACAGAGAGCTCAAACTTCGTTTGCAGTCCATGGAAGAGCAGGCTAAACTGCGTGATGGTATGCCCTTATCTTTCTTTGAAACTATTTCAGATCTCCTGGTTGTTATCATAACGTGTTCTTAAACAAACTTCTGCTGCTATAATGTCTATGCATTTTACTGACAAGTTGATCGATCTGTTAGTAAAATGAAACAGAGAAATTCTAGTATCCTAGTTATTTAGGGATTCAGCACATTGAAATGTTCCATTTTCTACCTCTACAGCTTTGAACGAAGCCCTGAGAGAAGAAGTCCAGCGACTTAAGATAGCTGCAGGGCAGGCCGCAAACATGAACGGGAACCTTTTCAATGGTGGACTCCAGCAGCAGATACCATCCTATTTCGTGCAGCAGCAGCCGCAGCAACAGCAGCAGATGTCGTACTTTGGTGGCCACCAGACTCAGCATCACAACCAAAATCATCATCACCAGAGTCCATCTAATGGGGGCCAGTCATTGAGTGGTCAGTCCCTGAATGACTCCATGGACTTCATTTGAGGACAACATCAAGGCCAATGTTATTGCATGCCAACTGCAGTTCCGCATTGTAAAGATAGCTAATGTACAATGTATGCATATGCCTCATTGGTAGGGTAGTTAGATCTTGTATCATTAATCAGCAAGTAATTCCTGTGTGGCATAATCATCGTTTTTTAATCTTTGTTGGTTTCTGGAGTAACGAGTTAGACTAAATTTAACTACCCTTGACAGTTTCTGTAAATGTTAATCCTTTTTTAACCGGTGGAGGCTCTAGTTATCTTTCAATTGTTTTATTCCATTTTGTGACCTGAACAGTTTCACAGTATTGGGTTTCGAAACACGTCGCTAGTATGTGTCTGATATAGTTGGTTAGCAAGGCATCAATGTGCTTGCGTGCATTATTGAATTAGCGCAGGCATGTCATGCCTTGATCAAATAATAGTGGCAAGAGGCACGATGGCTGGAATTCTGGAATATGAAGACACCACTAGGCCGCCATTGATTGCTCCTCGAATATTTAAAGAAATGTATTTTTGACATTTATGCTATCTGCAAAACCGCATGTTTTGTACAGTGATTGGTAAATTATTATCAACTGGGTCTACTGTACACAGATTCATGACCATTCTAAGTATCCTTGAATTCTTCGTAGCTACTAGCTAGTAGAGTTTATAAGATTTGAGTATTCTTTTTTTTTTAAGTTAAGATTTGAGTATTCTAAAACATGCTTTATCTAAGGCTATATCATAGTTCAATAGCAAGATAATAAACCTATATGCTTTTGAGATTTCCTAGCTCTCCTTAAAGGCTAGAACATGCTTGGCCTGTACCTCACCGGCCAGACACAGGCAGGTGCTTGGTCTCTCTCATCTCAAGATATGAAATAGCATTTGAGGTCGATGGGATGTGGCGATGCATCCTTCTTACATCTCACCTTTCCTCGCCGGCTCCCGCTTGACACTGCCATCACAAATGATGGTAGACCTTTTACCTTTTATTTGGACAAAAATATCCTCTTTCGCAACCTGCGTTTTTTTAATAAAAAGGACCTGGTCGTATCATATCGCCTTTTTTTTTTTAAAAAAAATGGGGGAATGCCCAAAGGGCCAGATTCTGTTGGTTCTTCGGTTGTAGTAAGTTACTACTCCTACATTTCTTTTTAACCCATCATACTTAACATGCCTACATAACATGTTTATGAAACGAAAACCAAAGAGTGTTCCAAATAAGGTTGTTATGAAGTATAGGACTACCAGCCACATCTAAAATTGCAAACATTTGCGGCAGGTAGGGTAAGTATATGCTTTAAGGCTTTTGACGCATGCATTGCTAAATGCTAAGTGCTCAGCTTTAGGACTCCACATCTGCCTTTTCATGCCTGCTAGTTTTGTCGTGAAAAGTATCATTGCCAGTCTTTGTTGGTTTTTGCATATAGTTTCATAATAAAATTTCAAGAGGGAAGTGTTGAATTTGTTGCTTGTGCTAATCTTACCTAGAAATAACTGAACTATTACTCTAGTAGTATTCAAATATAAGACCACTAGCACTGACACCAATTGCTCATCCGATCCCCTGTGTTAGTGTAGGTGATGACGAATGACACACTAACCAATAAGATAGCATGATCCCAAATTTCACCATAGGTGTGCATATGTGCCCTTAAGGAACAACGTACTCTTTCTCCAAACATGCAAGTGCCTTCGAGTAACAGCTGGACACCAGATGTTCACTATTATTGATGTACTTTTACTATGGATGGTACGCTCTGAAGAAGGAAACTTACTTTTGAAGTCCAGATGAAAAATCACAAGCAATGGTCCATGGGTGCACTGATGCTCAACAAACTGCGGCATGTCCATTTGTAAGCTTGTTAGGTCTACTTGACAAGTGAACATAAAGATAAAAAAGACTAGTTAATCACAGGTTAGGCTGCTCAAAGAAGCAGGATCCAAAGACCATGTTGTACTTACACAACACAATCCCACACGATTTTGCTACTGTCGTTTGCAGCTTCCAAATCCTTATTTCTAGCTGAATTAAGGTTATTTCAGCTTTGTTGGAATTTCTATACCTGCTATATTCTTGATTTGTACATTTAACATATGTAGTAATGGATTTTCTTACTGAATCTATTCGGCTCTTGCCGCAATGGTGTTAGCTGCACATTTTGTCAACCATCTTATCGATGGTGTTTTGCGGTGTTTTGCTGACAAGGAGCAGGTTGCTCTTGTTCATTGGGGGGGGGGGGGGCAACGTTATTTCAGCTGCTTGCCACTATTTGTTTTCAAATTGTAGGCTGTATACAAGGCGCATCCTGCCTTTTCATGATGAACTGAATGTTTTCCATTCGAAATTTTCTGCCAGTCACATTCTGGCATGTGCTTGATCAATAACCATATTAAGTCATGTTTTTTTCAGTCTGAAATGTCTTCTAGATTCTTCTGATTATTATATTCTGCGATCATGTTGTATATCGTATAAAGGGTCTTGCTACGGTACACCTCTTACCTTCAAGGAGGTAAGAGTTCAATTAAATCTAGACCATTGGTTATAAAAAGGAAAGTTAAATTAAGAAAATATAATAAAAAGTTAATAACCACTCTCCCAACTACTGGCCACACGCATGCATCCATGCATAGCATGATTATCTCTCTCTCTCGTGCATGCTGGCAGTTTTTTTACTCTTTGCACAGTTTTTTTAGCGGTAGTAGCAACTGCAACTTTAAATAAAATAGAACTTACACGTCATAATATAATATAATATAATATAATATAATATAATATAATATAATATAATATAATATAATATAATATAATATAATATAATATAATATAATATAATATAATATAATATAATATAATATAATATAATATAATATAATATAATATAATATAATATAATACTTATATGGAAACTGTCATTTTCTTAAAAGAAAACTTGTCAAGTGTCCAAATACGTTTGTAATGCAACAATCACTTGACTTAAAAACAATGAACATATGACATGTCATCAGGAATGTATAATGCAACTATCACATTTTAAAAAAAAATTGGACCTAAAACTTTCATGTAGTACAAGTAAGATTTGCCTGCGTGTATAACATCAGGTTCTTTTTTATTACGATGTAATTATTGTCACACTTTAGGAGGTCGTATTTGAAGTAAAAAGAGCAAAGTAATTGCAAGATATTTTTTGTAACAGTAAATGGCCATGTAACATTCATGTACAGAGACAAAAAAAAAAGCAAGATAGATGAAGCATCAGTAGACCCGCATGACACATTCAAGGTAGCAAAAAGAAAAAGTAACCGCATCCCCTCTTTCGTTAGATATAGAAAGATATTTCTATATTTTTTTAATTCTTAAATTATAAAATATATAAATAAACATTTAATCTATTACCTCCTAAGAGGTAATATATCATCCTAACCATCTTGATCTACTTAAATAGACGGTCCATAGTTGTTTTGGAGTACTGTAGCAAATCCCTCATATAAAATTGTGTCAGTATGCTGATTCCATGACTTTGAACTAGGACTCATTGGTCTGATAGAATCATTGATCCAGTGATGCATTTGTGATTTGTTCTATTCTCTAATGTATTGTTTCGCTTCTTTCTCTGATACAATTAGGATGACACCAAAGTCTCCATCGGGGCCGGCCTTGACTCATTTGATGTCATTGTTGGTAGAGTATTTCATAAGATGCATGAAAAATAGTCAAACCCACACTATCCTTTCACGGTTTCAAAATAATTGCTATCAACTCTATATATGCTGGCATAATTAAAGTCTATACATGATGGCATCATGAAGTCTTGAGTTATAACTATTAGTTTCTATCATAGTTACAGCTCTTCTCACTTGTATCATGGATTTCGTCCTGGTTTGACTCATGGTTGCGATTACTACACAAGGCTTCTTAGTTCATACCCTCTACATTGATTCATTGACAAAACCAACTATGAATTAATGTGTGTAGCTTGCATAACATCCAAGCTATTAAGAATCTTAAAAAAACTCGACCCGCGGGGGTAAGACCACCCCCGGAGCGTTTCATTACTAGAAGAAGACCTTCTCACACAGGCCGAGAAACCCCCGAACCCCTCTCCATCCCTTACACGAGGGCCACACGTTCCCTGTGAGAGTCGGGCCGGCGGTTAGCACCGTTACCTGCGACTGGGCTGGGCCTTAACCCGTGCTTTGGGATTACGGAGAGGCGAGGGGATTTTTTAACCCAGGCCATAATTCGTTCCCACTAGGAATCGAACCTGGGACCTAGGAGGTGCAGCCGGAGCTCCTAACCACTAGGCTAGAAGTCCATTTGCAGCTATTAAGAATCTTCTGTTGTAAAATAATAAATTCTTCACTTTCCAACAGTGCAAGCTGTTTTTATTGTACTTTGATGTCCCTTTTGTTTTGGTCAATCATGACAACGAAATCAATGGTTGCCATAAACAATGCATGGGAGTACTGACACTGGGCTAATCACAAGGTACCCTTGTTAGCGTGTAGATGGTGACATCTAAGCTTGTCCTCTAATACCATCCATTACTGTATCGCTTTGCAAGTGAGCAAGAAATCGTTCTTCTGTTTGTTCCATTTTACAGTCATTGCTTCTTACTAAATCTTATCAAAGCATAACATTTGTTGTTGTTTTCTACATCTGAGCTGATTTTTTCAAAATCTTTACTTCGATAGCTCCCGATCTCAACATGTAATTCAATCCTGCTGTAGCTAACTGTTATTCAAAAGGACAATTACCACCGAGAACAATTTCAGAACAAGTTGAGATGAAAAACAAGAGGTGGATTGAAACCAACAAAATCCCAGTGGCCCACATTTGTTCTGTGTGAGTCCCCTTTCTGCATCAACTCTATGCCTTCAGACAAACAGCATTACTCTCTTCCAGTTACATTCTATTGGCTACCTCTCTTGCATCTCTCTTAAAAAATGATGTGGTGTTAGAATCAATGCTGTACCAGCTACATTATGAAACTGCAAAGAGTTTAAAATATTTTGCAGCATCAGTACTGTATGGCTGGTAATACACTACCACACAAAATAATTTGCCATGGCAGTTGGTCCGTGTCTTATGCTTATTGGGCAATCATTATAAAATTGGGGACAGAGCAACACAGACATAAGAAAGTAACTGTACTTGGTCTGGTCTGTGGTCTTAAGTAATTTTTTCTTAAAGATCTGGTCTTAAGTAAATTTACTGTCTTCCAACATTAATCTGGAGCTGACTAAAGAATATATACTCAACCAGAATAGACCACGAATTCATTCAAACTTTCATTCTATTGAGAACCGATTCCTCTCACCAACTTTTGCTACAGTAAAGTTTTGCTACAATAAAGTTTTGCAAACTTCCCTATCTAAACGGAGCCTTAGTTTCTTGTACAGAGAATTATGCTATTGCAAATTAGGGGTGCAAATTGATCCCCTTAGTGGTATCCATCGCCCATATTTAATTCAATAACTAGTTTTTCAAAATGATCTGCACCCCTATTGAAAAACTACTCAATCCTGGACTCACATGTCATCGACACAGGTCATGGCAAATCCGGGACTGGGGAAATCTGCAACGGCATGCGAGGGTTTTACCTAGATTACAAGTCTGTTCTTATCATTGCAACTTGGTTTGCATTCTGCAATTATCAACATTGCCACTTGTCATGGATGTTGCAAGATGCATGGATTACATTGAGCGTATGCTTCGGAACCCGACCACATGCTGCCATGCTGACACCTAACCAGAAGCATTCCAGGAATATGCTCTGCCATGCTCTCACTTATTTCTGTTAACTCTGATTGAACAGGAAAATGACACAGTGACACATCATATCCTCTGAAGTTGGTAGAGATCTGTACAAAAATGAAACATCTTCTGCTAGATCAATACTCGGTTAAGGTTCCGATGTAAGACAATTTAGCTTACACAATCCATGAAGGTCCACATAAAAAATCCATCCTCTTGAGAAATGGTCCTAACCCTCTTGCCTCCTCACTGAGTACATAAGCTGTATGAAACCACAGGCTTCAGCACAGCAGGAGGAGGTTCGTTCTCTCTGAGGACATCACCCAGATGGAGACCATGTCATATCCTTGCTCCCCTCTCATCCCCTTCCCCACACAGCATGAAGAGAGCAGCTACCTCCTGTGGTCTCCTCAACTAGTGATCCCCCTTGAGAATGGCAACATGTGCGATGCTGATGCCGGTACTTCCCCTAATCAGCAGCAGCAAGAAGATCATGAGTTCATGGACATGATGATCCAAGAAGCCAATGGCTTGCTGCTTCAAGATGATCTCTCCAGTGGTGATCCGTTATTGGCTTGTTTTGATCAGCGGCTGGCAGGGCAAGAAAATGCCAGGCTGTTGACAATCCAGGAGGAATTCATGGAGGAGAAGAGTAGTTTAAGCGACCTCATCGTCGCCGGCGCCAGGGCAGTTGAGGCACGGGACTCGATCAGCGCCTCGGCCATCTTGTCCAGGCTCGACGGCCTCATCCATGGCGTGCCTTACAGAAGCTGCAACCATGCAGCTGTCAGCTGCTCATCATCTGACCATCTAGCGTGCTACTTCGCCAGAGGCCTTCGGTCCCGGATCTCCGGCGAGGTCACCGAATGCCATCCGTCTGCTGCACCGCCGGCGCCGGCGAGCCGGACGCCGGCGTACCGGATGCTGCAAGAGTTGTCGCCGTTCATCAAGTTCGCTCACTTCACCGCCAACCAGGCCATCCTGGAAGCCACATCGGACGACCCGTGCGTCCACGTCGTCGACCTCAACGTCGGCGAGGGCGTCCAGTGGGCGCCACTCATGTCAGACCTCGCCCGACACGGCGGCAAGACGTTCCACCTCACGGCAGCAGACGACGCGGACTCCGACGCCTCCGCCGCCGCCGCCGCCGAACGGTGGCTCTCGGAGTTCGCGGAGTCACTCGGCCTCCCTTTCCAGTACAGCTCCCTCCGCCTGAGCAGCGAGGACCTCCATGGATTCACGGCGAGCTGCAACGCCGGTGGCGGCGGCTCAGTGATCGTCTCATGCGACACGACGGAGAAATCTTACAGCTCCCTGATCAGGTTGCAGAAGCAGCTTCTCGGCACTGTCAAGATCCTGCAGCCCAAGCTGGTGATCCTAATCGAAGACGAGCTGTTCAGGATCGACCGAAATCTCGCTCCGTTCGCAGAGTTCTGCGGCGAATTGTGGCAGCACTTCGCCGCCATGCTGGAGTCCTTAGAGAGATGCTTGTGTGACGGCGGCTACGGCGCGTGGCTGGGGCTCGTGGAGAAGGAGACGCTGGGCCCAAGCATAGAGGACGCCGTGGGCCAGTATGAGCCACTGACAGGTGGGCCCTGTGCTGAGCTGGAGGGGCTTAGGGCTTGTGAAATCAGCTGCTTCAACGTTGCTCAGGGCAAGATGCTGGCTGGGCTCTTCAGTAGAGGGTTTGGGGTTGTTCATGAGGAGGGCAGGCTTGCATTGTGCTGGAACTCTAGGCCATTGACGTCAGTCTCTGTATGGAGTCCTGTATCTGTGTGAACTGAAAAGATTCAATTGTCACTTGGTCAGTGACTTAGTGTATCCCCTTTACTATTGGAACACATTTTGTTATAAAAAAGTTTGCATTGCTACATCACACCCCAGGCATTTCTTAAACAAAAATTACAATTTCGCGGCGAGTACTAGTGTGGATCCAGGACTCTTTTCTCAAACACAAAGTAGAGCTGCGTATCATTGTACTTATAGAAGTGGCTCCGACACTATCGATGGATGGTGGTGGGAGAAGATAATGCAATTTTATTTCTATCATATGCCATTGAAGAGGGGGCACGCACACACTGTGACACTGACACACTAAATAAAATTGGACCATTTTCACACTCCAGTTGTTTTGCTGCCACACCCTACCCTCTCCTCTAAACATTTTTCCCATTACCCTTAATATATTTTATCCTACTCACTCTAGCCCGCAATCCATAATCTTGGCCACATTAGAGCCTTGACAGATCCTGGTAAGAAATGGAGAAGACACAAGAGTACTTATATCATCACCATGAATTGGACTATTGAAGCAACGACTGCGGTTAGCCAAAAGGGGGGTTTCGGGGGCTAGAAGAAACACTTGAACACAGCTCAGCTAGTCAGCATCCTGAATACATGTTAGTAAAATAGACAGCTGGTTTTCACTTTCACTTCTTGGTAATCATTGCATGGCTTTCCTGTGTCGAAAAGGATTGTGCGGCAACAAACTTTTAGCTGTATATATTAGTATCGAAACTTTTGTTTCCCTGCTATCCATGACTGGGCATCCGTTGTAACTTTCTTCAGGTGTCAATTTCACCAGAGAAAGTTTCATGCAGGATGCAAAGACTCGATCAACCATAGCCGGCTGGTTAATTACATGTATGCATGGGGCAGGCTGATGATTTTACCGCAGCATCAGGTCATCTCTAGTGTTTGTTTTCCTCTGATTGAGCCACTTGTCGCGCTGTCAGGCTCTGTTAAAACGAGGCTTTCTTGAAGCCAAGCTATGGTTTTTTCAGGTGGTTCCAATACGATCTGGACCTCTTGTTTTTGGCCCCCTTTGAAGGATTCCCCCCGCAAGTGCGATGTGACGTTCAGGTGGCACGAACGGTATCCACTATAGAATAGAAGAGAGTTCTTTTTTATAGGACAATTATATAGTAAGAGAGTTGAGCAGGGGAAACGACATGGGCGATACCGAAAAGGCAACCCCTCCTGGCTGCTACCAGCCTACCATACTCTCTTTCTGCATATGTCGCTGCTGACCTGTAATGGAATTGTACTGACCTGATTCTATATCTTCCGTCGATCGATGCATTGTAACTTGCAATTATGAGTGGTGACCACTTCTCTGTTCTGTATTTCTGTCTGTCGTAGTGCCGCCCATGCAAGCTGTCCATTACAGGATCGGGGCATGTTTCTGACAAAGAGAAAGGACAAGATCACTGCATAATGCGGCATCATGAGTTAATGACTCATACAGATTACAGCATCGATGGCATTGATTATGTACCTTTTTTTAAAAAAAAATGAATCGTCTGTAGATTTTGTTTGGTGGAAAAAAGAAAGACATTGTCAGCGTTTTCATTGAATCTATGTAGATTCTGATGGGAGACAAACTTATACTGCACCCCAGATTACTGCATTCGGATGCACAGAATGGTTTAAACAAAAAAAATATTATTTTTATGTTGGTAGGACCGCATGATATAATGTGGGTTTTTCTAGAGAACTGCAGTTCTTCTTGAACAAATTATTTACAACAGACAATTCTTTTTAGAGACATTTACAACAGACAGCTGAGTGAACACTACTGTTCGGGGTCGTCGGGAACAAGACTATGCTTTGGCCCATATGCAAACCAACCAAAGCCCAATCGGGGTAAGACTAACGAACGGCCGAGTAACTCCCTCGCCTCAGACAGATTTTGGGTCCAGACTGCTGGCTCGTCTACCTCTATCAATTTATTCCCGTATACTCAACTGTTTAATCGTCTATGCCTTGATTTCATCATCGACTCAGCTTGCTCTGCATGAAAAACCACTTCTCCGCATTCCACAAGTGATGTGGTTGATGGCAATCACTACATGACTCTGCTTTCTGTATGAAAATCGCTTCTCCTGTTTATGCCTATTTCAGTTTCAGCTTGATGAATCCTGTTTTCATGAACAGTTCTAGTAAGGCCAGGAGATAACAGATAAACAGTGTTATTTGCAAGGTCCAGGCACAATATATCTGCCTTGGCCAGGCTAGAAACATTTCTAGACAAAGAGATGGATGGATTATAGCACGTGAAATGACACTATTGTTAGGTTCTATGTGTTGGTGTGGTCCACTGACAAACCTAATCTATAGGTGTCCGGTGGTTCAGCTGCATGCAACAACTGAACAACCCAGCAAAAACTCATGGCTTCATCCTCTTGCATTGTATAGACTGATCACTGGCCATATGGATAAGATCATAAGAAAGAAGCTGCATTCCCTTCCTATATATGATCATACCCATGCTTACTAGTATTCACATGTGCACAATCCAAACAAGAGTTAGGACAGGCAAAGCTGGGTGAGAACTGGGAAGCGTTCTCGATCACGGAGATTATAATTAACAATCAAGGGCTTGGTCCATTTGTAAGGTCTCGATTAATTTTTGCAGAAAGGAGTGTTAATTGGGACCAACCAAGATTAGACCAACAGACATGGAGGGTAGAGCTAGAAAAGGTTGCACATGATTGTGCAAGTTGACTGCAGCAGCAGGCCTCACTCATACACCCCTCCTCAAACTTGGAAAGGTACTTCCATCAGAACCCTTCCAAATTTCCAGTCTTCCCCAACTCCCAACCTGCTTTTAAGCCTTCTCTCCACAAATGGATAACTATGGATGACACTTCACACTGCTCTCTCTCTCTCTCTCTCTCTCTCTCTCTCTCTCTCTATATATATATATATATATATATATATATATTTTGTGCACATAAACTGTGACCTGCAGGGTAGGGCCAACACTCCACTAGGTTGAAAATGTACCAGCATCACTTGTTGCCTCACTCAACAAAACCACATGCTTGAGGCTTTTATTTACCTTTACCAATGAAAGGGAAAGGCCTGGAAAAGACTTTGTAGCATTTCAGCAGCTTTCACGCACAGCTTCTCACATCTCAAGTGCCTTGCAGCCACGGCAAGGCAATGATGTCTGAACTTCTTGTTGTTTCTTTGATGATTGCTTAGAAGACCCGATCGGGCGTACTTGGCATTCCTACACCTTTGTGGATAAGGTTAATTTTATAAAGCCATCCATCGATGATCGATGATCGCCTTATCGAGAAAACATTGTCTTTTAAGACATTGTCTTATAGACATCTGCTTAATTAATTCATCCTTGCTTAACATGCATGGCCTCTTCATAAAGATTAGGATGTCTTGCTGGTATTCAAAAGGACCATACCTTATCAGGTTTGACTGTTAACTATAACGTTTATATTCACACTCTGTCATGTACCACGTATCATGAAAATAATAATGAGGACGTGTGCTGCACAATTCATGAAGGATACATGCATGTCTGTAACACAGGGTGTGAATAGCTTGAATAATTTCAAGCCATTCAAGTTGGATTCAGTACTAAAAGATTACATAGGTTCTTGGGTCTTCTAAGAAGTTATGCCTCAGTAGTCGGTGATACAAAAAAAAAACAGAACTAATTTTAATCAATCCATTTTTCTCATGTTTACTCCCATGATATGAGATCACTTCTCCCAAAAAAAAAAATGGTGCTGCCCTCAAGTGCACACCAAGAAGGGTGGCATCCTTTTTTGCTCAAGGGCTAAAAGGAAAGAACAGGAACTGATGATGGATCAACTAATGGCCGACAGCAGTGCCCCTCGAGTTCCAGGCTTACGTAGCCTACTACCAAGCCATCAACCTCGCGATCATGCTTTCTTTTTTTGAGCAAATTCTCGGCAACGTGATGCGTGCGTCCATCCAATCCATCTCTGCCGCAGTACGTGTGTCCCGTAAGCCTGACCAAGTGTTGTGTTGCACGCTGCAATAATATGGTTCACCCTCACCCGTCAAAAGATGCCCCAATCCAAGCCTCAGCTTTCACTTAGATATTCCGTAGATATTATGCGACCTTGATTATTTTTCCTTATGCTCGCTTTGGGTACGCGAATTCGATCTATGTGGTATTATCTTACATGGATGTCAATGTTTTTTTTATTTCATTTCACTATTATGAAATAAACAAATTTATTTGGATTTGACAATGACTTTTCTTTTTAATACAAAGATATGCAGCATCCTAAAAAAACACATGCTGACATATATCTAAAGTTTCACTAGAATATCCGTCATTCTGCAGACCTTGAACACCCTCTAGTTTCGGGAGTCCCTTGTCCTTTAGTTTCGGGAGTCCCTTGTCCTGTGCTTCAGTACGCCGATGACACCTTAATTCTCCTCCGTGGAAACTGCAGTGCCACCTCTGTGCTTAAGCGAGTCCTTGAGGACTTCGCCCAAGCAACAGGCCTGACGATCAACTTTCACAAATCCACCTTCATTCCATTGCACTTGACTGATGATGAGTCTACTAGAATATCCGATATTCTCGGTTGTCCTATCTCTTCCTTCCCACAGCCTTACCTCGGCCTCCCTCTCTCTCCAACCAAGCTGAACAACGCTGATTTTCAGCCTCTGGTAGCCAAATGTGACAGATACCTTTCCGGCTGGCGTGGCGAACTCCTATCTTCTGGAGGCCGTCTTGTTTTGACCAATGCCATACTGACTAGTCTTCCAGTCTACTGGATGTCCTCCCTTCTGCTTCCCAAAGGCATCCTGGATGCCATCGATAGGCGACGGCGAGCGTTCCTCTGGACTGGCGATAAGACTTGCTCTGGTGCGTGTTGTCTTATTGCTTGGGATAAAGCATGCCTGTCCAAACTAGAAGGAGGGATTGGGATTAAAGACTTAGCCACTCAAAACCACTGCCTTCTCTTGAAATTCATCCACAAACTTCACTCTAGCGCCTCCCTTCCCTGGAGGGATTGGCTTCTGCAAGACATTGAGTGTGACATTGGGGATGGACTCCCTGACGATTCGTTCCTCCGTCATCTTCTTGCTGCTGAACTTCAACGCTATCGAGCCCTCACCCGTGTCCGCGTCAACGATGGTGCTGCCACCTCGTTTTGGTTTGACGACTGGCTTCTCGTCGGGCCTCTCTGCTTTAGGTTCCATGCTCTTTACAGCCACGTCATTCGCCCTCACTACTCTGTTCGTTCTGCCTTGACTCCCTCTTTCAACTTGCGGCTTCGACCACGGCTAACTAATGCTGCTGCTCGTGACCTCTCTGAGCTAAGAGATCTTGTGAGTAGCGTCCTGTTGAATGTTGAGACGGATGAACGGGTTGTTGTCTGGGAAGAACAAACAACTACTTTTTCTGCTGCAGCTTACAGGTGCCTTACGTCAACAGGAGAGCTTGATAGAAATGGTGGACGCATTTGGGCGACATGTGTGCCTTCCAAGGTGAAGTTCTTTGCTTGGCTTTTCTGCAATGACCGCCTGCCTACACGCGCCAACCTCCTTCACAAGAACATACTATCAGAGACTGAGGCAACATGTCCTCGAACCTGCGGGGCTCAGGAAGACGGATTTCACCTTTTTTATGAGTGCCCCGCAGCTCTCTCCTTCTGGTCGGCCCTTGGCATCTCAACTTCAGGAAGGACCATGGTGGATCCTTGGAATTGCACTCTGCCTCCTGATCTACCAACTGATGTCTGGGACAGTGTCTTGCTAATGCTTCTATGGCGTCTGTGGAAAAGCCGGAATGAGCTAGTGTTCCGCCATGAAGACTCTCGTGTCGACAAGGTGCTGAGGCTTCTACTTGGTGATATCGACATATGGAAACATCGCTTCAAAACGCCAGCCCAAAAACAGAGCTTGGGTTGTTGGCGTGCTCATGTTAATTATGTTGCCCTGCATTGTACCTCTCTCTAGCTGCTTCCCTGTCTGGGAAGGCCTTAGCTTCTTGTAAACTCTTTGGTCTAAGACCAACACTTTCGTTAATGCAGTAGGTGGGGCGCCTCGCCCCCCACGTTCTCGAAAAAAAAAACATATATCTAAAGTGGCAGCTTGCTTTGACAAAACAGACTTAATAATTACGAGACTACAAGCTTATAATCTACTAATAAGTTTTATGCACAAGCAGTCAATTCATTCAAAAGTTTTAATATGATAAGAAAAAAGTTTAAAAATGTGAAAAAACAAACTGAATGTTTTAAGGCAACGTATCCTATGTAAACCAACCTCTCTATGGAAACTATATAAACTAAAATCTGGACCACACGATGTTGATCCAAAGGTGCGACCAGATCAGGTGGGAGGGGTGATTTGCAAAAACGTCTTGCAAATCACCCCTCCCACCTCCCCTGAGTTTTGCAAATCACCCCTTCCACCTGATCTAGGCGAGTCCTTGGATCAACATCGTGTGGTCCAGATTGAAGTTTGCATAGTTTCCATGGGAAGTTGGTTTCCACCAGATATGTTCCCATGTTTTAATCAATCTAAATACTCCTACCCATTTCTAAAACTATATTTTAAATTAATTAGCTTGTTCTAAACTCATATATTTAAAAACAGAGGTCAGAGGGGAGGGGACATTTATTAAGCTTTTGAGTGTCAACTCATAAAAAAATTTCGGACCACAAAACATTGGCAATATACTTCATCATATCTTCATAACCTGGAGTACATTTATGTTATAATTACTTACCTTCCATTTTGTGTTTATATGTTGTGCTTGTGTGAGAGATAGCCACGAACATTAGATGTGACTTTTTTAATTAGCTGATCGTTGCAACATTGAACCTGCAATCATCACTTTAATTAATGGACCAAAGTATCTTGTTTTGATGCGATTTGTATAAAGAGATCTTGCTTTGATGTTAAGGGCATATATGCTTGATGATGTCACCGCACATCAAACTAACAAAACAATATATATTGAAACATACTTAGGACTAAGCAACTTAGCTTGCATGCGTAACATGCTGCAACCAATGCCACCTTGCTCACCCATGCCGCCTTATTAGGCATCGCATATGTGGTGTAATCCCCTCAATCCATACTTGTTGAGAGGGATTACCAGGGAAATCAGTTTGTTTTTCACTCGCATCCACATATACACTCGGATAGAATGGTAGTATTGAAATAAAAGTTTACATAGTAACCTCCCTGTCCTCCCCACCAAATGCTGCAAACTGCAAAGAATATGAATATTACATCCTGGAATAAATGTGGGCTCACAAATTACAAACACTTGGTCATAAAGTATGGACAGTAAAGTATCTCTCGAGTTGGCTGACTCTAGATAGTCCTTGGCACCCTGTCTAAATGGGACGTTTTCTCTGATTAACATCAAAAGCACAGATGAAAGGTCAAAAGTTTGGTCTAAAATTATAGATTAAGCAAATAGAAAATAAGATAAGTTTGCAACATAGTAATAAATAGATCTGTATGATCATTGAAAACACTAGACAAAGTAGATCTTGGAATCATTGAAACTTGGCAAATCTTGGTGCACTTAAGGTGACGAATGGAATGGAGGATGTGACATGCTTGCATGAGAATAAGCATGGACCCCCAAAGTGAGATCCATCAGCTCAGGTTCTCCCCTTCCCTCCCACTTTAAGGAGATTCCATCCAGCACTACTATGCCTGGTTCTAATCCACATTATGGATAAAGGCAAAGAACAAGGTTTAGAGACATCAATATCAAGGGCATGTTTGTCATTTCCTTGTAAATTCACATCGACCAACTAAAGGACTTCTCCTTTGTCTAAGGACTCCTCCTTTGTCTCGTCCTTTCAGCTAAAAAAGTTCATCTCAGGAGTGATGAAGGGAGCATGAGAAAATGGAATATACTAGGGTCTCAATGCAACTAAGCTAATGCTGGGACTTGGCTCGCCTATGTTGATATAATTTGTTTTTATTGTACAACTACTTCAAGCTTAATTTGAATATCAGAGAATGTGCTTAGCATCAAACTTGAGCAACCCAAGAAATTTCTTAGTCTTATTGACATAGTTGATGTGCATTTTAGGCCGCCAAATTAATGTTCAAATACTTATCCGGTAAACACACATGAAGGGTAATTTTGAGAATCTCAATGTCACATGGCTAATTATATAGTAGAATTCAAGATCTGTATAGGCCTAATAGTCTCACACTGATCTTGGTAACCCATTATCAATAAGCTAACTAACAACTGAGGTAATTGTTTAATAAAGTTGCTACAATATAAGCCACATGCTTCTACGTTTAACGGACAATTTAATCACGGTTTTGTAATGATCATAGTAGGATGAACCATTTTCAATATCTAATTTGGATATTTTTCCAACAAGAAATTAGTTTGCTTGGGTATTACATACTAAAAAGGAAATATACTTGTTTGGTAAAAGATGACATGTGCCTAATAGCAATACTCTAGGAGTTTGCATAATATAGGCACACTTATCTTTCTGTTGCAAGTAGCGTCGTTTGTTGTTATACTACAACTATTTGCAATAATGAATGTCTGAATTATTGGATCAAAGAATGATGCTTAGGATCATCCTCGACCGAGAGTACCAGACACTAGAAGTTTCCGGTTTCAGCTGAGATGTTGATGTTTTGGCTTCATCAAAATGGTCTGACAGAGAAGAGCCTAATACCCATACCAAAAATAAAGTAAAAATAAACTATTACTTATCGGCCACTTGTGAGATAACAGTTTGACCAATGTGCTCTATTTGCTACTTCGGTTTTGACTAGTTCCCTTGATAACTAAAGTTATTTGTTTATATTTAATACATAAGAATCTCATTTTGGTTATGTTAGGCGCGAATTTATTGATACCATGGCTCAAAGTGACACTACAATATGCTAATGATATTCGCATCCACAAATCTTCGTTATAATAGCCGGGGCTACGAAAACGACTTCACTTAGTCTAACCCCCGGTGCTCTTGGAGATTGTTACTTGATCTACTTGCCGCTAAAATATTACTAGTACTAGTAGAGTGCCACCACTGCCTAATGATCTTTTCAAACGTTGTTCTTGTCCCATCTCATTATACTAAACGCAACACGGGCCCACCAGTCATGTGAACGAAACCTTGACATACAACTTCGTGGCGTGCACGTAGCAGCACCCGCTCAGAAACCACTTCCCGGTCCGCGCAGCCTGCGTAAACTCCCTACACCACGTCGAGCGTGATCCTCCCACTGACACACGGTCCCACCCACGCTCCGAGGCATGAACCGCGTCCACGGTGTACAGAACAGTCCTGCCACGCGGGCGCGCATTTCGCAACAAGGCCCCCGTGGTTGGGGACATCCTCGTGCCCGCAGCGCGCTACGAGAAGACGCTTTTGCCCCTCAAGCAGCCTCGTATTCTCTTCCTCATACCTCGCGACTGTCTTAAGAGCTCTCCTCGTCTTCTCGCACTCCTATCCTTCTCGCTCGCCTTCGACAACTGCCCAGCGCCCCCACCGCCCGCACGCGAAGCTTCTGGAACACGCGAGCGAGCTGGCGGGTGGGAGTGGGAGAGGCCCCTGTCGGCGAGGCGAGGCTAAGGAGTAGTAGGGAGGGGCGGCGATGCGGGGCAGGTGACGTGCAGCGCGGCGGGGGAGGCGCGGGGATGGTGGCAGCAGCAGCGGCGGCGACGGTGGCGGCGCAGGGTGGGCCCAGCGTGGTGGGCGTCGAGGAGGGCGTCGGGGAGAGCTCTTCCCCTCCAAGGGAGGAGGCTCCTGTGCCCTCCGGCTCCGGCGGGAGCGGAGGCGGGGGAGGCGCCCGCGACATCTGCGGCCAGGTGCTCGAGCGCCTCGTCGCCGATGGCCACGCGGAGGCGTCCGACCCTGAGTTCCGCGAGAAGCTCGTGGCCCATTTCGGGAGGCTCCCGCACAGGTGATCCGTCATCCCTGCCTGCTTTCGGCTGCCACATCTTAGGTTCGATGTGGTTTAGAGCTCGTGGTTGTGGAAGTCCGTGCTCATTGTTTCGGTCAAGGAGGGTAGCGTGGTCGTTTGGGCTTGGGCTTCTAATTGGGCATCGCGAAACTTAGTAGTGAGTTTCGTCTTGGCGTGAATTTGTGGCGTGTTTGACCTTCGGGTTAGCTCCCACTGATGCTTGATAAGCTAAGAGAGTGTTGTTTGACTAGGCCATGGAATTTGAGTTGACTCGGTACTGTTAGCTTCGGGAGTCGGGACTGGATGTTTTACACTACTTTTATGTTGGAATGGTGCCTAGCAGGCCGCAGCTGTGTCTTGCTCTATTTTGATCTAGCATGTTCTGGGATTAAGCTAAGGTTGCAAGCAAATGAAGTAAATAGCTTTGTTAATTTCACTTGCTGGTTGGGCTTATTCTGTACAGGAAAGGAAAGCTTTGATCCTTTGCCTGAATTAATCTTTCAGTTGGTTGTGCTTCTTCGGATCGAATGTTTGCTCTTCTGGGTGTATCTTTTAAATAAAGAAAATGGATTGAGTTGAGGCATAATTGGCTGAACTTTGTGCTAGTTGGAAGCATCTATTTTAGATCTATGGCAGCAGAATTTTCTGAAATTAGCAAATATTCTTAAAAGGATTCCAGAGGGCAGCATGACACTACAATCACAAACTAGCACCTAGCGTTGCGTTCTAGTTTGCCTTTGTGTTGATCACAGTAGTTAGAAACTGATGCCTTCACCTTGTAGTCTGCTTTGTATTCTTCGCTTGTGGGTTGGTTCTCTTTTATGATAGTCATACCTGCAAAGGAAGCTCTTAGCTGCAGTCACTATTTGTGGCCTAGCATTGCTAGGTGGATCAATTAATTCTTTCATTGTCTTATCTGTATAATCGTAATGCTAACATTGGCTCTTCTTTTGTTTTCTCATGCTGTAGCTATCAACTGGATATCAATGTTGACAAAGCAGCTGATGTCTTGGTCCATCAGAACGTCTTGGCAGAAGCAAAGGATCCTGATAGGCGCCCTGCATTCCATGTCAAATTCTTGAGGGTAAAACTCTTTCTTTGCTGGTTGAGAGTTAGGACAGTTCTGCAAGTAACTATATATCAATATAACTGCAGTACCTACTTTTAGTGGCTAGTGGTTGCAAATTTCTTTCATTTATGCCAAAGTTTGTTGGAAAAAACTGGCTGTGACAGCTTTCAGGGTTACCATATTTTCACTACAGACGAAGCAGCCATTTGGTGCCAAATGAATAGATGCTTGGTTGTAACTATATCCCATGCAGTATAGCTGGTTTGTGGAATAGAACGTTTGATGTATAGTCATGTTTTTTTTTATGCATAGAGCAAGGGGTGTTGATATTTTGAAGTATTAAGGATAGTGGGTTTATAAGAAATACTTACCATTAGATAGGGACATAGGGTAAGTTTGATATTTTGAAGCTAGAAGGAATTTCACTTGCCAATTTTTTGGTAAGGTAAGTTTTATGGATAATTTTGTGGAAATTTAACTATGATTAGATAGTTAATATGTAACTGAGCAAACTTGCTTGTTTTGGTTTTGTGGTGCTAAACTGTTAATGTGTATTTACAATACACTTGATAACTTGCTTGCAAAGTGTGAAGAAGGGATAATAGCTGGCTTTGGCTGTTATTCATGCAGGCCCAAAACCTACCTTGAGCTGTGCCCAGCTTACTACCTGCTTTTTTGTTCATGTGATTGTAACTCATAGTATGTTAGGGATTTGGAAGAAAGGTCTGTTAGCTTGTGATTTTATCTTTTCCTCCATCTCTTATTGAGGCTTAGTGTTTTCCAGTGCATTAATGATTGCTTGTCTATAGTATCACCAATAGAAATTGTAGTTGTCAAATTGACCCTAAACTTTGATCAAAGATTGAAGATATGGATCACGCATATGACTCCGATGCATCTGACGAAGGGGATGATGATGGTGATGAACTCTCTGTAAGGTAGATGCCTATGATATTTACTGCTTCGAGAGATTTTTGAGGATCCCTAAGTTGGAAGCTATATCTACATGGCTAGTAACACAGTAACATACATGTGGTTCATTGCTTTTGTAATCTGTACTAAAAAATGTCTTGCAATGTCTTCACAACTTATGATTCTACCACATGCTTGGCTGTACATCTTATAGAGTATACAACTATATACGCATCGGAAAAAGAAAATCAGAAGGCATGCTAGATAGTCAATGCAAAAAAGTAGACTGTGTATATAATAAGATGTACATATAAGAAATTTCCTTATGGTTTAGGCTCCAATCTCTAGTGAATTTGGTGTGCCCAAAGTCATGGAGGATCAAAGGCCCCGTTCTTTTGTATGCATAGAAAAAAGTAGCTTTCAGTTTTATACAAGCTCCGTATAGAGCTCTGTAAAAATGTACAACCCAAAACTTCTCATGCAACAGTTAGCTTGGTCTGATGAGCAATGAGCAACCTTCTTTATCGCATACTTGCCCATTTCCTTTGCCTTCTAAATGTTGCATCTTAAAGGCTGCAGCCCTTAATACGAATTTATCAACATTATAGTTGTCTTCAATTTGAACGTTGGAGACGCACAGAGGGATGCTGGATTTTGTAGAAAAGTACACATTCACTCTGCGTGTCAGATAAATGAGCAGACGTAGAATTAGAATACAGTTACTTTTCATTGGTGTCTGACATAATCCATCCCAACCAGCTGCTTCTGCTCCCAGAAAAAAAAAGAATTGCTCATGCATTAAAAAAAATACATGGACAGCTATGACATGCCCAACAGCCCAAGACAAATATTTAGCAGAAAACATTAGTTGTGAATGTACTAATCTTGACTTTATACTAATTTGACTGTATATTTCACAGGCAGGATACGCAATATACTCACATTCATGAGGTGGTTTTCTCCACAATTGACAAGCCAAAGCTCCTTAGTCAGGTCAGAAGTGTTTGTGCCTCTTAAACTATCCTCAACTTAGTGATACATTTTTGCAAGTAATAGCATTTTTCAATCTATAAAGCTTTACCACTCATTTTGTCATGCTTGATTTGTTTGATAATTGATATATAGAATCTAGTTGGAGCACTTCTGGTTAATTTATATCCATCCGTACACTCAAGATAAGAGTTCTGAAAGTAGCTTTTTGGCATTCAATCATGTATTCATTTACACACTGTGGTGTACTGGTGTTAGTAACAGGTTGTGTCACTTACAGCATAGCATCTGACTAAACATATTTTGCCAGCTGTTTGTGCTGCTATCTGACATCTAAAACATGTTTTGCCAGCTTTCTGCGCTGCTATCTGACATTGGACTAAACATAAGAGAAGCACATGTTTTCTCAACCCTTGATGGCTATTCTCTTGATGTTTTTGTGGTTGATGGATGGCCCATTGAGGTAATATGTTAGGCCACCTTATTGTGGCATTGGTTTAATTGTTGCGGAATTGATATACTGGGGCTGTTCCTAGACTTAGCCTCCCAACGTGCTCGAGGCTAAAATGATTTGCTCTTGTTAGCACTGCCCACTCCCAGCATAATGTTCATCTTGGGTGAGGACATCCTTAGCAATATTAACCAGTGCACATTAAAATTTAAAACGGCAGATAATTTTTCTTTGCTACTAAATTATCTAGTGGTTATAGCTATGCGCCTCACTGAAGTAACAAGCCTAGACTTATAAATTTGGTAGAATTTTTTAGCCCTACAGTACCTCCATGTGCGTATAGAAGCAACTTGATATTCCTGTTGCACAACATGCAAAAGGTTTGATCTGAAATCTGCCACAACCAACTTCCATAGCTCATAGTGGATCAGTCAAGGGGTCATTCCAAAGTCCAAACCCAATCTGCTTCCATCCGTTGTTACTCGGCCATACTTACTGAAAGATTACCACAATCTTGTTGTTCTGCATTAGGTGTACAAAGCTTTGCCAAAATATAGTGATTCCTCATCAACGTTGATTTAATTCGATATTGTTTTCCTAATTATAATTATGTATCTATTATTGCCTCCCAACCATCAGAGATGGAGCTTATGTCAATTGATTAGCTAACACGGTCTGGTTCTATATTACTCCCTCTTTATCACAATACAAATCCTAAGCCATCATATGTGTATACCAGGGAGGCTCCAAAATCTGTGGAAGATTGATGGGAAATTACAACAAATCCCCCTATTAACTACAATTGCTTATGCCTTTTCACATTCTTTATCAAAAAAACATGTTCTTTCACACTGTTAAAGTAGGACTAATGAGTGGCAAGGTGGACCTAACTGCAGCCATGTTTTCTTCCCTGAACTTAAAATAACAACTCCTGGGTAATAGGACTTATATTGTGAAATGGAGGTAGTATCTTATTTCTCAAATGTGCCCCCAATCAAGCTAAATTTACGATTTTATGATCAGGACACTGATGGCTTGCATAAAGCACTGGAAGCATCCATTTTAAGAAATGAGGTAATTTTTTAATATAATTCATATAAAGAGATTAACTTATGATTTTAGAGTATTAGGCAGGTAGCACCTGGCCTGCCTTTGGCTGATTTTGGGAGACTATTTATCGTTCCATTGTCCAAAACTAACGACACATTTGCTGGTTCTTTCTGAACATAGGGTTCATGGTCTGGCTCATCTCATTCCTCAGCAGCTGAAAGAACACTGCCCTTCCAAGTTAAAGGTGGCGAATGGGAAATCGACAAACGGCTTCTTAAGATGGGAAGCTTGATTGCTTCAGGTTCTTGTGGGGACTTGTGAGTCAAGTTTATACTTCTGATAACTTAGTTGCCGTATTCAGTAGTGCGTTTTTTTTTTTATTGTGTTATGCTTATGTGAAGGTATCATGGGACTTACCTTGGTGAGGATGTAGCTGTTAAGGTTCTAAGGGCTGAGCATTTGAATAAGAATGTTTGGAACGAGTTTACGCAGGAAGTATATATTCTAAGGTACTCTATCTAACAAATTGTGGGATCACTTACGACTTGTGATGTACTTGAATATCCTATGTCCTACTTGAGATTATGGTTGAAATAATTTAGTGACTCTTGACATGTCTTCACCTTCCACACTTTCCAGAGAAGTTCAACATACAAATGTTGTGCGATTCATTGGTGCATGCACAAAACCACCGCAATTTTGCATAATTACAGGTGAGATGTATGTAGCATCTACTGGATGTAAGAAACCTATATTGTTCGTTGTACAGAAAATCTTATCTGAATATGTGCAATGCAAAGCCCTACTTTTATATCATTGGCCTAGTATAACTTGCAGCCTTTAAGGATTTCTAGTTACTTGCTGAAACCAAACTTTCCCCTTGCTTCTTGACTGATGTCATTTGCCTCTGGTAATACTCTTTTAACTTTTTTCTTAATTACCTTGCAGAATACATGTCTGGAGGAAGCCTGTATGACTTTGTGCACAAGCAGCATAATGTCCTAAACCTAACCACTCTCTTGAAGTTTGCAGTTGATGTATGCCGAGGGATGTGCTACTTACACGAAAGGGGTATCATCCATAGAGACTTAAAGACCGCCAACCTGTTAATGGACAAAGATCGTGTATGCATTGCCAGCGTTGTGCCATCTGTATTTGGGGGGCTTGAGGCCACGCATCATATAAATATTGTAAATTTGTGACAAAGACTGACTAATGACTAATGGGTGATTTTGTTGTTTGTTCCTCTAGGTTGTAAAAGTGGCTGACTTTGGTGTAGCTCGGTTCCAGGATCAAGGTGGTATCATGACAGCTGAAACTGGAACATATAGGTGGATGGCTCCTGAGGTACAGCTCTATTTGCTGGAGCTGTGTGATTCTATATTAAAACTTGCCTGACATAGAAATTCAAATATTCTAAATGTTAGTGTTCTAAAAGGCCATATCAATACACTATGTTGCTGCCCTCCACAGGAAAAACACTATGTTGCTTAGTTCGAGATACCAATCAGTCTATTATTCATAATACTTAAAGTCAAGAATTCGTATTGCTGATAAAAGCTTCCCAAATTATCTGATTCAGTTACTAGTAAAGAGACAAAAATAATGCACTGCTTTCTAATAAATCTATGGTGCTATGTGTTTAGGTTATAAATCATCAACCCTATGATAACAAAGCAGATGTATTCAGCTTTGCTATTGTTCTTTGGGAGCTGATAACGTCTAAGGTACTGCCGCACTTATTTCTATGACTAGTTATAGTTCCATAGCACAATTCACAAATGATGCAGCATCATTGCAATTGCTGAATCTTGTTTAAAAAATTATTTCTGATGCTTCCAGATCCCATATGATACCATGACCCCACTCCAGGCGGCTGTTGGTGTTAGACAGGTGGGTAAAAAGAGTAGTAGTTATATCATAATACGTGCACTGTGAAATGATCTAAATTTACCGTCATTCCAGGGATTACGCCCAGGGCTCCCAAAAAAGGCACATCCAAAGCTGTTGGACTTATTGCAGGGATGTTGGGAAGCCGATCCATCTAAGCGGCCTGCTTTCCCAGACATCCTAGCTGAGCTAGAGGATCTTCTGGCACAAGTTCAGGTATATCCAAAAGCACTCACATTTGCCTCTCCTCTGGAGAGACACCCTAAGAAGTAATGAAACTCTATCCAGTTTGTTCATCGTGACGCTACAATGTTCTCCACCCCTTGGACAGGGAGCTTCAGGAAAGATGGTCCAAGATCCAGCTAATAACTTCAGCACGAAAGATTGACTCCCCCTGCACATACCTGACATTTTTCTCAATTCGGTGATTTGGCATATTTAGGATTCGGGTCACTAATTATGAGGAATGTAGCATATCATTTTTTTTCGGTTGGTTTGCTTTTATGTACATTTGAACAACCATCTCGGGGCCTAATTTTTTTTTGGTTCCCTTCTCATTGTTCTTGCATAGAGGAAACTGTCAAGGCCTACGAGTTTAGCTTGCGTACCTATGATGATTTATCACTTACAACGAGGGTTAATGTTTTTTTATAAACTGCATTTTCTTATGCCTTTTTTCCATTTCCAAGAGCGAGAAAACATAATGTTATATTCACGACGGGTTGAAGCTTTGGAATGAACCGTGGGAAATACAGTTTGGGTAGGAGAATTTAACCGTTTTGTTGAAATGTTGTGGATTTTAGGAGGGCTTGAGAGTTTAACTGATGTCCATGCTGTGTGGCCAAAACCCAACGGCATGCCAAGCCCAAAAGAGACTGCAAATCTTGGACCAAACTGATACTTTGGCAACTACGTTCATCTCAGATGTGGAAACGAACATGTACGTCTCAAATATCAGATTTCCACTTACAGTCCAAATGTTCAATTTTACCAAGCCGGAGGACAGGAAAGTCGACTCAGGCACACAATGAAGCTCCTTTCCAAGGATCAAACGTGCAATGTCAGTTCATTTGTTAAGCAAAAGTTCCATAACCGGTTATAACTGAACCATTTCCGCCTTTGATCTAGAGGGCTTAAAATCCGATCAGAGCAAATGCTCAGACTACCAATGCCAATATGTTCCGAGAAAAAAAAATGGAGGAGGGCTATTGCATAGATAATCACACACACACAAATTAGAAGCTAATGGTTAAGTTCATGCGTTGATAAGAATGATCATCAGAGTGATGCATGCATTTGCTCGGGTGCCCGAAGACTTAGGCAAAATAAGGCAACTTGTTACAGGTCCAGCAAACAAAAGCAAAGTTCTCAAGACAAGCAGGTCCACTTATTGGAGTTCATGAGCAATGAAACGATGGACTGTCCAACGAAATCACACATCCAACCTAGCATCCCATTATCACTTGAGCTTGTCAAAGAGCTTTGGTGCCACCTGTTAACACAAGTTTGCTAAATGAATTGCTGACAGACTGATCAAAAGTCAAGATTTTAATTTTTAAGTATTCAACACACAGGCGATACTTACACACTTGTCGACACACGACCAGTAGTCGAAATATTGACCTGTGCAGTGTTTCTGCCCACTTCCATCGTTCTCAACTCTCTTCACACATCTCTGCACACAAGGTTGCATTACATCAAGCGCACAAGCTTAGCAGGTATACTTCACAGGAAAAACCTCAAGTCCATGCTAGCCAATACTGACATAAAACACTACAGTGGCTCAAAATTCAAGCTCAGTGTTTTGGCTATAGAAGTTTGATGAAGGATAAAAACTGGGAAATAAATTATGGTAATCAGATAGAATTCAAATAGAATGTTTGTATGATTATATCATTCATAATTCAATGTTGTGCCATTTGAATCGAAACATGTTGCTGACAACATAATAACAGAAACTGCTACAGGACGACTAGACAGCATAAGTTGACTCTGGGAATGCCAAAAAAAAAAAGGAAATATGGATGGTACGAGGATCTGTATGCACAATTTATAGCATACTAGGTCACAGATTTGAAACCTGTACCTTCTAGCAATATTTGAAGTAAAGCTTTGCATTATTATATAACCATGAACTGATGCACAGGAACCATGTCAAGGTTAGTCCTCGCTTTGTGATTGGAATTATCGAATCAACCTTCTAACTTCTCTAAGACAAATAGACACACCTCATAATCATACAGTGATTTTACACATAGCGGCTTGCAACGTTCCTCAAGGTAATTCTTCTGATCAACAGGTTCAGTGTCCGCCCTGGCAGAAATAAACCAAGCTGTTACAAAAACCACACGGCATGAAGGAAAAGAAGATTGTTTTCAAACATTTCAAGTGTATAATCCAAGACATGAACCATTCTTGTGCAACACCGTTCAACACTGCATGCTAAAGTGCTACACAGCAATACATTTAATCAATACAATAGGTGCAACTATGACATTCCGAAGCTAACAGGGTGGCAACATTAAAATTCAGTTCCAGGAAGATTGAGAACAATAGATACATTGCTTACATGAGCAAAAAAAATTGCATTTACATATGGAAATTCCAATTAGTTGAACCTTCTGAAGCCAGTTTATATGAAGTTCTGAACCCAAATTAAAAACATTTGGAGAATTTAAGAGCAAATGCTAGTTGCAAAATAAGCCCGTACACACGGCTTATGGCATCTGTCTCCTGATTATGAAGTCACACACTAACTACTCAGGGGGACGGAATGGAAAATGATTTTATTCATCTCAGCAAATCACAATTCCCAGGGGGAAAATGAAAGAGTTGAGCAGATTAACATGAACACTGATCTTGCACCCATATGCAGCAAGTCCAGAAATTTCAGGTCAGAGGCATCTTGAGGAGGAAGGAATGCTGAACTAGTGAACTGGTACTTAAGAAACATGCCGTAATTCTAGCTGCCGCGGATATGCCGAACGTCAAAATGGGCAATTGCGTCGCAAATTGCGCGGCGCGTGGGGATTGGAGTTTGAAAACGATCAGGAGAGGCTCAAAAGGGAGTAATCTGCTCGCGGCGATAGAATATGTGGGAGAGAACAACAAATTTCTCTATTTCGCTCCACGGATGAATAAAAATGGACGAGAATCGAACAAACTCCGTACACGGGCACATATCATACACTGATGCGCAAAGAATCTACAGAGAAAGAAGGATACCGACATGGCAATCGTAGGATCGCGACAATATCCTTGGTCTCGTGTGCCCGGTGATCGCGAGAGTCCGATCCGGTGGTGGGTTGTCTAGGGTTACGAGAGAGAGGGATAGGAGACGCCGTAAGCAGAGGGGGAGAAGAACGACGACGGAAAGGTTGGTCGTTTCAACTGGGCCTTTTTTTGGACTTCCCAGATTGGTAAGCCTGGCCCAAAAGAGGGAATTGAGCCCAACGTTGAGTACGTGTTTTTAAATTTTTTTTTTTGAGCTCCAGAGGTTTTCGAAAGAAGCATCAGCAGTGAGGGAACACTCAATCACTCATGACTCATTAGAACAAAAAAAAAAACGCATGAAGATGGACAAGCTCACACGACTGAGGTTGGCAATTCATCATCGTCCAGAGTAGACTCCATAGCAGGGTAGCAGCTTTCTCTCGTTCGTGACAATGCCGGCCGTGTAAAAGCAAAGCACATCGCCCGTTCTGATATACTTGCGTGCGTGCACATGGGACCAGGGGACCTTGCAGGCTCTAGCAATGCGTGATCCCACGAGGGAGCAGATCGGGAAGAAGATCTTGTTCAACGAATACGAAAGAAAAAAAAAACATGGATCGAATGTTCAGTTGGGGGTTTACGGGGTGTCTGGTTCTCAAAGGCTCTAAAGCCTCTAAAGTAATCTCTGTATCACATTGAATGTTTTGATGCCATTTGAAGGAGCCAGTAACGACCTGTAAAACTCCGTTTCCGTTCCATGACGGTGCCTCCGCTGCTACAGGGACGATACGGTGCGCACGGCCCGGGAGGTTAGGCATCTCTTGGACACTGTGTCGTCGTGGCCTCGTGGGGCTGGGGTGGCGTGTACGACGTGCTGTCGCAGATCGATCCTAGACACAGGCAGGATCCATCCGAAGCGAGTACCGCCACGTGCACGCGTGTGCCACTTGTTCCAAACGAACATGGGCGCCCACTAGTTGCCACAGTACGTAACGAGCGAATGAAAAGACGGTGCTGTCGTGACCTCCCCCCTACGCTCTCGTCTCCCGGCAAGGCAACGCAACGCACGGCGTATCCGGGATCTGCCTACCTGCCTAACTGCTCGCCGATGATGTTCGTTGATCTCATTATCACCTTTCTTGCTCCAAAATGAAAAGAAGCATCACATTCGCTGGCTCACTTCACTGTCATGGCATCCGTCGTGCGAAACACTATCAGCAACTCATTGCAACACAGCTCACGGCCAGACCCTGAGTGTCCATTATTCAAATAAACTTGATTGACGAAATGATTCAGGCACAACCTAGAAAAAAATGTTTTTTTTTTGGATCAATCAGGAAGAGAGAACAAGCTGGACAGGGTCATCGAAAAGGAAACACCTGGAATGGGGTGTTGGTTCGGTGAGCTGGGCCAATGGGAGCCAAGCGACCGATGGCCGCGCCCGTACTGCCCTGCCGAGAGGGGTCCACGTCGATAGATCGGACGGTAGGTGCGCCCTCCGCGTCGTCCATCGTGCGGTCCAGCTTGTCCGAGCATCTCCTCCAGCTCATTCCAGCCTCAAGCTCTCTTTTCCAATTTCCTTTTCTTTGGTCCTAGAGTAGATCACTGGACGCTGGTACTTCACGTCGAAGGAATTTGCAATTCTCAGTCGTGTACTCGTGTATGTTGTCACCATACAACGTTTGATTCGTAGATTAAAAGAGACGGATACCTGCAAACCAAAACTTGAGATGTTTGAGTTGACTGACAGCGCTAAGGAACTTCTTTACGAATTATCCTAATTCCTAAGGAGTTATTTTTGTTTAAATTTTTCCTTGCCATGCCCTGTTTTGAGTGGTGTGTTGTGGTTTGCTCTGTTTTGCGTGGCCAGCTAGCCATGGACCTACTGCAAATAATTTCTTCCCAATTGAAGTTTATTCAAATAATGCTTTATTTTCATGTCAGCCCCCTTTCTAGCCCGTGACAGCCGGAGCTCAGGGGATGCATAACTGTCTGAGAGATTCCCTTTTCATTATTTTGCTTTGATTGCAAACTAATTTTAGTTGGCACCGATGGCCTAAATAATTCTCTATGAAGTGTCCTCCACGTCTCCCGAAAGAAAAACTGCATATGGAATGCACCCCCCCCCCCCCGTTTTTTAAAAAAACTGACTATATTATCTACAAACTTTGCTAAAAACCATTTGATACCTCTTTTTAATGTAGAAGAAAAATAATTCTATGTATTTTCCATAATTAACCTTTCTTATCAAATGTGGCCGAAAGGAAATGTTAGACAACGTAAGTAGCTTGAAAATCACTAATAACTAAAAAAATAAGCACATAATATACCTCAAAGATCTCCATTTGTGCAAAAAAAACATGGTAAATACGAACTAATCGTATTTTACTATTTTTTTTGGAATTAATACGTGCCAAACATCTGAAATCGTATTAATTCATTTTATATATGTATGGAAAAAAATACACGCCTCGTATTTCAAACCGTATCTGTGTCACGGACGACGCATCAATCGAGTCCACGTACCACCCATCCCTTCCCCTCCCCTTCCCTTCCCACACAGCCCAGCTCTTGTATAAACTCCACCACCCCCAAGTCCTCGGGGCCGAGCACGCCGCCAGCCAGATCCAGCCACCCTGCCTGCCGCCGGAGCTCCGCCCACTTCGCCGTCGGCCCCTCGATCGGTCAACAGCTCCTCTTGCTGGTAAGGAAGCACTACCTCTCTCTGTTTTTTTTCCCTGTTCGGCGGTTCCGTTCCGCGGTGGATGGATCTCCCCTTTGCAGCGAGTGAGCTCTCGAATCCGAGTCCTGAGTGCTCAGTTTCGTATAGCTCCCCGCGGATTTATTCTCTGCGACGCGGAGTAGTAGTTGGGAGCAGCCTTTTTTTTTTTTCAGTTTTTTCTTAGGATTGGGACGAAAAGGTTTATGGGGAACGAAAAGGTTTATGTGCAACGGCAAATGGCAGCAAGCCGCCTCAGAGGAAGTGGTGGCTTGCCTGTAGGATTTGTTGTAGGATTAGCGTTGATTAGCTGGACTGCTGGAGTACCCGTCTTATGTTTGAATCTGTGTGGTGCAACAGAATAGCTAACCAGATGGCTGACGGCGAGGACATCCAGCCCCTTGTCTGCGACAATGGCACCGGCATGGTCAAGGTTTGTGCTGCTCCTTCTCACCAGTTCATACGAGTGTGTGGTCTGGAACTCTCAGCACTGACCGTAGATTTTTGTTCCTGGTAGGCTGGTTTTGCTGGGGATGATGCGCCGAGGGCCGTCTTCCCGAGTATCGTTGGTCGCCCGCGCCACACCGGTGTGATGGTGGGAATGGGGCAGAAGGACGCCTATGTCGGCGATGAGGCCCAGTCCAAGAGGGGTATCCTCACCCTGAAGTACCCGATCGAGCACGGTATTGTCAGCAACTGGGACGACATGGAGAAGATTTGGCACCACACCTTCTACAACGAGCTCCGTGTCGCGCCTGAGGAGCACCCTGTGCTGCTGACTGAGGCCCCCCTGAACCCCAAGGCTAACAGGGAGAAGATGACCCAGATCATGTTTGAGACCTTCAATGTGCCGGCCATGTATGTCGCCATCCAGGCCGTGCTTTCCCTCTATGCCAGTGGACGCACAACAGGTGTATGACTGATTATCTGTTTTCGTGAAAGCACATTTTGCAGTGTAAGGTTTTTCCATATTGGCTGAACTAATGTTTGTTGTTCCTGCAGGTATTGTGTTGGACTCTGGTGATGGTGTGAGCCATACCGTGCCAATCTACGAAGGGTATGCTCTTCCACACGCCATTCTCCGTCTTGACCTTGCTGGACGTGATCTCACTGACAGCCTGATGAAGATTCTTACGGAGAGGGGTTACTCCTTCACCACCACTGCTGAGCGGGAAATTGTAAGGGACATCAAGGAGAAGCTCGCCTACGTGGCACTTGACTATGAGCAGGAGCTTGAGACTGCCAAGACTAGTTCCTCTGTGGAGAAGAGCTATGAGCTGCCTGATGGGCAGGTGATCACCATTGGGGCAGAGAGGTTCAGATGCCCTGAGGTTCTCTTCCAGCCTTCTTTCATTGGTATGGAGTCGCCTGGAATCCATGAGACCACCTACAACTCTATCATGAAGTGTGATGTGGATATTAGGAAGGACCTCTATGGTAACATTGTGCTCAGTGGTGGTTCAACCATGTTCCCTGGTATCGCTGACCGCATGAGCAAGGAGATCACTGCCCTTGCACCAAGCAGTATGAAGATTAAGGTGGTGGCACCGCCTGAGAGGAAATACAGTGTCTGGATTGGAGGGTCTATCCTTGCCTCCCTTAGCACCTTCCAACAGGTCAAGATTACATTGTTGCTCAGCTATCAAATTTATCTATGCACACTATGTTTTTTTTTTCAGTATACTAACAGTATGCTCTGATGTTTTTATATGGCAGATGTGGATCTCGAAGGGTGAGTATGATGAGTCAGGCCCAGCAATTGTTCACCGGAAGTGCTTCTAAGCCCTGGATTCATTGTCTTTCTACTTTATTGGGGCTGTTCTTTTGTCGAGTCCTTGCCATGTAAGCTACTGTGTTTGAGATTGCTGGGGTTAAATTGAACTATATTGCCGGATTTGTTGGTTGGGTCAAAATCATGTACCTTTTAGACTGTTCAGTGGCTGCTATATTCAACCAGTGCTGAATCATGCTTGTGTGTTCGAGTTTCGCTTTAATGGCAAATTTGGTGCCGATGTTAAAGAGTATTGAACCATCTACTAGCATATTATGTAATAGTTCTTGAATTAACTCGTTATATTTCTCTTGTACATTCATTCTGGGATATGACTTTTCAGTGGCATTGCGTGTTCTGTGCGTTTCCGACACATATTAACAGTGCCCTTTTATGCCGTGGCTCCAAAAATAGACTCATTGGTGTCTCGTTACATCTTGAGCACACACGGGTGCATGGAAATGATTTCCATGATCGCTTGATCTGCATGTTTGGCTATTTAAACCAGTGTGCTAGAATTGCTGTAGATTTCTGAGTGCACATTCTGCTGCTTTGGTTCATCTGGTACTGAAAACATGGCACGTTGGTGCCATTGATTTCTGAATGTGCATTCTGCTGGTTTGATTAATCTGGTGGTACCCAAGACGTGGCATGTTGGCGCCACTGATTTTCTGAATGCATCAAAGGCAGGAGCATGCTCCTGTACTTGGAGAACATGGGCTGTTGCTTTGTGAAGTGGGGACGACGAGGGAAGAAGCCTTTGCTGGCTGTAACTTTTTCATGTGCAACGGTGCAACCATTGATTGCTTCATGTGGGTGCTGGACGCCCTTTGGGTTGTGACTTTTGTTCAGTTCTATAGCAGTGTAGACTTTGATCTGCTTATATGCAAGGGTTTGCTCCTTTTTCCCAGATCATGTGAATTGTGATTTGTGATGTGTCGATTTAACGTATGCTTTTCGCGTGGTCCTTTTTGACGTTTTTTCCTGGATGATATGAGTTCAAGCAGCAGTGGTTGCTGTTGCTCGAGTTTTGTGGTGCAAGTTCACTTGAAGTTGCACACCACAGAAGCAAGTGGAAAGCTTGGATACGTCATACGTGTGGATATGGCTCATGCCAGAACTTGTAAAGTTGTAACGAATACATAGCCTGTCATTGTTATGTACGGTGTAAGTTTGTGTGGCTTGGCTCGCTATCTTTTATCGATCAATCAGCGATGTGTGGCTGATAAAGTGAACCGTATTTGCTTTCATCTCCAATCCGAAACGTGAGGTCTAGTTTGGATTCTATCTTTTGAAAATGCAGGGTCCTAAATCCTACGCTGCAAAATTCCTACTAAATTCTCGCATCCCAGACCCAGAGGTAGCTTGGATCACCACAACACATCTGGTGTTAACAGGAAATATGAAACGAGGATGAATGGGAAATTCAAACTCTATTCGACATATTCTTAAGGATTTATGAGAAGTAATGTTGAGAGCATTGTCCCAAGGTGGGCCAAACTGTAGTCTCACTTGTAGGCTGGCTCTAGGTAATCTCACTCGCAGATTTTTTTTTATTTTACATTTTCAAATAATAAAGAGCCTAAGAAAAAATTTAGAGCTATACGCATGAAACGGCGGCATGCGTATAGCTCTACAATATTTTTTTAGGGTATTCATTTTTTAAAAGTAATAAAATAAAAATATCCTCTCGCAGGCCTCAACAACGAGGCCCAAACTCTTCAAAAATAAAAGCCGGCCCGCGCGTAACAATCAATTGTGGCAGTCCGGTGCCTTGCTTGCCTCTTCCCTTCTTCGACGCCGCCGCCAATTCGCCATGACTATTCCTCACCGGCGGCGGCACTCATGGCAATTGGCTAACACCGTGCAACTAGGGTTAGCTGTGGCAGCAAGGTTAATCTGAGGGGCTTCGGTGCATGACGCAGCCATGACAAACCGTCTCTCTCTCTATGGCAACGCCTTCATTCTCCACTGCCACGCTGCCGGTGCTGATCCACCTCCTGCGCGGCGCCTCCGACCTCGCATCCGTCGCCGCCACCCACGCCAAGCTCTTCAAGGCCGGAATCGCCTCCACGCTCGCCTCCTCCAACCATCTCCTCGCGGCTTACTGCCGCTGCGGCGCTATGAGCAGCGCCCGCGACCTGTTCGACGGAATGCGGGAGCCAGACGTCGTCTTCTGGACGACGCTCATGTCCGGGTACGCTGCCTCCGGCCGGTCCAGGGAGGCCTTGTCCCTCCTCCGCGCCATGGAGTTGAGCGGCGTGCAGCCTAACGTGGTCACCTTATCTACGGCCGCCAGCGCGTGCGCGCACCTCGCGGACGCGGGGCTCGGCCGGCAGGTGCACGCCCGCACTGAGGTCGCCGGGTGGTCGGGCAACGCCGTCTTCGCCACCGCGCTTGTCGACATGTACGGCAAGGCCGGCCGCGTCGAGGACGCGCGCGCGGTGTTCGATGGCATGGCTGCGTCGGAGAGGAACGCCGTGTCGTGGGGCGCGATGCTGGCTGCCTACACGCAGAATGCGCTCGGGAACGAGGCGATCCAGCTCTTCGCTGAGCTCAGGACAAATGGCAGAGGTCTAGCGCCCAATCAGTTCATGCTGTCCAGCGTCGTGAGCGCATGCGCCGGTGTGGCACGTCTTGGCATTGGCAAGTGTGTCCATGGTGAAGCTCTCCGGCTTGGGCAAGGAAACGACGAAGTGATTGCAGTGGCTCTGGTTGACATGTACTCCAAGTGTGGGTGCTATGAATATTCAAGAAAGGTGTTCGACAGGATTGACCAGCCATCCCTCATCCCGTACACTTCTATCATCGTCGCAGCAGCAAAGTATGGCCATGGGAGGTGGGCACTTGCTTTGTTTAGCGAGATGGTCGATCGTGGTGTACAGCCAAATGATGTCACACTGCTTGGCGTCCTGCATGCTTGCAGCCACTCTGGTCTCGTTGACACGGGCCTCCAGCTCCTCCGCTCCATGCAGAGCAAATACGGCATTGCTCCGTGCCCCAGCCACTACACATGTGCGGTCGACATGCTCGGCCGGGCAGGGCGGCTCGAGGAGGCATTCGAGCTGGCCATGGAGGCTCAGGTTGAAGGCAACGAAGCTCTCCTACTGTGGAACTCCTTGCTGTCAGCTTGCCGGACACATAAGCGCCTGGACCTAGCAACCTTGGCTGGCCAGAGGGTGCTAGAGTTCAACCAAGATGTAGCTAGTGGACTTGTACTGATGTCAAATGCATATGCTTCGGTTGGTCAGACCGAAAACGCTGATGCTGTACGGTCAGGCATGAGGCGACACGGCATAAGGAAGGATCCCGGGTGCAGCTGGATTGAAGTAAAGGACACCCCTTATGTATTCTATGCTGGCGCCATATCATGCGCCGGTGCAAGGACAGACGAGGTTCTGACATTGCTAGACGAGCTGGAGTGTAAGATGAGGGAGAGGGGTTACAAAGGGAGATTAGGTAGAGCTAGAGTATCTGATGGTCATGAGGATGATGGGGATGAAGGGAAAGGTGTAATGGTCGGAGTGCACAGCGAGATTTTGGCTTTAGGGTTCGGTTTGCTGGTTTTACCAAAGGGGATGACCATCAGAGTGATGAAGAATCTGAGGATGTGCTGTGACTGCCATGAGGCGTTCAAGCTGATTAGTGTCATTGTTGAGAGGGAGTTCGTGGTGAGGGATCTGAATAGGTTCCACCATTTCAAGATGGGGTCATGTTCTTGCAACGACTACTGGTGATTCAAGATTGTAATCGAAGCGGTTCTGATCTTTCTGCGTAAAGGAGGAGAGATAGTATTACCTTGGTGTAGATTTTCAAGTGACCTTTTTTTATAAAAAAGAAAAAAGAAAAAAAAATGTGTGCGCGTGTGACCCAACCTTGGTTCTGAGTTTGCTCTGTAGCTGTGTTCTGTCGTGAACTCACTCACCAATCACCATGCGCACGAAGATGGCCCAGCAGCATATTTGGGAGAAGACTAACGGAGATGCCATTTGAATTGGATCAGAGAACATTAGATGATGAGAAAAGGGCCTTGGTTCCTTTTCTTATGGGGCTATTGGGTTTTTTTTTAATAGCAGTGACACGACGGCAAATTAACAAGCATACTCTTTGACCCGGTGTGTTTCTAGTGTTTAGAATTTAATCCTACGAGTACTGCACTTTTAGCTTATGAATCAAAACTACTAATTGTCTAAAATCTATCTACAAGTACACTCAATTTATCCCACAACTCACACAGAGACCTTAGGACCTTTATTAAATACAATTTTTGCAAGCCATCGTCGTTACCATTTTGGCCTCTCCTTCGTTCTCATCGGCATAGACATGTCATTTTTTTTCCTACGATTTTCTCCCATTTCAAAGGGGGACATCCAACCAAACCTCACAGGAGCGAATGAGCGATGCTAGTTGCACACTTGCTAGTAGAAAATCCACCCGTGAGTGACCAGTGGACCTGGCAACCAACCGGGCCATTCGGACCAAGCTGGCCGCTCGGACTAGCACGCGAAGAGTCGAGCCCGACGCCGCCCGGTCCCTCCCTCCGCCCGCCGCTCCTCTTCCGCCGCCGCCACCGCCGTTGCGGACACTTCTCCTCTCATCTCGGTGCAGTTGAGTACGGGGTGAACATCCGCCGCCCGGGCGTCGATTGATTCGGCTTCATAATTTGTTTGTCGGTGAGTGATCCTAGCTTGGCCTCCATGGATCCCCTTGTCGTGGGACTGTGGGCGGTGCTTTTGTTCTGCCAAATCTTTCTTTCTCTCCATCCGTTCAGCTGGGGATTTGTGAGCCGCGTGGTTTGATTAGGTCTTGCTGTTTAGGGAGGCACAAAATCAATATTAGCTGACACCATAGGTCTTTGGTAACCCAACCAAGGCGGCGTCTGCAGTTTATTCTTCCAAAAATGTTGGGGTTTTCAGCTGAAATTATGCTGGGCAAGTATCCTTTTGCTCCTCTGTTGATCGTCTGGCGCGTCGGAGGCCTACAACACCCCGCAAAATGCCCACTCTGGTACCAGGAGGAAGAGACGACTCAGCACCTCCTCATGTACTGTGTCTTCTCGCGGCAATTTTGGTCTTTTTATTCTGGGCGGATCCGGTATGCATTTCCTGATACCATCGTAAGGTATTCCAGGAAGACATCCAGAAAAGGGCTCGATTCCCTGGTGATCCTCTCAGTCTGTATTATACAGTAGCACCATAATCGTTTAATTTGTGTGCCTTTGACGGATGTCAACCCTGGGTGCAAACTGTTGCACAGGACATCTCCGAGCAGGCTAACATGTGGGTTTCTGGCGGGGGGCTAGGGGACTACGGAATACGGACTGCCCTTCCGAGCTTAGTTAGCTGGGTTGTCGTTTTTTTTTTCTTTTGCAAAGGCGCGAAAGTAATGAAAGGCTAAATCCTGCCATGGATTCGATACGTAGTCGGTCTGTTTCTGTCTTTTGATACAATGACACATCTCCTGTATTTTCGAGAAAAAGGTATTGCAAATTTGATGCTGTTGAGTTTACAAAAGTATTTACTCCTCTAGGTGACTTTTAAGGTAGTTCTGCTCTTGTTATGTTATAAATAATAACTGACTGATTAATAGGCTGCTTTGTTTGCTGATGTTCTGCTGAGTGAGCCCATGGTTTGTTTACTGATGTAGAGATGGAATTGTGCTGAACTGCTGAATGTGTCCATTGTTTCCACCTTAGATAAGTGCATCTAATTCTACTTAAAAAAGATAAGTGCCTCTAGTAGAGTAATTTAATGAACCATCTAACTCTTTAATCATAAGTGGGTTATTTTGGTTACAACGATATAGATTCATAGTTATTTTATTTGTGATGTTTGGGTTCTTATTAGAGTACTCATGTAGTCTTATCTCATATGTGTATTTTGCTCAATCTTTCGCCTGGATTATTTCCTCAGGTGGGGTTGCAAGACCAATAAGGCGACAATCTCTGTTTGCTTGTATATGGTATTAGAAGGGAGTATTACTGATTGCATGATCCATTGGGCAAAATGGAAGGACATAACCTACCCTCTGCAAACTTGATGCAAGGAGCACCTTATGTCAATTTAGACTCGCATCATAATCACATGCAAATGCACCCTCCAAACTCTGCAAACCAGGGCTTCAACCACTCTCAGATACCCAGCAATTTCCCCATTCATTTGAATCCGGTTACAGATTCCGACCAGTTGTCTGAGTTTCAATTTGGAGAACATGGCAAGGCCAATCACCACCACCACCCACACACAAAGAATAGCATGAGCGACGATGAGGAACATGGCATCAATGAGGATGCCACTGATAGCCAGACTGGCAAGGGCAAGAAGGGTTCGGCATGGCATCGGATGAAGTGGACTGATTCAATGGTTAAGCTTTTGATTACTGCAGCATCTTACACCGGGGAGGATCCAGGAGCTGATTCAGGAGGTGGTAGGAGGAACTGTGCAATGATGCAGAAGAAAGGCAAGTGGAAGGCCATATCAAAAGTTATGGGTGAGCGAGGCTGCCTTGTATCACCACAGCAGTGTGAGGATAAGTTCAATGACCTCAATAAGAGGTATAAAAGGCTTACAGATCTCCTTGGTCGGGGTACTACTTGCAGAATTGTGGCGAACCCAGAACTTCTGGATGGCATGACTAATCTTTCAGAAAAGACAAAAGATGATGCGAGGAAGATATTGAGCTCTAAGCACTTGTTCTATGAGGAGATGTGTTCCTACCACAACAATAATCGGTATAGTTTACCTGAAGATCCTGCACTCCAGCGTTCATTGCAGCTCGCTCTGAAGTGTAAAGATGAGCATGATGCGAGGAGGAGAGCGAGTGGAGATGCTGATGAAGATGATCAAAGTGTGGACACTGATTATGAGGAAGAGAATGATGATGAGCATCCTGTGGTGCATGTCAATAAGGGGTCCCTGCCTATCCATAAAAGAATGAGGTACGTGATGGATCAGGAGGATGCAGGTTTCGGTAACTCTTCCAGCTCACATGACTTTAGCAGGAGATCTGATCCCAATAGCATTACAGTGGATATTAACAAAGTTTTCCCAGATGGAACTAACTTGGCTTTGTTGCAAAAGGACTTGGCTACACAGTCTGCAGAGATTGAGAAACAGCGATTGGAAATTGAAGTTGAGGCGCTGGAGCTTGCAAAGCAACGCCACAAGTGGGAGAGATTCTGTAAGAAGAAGGACAGAGAACTAGAAAAGATGAGGTTGGAGAATGAACAAATGAAGATTGAGAATAGACGTTTGGAGCTGGAGGTAAGACACAAGGAGTTGGACCTTGAACTCAGGCTAAAAGGAAATGGCAATCAGGCATGAGATGATAACATCTACTAAATTGCAAAGACTCACTTGCAAGACGGTAAGCCCAATGTCTTTGTTATCACTACCCATGGAAATGATTTTGAGTCATTTGTTTTTTATCTCTTCAAAAAATCCTTGGTATCGCTGTCTTTATAATTTTTTTTAGTTCTCTATAGATGTTAAAGAGTAAGTTCAGCAGAAATTGTAACAGCAATGCATGCTTAGGGAGCCATGCCTTTGGCTTTGAGATATCTTGGCTGATGTTCACTAAGAGTTACAGTGGCTTTAGTGATTGATTTTTGTTATGCTTCTTAAAATCCATGCAAACCATTGTATATTCACACTTAAAAATCGATTTCCACAGAAATATTTTGTTTTCGTTTTAATGATGTGGTGATTGACATCCACAATAAAGTCAGAAACAGCACAGTAGAAACTCTGCATGTGTTGCAAGTAGACACTTGACTGAACAGTCGATGATGTTTGCTTCCAAATAAAATGGCTGAGAATTTCCAAAGCACTTCACTCGTTCGTCTGGCCATCTTGAAGGAATGCAGAGCCCTTCTCTGCGCTATTGTTATTTTAAAAGAAGAAAGAAATAGCTCGATTATATATTCTTTTTTCTATTTCCCCCCTTGTTTCAACATTCTGTAACTTTACTGATGCACACTAGTCTAAATTGCTGGAATCTTTGATGAAATTTAGTCATCTCATATTTACATTGCAGACTTCCAACAAAACTTAATTTGGTATGTCCTTTTTATCCTAGACAAATTTGTACTTTTCTCAACTATTCCCAATCCTTGTCAATCTACGTGCTAATGTAATTAACTAAGAACAAAGTCATACGACCCAACTAGTAATGATATACTCCTATTCTCTGCCTATACATGATTGATCATTAATAAACTGAGAAACAACCTATTCTCTGCCTATGCATGATTGGTCATCAGTAAACTGAGAAATGACCTATTCTCTGCCTATACTGAAGCACTGTTGTAGCATGTGAATCTGCTGAATGCATATGAAAGCTATGTTTTTTTTTCTCCTTACTGTGATTTATGTAGTGGGGAAATAGAGTGATGGCTAAATTTTGTGGTGGATTTTTCTCAGTATAGCATAGGGCTGTCCATAAAATGTATCCTGGTACAATGCAGAAGTAACACCAAGAACTTTCAAGCACCAGAAGCATTTCACGTGTAATTTGCTGTCTTTGTTCAGTTTGCTTGAGACAGTCAAGTTGCTCCATGTGCTGATACTTGATAGTGGCGTTATGAAATACCTTACTTACACACAGGATAACTGAAACGAAGTCTATAGACTGCAAAGAATATGCTATGGTCCACACCGACCGTGTCAATTGTCATGAAGCTATACTGTTGTCTGATGCCAATAATTTTCGTATATGCTAGAACACAATCCTAGTTTCCCCCTAATTTTCTTGTCCCATTGGCCCTTTCAGGCTGCTGATGGGTGGCGTTCAATGTTAGAGTACTGTAAGAAAGTTGACAGAGACAACATCGACCAAATCGTCTCTAGGGAGTTGCACTCGAGAAGAAAAGTGTTTCATGACGCCAAATTTGGTTCCGTCCAAATTTTGCTACATTCTTTGTACTCTTATATTGTAGCATCCGATTTGTATCGTAGCTCTGAACTCTCTATGAGTGCCACGGGCTGTTATTTTGTCGTAAATTTCCGCGTACAGCTGTAACAGATCATGTTGTTCATCTCGAATTTCAGCTGCCATTCAGTTCAGCCCTGCTGTATTCATCAGTGTGTACCGTGTAGTTCCTTCCTCCTACATTCAACTGGGGCGCCATTGCACACCTTACCTCCTCGATCGAATCGAGCTGAGGCCCACAAAAAATTGCACAGACCAATTCCGATTCGTTTTACGAAAACGAAGGTAGAATCCAAATCGACCCAGAAAAAAGATCTGAATGCTACAGCACGAATCTTCAAGACAAGAAGCCGCGGTAAAAATAAGGCCCCGTTTAGTTCCTATAAAAATATACTATTCATCCAACTTTTCACTATTCATCCCACCCCTTCTACTCACAGAACACTATTCATCTACAGTGTTTTTTTGGTGAACAGTGTATTTTCGAGGAATCTTTCCCCTATCTAAACGCACCCTAAATAAAAACAAATTTGTCGCTAGTTTTGTGGACAAGGGCCACCGGGTGTAGTTTTTGCGCAGGCGCTGCAGCTCCTGTCCTGGCAACGCAACGCATCGCACGTGACGTTCCCCCGCAACACTTGTCCAGCCGCCACCACTTGTTCTTTCCATTCCTTGGCTTCCTCCTCTTCCTCCTCTCGTCGCCTCCTCTTCCTCCCCCTTTCCTCTCCCCCGTTCCCCACCCCCCGGATCCGCATTTCGCCCCCGCAATCCGCGCCGCGCGGTATCCCGTAGCGGCGGCCCCGCGCTCGCCGCGCCGCCCGCTCCAGTCTCAGGTTCGTGCCGCGCGGATCCGTGCTCCTCCCCCTCTGGATGCGTTTCGCTGGTTCGTGGCGGATTCGTGCTGTCGGAGTGGGGGTTGAGTCCTCGAGAGGTGGGAACGAAGGGCGTCTAGCTGGGACGAGGTGTATTTTATGATTTTTATTGGAATTCAGCGGGGATTTGCTGGAAAGGCCGCGGCTTTCTCTGTGATTTGGGCTGAGAAATAGCGGGATTTGGGTGCGGAGACATGGTTCGTGTCATGTAATTTTGTGGGATTATCGTTAGCTGCATTAGCTGAAAGCGACATAATGCGTGGGGCACTGCGAAATTGTTATATGTGGGTATGCATTTGCAAGTCTTTCCATTGTGGCTAGTTTTTGTTTAGACTCTTGAGATTGATAGACATAAGAAAGTAGGCGTCTCAATTGCAATGTATGTTGAAACATTAGATTGGAATTAATTGGCCCTGTGGAAGTATATCCTGTTTTCTGCTATGAAGACTTCGTATTATGGCTATTACTTTATCCAATCTCTACTGTGGTTTCGAATCTATATATTGGATTATGGGTATTGGGTGTTGTCCCTGAAGTTTTGATTGAAATAGATTAATTGATATGTGTATGGCTCATTCTGGTGTGTTATTTCCTACCTCTTTTTTCTTTCGATTTCTTTCGAATGGGAATTGTCACACAACCATCTCTGAGCTAAACATCATTTCCAGCTCCAGTATTTATCTGATACATATTGTGGACATGACATGACAAACCATTAGCTGAATGACTCATTCTAATATCACCTTTGTGATTATTGCTATATTGTGTTGGCACATAGTATATATGAAAAAGGGGAATAGGTTCTCCCACATTCAAAGTGAATGATTGTACCAATTGATTAGAGATTATTATGTGATGAGCTTCAATATTATAGAAGGTGTTTTTCCCCCAAAGTTTTGTCTCTGTTTTTTTGCTTTTTATGTGACTTGAAATAGCAGTTAGACGTATCACTGTTCTTAGCAGAGAGGAATTTCAATGGCTAATGCTAGCTTTGTTATTTTTCTTGCAGGCTGATCAGTTTAGTTCATCTAGACTGTCATTACTTAGCACCTTGTTCATACAATCATTGGTGGAAGTTTGATGTTTCAGCACAACTGTGTTAGATAGATGTCGTTCCGCAGCATTGTGCGTGATGTAAGGGATGGCTTTGGGAGCTTGTCTCGAAGAGGGTTCGAGGTAAAACTTCTGGGCCACCGCCGAGGGAAATCGCATGGTGCTGTCCATGAGTTGCATGATCCAGCCCCGGTGATCCAGAGCAGCTGCTGGGCAAATTTGCCCCCTGAATTGCTTCGAGATGTGATTGAGAGGCTGGAGGCCAGTGAAGCCACATGGCCTAATAGGAAGAATGTAGTTTCTTGTGCGGCTGTTTGTCGAACCTGGAGAGAGATGTGCAAAGAGATTGTTAAGAATCCAGAGTTTTCTGGGAAAATAACTTTTCCTGTGTCCCTTAAGCAGGTGATGATACTCTCTTTGGTCCCTCCATGTTTCATTTTTTGTGATAATTTTACTGTAATTTATATACATATTTGTATCCTTACTGTGACTTCTAAATGGAAAATGTTATTATTAAATTAAAGAAAACAAAGAATACTGATAAACCACACTTTCTCTGCTCGCTAATACTGTTTTTTTGGCCATATTCAGCCTGGCCCTCGAGATGCAACCATTCAATGCTTTATCAAAAGGGATAAATCTACCCAGACATACTACCTGTATCTGTGTCTGAGCACAGGTAGGCCTTTTCAAATTATATTGCTGTAATTTGTCCCGCATAACGGCCATTTGTTCTTGTGCAATTCTTGTAGACATTTTTTTTATAAAGCAAGATACATAATTGCATAAAACAAGAATAGGCATGCATTGTCCTTATGGTATAATGAGCCATGCTTGAATGGCTGTATGTATGGTACCATTCACCCCACTATTCACTAGATCCTGGTATGTTTAGACCTTCTGTACCAGCATAGTTGTCTTGTTAGATTGTTATTTACATACACCAATGTACTATAACATGGCAGTCTTTTGTGCATGCTTCTGCTGATCTTCCGCTTATTTTTCATGTTCAGCATGACTAGCATTCTGGACTGCCTATCTCACAAATATAGAGCCAATCGCCTCATTTTCTCTTGCGGAATATGCACTCTGTTTTCTTACCAAGAGTAGTTCTGGCAACTGATGCTGTAAATTAAAATCATCGATGGTTTCCATGCTGTTTGCTTTGTATGCGTTTTTTCCACTACCATCTGACCATGGGTTTAGGGGATTCTACATACATTGATATGAACAACCTATCTTTCATCTGGGTCTAAGCATTCTTGAACTGATGTTCTTATCAGTTCAATTGCTGGAATCCAATGAATTTAAACATTTACACTAGCCCTGCTGGTATTCTAGCACTCGAGGCTAATAACATAATCAATTACCAATACTAGGAATTATGATGTCAACCATTCTCTGTTTCCTGTCCATTTCTTAATATTTAGATATATTCTACTTGCAGGCCTGCTTGTTGGTACCATCTTTTGTTTTGTCAATCTCTGCTTCTATTAACAGGTCTAATATATTTTTTGACAGCTGTGCTTGTTGAAAGTGGCAAGTTCCTCCTATGTGCGAAAAGAACCTCCCGTCCAACCTGTACAGAGTATACAATATTTATGAACTCTGAAAATATATCTAGGTCAAGCAAAATGTACATCGGAAAGCTAAGGTACTAACTCATGCATTGACCAAGTCTTTTATGTAATCATTTTCTTATCTGTTTTCATCACTAATATATTTATTGTATTGCACATTTAGGTCAAATATCCTTGGCACAAAGTTTTCTATATATGATACCCAGCCTCCATGCAGTGCAGCACAATCAGGGAAAACAAGCCGTAGGTTCTACTCCAGGAAGGTGTCACCAAAGGTCTCTTCTAGCACCTACAACATAGCACAGGTTTCATATGAGCTGAATGTCTTGGGTACTCGGGGGCCTAGAAGGATGAACTGCGTTATGCACTCCATTCCTGCCTCATCCCTTGAGGCTGGTGGTACTGTTCCATGCCAGCCGGACAGTGTCCTTGCCCGCTCCATTGATGAGTCATTTGGCAGCATTTCCTTCTCCAAGTCATCTGTCGTGGATCATTCCATGCGTTTCAGCAGCACAAGATTCTCTGAAGTCTCAATGAGTAGCCACAGGATTGGAGACATGTCATTGGGTGACAACGATGAGTGCAAGGAGAGACCATTGATTCTCCGTAACAAGGCCCCAAGATGGCACGAACAGTTGCAGTGCTGGTGCCTTAATTTTAGGGGCAGGGTGACTGTTGCATCTGTTAAGAACTTCCAGCTTGTGGCCGCAACACAGCCTGCTGCGGGAGCCCCAACGCCGTCACAGGCTGCCCCTGCACCACCACCGGAACATGAAAAGGTCATCTTGCAATTTGGGAAGGTGGCCAAGGATATGTTCACAATGGACTACCGTTACCCACTCTCAGCCTTCCAGGCCTTTGCAATCTGCCTTAGCAGCTTTGACACCAAGCTGGCCTGCGAATAAAGTTTTCATGGCCGAAGAATCTATTTCATGAAGACGGCGGCCCCAGATTTTGTTGGGCCGCCATTCTGTTGTATGTTGTTGATGCCTTTAACTTCCCTAGAAAGCTGTGTTTAGCCATTTCCACCTGATCTATAGCTGCTGCTTGATTGCTTTGTTTTCATAGCTTTGTTCTGTGGAGTAGCATCTTGGCCTGCCCTTAACTAGCTGGCAGATTTGAATTGTTTTTTCATACTATGGTTGTATTAACTGAGAAGAGTGACATTTTCAATGTGCCTAAGCGCTCATTATCTTCCTATGATGGTCGCATGCAACTATGCATCTTGTAAAATTCTGAATTGCCTTGTCATAACTCATAAGTAATAGCAATAAAAGAATTAGCTTTCATTTTATTCCAAAAACTTTGGCTCGTCGTATATATATTTCTTGAAGTAAACTTGTATATGTATGCACGCTAATTCCCTGCTCCATGTATGCTTTACATATGATGTGCATCTGATCTACAACTACAAGCTTCCCCTGATTGAACGCGCTCTTAAGTGAAAGGTAGAGTTCCCTAGAGTGGATCCTCTATTATTTGAAGTTGATTTCACAAAACTTAAATTATTTGGACAAGTTGTCAATGAAATCCTCTAAAAATCTATCAACAAAATGTAACTTTTGGGACCAGTTTTGCGAAACCATAACCACTAGCTACACATTTTGTGTGGACCCATATATGGATGATAGTCTCGCATGGACTAGCTACGAATTTAATCGCAAAAAAATATGAATAAGTAGTTGGAAGATCGTAGAAATAATATATTTTTTTAGAAAAAGACCGTAGAAATAATAAACAAGGAACCCCTGTGGTCCGTCTGAAATTAGGCCCAAGCTTAGCTGAGGCCTCTGGCCCATCAGGTTTCAAGGCGGTTTCTCTGTTCTAGTTGATGGGATTCCATTTCGTACCGTCGTGGCAAAGCCGAAAGCCGGAAGGGTTTTTCCAAAAACCCTGCAACAAATCGCAACAGCCGGCGTCGATCGGCACCGCCGCCGCCGCTGCTGATCCGTTCCCGCAGCCATGCCCCAGATCCTCCTCCGCCGCCTCTCCGCGCATTCGCTCGGCGCCCGCGCCCACGGGTGCCGTCGCCTCAGCTCCGCGGTCTACGGCGGCGGGGGCGAGAGGCGGCGGCCCTCGGCCCAGCCGCCGCAGGAAGAGGAGAGCCGGGCGGTGCGGGTGGCGGTGTGGTGGGACTTCGAGAACTGCAACATCCCCAACGGCGTCAACGTCTGCCGCCTCGCCCCGCGCGTGGCCGCCGCCGTCCGCGCCGCGGGCATCCGCGGGCCGCTCTCCATCACCGCTTTCGGGGACGTGCTGCAGCTCGCGCGGTCGTCGCAGGAGGCCCTCGCCGCTACGGGCGTCTCCATCTCCCACGTCCCACGCAGTTGCGTGCTCGCACCCGCTTCACTACCCCCCTTTAATTGTGCTCCGTTCCGTTTCATTCCTTGCTGTTGTGATTTCTGTAAGGCCCATTCTGGAACGTCTACACGAAATTCCTTACCACATGTGTAGCCGTATTAAAAATGGTGATTTGGGCGCACCTGATACGTCTAGATTAACCTGCTAGTCGGTAGAACTGGCTGGATGGGTGATGAGGTGAATTATATCACCGTTTTTTATGTAGAAGTATAGTGTTTCTGTTGGTACTGAAATTTTCTTGCCTTCTACATTTTAAATTCAGTGATTTATTTTACCCACTTGTTTATGCTCTGTGGAAGGGTGAAATTGTAATTATTATTGGATGAAAATGAACATTCCTTTTGTCTAGGGAACTATGGGAAATTTGCTGTTGCTAATGACCATAATAATTTTTTTTTTGTCTTGTGGTATGAAAAGGATATTATTGCTTGATATAGGCACAGATTTGTGGAGAAGGTGTCTCATTTCTTGGTTAGGCAACGTTACTTCGCATTGATTTTAGTAACATTTAATTGTGCATGGGTAGTATATTGCCTGGATAACAATACATGTAGGGTTTATATCGTGTCTCTAATTACGAGGAGTCGAGGACCCTTGTGATTGTTTATTCCTTATGTCTGGCATTTATTCAAAATTGGGGATGGTTTGGATCTTATGTATGCCTTATCAGTTGGTACCTGGCATCTGTTCTATCTTTTGTCAAGTTCAATACAGTGTAGACATCTCCAGGTGATTACTTAGATGACATTAGGGATAATTTTAAGTTGCAAAAGCTGCACTTGTACCATCAAAATATTTCAAAATTTGGCATTTTATATCTTCTTTTGTTTTTTCTCCATTTTTCTTCTGTAGTATTCTGGTTATTTGTTATTTTGTACTAATAGTATTGTTCTGGTAATGCATTAATGTAGGTGGGAAGAATAGTTCTGACCGCTCCTTTATGGCTGATCTTGTCTACTGGATTGCTCAGAACCCTCCACCAGTTCATTTTTTCCTTATATCTGGGGATACAGATTTTGCAAACCTCTTGCATCGTTTGCGAATGAGCAACTACAATGTACTGCTTGCTTGTCCTAGTTATGCTACCAGTGTACTGTGCAGTGCATCGACTTTTATGTGGCAGTGGGATGCTCTAGTTAAAGGGGAGGATTTCTCACCAAAACATTTTAACCACCCACCAGATGGTTTACATGGATCTTGGTATGGTTACTACAAAGGAGCCCTTGATGACCCCTTCCTGGAGAAGGAATCAAGGGAACCCATCAAGGTACCATCTGATTCCCAGCTTTGTTCAGTACCATCTGATACCAAGCATTGCTCCATCCCCACCTACGTAACCAATGCAATCGTGGAGGCACTACGTCTAAATCCTAAAGGAATGAGGCTCTCACTTCTCCGAGAGGAGCTTACCAGGAACAACGTTTATATGGGTACAGATTTCTTTGGCCACAAAAAATTCACTTGCCTTCTCCAATCAATGCCAGATATTGTTGAATTGATAGACTCTCCACCTGGTGAAAACCAGCAATATGCAATTTTGGCCAACAAAAGACTGCAGTCTGGTGATGGGAGTTCTAAGACCCTGAGCTCAGCTCAACGTAATGTTAGGGAGAATAACTTCACCCAAGCAGCACAAAATGATAAGTATCCATCTTTGATGTCAACCCCTGAAGCAAAGCCACAAAGTCCTTCTGAAAGCGTTGGCAGGAGCAGAAGCCTCACAGAGACTGTAAGTGAAAATCCACCTACATTTTCTGACTCATCTTCCCCTTTGGTTGTGCTATCTGAGGACCAAAAGGAGTACAAAACGGCTAATGAGAGTGCACAGACAGAGTCACCAGCAAAGCACATGGAGGTTGATGAAAAGGCTATCCCTGGAACTCCATCTTCCTCAGGGTTAGAAAATGCTGTTAACAAAGATGGACTCCTTAAAAGGATCTGGGTATTGTGGAATGGCCCTGAGAATGCCGAGTCCAAGGTTTCTCAAAATTGTGAAAGCACTTCTACTGAATTGGTTGATGATTTGCGAATGCCATTGCAAGAGGATAGTGCTGATCACCGTGTAAAGTTGCCAATTTCATCTGATGGCGAAGATTCTGAAAATATGAAGAGAGATCCTTCACTTCTTGAGAACCTAGAGCCATGCAGTAGGCCTGCATCTGTTTCCAGGAGTAAAGCTGGAGAAAAAGATTCTTCTGAAAAGAATGAGGGCTTGTTTAGCTGGGCTTCGAGGTGGTGGACCTCTGGAAAATCAGATGCAGGTAATAGTAGAACTAAAACCGTTGTTGATGAAACAACCGACTCAAATGAAGAATTTGAATCTTCAAATGCTTCTGCCGGTGGAAGGGGGCAGCAGTTGGTTAATGAAATATTTGCAAAGGCTCACTTGTGGGATGTTTTGGAGCAGCAGTTATCAAAACCTCTTGGGTCTGAGCTTGTTTCAAAAGCGAAAACAAGGTGAATTTTTTCCCCCCTTTGGATTTCTAATGCCTTCTGTTTATCTGTTGATCTTATTTTCATGTAATAAAAGCTGTTGTGACTTTGAACTGGAACTCAAAGGCCCTGTTCGGCTGGCTGGAGCTGAGGGACTGACACGTGGGGTCCAGGGGCCCCGGTCCCACGTGTCAGACCCTCAGCTCCAGCCAGCCGAACAGGGCCAAACTTCTGCAAAATTGAATTCAGTCCCACGGTCAACATAGTATACATATGTTTACTTTTTACGCTAGAAGAAATGAATAGATCTAGTAACCAGAAATAACTCTCAACTCTAACACATTTAGTTAATGACAATTGTTCCTAAGTTCCTATTGTCTTTCTAGAGCAAGTTATTAGCGCTCAATCCTATGTCCTTCCTCAAGTCTATTTTAGTAGATATAACCCTATCTATATTACCTTACACTTCCAACAATGGTTATAGGATCATAGTTTGTAAGCTTCTGGAAGAGAAGAGTATAGATGAGGTGCACGTACTAATTTCATTATGTGTCATTGAGATTTATGATCATTGGTTGCTTACTTGAACATTCAGCATAGTTTTATATGTTCCCATTTGCGAGTAGAGAAAGATTTGAGATGATCTTATATGACGACTTTTCTTTGCCAGGGAGGAATTGGCACGTGGATTGCAGAAGCTAGGTTGTTGGCCTCTGAAAGGCCTCACTGAGAAAGATTTGCACCATCTAGTGCATTTGTTAATTTCGGAACAAAAATGGATTGAAGAAACTTCTTCAAGACTTTTCCCTTTCCGTCTTACCCTCCCTCACAAGAGAACATGTGTTCCATCAAATTCCAGCAAGTCTGGTGTTCTTAGTTCCATTTTTGTCAAGGGAAAGCCACAGAAGGGCAAATATGCAGATGATAACAGTAGGAGAAATAAACTTCTTACTAGGGAGGAGATACTGTCTGATTGTCACAAACTGTTGAAGGAGCTTCTGTCGCAGCATAAATATGGATTCAACATCAGCATTTTCAAGCGTATCTTTGCTCAGAAGCATGGATATGAGCTTGATCATCAGATGCTTGGAAAGCTTGGATATCCGGACCTTGCATCACTGTTGCAGATTATGCCTGATGCAAGGATAAAATTCCCAAGGGTCCTACCCATGGAAAGCGGGAATGGCCAGGCTGGCAGCAAGGGAACTGGAAACCAAAACAATGGCGATGACTTGATTTGGGAGGAGCTCGGTCCTGTATCTGCCACCACTGGAACTTCTGCTTCAGAGGTTGACAAGGAAATGTGCTACCGTCCTCCCACTCCTTCAGATGATGAATTCTCAGATAACGACAATCAAGCAGGGCAACAACCTAGAACACATGCTGAGCACAGCTCACTTCTCCAAATCATTGATTCTTGGAACAGTAGCAAGGATGATGGCTCTAGCAAGAAATCGCAAGACATCGATGGGCTTGTGGACTGTTCCAAGAGCAACCTGGGTTCTCTTGACAATCTGACAGCAGAGAACTTGCAAAGGCCCACAAGGCCACTGCAGAAGCAGTACTCTTTTGTATCAGACTCTGAAGAAGGTAAAGAGAAGGATAAGCTGGTTGAGAGTGTCTTGGGCAGTCTGCAAAAGGCGCGGAGCTCAAAGTTGCGCAATTAAAGTTGTTATATGCAGAAATGCTGGTTTGCTTCATTTGGTGCCCAATTGCAGCTGATGTCTTCTGAAACAAAGGCCCACCGTTTGTGGTCATACTCATTTAAGCAGCAGCCTATGCAGTTAATCTAGCATTCTTTTTCCTAATTCAAGAGAGCATGTTTATGGTATCGCGGTTGACGTTACAATGGTGACGAGCTTCAGTCATTAAGATTGTTGGATCAAGCTGGTCATCTCCTTCGCCTAGTTCTTAGTACTACTGTGAAATAAACCGGAGCTGCACAATTGTTCCATGGAGCTTCCTTGATGAATGGTACGGTGCTGTTGGGTACCACAAACAACTGGCTAGACCGCTAGAATAACTAATTTCTAGTTTCCTTCTGCGCTGAGTTTCTCCCCTTAGCTAGCCCGCGATTTTTATGCATGCATGGGTCACCGGCGTTGGTATCCAAGAAAGCCTTATTGCCACCCAAAACAATGTAGCGAAGAAAAATACTGTACCACCTACTGAAAAGCGTGTTTTGCGAGAGAGTTGAATAGTGAAAAGTTTGATGAATAGTGAAAAGTTGGAATGAATAGTGTTTTGTTGGGGAATCTGGCCATGGCCGTGTCTGGGTGAAACTTTTCTGTTGTTCTAGTGCCAAGATGTTGGCTGCAATGTGACAGTCACGTCATGTTCTATCCAACCTGGGCCCTAGATCCCTGACTGCTCATTGTGGCCGCGTCTCGTGTAATCGGTTTCTCCCGCTTTGAAAGTATTTTTTCCCTTCCTTTCCTGGAGTAGCAGCAAATGTTTTGACCTTTGCCTTTGGATCCTGTCATGCCAGAGGAATCGGTTGGCCAGGATGCCAGATATAATTAGGCAACCTGGCTCTTCAAGAGTTTTTTTAAAAAAAATTAAATAGAGATTTTTGTTTAATTGGATATCAAATATAGACATCTTCTATTGCGATTTTTTCGCTAGCCAAAGATAGAAAGTAAGGATGACTCTATATGCTGCGTAAGAGATATAGAAAATATGTTGAAGACTATAAATATATAGAAAACTAAAGAGTATATTTTAGAAAGGCTTTTGGATATTCTCAGACACCATGTGTTTGGGTCAGGTTACCAACTACTATTTTTTTTTGTTCCCTTGATTGATGAAACAATGACCAGCTTTTCATCACACTTTATTCCTGGACCTGTCAATATTATAACATCGGATCCAAGGATTCATGCATGCTAGTAGTGGTGGCAATTGGATGGATCATCCGATACTCGAAATCCAATCCAATTGTGGGGTGGGGTGGGGTGGATGCGCATCGCTGGCCCCGTCAAACTGTCAAAGTAATCGGGGGAGACGCCTCGCTGCTATCGGTGACGTCAGCACGGGCAGCGGCCAATGGGCGGCTGCCTCGTGGAGCCTGGACGGCTCATGGGCCGCCTGGCCACAAGCCCACGGCGCCACGTGTCGACGAGGACGCCCACCTCTGGTTCGTTCCGTTCGATTAACCTGGCCCATTTTGTCGCAAATGGTGGACAGCGACAGCTGTTATCGTGGAATCGGGGCTCAAATTTTGCAACAACTTTTTCATTGAGAAACAATCGAAATACCGCATTGATTTCTTATTGCATGTCTTGTAATGAATGTAATGTAACCCAAATGAAGCCCACAAGATGAACGCACGCAAGCACACTTGAATTTTCTGTTAAAACTAGCCGAATGACGTCAAGAAATATCTTGTTTTAGTCGCGTGATCACCATCAATCAGACGATGAGCGAAAACGATCAACTGCCTGTTCATCCCTGTGATCCGCCACTTGCTGACATCGCCGGAAAACCTCTCTGCCAGCTGCGCAGCTCGGCTCACTTTTTCTTTTTTCTTTCTTGGAGATGGACACTCTCTGACAGGCAGCGACTGGCTCGTGGGGCCGACCAGCCAGCGAGCGTCCGTACGGGCACGCAACCGCCACGTGCCTCCGGGCCCCACCGTATCGGCGACGGTTTCAACTGACATAACTGCCCCACCTGCTTCCCCTCGAGGTGGGTCCCGCCGTGGTCAAGCTCTTGGCAGGAGCTTCCCCTGGCGTGCGGCGCACCTGCCAGCGATGTGGCCCGGAGGGTATTCCAGTCAATTCGTCTTCCTTGGGGTCGTCTTCTGGAAGGGAAAAGGTGGAAGCGTCCAGCCAGCGAGAGGGAGGAGGTGTGGGGCCCGCGCAGGAGGCGACCTGGTCCGTGGGTCGGGCCCACGCGTCAGGCGCAGCGCGTCCACGGCGCGTCGCGGCCGCGTGCCCGCGCGCGCGTTAACTCGGTTTTGTACAAAAGGGTAACTCGGTTTCTCGTACGAATCATCATAACCGCACTTTTTTAGCCTCGTTGTTAATTGCGCTTTTGCACAAAGCGTCTGTCAAAATGCACTCGAGGCAGCCGAGACTGGAATGGTGGAATGGAATGTCCATAGGCCATAGCATTGAGAGCCTGAACCTCAAATGCCACGATAATTTGAACGAGAACAGCTATGCATGGCAGTTTTTCCATGACGTTTTTCCCCTCTAAGGAAATAAAAATCACTCTCCTGATTCATTCCCTCTTAAAACCTGACCAAATAACCATGGGAATATATAGGAAGAATGTCATTTGGATCGTGATCTGTTCTACGCAGGCTTAGAGTTCTGGAAAGCAAATCATTCTTCGTTAATTATTATGATAAGAGTAGGGATATATACATGATCTCCTTTGACCAATGGGGACATGAATGAATCAGGCACAAGCTCATGTTGTCGACGACATGGGATCAACTAATAGTTGGAGACAACTTCAAGATCGCCCTATCCAAAAAAACATACTTAAAAAGTATCTAATGTCCAAAACCAAAGCTTAAGCTTAGGGGCCAATTTTCAATTATAAACCTTTGATAAGGGCTGGAATGCAAATCAACCCCTCATAAAAACGTGAAGGGTTGCCAAATGGCCCCCAAGGAAACATTCCAGGCTCCCAGAAGAATTTTTGCAGGCTATAAATAAACCAAGCCCCCTCCCCTTCCATTTGCATCATGCCCATCTCTCTAAAATTAACTATGCATTTAATTGCCTTAATTTAACTAATCGCCCCCTAATCTCGCGGCCCCATATAAAAGTGGCCCACCACCCGCTCTTCCTCTTCCTCGAGAGGTCACCCGCATCCCCCACCCCATCGCGAGCTCTGTTCCCCGCGAGCCTCGCCACGCCACCTCCACCTCCGCCGGGCGCGCACCCGCCAACCCGGTAAGCTCGCCCGCTTAGACGAGATCTGCTCGGGGCCGGCGGCGAGAGGGATCGCCGGAGGCCGGGCCATGCCGGTGACGGACTATCAGGGCTCCTCCTCCTCGCCCTTCTCCTTCGGCCGCTCGCTGCTCTCGCTCCGCAGGGACCCGGCCACCATGCCGTCGGGGGAGGAGGCTGACCTCGAGGCGTTCCAGCGCCACGTCGCCGCCACACTGGGGGAGCTGCTGCCCGGGGCTGAGGCGGGAGGGGACGCTGCCGCCGCGGCGGCGGTTACGGCCGGGGGCGAGGAGTTCCTCTCCGTCGCGTGGATCCGGCGCCTGCTCGAGGCATTCGTCATCTGCCAGGAGGAGTTTCGGGTCGTGGTGGCCCAGGCGCGCCGCCGCGGGGCGCTGCCCGCCGCGGCCGAGAAGATGGTGGCCGAGTTCCACGAGCGCGCCGTCAAGGCGCTCGACGTCTGCAACGCCGCGCGCGACGGGGTCGACCAGGTGCGCCGCTGGGAGCGCCTCGCCGACATCGCGGCCTCCGTGCTGCGGGGGCCCGGGGAGATCCACGAGGGCCAGCTCCGCCGCGCGCGCAAGGCGCTCTCCGACCTCTCCGTGCTCCTCGTCGACGACACCACGGCGTCCGGCAGCGGCGGCGTCGCGTCCTTCCTGGCGTCCCACCGCAACCGCTCCTTCGGCCGCGCGCGCGCGTCCCCGTCCCGCTCTGCGGTCTCCAGCGCAGCGGCGTCCGCCTCCTCCTCCCACTTCCGCTCCCTCTCGTGGAGCGTGTCCCGCACGTGGTCCGCCGCGCGGCAGCTGCAGGCCATCGGCGCCGGCCTGGCCGCGCCGCGCGCGCACGAGGCGGGCCTCGCGGCGCCGGTCTACTCCATGGGCTGCGTGCTCCACCTCGCCGCGTGGGCGCTCGTTGCCGCCGTCCCGTGCCCGGACCGTGCCACCGCGCTTCAGGCGCACCACCTGCCCGCCGCGCCGCCGCGCGCCGCGTTCCCATGGGCGCCACCTCTCCTTAGCCTGCAAGAACGCCTAGCCGAGGAGGGGAAGCGCAAGGACAGGCGCCATTCATGCGGTCTGCTCAAAGAGATCCATTCGCTGGAGAAATCTACTCAGAAGCTCGCCGAGGCAATTGATGCAGCCCCCATTCCGCTCTTCGGTGACAGGGAAACGGATGTGCGGGAGGCGGCAGCAGAGCTTGCTGCCGTGTGTGAAGCCATGAGGGATGGTCTGGAGCCACTGGAAAGGCAGGTGCGCGAGGTGTTCCACCGCATTGTGCGCAGCCGTGTGGATGGCCTCGATTCGTCGATGCACAATGCTGATTGATTCGCCAATCAAAATTTTGCCGTCAATTGGGCAATGTGGCGATCTTAGGTAGCTTTTCTTGCTCTTGGTTTGATTGTTTATGTTCTGGTCGTATTAAGTATAAATGTGTAACTTGTAAAAAAGGGATTTGAATGTGGCCATCATTATGTAAAGATGGCTGCTTAGTTCCCATGTTTTTTTTATCATGCATTTGGTATATATTGCTTCAATTTTGTTAGCTCTGTGTGTCTGCAGTAACCAAATTCACCAGAACCTGTTTTGTTCCTGAGTTTCATCCAAGATCACTTTAGAAATGTGATCTTTGATGTAGTTAAGATTAAATGAGTGAGGGAAAGATTTCTTCCGTAATTGAACTTGCCATTTTAATTTGAGACGGTTAGCGTGTTCTGTTTTTCAAAGATTACAGGCAAGTATTGGATGCCTTTTGTATGGAAGTTGCTTTGCAAAAAAGGAAAGTGTTGAATTTTTTTTCCATCCTCCAATGCTCCAGAGTTCTCCAGGTCGGAACACAAGAGAGCATTGCTCCTTTTCTTTGTTGCAAAACAAAGTGTTCTGTTGTTGTCTTTTTCATTGCCATCTTCCATGGTCTGCACATTAGCAGAAATGTGATCTTTGATATAGTTAAGGAAATGAGGAAACAGAACTTTCTTCTGTAACTGAACATGCCGATTACAATTCTGTATTATTCGTATACCATGCTTGTCCTGGATATTCTTGCCATATCTTTCAATTGTTTTGGTGATAATAATTGGTTTATATTGTTGCTCTGGTGGAACAAAATATCTCTGTTTGGATTAAGGATGAACCGCGTTTGTGTTCTGGGTGATCGACCACTTAATGCAATTGCCGTTTCCTTTGGGCATGTCGGAAGACTGGAAGTCTGGAATAGCCAAATTACGATTGACAGTTGTCTCGCTTCTGCTAGAATTGACCTGATCAAATAGGTCTGTGAGGAAAAAGGTCGTCTTCCTTGTTGAAATGCAGCTGAATTCCCCCATCACCTGCTGATTTACATACTTGTCCCCCACATTTTGGATGCTTTACTCCGGCAGTGTATCTAGGTCAAGACCAGCATGGAGAGAATGACATGGGAGAAGGTTCTGTTTTGTCTGCGCGTCAGCCAATTCAGCATCCAGATGTGAAGGTACCTGCGATACCCGTCACTGCCGTGAGCTGTCCGGAGCCCTTGCAGAATAGTTCCCAGTCAGCTGTTTCAGCAGTGGTACCCAGAGGGTGCCGCAACAACAGGAACAGCCCGTCCCTCTCCGCCGGTCCCCCACTCGCCGGCTGCTACCGTCGGTGGTCGCCGCAATGGTGACCCGCCGTCCCTGGCGTCACATTGGCGTCGGCGGCAACAGACGGGCCCCCTCCTCTCATATCACCGGAGGTCGGCACGACGACCGGGCACGGTCGTGGACCCCCTCGATCCGTTCGTCGCCTTGACCCGGGCGCTGAAAGGATCAACTAACTCGGCTTTTCAACAGTCAAACTGCTTACCGCAACTGCCATTCTCCCTGTTCTGGACAAGGATTCAGACGTGCAGCCAACATCACCACCCCACCAGACGTCCAGACACCACCAGATCATGGTGGTATCTGCCACCGGAAAACCCGGCATGTCACGCAAATAAGCAACACTGACTAGAGCATAACCAAGACAAGGACGGCACGACATGAAGCTTCAAAAGAAGATCCAAGTCATGGTAACATGCCAGAACAAACACAGAAATTTCACCGAACAGAAACTGCACCCTGGACGGCTGGCTGTAGCTGGACCATCCAGATATCTCTCTTTATCAGGCAGGCTAGTCCGTTTGCATCTGTAAAGCAGGCTACAGGCTTACAGTGATGAAAAATCACACGTAAAACGCTTATTTGTACACAATAAGCTCACTGATTGTTAGCACATCCTAAACTGTAGTGTTAAATACACCAGGCAACGAGGGTCATGAATTCACAGCAAAGGTGAACATCTACAGCACTATGAATGGAACTGAAAAAGAATGAGCTATTTATACAAATCGAATCTAGCAAGCTGGAAAACAAATGCTGCTAGGATCTTTACAGCGCTAGCCGTCTCGGTGTTGGATTCTGGTGGAGCATTTATGCTATGCAAAGCTTAATTTTTCTTTCTTGGTCAGTACTTAGTAGTGTGCACTATTGGTTTCGTATGTAGCAATATCACAAAGCCATGCACGGCTGTCATCGGAACAGGTCTGGGAAGGACCACATGATGAACTTGGCGTAGAGGTCAGTCTCCAGGAATTCGATGTGGGCTGCTCTGCCAATCATGGTGTTTAGGCTTCGACCTTGGTTGGATTGGTCGAAATTCACATCGCAGCGCATGAATATCCGGGTGTCAGATGACGGAGCACGGATCTGATCCAAGCAATTGTTGAGCATTTCTGTGAAGACTTGGCCCTTCTTCGAGGTGTCAGATGATGCAGCTGGGCAGAGCTCAATTCTTGCGGAATGATATGGTACATAGCCATCCTGGAAGAAAAACATGTCACGCATGGACTACTGACGCTAAATGATTTAGTGCAAAAATCGATCACTCCACCATATAAGTTATTTGAAACTTATTCACAACTAGAAAAAGGAATAACCTGTGGTGATGATAGCAATATGATATTTTTGAAGTTCTCCAATGTTTTCAACTGTATGAAGGGCAATTGAAAGAATAATAGTTAAGAGGTGAATTCATCTTGACAACTAAAATCTGACAGAAATTAGAATAGCCACCAAATTTACTCCAAAGCTAAGTAGGCTGAGTGTAATACCTTGCAAAGCCTATAAAAGTATGTATTCTGGGGGTCTTGATCATCACTAAAAGTTAGCTGATGGATGCACTGGGCTCCCTTGAGCTTTTTGAGCAGCCAGAGTCCAGAATTGAACAATGAATTTGAACTGTACCAGTAACCCAAGTGAGGCCCTGATATCGACATGTAAGTGCAGAGATTCTTCAAGTATGGTTGTAATGCAGGTTCTGTTAAGATGGACAAAAGAATAATTAGCAACATATCTATAAGTTGTTGCAAAGGATTTGTTTGGAAAGTTGGAAAATACCTGCCAGGGCACTTCTAATAATGATGTTCCCGATGGAATGACCAACAAAACTTAACTTCAACTCTTTGCAGCCTCCATATTTTGAAAGCTTATCCACTTTCTTTTTCAAGAAGGCCACTACTTCCCCAGCCAGCCTGCTACCCATTTCTTTGAAGTCTCCAGAGGTTTTATCTTCATTAGCCTCGGACATTAGGCAATCAGCTCCAGGATCCAATAGAAGCCATTGATTTCTAACAAGACGTAAATCCAAATGGTGACCCTGTTTGTTTAAATCAGAGTAAGGTTCAGATAGCTATTACTTTTAACTCAGATCAAACTTAACACAGATTAGTGAGCTTGCCTGAAAACCATGCACAAAAATGACAGCTCGCAAGATGCGTCCACCTTTTTTACCAGCACTACTTTTGGGTGGTAAAGAGTCTCCTTGTAGTTTAGGCAGCACAATAGTATCCTTTTGTTCGGAAGCATTCAGAGCCAGATCCTTGCTGGACCCATGTTGTGGAACAACCATGACATGTTCTATAAGAACCACAGGAACACGTGAAGGGTCAGCATATATATGCATATCTTGAACAGACTCTGTATTGATCTGCAAAAATATTCAAATCAGTAACATGCTTCCATGGCCCATGGCAAGTTTTGTACACATAACTATTCTCTAAAGAACAGAGTGTCAAACCTTCATTTGTGCTATGCTTTTCCTGTGTAGATCAGCACGTGACGCAGAATTCTGCGCAGGCTGCACATACATATATGCTGTTCAGAACACTAGTTATAAATATAACTTCTTAGCGTAAAATGTCTGACAGTCTACTGTAGATATTCAAGAGAAAGCAATTACATCATCATGGAACTTCCTTGAACCAGAAACTCTAAGGAGGGAATGACGGTGAGATGACTCATCATTCATACTCCGTAAATAGCGATGAGGGATCTCAATTTTTGAATGAACAGTCCATATTGACCATTCTGCCTTCCTGTCAATAGCCCAAACATCGTGCAAGTAGTCCAGTATCTTTGTTTTGTTTACCCTGAATAGATCAAGAAAACACTGTTAGACATGGCAAAACAGACTACAAACACTATAAATGCATGATAAACTCAAAAGAACACTTGCCTATGAAATTTCAAGAAGGCATTCCATAGGAGTGAAAGCTGGCCGCTCACAGTTAGAAACAGTTCTAACAACTCTTCTTTGGGAAGAGTATACAGCACAGAATCATCTGTACCATTAACCGCATCGTTGGGCCTCTGCAGAAGCCAAGCATAAAATATTTTTAAATCTAGAACTTTCTTATTGTTAAGACAATCCTAGATGAACATAGGCAGAAAAGTGTAGCATACCTCCAAAAAATCATGTAAAATTCCAGCCAACTGTCCGACACCCTTTCCAGTTGCAGGGAACACTTTACTAGAATTAGGTAGGCCTGACTTTGACGGATTAACTGACTCATATTTACCAAGATTCAAGTCAGCGCCATCTAAATCCTCTATTGTCTTACCGATAGCATCACTGATTTTCTTTAGTTCTTCAAGCAACATTTTCCTAGAAGTTAATAGTGCTTTTACAATGTGATATGATGTAGGGCCTAAAGCTTGGTCTGGTACCTGCAAATAAAATGCCACTTGGACGTTCAACAAAAGAGAATAAAAATGTGACAATTAACCATATTTATTAATGCTTCAGGGTCCAATTATAGGGAAACAAATGCAGGCTATTTTATCATACAAATAGCTAGTCTAGTCTGGCAAATGACCTAATAAGGTTTTTGAATGACAACTTCCCAACACCAGGGGATTGTGAAATAAATGCAACAACTATATTTATTTGTGGATTCAAAGTTTCAAACTCCACAAACTTAAATCTGGATATCATTATATTAGTAGATTTGAGCTAGCATCCCAATGTACAGTTTATACAGTACACTAACCAAGTTGTTAGGTAGTTAAAACATCAAACGCGCACGCTCCATTTTCAAATAACAATAAAGCTAAAGCTTCACAAACCTGTGTACCTTCAATGATGATTTAGTTGCACCAGCTTTCAGGTACACTAAATGTAATGTCAGGTCAACAAGCACAGAGTGGAACGCATCAAAGTGAACTGGACAGTAGGAGTGTAAACCCAGAAGCGCTCTGCGAGGAATCCTAAATTCATGCACAGCTGCTGAAGATGCAACACTAGAAGCTTGAAGCTCAGACCTAGAACTCAGAAAGGTAAAAGCATAATCAGTGTTGCTAAATGAAATTTGTAAATACAGGTGCACTGAAATATGCAGATTCTTGGAAGAGACAACACAAGAGGTAAAACGTCTACTCACCCATTGTCAAGTGTTGGGGCATATATCAGCTCAAACTTCAACATCACAGCCGAAGCTGCCGGACCCTAACAAATAAAGCAGACTCTTTAGTTATTAGGCTACAGTAATGTTGATTCAAATAAAATAGAGATTAGTCAATATGCCAACCTCCTCTTCACTGTTGAATATGTTGAAAGACACCATAACTGATAGATAGATATCTTGTCTAGCATACTTGATCCGAAACGGCTGTGTGTAGAAGCTATTATCAGCATCATCTATTTTCCAAATGCCTAACGCATCGTCGGCACCAACATCAGAAGCTGCACAATCCACCTACCATGTCATTATCTATTAGCTAAAAGATTGACAACTTCACAGAATTTAACAAACGAAAACTTTGCGATCTTTTAATGGTATATATCCAATTTTTCCCATGATTCAATGTCCACGGAAATCCCCTGAGATACTTCATCAGCTTACACCAAAGAAAGATACAGAAACACGCCTGGAGGTAGCAGAACGATAATCACTACAGCACTATCATACAAGTGAAACAGACAATCGAGGACAACTGTGTTCACATTCTCCATAAGCATTTTAGCAAAATGTCTGACAACTGTGTTCACATTCTCATCCTTTAGTTGTGTTTCATTAGTTCATCATCACTTTAAAACAAAAATAAAGTGCATTCCTGAGCTAGCACAATTTGACTATTGTGTTAAGACAGAAAGGAACAAAAGCATTTACGCGTAGATCAGTGGGACGTGGCAAGTATAAAAACAACTGGATATTATTTATGACATGTTTGTACAGCTACGGTCCATACCAGCTAGACAACGAACCTGTTGACGTTATCGAAGTAGAATTGGATGGAACCAAAGATGTATTGGCAGTTTTTTTTTTTTTTTTACAAACGGTACCTCTGAAAACAGTAATGAATACTCCCTTGTAAATAGGTAAGTTTCTATTCTCAGTATCATACCCAAGGGGTAGTATCACATACTACTACTGACAACAACCAAACAGCTACCAACTGCATGCTAGCATATGTACCGATTTAAGCATTCGCTTCCACTGAAAGCATCTTGAAAGCAAAAGATATCAGACCAGCAGATCGAATCACACTATTCACTGCCCAGATAGATGCGCACCTTCGTATTGCACGACCCTGGCAGGTGAAGCTGGTGTCTTGTTGCCACCTTCCTCACACATTGCACTAATCTTCATCTGATACCATCTGCATAATCCAAAATTCAAGTGAGATAACGCTAAATGATAACACTGCATAGTCAAGTGCGAGAAGCTTCATGAGGTATCAAATGACAATTGTCTGCACATAACTCAAGGACAAAGTTTGCAGCAGGGAACAAAATTATAGGTAAAATCGGAATCCCGAGCTGCGAGACAAAAATGTCGGAGACAGCCGACCAAATGAGAAAGCGAACAAAAGAAATGCAGAAATGCTTGCGAAAATCCAAACACGTAGCCTAGAAATGCGTAATGACCGTACCCTTTTTACCTCAAAGCACTCTGAACTTTTCATGCTCTCCCTAAATGGAAATAAAGAACCTAAACCCGAGAAAACTTTGACGAGAAAAACAAAGACGAGAATTCTCACCCTTGCTGGAACAGATCGAGGTTGTGGAAGCGGTGGATGTAAATGGCCACCTCGTGCACCGTCTCCATCACGTCCGGTGGCCTGAAGCAGATCACCGGCCCCTTGGCCCCAGCTCCCTCAACTGCTTCGGCTGCGGCGGTGTCGACCCGCCACGACGCCGGAGAGACCCTCTTGGCCGCTGCGCGCGGGCTGTCCTGGACGCCGCCGCCGACGAGGCACCTCATGCGGCCGAACTTTCGCGCCGCGCCCGCCGCCCCGATCCGCGCATCCCTCCCTCGATCCCCGCGGACGCCGAGCGCTAGGCTCCCACCTCTCTCTTCCCGACGCTAGGGTATGTAAGCTTCAGGAGACTCGCAGTGGCAGAACGCGGCGGCGGCGGCGGCGGAGGGGAAGCAGTCCACCGCTTGAACTGCGACGGCGTGCGGAAGACGCGCGGGGCCTGCGCGTCCGCGGCGGCGGCGCTGGGGTTCGGCTGCGGCGTGACGGGCCCCACTCCCCAGCGGGATTCGCTAGTTAACAGATCGGGAGGCGAAGCCGGCGGCGACGGAAGGACTGGGGCACCTAATGACGGCGGCGATAGTGGCCTGGGCGACGGCGGCGGGTTGGAGGTTGCCTGGCAGGCTGGCAGGTGGGCCCCGCTCGCCGGCGCGTGCGGAGATCGGAGGCGGAGCGGGAAAGCGGCGTGGTGGTGGTGGTGGTGGTGGAGCAGGCGAGAAGAGGAGGAAGGAGACAGGTGGGTGCGGGGACTTTAATGGCCGGCTCGTCTCACTGACAAATGGCTCCACATAGGCTGCGGGGGCCAGTGCGCAGCAGCTCAAGGCACCACCTGGCCCCACTCGTCAGCGGGCCGAGCCCATCGGCCAGCACGTGCGGCCGAGGGAGCGGACGGGAATTAATAGGGCCGCCGCGATGATGGCCGTAGCTGTACAGGTACAAGGCGGACGGGCCCATCTGTAAGCGACCCCGAGCTCCGCCTTCCTGGACGCCGTCCTCCTCTCACGGGCGAAACGGTATCATCTTCCACCTGAAAGCGGGTTTCATCGGAAAACGCTTTCACTTTCCGTGTTCGTGGTGGGCCCCCGGCACCGCGGCCGCCGGTCCCCGGTACTGGCTGACAGCGTTGCCCGGAGTCTCCGCCGTGGGCCCGAGGCCGCAGAGATACGCGTGGACGGGGTGGGCGAGACGCCGGCCGCCATGCTGGTGTGGCTGGTCCGAACGGTACACGCTAGCAGCTCTACTAGACAGGAGTCGAATCAGAAAGGAGCAGATAAAAGCAAGGGGGTGATTTTCTTTCTTTTTTGGAAATTTGGCAGGATAATCCTCGACGTGTCACTTTCAATTAAGCTCAAAGGAATTTGGATCATGCGAGTGGTTTAATTCATGAGCACACACTAGACACTACTGTACAGTACGTAGTAGCTATACGTAAACTAGCCATTGACCAACCTACTGTACGGTTGTCTAGAGAAACAAGGCGGCGGCGCGACACGCGGTCGGGGGTCGAGCCAGCCAGGCTGCCGCGGCGAGATCCGGACGCGGCCGGTCGGAGGGATCCATTCCAGCAGCAGCAAGCAGATTCTCCAGGGCGGGGCGGGGCGCGGTGATGATCGCGGCTGGTTGGTGGCGGCCGGCGCTTTACCGGACACCACCTCAGGGCCCGGCGCCGGGCGGCGGCACATGACGAGAACATGCGCCGTGTCGCGGGGCGAGACGAGACGGGATCCGATGGGAATTCGCGACGGCTCTACTGTGCTTGATTGATCGGACAGGGAAGAGTGGAAGACGCCAGCCGATGCGAGTTGGGTGATCAGATGCAGGTCGAGGACCGGCCGTGCCTAGCCGCTGAACAAGAGCACCTCGCGCCGGTGCTTGTTCCTTGCTCCCAAGTCCCGACGTCCTGATATATATATATATAAAAAAAAAAAGTCCCGACGTCCTGAACGACGTACTCTGCCTCCGGCGATGGTCGAAGGCTCGAACCACTCTTCCAGCCGCCTGTCAAAAGAGGACCAGCAATGGCACCAGGGGCCTGTACCGTTAACACGTTTCCAGAAAAACCGGGAAAAAGAAATATACATCAGATAATTCCATGGTGCGATTATGGCACAATGTGTTAACGTTAAAAAAGCCGACAATGGCACTAAAAACAACCATTCACGGATCCACCAGATAGCTTCACCAGACACGACCAGCAATGCACACTTCTATTACCCGAGTGCTTCCTCTCCTGTTCTCGTACAGTTTTAAGTTTACATATAAAAAATTAATTCAAAATAAAAAAAAATGCATCCAGACAGTGCCACCTCAGTAACATTTAGAACAATTCACTTCAGCGCATAACAAGAACAGCATACGACAAAACGACCAGAGATAAAGGAGGCGTGCAAATCACCAAACAACAGTTTCGCAAAACAATTTTATTGTTCCTGACTGTTTTCACCTCTTTCCCTGATCCCAGATCTAACTGGTTCAAGTGGATACAACAGGGTGAAATCCAATAATCGATGGGAAAACGCCACACCACCCAAGCACCTACTTTTTCTTAGAACGCTTACATGTAAAAGAAAACAAAAAAAACATATCCATTTAATCATTATTAAGAACCCAGTCTCTACATTTACAAGCTTGGTAGCCAGCAGAGAACCTTATACCTGTGCTATGATACATCTTACTAGCAGGGCAAGATCAGGAACTTTACAGAGAAGTCGGTTTCCAGGAAAGGCTAAGGTGACACGGGCAAAATATTTCTGTAAGACGATGGTTTCCTCTCTAAGCCATGGTATCTTCAACACCACCAAAATAACACCATCTAAGGTGCAGACATGCTGAAAGCGTCCAGAGAACCAAGTGAGCATATACATCTGAAGCTGTAATCATCTCGACTGGACCACTCTATAATGAAGAATCAAGTCTTCAGGCTTCTTCCAAATATATGTTCTCACTGTGGCCAAACTCATCTCTTGCGATAAAACCTGCTTCATACAGTCACATTAGCGCAGCACAAAACAGAGTACGCAGGAAATGTCTCACACAAAGCCACAAAGATAAAATCAGAATTTAGCATATATCTATCCCTTCAGTTGCAGAAAACCTCTATGTGCTTAGGAGGGGAGAACAAGAAATTTTGAAGATATGGTTAATTTGACTGCAGATAAATGTTCATAGACTTAATATTATATGTGATATGCAAGAATAAGGTTTCAGGAAGATCTCTTTTTTTAAGAAGTCAAAGTGGAAAGAGTATGTTTGCTTTTTTATGAGCAATATATGGCAGACTTCACTCAAAATCCAAGGATTTTGACAGGTGAATGATGTGGCAAAGGTGTCTGTATACTGCAGTCAAGTTTTAAAACATGTAACTCTAAAAACATGAGCTAGAAGTAACACCATAGTCATAGGAAGCTATTGATGGGGAAAAGAGTGAAGAAAACTGGAAAATATCTTGGCCAAACTATTCATGGAAGAATTGCACAGGAGCACGGACAATCTCAATATAAATACTTCCTGCAATATTCTTCTGCAGAAATAGGGTCTTCCACTTGTTCTAAATGTAGCTAAAATGTATGTCTAAATATAGAATGCACTGACTATATTTGGGGGGGAGGGACTTGCCTGGTTATTGCACAATATCTCTACACATGGCTTTAGTTTTTGCCATGGCTTTAGTCCAATCCGTGAAGAACTATCTAGCGCCGAGAGTTGTGGTTGACCAGAACTCAATCCCATTGCAAATGTGTTGTCAGCACCTCCATCCAATGGTTTATCAAGAACAAGTTTCTCAACCACATAATTAGCTACCTGTACCATGAAAGTGAATAAGGTGTAAACTTTAAGAGTAATAAGGTAGTTTATAACATGACAAAAAAATCCTTCATTGTCGTAATAAATTACTCCAAGCTGTCCAGTCGTGCAATAAATATCCCAATGATTCAAATACAGGGTCCTGAAGTATTGCTATTTCGAGGTTGCATGCAATTTATACAGTTATCTGTTCAATGGAAACGTGCAAAATGTAGGTAGTAAAGCTATTTTTATGCCACAGATGCATGCATGCAAACATAGTTGACTATTGAAACAAAAAGCTCTCTTCACGCAGAGCTGATTATTCCATTCACCGCCAACAGCCGCTTCTACCATTCATTGTGTATTGGAGGATTGACCATTTTACATCTTGCATTTGCTGTGGGTCAATGGTTTTGAGAACATCTTACTTTGTGGATCCGCAATATCCGTGGAGCACTCAGCTTCCCTTGAGTTATGTTCGGTGCTGGTGAGCCTTCAGCGGGATGCAAATAAAATCCACATCTGCATTGAATGAAGGAAAGAAACATCAGGGACAAAATTCCACCATGGTAACCTAGGGCGCACCCTATGCCGCATTAATATAGAGCATCATTCATGAATCTTCATTTGCTTATATCTTCCTCCTTTCCAATAAGACCCATGGATGCTGATGCATGCATGTGTGCAGACACCTTTATCAGGAACTCTCCATAAATAACACAATCACAGTCACAGCTAGATGGAAATAGTATGAAAGCACCCCACAACTAGAATTGTTCTGACAGTATATCGCACCAGGGAGGACTTAAGAATGACATTAACTGAAATGCAGAAAGAGAAGTTGCTACTACATTCCAAGTTAATATATTTCCCGCAGGCAAAAGTTCCAGATATATCAGGGGGAAATATCATCTGAGGATAACATGGAATTGAAATGGCACTTACTTTGTATTCTCTTTTGGATATCGATTGTGAGTGACACAGTCCACACACCACCATGGAAGATCACCCTCGGTTCCATCCAAATCAGTAATTCTCTTTCTCCAAGGCCCTCCACTAGAACCTTCCGTGATAATTGATGGAGGCGAAACCGTAGAAAACTCAAATGAGGGAAGCACATGAGTTGCATGGTTTTCGGTTCCATCGTCCACCTCAGATCTTGACCGGGGCGAGTCTTTCGACAAAATATCTTTCCCTGATGAACTATCACCATTTGACAAACTGTGTGAACTAGACTTCTGTTTCCTTTTGCTCCAATGAACTAGCAAACCACGAAGGGTCTCCTGAGCCAAATTAATCTGCAAAATTTGGGAAAACATCGAGAAGATGGGACTGGATGGATGTAGTATCTCACTTCACTCGACTATAGGTAGCAGCAATCAGATTGTCAAAAATGCCAGCTATTGATGTGTCCAGAATAGTTTTCATCATAAACAAGAACTAAAATTCATCGTTGGAGTAAAGGACTTCTCCAACACATTAAACAAAAGAAACCACACTACTGGCTCAATTAAATTCTAAAGCTCAAAGTGTGTAAACAGATGTACTGGTCCAGTGTTGCTGGACAAACCTTAAGGTCTTCTTGTGCTCCAGAAACATTTAGGTCAACCGCATATATTTCTGCAGAAAAGCATTGAGGAGTATCGAGGTGGACAGACAAGCATCCCAATCGAGCATCCATGGTGAACCAGGCAGGTATGCTTACCTAATAATCAATTAACAAATTACACCACAATATGTAGCAAAGTTTAATAAAATATAGAAATCATGGTATTTCAGTAATACCATCTCAAACAACTCCTTTTTCTTATCTTCGAAAGAAACCTGCATAATCAAAACGAAGCAGTTAAATATTCTAATATATTCCCATTAGTTCAAAAGGCATTAAGTAAGAAATGGTGTACTTACAAACCAGATACAGATATGCAGTGCTAATAATTAACATGCATGTATATATATATTTTGAGAGAACAGTCATCCAAGAAATTAAGGAGAAACAAGAACCTTGCCGAAGTCCTCAATAACAGCTCCTCGGGTAATCTCCCACAGCTTGACAGAACCAGCAGTATCCTGCAGAAAAGGAGATGGGTGCGTACACCATGATGTCCCTCGTTGCAGTTTAATAATAACAGCAGTACAGCACACACAAGAGAAATTTTGTAATCACCTTTGTCAGTACATGTCTTCTATTATTCATTATCTCATGCTGAATTATGGCTGGAACTCCAGGGATAACCAAAGATGGTTCTTTGTATACAGGAACCTAAGTAAATAAACCACAAGTACACAGTAATTACCACTAGTCAACAATTTTCTGGCAGGCAAGACTTGAATGGATAAAACTGCTGTCATCAGAAGGTGAAATATTAAATAAAGGCATAGCAGAATGAAGAGATTGAATGAACATAGCAGTATCCAAGAAGGGAAAGAAGACTACAAATAAAACCATTGAATCACCAGAATACTGAACAGAAAAAAGGAAATCCAGATGCCCGCTTGGGAATTATCTCAAGCTTAAGCATACTAGTTCTCTCTTACAGAACTTATTAGATCCACACAATTAGACCTCCAAAATTTAAGTTAGAAGATATGTTAATTTCTATGCCCGTAATGATGGTATCGATTATGCGCAAAAGAAACCAATATTATGATATGTATATTCTGTAACTATTAAAGAAAGTTACTTTGCAGTATCCCTGCAGAAACACAAAATGCTTGCGATGTGGTGTCGACAAAAAAGAAGACAATTCTCATGCTTACAGGTGCTGATCCCTCTAAAGAAGCTCTTGCCCTTGAGAATGACAAATTGCCAGCTAAGAATGAGCCACCCTTTTCGAAGACCTTTTGGGGTGTGCGTCCTTCAGCTGGCCATCCGTAAACAGAAGAATCAGTTGTTGCAACCCATATTGTGTCATCTTGCAGAGACAACTGTAGAATAGGGTATTCATTTGTGCAGAGTAAGATACTGTCTCTTGTGGACAAATCTGTCAGGTATACCTGCAATACGGTGAATACATAACCGTTCAGAAAAAAAAACAAAGTGACTATTCGGTACATGCAAGATAATTAACTCACAGATTGGTCTCTTCCACCGCTATAGACATGACCAAATGAAGGAGTGCTTGCAAGAGCCCAAACTGAATCAGTATGCACAGCATAAGAATGAACACAACGCTGCTGTCCTAGATCCCATAGTCTGCAGAGGATATAAAATATCTAAGAAGTAAATACTAATCACAAAATTTGGTCAAGCACATGACAGAGGGAGATGGATGGGATGTTGGAGCTGCGTAAATACCTTATCATTGAATCGGATGATCCAGATAGACAATACCTGAAGACATTATTAAGAAAAAAACAATAAGTTATTTAATGAAAACAGACAAGATGTAACAGTTGTTATTTAATGAAAACAGACAAGATGTAACAGTTATCCAAACCCCCAAGCCAGAGTGAAGGAGACAAATCCATATTACAATCTTTTTGTTGCCAAAGCCAAAATCAGCAATTTGGATATCCAAAAAACATATCAAGGTTAAATGTTTATCAACTGTATCCAGGTCAATGGTCACCACTCACCAACACGGCCACAATGTGTCATAAAGTCATTACCACGTCAATTCATTTAAGTAACATGAAAATGGATTACATGACACAACTACACCTGGATGGTAACTGATACATTGCTTTGCAAACTAATGTCACTATAGACATTAGTTTATTGATCTAAATAGTTAACTCATGATTTGAACTGATTAATGAAATTACATATAAATGTCAAAGGTAAATAATAATCGATGTATAAATTTATACTATTGTAGGGAAAGGTACTGGGAATGTATAATTAACTTTCAGGAAATTTAACACCACAACAGATGCTCATTTGCCCTACATGCATTGCAGAAAAAAAATTGCTCACCAGGAGCATATTTTTGAAGAAAAAAAGGCAAATAGCACCATGTCATCATGATAACTGCTCTTTCAAGCACAATATGTGATAGAAGTCCAAAACCTTTACCACTGAAGATAAACAAAGTAATCCAAATTTTGTTTTTTGAACAGAAGTAATCCAAATATTAGCATAACAAAAAAAAAAACAGGAAACACAAATGTCTTGGCATTACAACACTCGTAGATGCACACATGCACTTGCTGCAACAAGATAACATATAACTGCAGAGTACTCAAACTTCATTGGTGACGTTATCATGCGGCATTTATGATCGAAACAGGATTAAGTTGAAAAAGAAGTGTGCAGTGAAAATAAGAAATGGGAAGTTCAATTTTTAAGTGACGTTGTATAGGAGATGGAACAACATGGCCTAGATGAATTTACAAGAGCTCATTTGATAATGCTAGACACAAACCTTCCTGTAGAATCAAGGAGTAAGGTCCTAATATTGTCCGTGTGCCCCCTCAATTTCATCTTTTTTGAACCTGTCCTGGGATCCCACACTCGAACAACCTGCATAAAAGAAATAAATACATGATAGGTCCTTAGAAGGGGAAAAAAGGTTTACAGAAACTGAAAGCTGACTGATGTCCTAATCACAAAGAAAACCCCCATACTTGTTTCCAGATATGAAGAGTGCAATACCTTTTCAGTGCCACCAGAGACGAGAAGGGTTCCTGTATCATTCATAGCCAGTGCATAAACTGAATCTTTGTGACCTTTGGCGGTAATTGGATTGTACCCATGTGATTGTCCATTAGAGGAAGCAATGTTGCTACTAGAATTTACATTGCACAACGTTGTCAAAGCCGGTCCGGAGTTTCCATTAGGAACCTCATCTTCTTTTGCATCCACAGATTTGGCTACAGGAGCAAGAGCAGCATCAAGGTCCCAGATGAAGACCTCACCCCCAAGGCCACCAGAGGCAACAATGTTGCTCTGCAATACATAGGCACAAAAAACTGTAAAAACATAAACGACAAGCAATTAAAAGTCCCACAGAGAAAGCACAAGCATAGATTACATTCTTCTCAGCGGCAGCAAGACAAATCACATAATCAGAATGCTGACGGAGAGTCTTGGTGCAGGCACCTTCAGAGTAGCAATTCCACACCTGTGAAGATAGAAATTAGAAGACATGCACACTCAACAAACAGTATTTAAAAGAAAAGTGTTACACAACAAACCTTTAGGGTAGTGTCTGACGAACAGGAAACGAGCTTATCGCCAACGATAATGGCATCATTAACCTGAACAATAAAAATCAGCTTAGAATGACAAACACTGCACAGTACCACTATTCCACTATGCAAACAGAAATTAAGTGTTTGTTTCAAGCTCTCCTCAAGGACATATATCTACACACACTGCCACAATTCCCATTCTAATCATGTGTACATGGAAAATTAATAATTCTGAAACATATAACCACTCTTCTTTCCAGCTAATGTTGTTTTCTCTAAACAAAGTAACAACACACATGGCAAATATGCCAAAGATAACACAACTCAGGTCTTTCTGTCACTTTTCACCAACAAAATGTCAACCATAATCGTCCAAATAGTAAACTGAGTTGATGACTTGATGTCATGTCAAAGCATATAGATAATGGAGTGAATGTGCTTGCCACAGATGATTTGATAGAAGTGCATAATGTATAGACGAGAAAAATGATATAACACGACTAATTCAGAGGGGTCATTTGGAAATTTTTTAAAGCAACATAAATAAGAGTTATAAACAACAACAACAACAACAACATAGCCTTTAGTCCCAAGCGAGTTGGGGTAGGCTAGAGATGAAACCCAAGAAACAAAGCTCAAGGCTCAGGAACGTTGATAGCTAGTCTCCAAGCGCTCCTATCGAAAGCTACCTCCTTGGAAATATTCCACTCCTTAAGGTCTCTGTTTATCGCTTCGTCCCAAGTCAATCTAGGTCTACCTCTACCTCTCTTTATATTATTGGCCCGCCCTAGGACCCCAATACGCACCGGCGCCTCCGAGGGCCTTCGTTGGACATGTCCAAACCATCTCAGCCGATGTTGGGTCAATTTCTCCTCAATGGGTGCCACCCCGACCTTCTCCCGAATGTCTTCATTCCGAACTCTATCCCTTCTTGTGTACCCGCACGACCATCGCAACATCCGCATCTCTGCTACACTCAGTTGCTGGACATGTCGCCTTTTAGTAGGCCAACATTCCGCCCCGTACAACATCGCCGGTCGAACCGCCGTCCTATAGAACTTCCCCTTCAGCTTTTGTGGCACCCTCCGATCACAGAGGACGCCAGAGGCTTGACGCCACTTCATCCAGCCTGCTGCGATTCTATGCTTAACATCTTCATCAATGTCGCCATCCTGTTGCAACATCGATCCTAAATACCGAAAAGTAGCCTTTTGGGGGACCACCTGTCCGTCGAGGTTAACGTCTCCATCCTCGTGCCTAGTCCCACTAAAATTGCACATCATGTACTCAGTCTTGGTCCTGCTAAGTCTGAACCCCTTCGACTCTAATGTGCGTCTCCATAGCTCTAGCTTCTCATTAACACCTTCCCTACTCTCATCGACTAGCACCACATCATCAGCAAATAAGAGTTATAAACATGATTGGTTATTTCAAGCACTGCTTGCTATTCAAAAAGGAAACATAGTTTGAATGAAACAGAAAAGGGCATACCCAATCGACATGTGACTCAAAAGTTGCTGAGAAGCTTGCATCCCCATTATTTAATTCCCATCTTTTCAAGGTACCATCACGGCTCCCACTAAAAAGGTAATCACTCGTACTAGCTGCAGAACCATTTAGATAAGCCAAGCAGTTGATCCCTGCACAATGCTACAAAAACAAACAGAATGAAATTCATCAGCAGTACAATGAATGGAACATGGATTGTTCCAAAGAGCTGCCAAAGATGGCTTATTTTAATTACAACATACCTTTTTAGCATCAGCGTCATTGAGCACATATGTGAAGCGCTTCTCCTTTCTTGGTCGAGTCGAGCCAGCTGTGTTACCAGCACTCCCAACACGATGCATTGAAGGAAGCTATCTAAACTTGGAGGAACTAAACCTTCAAACTAGTGATAAACATTTCATAAGGGCACTCGGATCACAAAATAGCCAATATTCTAGTAAGGTTCAGCAAAGCACGAGCAGAGATAACTTTTCGCAACTATCTACTTGGCAAGTTTGTGCCTAGAAAAAAGTCTGGCATCTAGTAGGGTCGCACGTGCTCTACCGGCCTTCATGAGAACCACGGTCAATTTGGATATAACGAAAACGAATCATTCTGGACCTCCGACATCAATAAAAACACTTAGTGCCGAAATGACATGTTTCCTAAATTCTGTCAACAGCAAACTTAGAAGACGACACATGTAACCAAATAACCCAGAAGAACTACGGAAAAGGGTAGAATCTGTTCAATGAACGGTTCATCACAAAAAGGTCCATAAATCTAAGTCTCTGCCCATAATACTGCCACTTACAACAAGAATCAGGACAAAATTCGGCAATCGCTGCACCGCTAGCTACTACTACTTTCGCCCAATTAGCGAGCCCAACATGATCGAATCAACCTAAGCACCAATCAACCCATTAATATGCAACGGCAGCGATTCAGAGCAGTGGAGACAGACCGATCAGTCCATAGCGCGCGTGAGTCTACTGCGAGACCCGGGGGGGTTGCAAGGTTGGACTAAGCAGCGTGATCACGGCATGCACTACGCAGCAGGCAATCGATCGTCACCTGGGATCGTGCGAAGGGCGGCGATCGGCGGCGCGCCGGCGTCGGGATGCGGCCGCGGCCAGCGTGGAGCGGTGGACGCAGATCTAGGGTTTAAGGCGCCGCGGCGCGGCCGAGGCGCCTGGAGGAAAGCAGCGGGAGGGGCGGGGGTGGGCGGGCGGCCGTGAAGTGAGCGTGCGCGTGGGGTTGGTGGAGTGGGGCGGCTGCAGCGGCGGCAGAGGCGGTGGCAGTTGGCACGGCGAAGGGCGGACGCGACGGGGTAGAGGAGACCGGGGAGGAGGAGTCGAGGAAGGCAGTGCGTGTGTGTCGTGTAGCTGGCTATGACGGGTGGGCCGGGCCGAACTGGCCCTGTCTGGCTGAGACTGGGCTGGGCCGGTAAATCGCGGGATCGAGTGGTGGCGCGATTTGTTTTCTCAAAAAATAAAAAGAGGGGCGGCGATTTGTTTTTTTCCTGAACAAACACCAGGCGTATTGAGTTTTAGACAACGGTAATACTATAAACCCTATAAAATATCTTTGCAACAGTAATTTTGCACTGAATCTTTTAAAAAACAATAATTTTGCGTTGTCCTTCCTGTGCCTGCCTGCGTGGCCCCGCATGTCCGTGACTGAAGTCTAAGCATCAACTGGAGTGTTTTCTTTCCACGCCTTCCTTTCCTTCTATTCCTGGGATCTTCTTCTGCACGCCTTCCTTGCGTCTCTCTCGGTCTCCTCTCCCTCTCCATCTCCTCTATGGTTTCCATCCCAACTCAATCATGCAGTCCAAACCCTGAATACCCAGCCGAGCAGAATGATGATCTTAGCACTCCTCCTCAATTAAGATCTTTTCATGGAACACCACCTAGAAGGGGAGGCTCCTGATGACTTGGAGTTTGGCAATGTGGTCATTCGTATCCTAGGTACAATGGTGTTCGTGTTCCTTGTGTTCCTTAAGTCGAGATGCTAACTCTAGCAGGATTTGCTAACGAGAGTTTTTTCACAGAATTACGTGGTCATGGCCGATAACTCAAATGTTGAACCAAGATACGGCTATTGGCCCTTATATAAAATTGCGCGGTTGAGGAGAATGCGTCTGCCACCTGGGTTAGTCGGCCCCAATGGTCGCAGGGACCATGCTCTCGTGTATGTGCGCCTACCCTACCTACGTGAGCCGGGGTATCAAAGAGTTTGTCTTCGCAACTTATCCTGAGATGTTGGAAGGCATTATGGATAATGAGATTGGTTTTGGAAGGCCTTATGGATAATGAGATTGGTTTTGGAAATAATGCATGGTAGAAATAGGGAGCCAGAAGATGTAGTGATGATGTAGGGAGCTCAAGCTCATCAAGCCATCATTCCTCTCCTCCTTCCTCTCCTCAAGTCAAACAGCTCTCAGGGCTCCTCAAACAACTATGTCAGTTATGCTGAAAGCAGGGTATCAGGCTCATCCAATTCATACATCTCATCAAATTTCTCTATTGGAGGTCCCCGCACTCCTGATAGCGACCATGGCCCTTCTCAGACTCCAGATAGAAAACTTACAGTGGCCCTAGGGTCCCGTCTAGCAGTGAAGAGAGCAGTTCTGATGATTCTTCAAATGACTCATCCAAGCCATCATGTATGTCCAAGGTCGAGTGGTCCATACTGGTCTTTCTTTCGAGTAGCAATTGGTGGGTACAAATGTTGATGATAACGATGAAGCTGAATATGTGGGGAGCACCTAACTGGTTGATACTAACAATTCTAAATATACAAAAGAATAAAATATTTTTTTACTAAAATATTTATTACAAGATTCATCTTGTATTTTGAGAGAGATAATGTTAACTCCTAAACTTTAGTGATAAGAAAGTCACTAGTTGGTTGTCTTAATCGAAATTCTAGTGGATCATAGTTTAGTTGTGGTAACCAAATGCAAACTCAACTAGTACTTTTATAGTATCATATTTTAAAAATATTAACTTTTTTAAAAGTAGCAATGACTATATTTTGTTAAAAAAATTTATCTAGAACCTTCATTTTTATAAAATCTTTATACATATATTTTATTTCAATAATATTCTGAAACTATTCTTTACAAGATAAAAAGTTTAGAGGTGAAAATCAGCATATTATAAATAATACTTTTAGAAAAATAAGACTAGATATTTCTAAGGATTTGGATAGACGTGCTCGCTGCACACTCCACCCTAGTTACCGTCGACACCACCTTCATCATGCACCACCTCTGCTTTTTAAGGCGCCCCATGCACAATGTCCCACCGTGGTTTTCGTGCTCGCTGTGGTCGCTCATCTTATCGCATATCAGTCAGTGTTGCCTATTGATGTCGTCTATCTCCACCATGCTATTCCTTGCTGTGAGGGTCCTACATCTGCCGACTTTGGAGAAAAAGAAAAAAAAATGAAAAGAATTAGTATATCAAAACATTGATCTTTATTTTGAAAACTGTTCAATTTGTTCTACCCATATGTAGCCTATGAAAAATGTTTACTATACTAGTTTATATAAAATATTGACATATTTTTATAATATTGATTTAGTTATTTTTAAATGTTAATCTGATTTTCTAAGTTATTAAGTTTTTTATATTAAAATATCAATCTATTTTATAGTATGGAGTCTCCCGACTGGTGTCTCCCACTTACCCACAACATGGGTCTAACCGCTCTGCTATAATTTTCTTCCTCCGTGAGATCCGTCCCTTCCCTTCGAAAATAAGTATTAATAATAGGTTAAATAATTTTAAATTTGACTAAATTTATATATAACAATGCAACTCTCGTTTTCATGGAGTAAAACAATTTCAAGTTTGGGCTAAATTTATACAAAATAATATTGATATTTGTAGTGCGAAATAAGTGTCATTAGATTAACCATAGAATATGTTTTCATACTAAATCTATTTAGCCAACATAAATGTTCACAATTTATCGTACAGAACTATAATCAACTGAAAAAACTCAGTCCCCTAAAACTATAAATTACCTAAGTAGATGTATGAAACTATAAATGAACTGAAGAATCACGTCAAACGAAAATTTGGTCATGTACTCGGTCATTTGCCAGTTAGCTTGGTTGAATCATTAAGTCGTGGGGGTAATCAGTAACATCTTGGTTGAATCGCTTAAGTCATGGGGCGGGGCGCTTACACATGACAACTCTCAACCTCGAGGCTTTTTTCACAAACCAACACAAATCTTTTCTACGTACTTTATCCTCACCCATACGCACCCGAGAAGAACTTCTCGGACGATCATCCACTCATCCATCCTGAAAATTGGTTCGAACCAAACACGCTTAACCTCGAAGTTCTTTTGGGGTGAGCTTTCAAAAGAAAATTACAATTCATTTGTATGAATATTTTTATCAATACTCGCTCTAGAACAGGGTGTTACAAGAAATAAGTTAAATTGAAGCAAAAGAAGCAGGTTGTACATGTTCATTAGTCCAGCCAACACGACGGTGGCAGGTAGGAACTGTGGAGAGCAAAATTTGCAGTCACGAAATCAGGTGTTCGTGCAGGCGAAGCAGCGGCCAAACCTGTTGCTAAATTTCTTTCAGGTTCAGAACACAACACATGTTGCTGAGGGCCTCTTTAGTTGTAGTGGTAAAAAGCTAAAAGCTAAAAATGTAGCGCTTCATCTAAACACATAAAAAAATTTTTGATCAACCTACCAAGAGACATTGTTGTGATAAATGTGTGGGACCTGTGAGCCTGCTCGTCCCCTAGAGCCAACGGTTGCAACCCAAATGTGTAGGGCCCACTTTAAAATTAGCAAATGGATCTAAACATCGTTTGCTATAAAATAAACAAATGTATCTAAACACTCAAGACAAGTGCAAAAATCTAAATTAAGTTCTAATTTTGTACATGCATCTAAAGAAGCCCTGAATTTCTTGAGTTGCTTTGGAAGCCGAGAGAGGCTAAGGTTAATTCAAGCTCCAACAAAAGACAGCAGCGATCAAGAACTGGCAGCAATCTGGAAACTAACCCAGCTGTTCCTGCTATAGCAATCACACGAAAATAAAAATCCGCTATTGTACTACACCAGGCGTCAGCGACAGAATGCAGAAAAAGACACGTCACACGGCTACGCCACTACTCCACACAACACCTGCCATATGCCCATATACACGTTGAGAAGCCGGCCGGCGAGCTCACCGGCCCTGCTGCTGCTGTCGCCGCCTCCTGGCCGCGGCCACCGCGAGCGCCAGCAGGATCAGCGCGGGAGCGACCACCATGCCCAGCCGGAGCCCGCCGCGCCTCCCTCGCCGCTGCCTCCGCCCTCTCCTGCCGCCGCGCCTCCTCCTCGCATCGTTCGGGCTCCCGTCAGAGCTGTCATCGTCCGACTCTTGGCTGTCTCTCTGATCCTCTGCCGGGTGCTCGACCGCCGGTGACTCTTCCACAGCTTCTTCAGCTTGTGGCTCTAGCACCGGTTCTTTCGCGGGCGGCTCTGGCACCGGTTCTTCTGCTGGTGGCTCCGGCTTCGGTTCTTCAGGCGGTGGCTCTGGCACGGGTTCCTCGACGGGCGGCTCTGGCACGGGTTCTTCGGCCGGCGGTTCAACCAGTGGCTCTTGCACAGGCTCCTCAGCAGGCGGCTCTTGCAGTGGTTCTTCGGCGGGTGGCTTTGGCTCCTCGGGTTGTTGCTCGACGGGCGGCTCGGGCTTGGACTCCACATCGCATTGGATATCCACCGGCGGATTCGGCACATCGGCCGGCGGCTCGGGCTCGCGGTGCGGCGGGCCAAGCACTTGGATCGGCGTCTCCACCAGCGGCTCCGGCTCCCCCAGCTGCTCGAACACCACGTCGACCTCGATGTCCACCATCGGCGGCTCGGCCTCCACCTCCACCGTCGTCTCCACAGGCACGTCGCGATCCTCCTCCACCTCCACCGTCGTCTCCACGGGCACGTCGCGGTCCTCCTCCACCTCCACCGGCGTCTCCACGGGCACGTCGCGATCCTCCTCTACCTCCACGGGCGTCTCCACCGGAACATCGCTGACCACCGGCACCGGAGTCTCCACGGCAACATCCGTGACCACCGGCACGTCGGTAGCCACGGGCACGTCCTCCTCCGACTCGACGTCGACCCAGTCCTCATGCTCCAACTCGAGGCTCGACGCCTCGTCACCGAGCTCCAGCTCCGTCTCGACGTCGACGTCGCTATCGCTTTCCGTACCCGACGACTCGCAGCCGGAGGTCGTCTCGACGTCGAGCCGCCGCGCCTCCTCGTCGTCCCCGCCGCCGTCGTTCGGCGGCGGCAGCTTGGGCATGATGACGACGAGCAGCCCGTCGTCGTCCTCGAAGCCGACGGTGATCCGGGCCACGTCGACGCCCGGCGGCACGTCGAACACGCGGCGGAACCCGTCGACCACCTGTCGGTGCGCCACCCGCACCCTCGCCGTCGCCGCCGCCTCCACCGAGAACGCCTCCTTCCTCGCGCACGCCACGGCGACCTCTGTGCCGCCCGCGCCGACGCGGACCTCGACCTCATCCTTCCCATAGCCTGCACGCACGCATAACGGACGCCATTAACGTTCACGGTCACGCTTTGGCTTTGCATTGCTTGAGCACGCACACCAGTGGATCCGAAACGAATGGACGGGTTCGTACCAGGGAGGTGGGCGAGGACGAGGAAGGCGGCGTCGGTCTCGGAGGTGGCGAAGGCGAAGTCCTCGCCGGGCACCGGCGGGCAGGTGACCTGCACGGCGAGGTCGAGGTCCATCATGTCCATGGCGCCGGCCTGGCCTGTAGCAGCGGCACGAACGGTACTCTGCCATGCGTGTCAGCGTGTGGGTGGATTCTTGTGGATTAAACCTCTCGTATCGTGTGATCTCGTGTCTGGACCAGAATGTGAGCGCGTCTCGAGGGTGGATGATGTGGGCGGCGGGGGGTGCCTTCGGTAGCACGGATGCATTTCTCTCCGGGGTGGGTTAGGAAGAGATGCTTTGAAAAGGAGATGGAGAAGGCAGACTGGCAGACTTCATTGGCCGCGCTCACAACACATGGAAAGGAGAATGTTTTAAGGAGTGCTCAAGATTTGGTTCGATAATCCAGATGCTCAAATTAGCACAACCTATCATGTTCTGTAATTATGATGTTCGCTTGATTCAATTTTTTTCAGCTATTATAGTTTTCCTCCAAAAGAGATGCTGATATATGGTGGGCCCCTCCTGTAAAATGCCCAAAAGGACGCCTGCAGCAAAGGAAAAGAATAGGCTTATGCACGTGGCTCATTTCTTGTCGATCCAACTTTTTTGTTTTAAAGTTTTGGATAAACATTTCTGATGAAACTAGTTTATCTCTTTTTTAAAAAAAAAAACTTTTATGAAAATATTAGATCAACAAGATTTTTAAATAGAAAGTAGTCGAATGCCCATGAGTCATGACCAATATTTGCATCGTGTTCGTGATCCGCGTGTTCTTGAACGTAACTCCATTCTCTTCTTATTATTATCTATTTTAACAGTTTTTCTAGAATTCTAGCACTTGTAAGATCAATCTCTAGATGGTCCATAATCACATCTCATTTTTAGGGTGTGTTTAGATTGTAGGAAAAAACACTGTAGCATAAGAAAAACACTGTAGCATTCGCTGGGAAACGTGTTTTGTGAGGGAGGAATAGTAAAAAGTTGGAATGAATAGTAAAAAGTTGGAATGAATAGTGAATAGTTGAAAATCTGAACATGGCCTTAAGGAAAAGATATATAGGAAGTCATGAAACCCCAATCTATCTTCAACGTAGTACCTTTGTATTAGGATGCTTGTGTCTATACGCCCTACATATTTCCATGTACCAGAATGTCATTTTAGAAGTTTTAGGACAAAATCTTGAGGATAATCCCACTGCTTTGTATCATAGCACTATTTGCAAGACTACCATATCACTATAATAATATTAAATAGATGTGTAGAAACACCTCCGACAATCTCCATTGTCAGGCCAGCAAGCCGCCACACTCCAAGATCGTCCTCAATGTAAAATGTTGAAAAGGGTGCCTAGTACACGCACGAGACCAAAAAAAAAAAAAGGTCTATGAATGTTGCTCAACATTTGTTGTCGATCCGACGTAATCTAACAAGTTTTTAACTTCTCTAAAATAATATGTCTATATTTTTTTAAGATGACTGGATCCAACATTTCTCCCTTTATTGAAAGCAAATAAATAGGGGATAGGCAGCTTGAGTACTATAGTAACTACACATTTGGTATGCTCAATGCCGAATATTTTGGAAGTGTATTTTCTCGAAACCATGGAGAGACATAGTGAAATGGAAGAGTACGTTAGCTCCCCTATTCCTTCCGGTTCCAATGTTACTACCAAGTTTATTCAAACAAACAATGGTTTTTTTGTAATGTTTTGGCGAGAGATCAACATGCATTTCATCTATTTAGTGAAAAACACGATGTGTTTTCTTAAAAAGGAAAAATGGTAGAAAACCTTAACTTCTTTTCATCACCATATTAAATTTAGACAACCTGCTGTAAAAATTCCGATATATCTGATTGACACAATTAGCCAAACAGATGAACATGACAGGTAATGAAAAATAGCGAAATACACACGGCAAATATAATATTGCCTCCATCCCATAATATAGATACATTTAGTTTTTGTCCAAAGTCAAACAATTTTAACTTTGATAAATATTATTTCTAAAAAATATAATTTATTTTAAATAAAAAGTTACAAGTAACAATTGGTTTTATGATGAATCTATGAACATAACTATTATGTTACCAATCCTTATATTTCTTTTACTATTCATAGTTAAAGTTAAGAATGTTTCACTTTGGAAAAAATATCATAGCTATATTCTGGGAATTAGTTTATCATTTGTCACGGTTTGGGAGCAAAACAGCCAATCTTTGCAGACGGCAGGTGAACTTGACAAAAAGAACTGATACGCATCTTTTCGGGCTATTGACAAAAATGAACTAACAGACCCATCTTTGCAGGTTACTCTGAATATTCAGAGACCGCGGCAACAAAATATAGAGTATCGAGACATTTCAATAGGAACATGAACGTCAGAAAAGACATCACGCAGATGCATCCCCGCATTGGAATTATCGGAAGTGAACTATAGTCCTACACTATTCGGCAAAGGTACTATCATTCGATTTACTGAGTACTACCTCCGTTTTAAATTAGAGTTTGTTTGACATTTTTTTCCGTAAGGTTCACCGTTTATTTTATTTAAAAAATTATGCAAATATAGTCAAACTTTTAAGTACATATATTAATGAAGTAAGTCATACAAATATGATATCTTGTCTAATTTTTTAAATAAGACAAGTGGTCAAATTTAAGGTAAAAAATTCAACCAACTATAATTTAAAACTAAGTTATTAGTCAAATCAGAGGATACATCATGCATCCCTTACTTATTAAAACTGTCACTAGCTTCCAAGCCGGCCACACATGGGAATTACCAGAAGTGACCTTCTCAGGCTAACCAGCAGAGCACCTTATACATGCGGCAAACACTGCAACCTTTGACAGGCAGAGAGACACACTGTCTTTTGTCAGTGAACTCGCACCCAGAGAAGCCATTGACACGAGTAAACATTAATGGCTAGTTTCTTCAGGCCATGGCTTGTATCGATCTTCGTCGCCTTGGCGTCGTCAAGCTATAACCTGAGCTTCGCCAGCGCTGCTGATCCGACCCTCGGTTTCGCCGCCGTCGAGCTCACCGAGGACCGGTTCAAGCTGCACAAGCCGTACGACCTGCCGCCGGAGCAGCGGTATGAGTTCCGCGACGGCGTTCGGCGGCTGTGGGTGTACTGCACCGACAAGCCTTTCAGCCCCGGCAGCCCCACCAAGCCGCGCTCCGAGATCCTCCTCAATGTAATTTAGCCACCGTACCACTCGATCAACACTAATTGCATCGTGATTCACTTCTAATAAAGTTCTAATCGTGTTTAATCTCAATCCTGAGCTGTTAATCACTTATCTTCTTTTTCTTCTACTGACGAAGGCGACGTACACGACTGGGGTGTGGCAGTTCGAGGCCTACGGCTTCGTTCCGGCGGGGACCTCCGGCGTGTCGGTGATGCAGGTGTTCGGGGCGTCGGGGCGGAACACGACGCTGATGCTCCACGTCTACGGCGGCCGGCTCATGTACTACGACGACGAGACGCGGGTCGTCGACGGCGACATCTACGACCGGTGGTTCCGGCTGAACGTCGTCCACGACGTCGACGCAGGGGCGCTCGCGGTGTTCGTCGACGGCGAAGAGAGGCTCGCCGTCGCGGGCCACGGCGGGCTACGGCACTACTTCAAGTTTGGGGTGTACACGCAGACGGACCCCTCGCACTACATGGAGTCGCGGTGGAGGGACGTTAAGGTCTACACCAAAATCTGAAGAAATCAATCAATGGAGCTGAAAGATTTGGACAGATATCAACTGTTTGATGACTTCTTTTTTGCGAGTAGTTTTGCATGAATTTTAGCTTATTGAAATTGCAATGCTACATTGAATTTGGTTGTCGATGGATTGATCGCTGGGGGAGAAGTTTTCAATGTCATGAGGCAATAATTATTTACAACATGGATACACGTTACAGAAATGACCTACCTGCCCTGGCTATCGAGAAATGCAATAATAAGCACAGTACTTAATAGTACATGATATCACCTTTTTTTATCAAAGTATAACTTGGAGCAAAAAGAAGATGAAACAAGAAAAAGGAAGAAATGCATTGCTTAAATGGAGAGGATTGATTAGCTGGAACTAGTACTTGCGCGGCATGGTTGCTACCCATGATCAGCATGTAAGCAAACACAGCAAATCTTTGCAGGTGAACTGACACACATATTTGCAGGCTATTGACATCTCCATCTTTGCAGGCTACTCTGACTATTCAGAAACCGCCACAGCAAAACGGATCGAGACATTTCGATATATATGTAGATCAGAAAAGACATCATGCAAATGCATCAACGCATTGGAATTATCAGAACTGACCCATATTTTGGCAAAGAGACATCATGCATATTAGCTTCCAAGCCGACCACACGTTGGAATTATCAGAAGACCAACCTGCAGAGCATCTTATTATATGCAGCCCACACACACACACACACACACACACACTTTCTTACTCGATCGAGTGCATACTACAACCAAGAAGTAAAGAAAAAAACAAACGTAGACCTGCTGCGCTGCTGAGGTGATGGTGGCAGAGGATGGTGCTCAGTTCAGATGTTACAGATATAAAATGAGAAGTAACGTAACGGTTTGTATTTCAAAGTGAAGGTGGTGGACTTCACTCTCTAGAAATTGCATTTGAAATAATTGAAGGCGGCCAGAGAGATTTTGAATTTCACTTGAAATTAAAGCGGGAGAAAGAAAACAAATTGGGAACAACTATGTGCAAGTGCAACAGCCTGGAGGCTATAGATGGGTTGGGTTCACACGCTATGTTCCATCATTTTACGTATAAATATTAACGACATCATCTTATCTTGCATGCATATATATAAGATCAATCTCTAGATGGCCCATATCACATCTCATTTTTAAGGAAAGGCGTTTTGAATTTCACTTCAAATTAAGCGGGAGAAAGAAAACAAAATGGAACAACTGTGCAAGGCCCTGCAGTCTACAGATGGGCTGGGTTTACACACTCGGATTCGTCATTTTACGTATAAATGTTGGCGATATTGCACTATATCCAAAAGTATAAATGTTTATGAAATAGCACTATATCCAAAAGTGTAAATGTTGACGACATAGCACTATATCGTATATGAAAGAGTAAAAATGTTGATGACATAGCAATATATGTGTAGAAACACCTCCGACAACCTAGTATCGTGCCACCAAGCCACGCTGCCCGAGATCACACATCTCGCAGATCAATGGTAATTACATTGTGATTTACTTCTAATCCTGAGCTGCTAATCACTTATCTTCCTTTTCTTCGTCCTGACAATGAAGGCGGCGTAGATCGCCGAGGTGTGGCACTACGAGGCCTACGACTTCATTCCGGAGGGGACTTCCGGTGTGTCAGTGATGCAGGTGTTCGGCGCGTCGGGGCCAGGTTCTAAATAGACAGCTATAGAGGCTAAGGCCCCGTTTAGTTCCCACAAAAATACACTATTCATCCAACTTTTCACTATTCATCCCATCCCTTCTACTCACAGAACACTATTCATCTATAGTGTTTTTTTGGTGAACAGTGTATTTTCGGGGAATCTTTCCCCAATCTAAACGCACCCTAAGAAGGGAAGCCACTATGGTATTTAGCCCTCTATAGCTGATTATAGCCCATTAAACATTGTAACGGCAGCTCTGGCGCTAAACGTCTTAGCCGGCAATTTAAAACCATGGTAGGGACACAGTTGCTAATTTTAGCTTATTGAAATAGCAAAATGATACATTGAATTTGGTTGTCGATGCATCGACCGACGGAAGAGCACGTTTTGATTGTCATGATGAGGCAATCATACATGGATACACGTTACAGAAATGGCCTAGCTGCCCTGACTCCTGATCGAGAAATGCAATAAGTACAGTACTCAGTACATGATATCACCTGTTGGATCAAATTAACATGGAGAAAACAAAAAAGAAGATGAAACAAGAAAAAGGAAGAAATACATTGCTCGAAGAGAATGGGGAGGAGGACTGATTAGCTTCTGGGAAAGACGAGTAGTTGCGCGGCAAGGCATGCATGGTTGGTGTCGATCTGTCAAGCTATATGTAGCATAATTATTGCTGTCATGTCCTCCTCCTGACCATTGACGTGGCGTTGCCGTCGAAGAGCTCGTCGATGATGGTCTCGACGTCCTCGGCGCTGAGCTTGACGTACTTCTCCGTCTGCCTCCCGGCGCTCAAGTGCTGCGAGAATCGCCCCAGGAAGGAGCGGTAGGCCGGCACGACGACGGCGGCGATGGACACCCTGAGCTCCGACTGCAGCTGCTCGTCGCTGACCACCCACGCCCCCTGCGTCCGGTGGATCTCGTCCATGGCCGCGTTGAACTGCTTGAACCTCTCCTTGAGCACCGGCTTCTGCACGTGCCCCTTCACCGTGATCACCCCGTCGTCACGGAGCATGCTCAGCACGCGGCTCCACGTCTCCCTCTGGTAGTTCTTGTGATACTGCCTCAGGTTCGTCGACTGCTTCCTCGCCCACGCCTCGCCCAGCATCGCGTTGATCTCTGCTGACCCTCTGATCTTCTGCAGCATGTACCTCCCGTTGTTCATCAGGAAGATGTTGCTCAGCGATGGGTCCTTGTATAGCCTCGACTTGGCCTCCAGGTTCCCGTGCAGCAGCTCCATCACCTCCATCAGCTGCGCCGAGAACGGGTTGCCGTCGCCGCCATCGCCATGGCTGCCCCGGCGGTGGTGCTCCCGGAACACCTGCTCCAGCGTGGCGTTGTACTCGCACGCGTACTTGAGGTAGTTCATCACGTACCGTGTGAGCGGGTGCACGGCGCCGCCGGGGACGGGTTGCTTGCCGGCGTCGGCGCGGATGGAGCCTTCGAGCTCGTGGAAGATGGCGGCGGCGGACTCGCTGAGGCGGGAGCGCACGGAGGCGAGCTCGGACTTGAGCTCCGTCAGGGCGGAGGAAGGCTCGTCGTCGGCGGCGGAGAGGAAGGCCTCGATCACCGGCGACGCGTCGCGCACGGCCTCGTACATGTCGAGCACCTTGAAGAGCTTCTCGGCGGCGCGCTTGGTCATGGCCACGGCCTCCGTGAAGCTGAGCATGTGGAGCATCACGCAGCGCGCGAGGTCGGCGAAGATGCCGCGGCCGACGGCGGCGTGGGCGCCGGCGAAGACGCGGGTGCACAGGTCGTGCTCCGTGGAGAGGCCCACGTTGATGGCGTGGCGGAACGCCTTGGTCCACGTCACCACCTCCGCCTCCAGCGACTCCCACGTCATCTTCACCACGTCGTCGATGTTGGACTTTTCGTACCCGAGCCCCTGCAGCGCCGCGTCGAAGGCGTTCCGCCGCGCCACCAGGAACATCTGCGTGCACTCGGTCGCGTACCCGGCGGCGATCATGGCGTCCGCCATGGCACGGAGACGGTCGACGGTCTCCGGCGGGTACGGCAGCGCCGCCTCCTTCGTCTCCGACGACGACGCCGGCGCTGCCGCCCCAGGGAGGACGCACCGGTCGGGCTCGTGCTCGCCGCCGGCGGAGGCCTTGTGGTTGGCGTACGGGTCGTCGAGCAGCTCGTGGAACTCGTCCTCGAGGAACGCCATGGCGCGGTGGAGCACGCCGGTGACGCGGTGCACGGCGGCGGTGTGCTTCCCGCCGCCGGCCTCGGGGCTCTTGCCGAGCGCCGACGCGAGCGCCGCGATGCGTGCGATCGCAGCGAGCAGCGCCGGCGGGTCGCCATCCGACGCCCACTTGTGGTCGGAAGACCCCTCGGAGCGCGCGACGAGGAGCTCGACGGCGGACGCGAACTTGTCGAGCGTCGCCTCCGTGACGGTCACGGCGTTGTCCTGCCCGGCGACGAACGCGTCGACCTCGGCCGACAGCGCGGCGAGATCTGGGTCGCCACGGTCCTCGCCGGCGCCGCCGTCGCCATGGCCGGCGGTGGCTTCGGCGTCCTGATCAGCTTGCTCGTCCTCCTCGCTGATGATGGCGTGGTGCTCCCTGGAGTGGTGGTGGTGCGGCGGGTGGTGATCCCTCTTGTCGCGGAGGGCGCCGAGGGAGAAGTTGCGGTCGACCTCGCGGGTCCTGGCGGTGTCGTCGCGGGTGGTGGCCTGAGAGAAGCTGCTCGACTTGTAGGGCGCCTGGCTCCGGCTGTCCATCTCCGGTGGGTGGCCGCCGGCCGGGTGGAAGACGAGAGGGGAATGGCAATGGCGAGGTCAGTGGCTGTTTCGTTTGTGACCACGGATGGATGGCTGAGGCGGCATGCAGATTGCAGAGCTAGACAGGGAGGGAGGAATGCCGGGCTGGGCGGGAGTTGAGGCGCGCCACGCTTGCTTCAAAGGGCACCCCGTTTTAGCTGGCCGGCAACGAGAGGTGCACAAGTATCCTTGCTCCATAAGCATTGCGAGGAGTTTTCTCATTTACCTTTTTTTTCTTCATCTTTTTTTTTGATAGGCATGTGGGGAGTTTTCTGGAGAAGATATAAATCCAAATCCTCAGCATTCATAATGCTCTATACCGTCACCGTGTTGACGCGGCCGACTAGGAAGTCCCATGCTTTTTAACAAACCATGAATATTCCAAGAGCAAAATCCATCATCTTTTGATGGGATGGAGCCATAGAGGTGTAGCTGTTGTTGTCAATTACCACGTGAGGCTTGCGTGAGCTTTTGTTTCTTTTTTTTTTCTTCCAAGTTTTGCCTTAGCTCTCCTTGTATACGGTACAACCCCACAAGAGAACTGCAAAATGGATCGTAGAAACTTTTCCTGAAAACTGCAAAATGGCCAGTAAGGTCGTGGTGCAGAACGAATACTCTGGTTTCAAAGTGCCGAGGACATGGCTTCCACTTGCCCACGACGGAGACAGGACAGCACACACGAATGTCATGTTGCCTACTCGTCTCTAGACTCTAGTTTCCATACCTCAACCCACGGCCACGGGAGATGCTCCAAAGCTCTCTCTTTTTTTTAATGACAAAACTTCAAAGCTTATTTGACTACAAGAACAAGAGCTCTTGCCACTGGAACCATCTTCTCTTGCCAATCATTTTGTGTACAAGATAGTAGGCACGACAGCCTGATCAATGTATGCTAATGCTATTAATTTTCCTTTGATAAAAGAAGTCAATCAATTGGCACGATTGAACTCGCGTACAAGTCCACGCACCCATTCTGCACTGCACGAAATTGTGCCTAGTCGGCTGTACTTGGGGGAAAAACGAAAAAAAATTAGGGGCAGCACAAGAATATGAATGATAACATTTTGATTTCCTTCTCCGGTCTTAAAGAGAAGCACAAGCGTAGCGTCATGTACTAGACAATGTCACAGTGGTCTGGACTGCAAGGTAACAAATCAAACAGGAAAAAAAAAAAGAAATCCCTTTTACATTTCTTTTTCGGACTAGTACAGAATACAAATTTGCAAGTTCCGCTATACGTAGGACGATCGTTTGTGAAGGCAGATCACCGGTGCCTTGCTGGGAGTCCGCCACCGCTCTTGCGGATGAAGGTGTTCCTGTTCTTCGGCTTAGGTATGTCGTGGATATCCATCACTTGAATGGTCCTCTGTTTTTTCGCTGAAAAAAGTATATAGACACGAAGAGTGCAGAAAAAATTAAGAACATGTGTATAAATATCACTTCTTATCGTTGTACTCAGTATCCTAGTGTTACTCTGACAGTATATTATGGCATTTTGAAGTATCAAATGAAAAACCACGCTAAGACTTACACATAATTAAATGCTATTTAAGTTCCTAAGCCTCTAAGCCAACAGCATGTATGTATGTTGAAACATTACCATTTTGCGCTTCCTGGTAATTTTCCTGAAGCCTCTTCCGCGCTGAATCTAGCTTCTCAGAATCCAAAAGAGTATCCTTTTGCTCCCTCATTATCCTCTGCAGAGAATATTTATGAACATCACATGAAAGTGTAGACACTGTTTTGCCAAATGTAGCAGATAAAAGCTAAAGTTTCTTCATGAGTAACATCTTTTTCACTACTTTGCGTGACTGTGAAGTGAGAAGTCAAAAGATGATAACTCAAAGGTGACGGCGATAGAGTATGGCCTTATTTCCTTTTTGAGTGTGATTGACCTTATCTTCAAGGCACTAAGGGTGCCAATGGGTACACCTAAGGGTCACCACTGACCCTCTTTAGCTGAATTAATTAAACTAGTATTTCAAAATGTGGCATATTTTGGTAAACTAAAAAGGGTTGGTGGTGAGCATTGGGGGCACCAATTCTCACCCCTACAAGCCACCTTGCGTTCTACTCTAAATAAAACCAGGCCATGAGCTAATGAGATATACAGATATCAGAAAATATTGGAATGTATGGTCAAAAACATACAGCTGGAACTGATGAGGAAGCAGTAGAATAGTTGCTATTGCTGTTCTGCTTGGTGTTATGGTATGCAGGTGCAGGACTTGTTCTACGCTTCTCCATTGTTGAGTCCACCAAATTATGATTGACAGACCTCTCTGAGCTGAAACCATCTAAGGGCCAAAATGGGGACCATCAGTACATGGGTTGTCATGCAAAATATGAGCTCTACTAAAACCTCTTACGGGGACTCACTATGCCTCTGTGGGCTGGGGGAATACTTGAAGTCTGAAGCCTGCAATTGCAAAAATAGAAAAAAAAAAAAGAAAATCATGTTACAAACCGCAGACATGCAAAAGAATTTAAAAACATTAAGATGCCTATTCATACAAACCATTTCTTATTTTGGCCAGCTATTTTAGTTGCGACTAAGACTGTAAGACATTTGCATAGTATACCTAGGCAGAAGATTTACTATTTGTTTATTATACTATTTTTTTTAACGAAGGTAGACTAATTTCTAGCAAGGAGAACTGAGCTGCAAACATGTTTAGCACGATACTATCCACTTCTCAAACCTTTACAAAAATAGGATTCACTAATAGCTAATATGACACAGTTATTTGCAAACATTATACACGAGAAACACAAGATCAGATTACGTTGGACATTGAAAGAATAGTTACCGGAGTATTTTGATGGTATTTGGGTTGGACTTTATCAGGTGAGTCACCATCACCTGCCACCATGAATCAAAGATAAAATTACCAGCAAATGCAAATGAATCCAAAAGCTTTGTAGCTAAACACAATGCAACTGTAAATGGCGCCATACTTATGATGGAGCTACCACCATCACCGGCTGAGTTGTGCAGTCTCACCCAGTCATCCACTATCTCCTTCCATTTCCTTCAAGATCAAACACAATAGACAAATCCACAGCAACAAAATCACAATCAGACTATCAGAGCACACTTCTCAATCCAACAGGACACAAACTTATCAGCATTCAGCTTGTTATTCACCTAACGAGTAGTTTCACTAGCTGCCGCACCTCACCAGATGGGTGCTTACGCAGGGCATTCACATGCCGGCCTATGTCTGTCTCCTGCGGAAAACAGAATAACAAACCACTCAGCTGCTGCCTCAAAAAGCACCATCCAAACTTTTCCTTCCTTTCGCAAGTCGAACAAAAGGGAAGCTAAAAAAGTAAGTTTGACCTGGAGAGACTTGTAGGTGATGTCCATGTCTGCCAGGTTCTGCAGCAGGCTCACCATCTCGTCCTCCGACTGTGACGAGGCCACACATCAACAAAGGTATAGAACAAAGATATGAGCCTTTTTCTCCTTTTCCTAGCAAAATTGTACTGTAAAAGCGGTAAAAATGGGATCTTTGAGGACCTGATCGGGGTCCTCTAGGAAGTCCCTGATCGCCAGGATCTTGCTCTCCACACCGGCGTCGGCCTCGTCCTCGCCGAGACCGTCTACATCGACCTCCTCGTCCGGCGAAGCAGGGAAGGCCGCCGCAGGAGCAGCAACAGAAGCAACAGTTTCATTCGTCTTCCTCGGCTGCGCCGGCGACGGCGGCGAATCGCAGTTGCGGCATCGGCCCCCGGCGTAGAGGCGCTCGATGATACCGTCGCGGCGCGCGCGCAGCTCATCGGGGCTGTCCCGCGCCACCGCGGCGAGCGCGGCGTCCACGAGGTCCCACACGTCGCCGCCACCCCCGAACGCGGCCAGCGCGCGGCGGAGTCGCCCGTCGGAGCCCATACCGGCGGCGGTCACGGGGACCGGATCCTCGACGGCACCCACAAGATCCGGTAACGCGACCGGCGGAATCCTCTGAACCAGACGCTAGGCCCCCGAGCCCCTCCTCGGCGCCAGCGCCTTGGGCGGGAGGGCAGCCATGCCGGAGCGGATCGGTGGGGTGAGGCGGTGATCCGGAGCGCAGGAGGAGGGTGAGGCCGCGGCAGGGGAATCGGACGGGAGGGCCGGGTGGATCCGATAACAGAGCTTCCGGACCCGTTAACGGCGCGGCGGCGGTGGTGGGCGCATGTTGGTTGGCAGTTGGCACGGCGAGACAGGGACCAAAAAATTCCCACGGGCACATTTTTGTTCCCGCGGACAGGGCCGCGTTTAGTTTCTAACATACTTTTTATTTTCTATTCATTTCTCTCACATAACACGTATCTCTAAAAATTTTTTTTTCCTTTTTCTATTCATCTCCTCCCATAACACGTATCGCTGAAGAAAAAGTACTTTTTCCCACCACAACTAAACACGGTCCAGATTTGGTTCGTTTCGGGCCTGTGATTGGTTCCAGACCGGCTCGTTTTGCAGACGCTGGCTCTACCGCTCTAGCTAGCCAGCCAGGTAGGCTCTATAGATGAAGTTGCTTTTTTTTCCGTATCTAAAGTAAAATTGCTACCAAAAACAATATTTACTTAACTATTCTTTATTCACCGCATCTTTCAACACGTTTCCAGAACTCAGTTACAGTAATTTTTTTTAAACAATGCAAATTCGGGCGGTCTAAACGCACCCACGCTAGCTGCAGAATGTGATTAGTTGCCTATCCTATGTCTGTGCACGCAGGGGCGGAGCCAAGGGGGGGCGCGCCGAGGCTGGCCCCCCCTAATGCTCCGGGGTAACAGCAAAGGTACACTAATAATTACCTTGATTAGCCTATGGCCCATCAGAGAGTTCGTGATCGATTTGCCTTCCACCTTCGTGCAGTGTATCGGCATAGCTGCTGCGTAGTTTCTGCGTCTTCGTTGTCTCGTGTGTCTCTGTGTTTCTGCTTGCTGACGCCGTGTGGTAAGCCTAGCAATTTGTAAGTTCATAGCGACCATTGGATTGGTCACATGGAGCACGGAGGGATTGTTTATTATTTTATAACAACATGATTAATTGTCTTTCTATAATTGCAACATGCCTTTCCAGTCCTAGGGGCTTAAATAAGTATTTACTCTATCTAAAATGAAGCGAATAGACCCCTGGCGTTGGTATAAGGCTATATTCACGTTGTTCAACAATTAATTTTAAGTTTATTAGTAGCTAGGTAGTCTAGTGATAAACATATAACTCGGAATATAAGGTTATATTCACGTTGTTCAACGACTAATTTTAAGTTTATTAGGCTATCCCCAACCCTCCTAGTAGGATGGTGTCATGTATTAAATAAGAGAGAGGAGAGATGGAAAGAAACTGGGTCTTGCATGAGACCCAGTGTCTATGCGAAAACCAATGCACTAGACACTATTAATATTAGCATTGGGAGAGAGTAGTGTCTATAAAGTTTATGAGGAAGAAAGATGATTGGTCAATAGAATGCATATAAAAAAGTGAATGAAGTGACTAATTAATTATTTAGACTCTTGGGAGATGTAATGCATTGGACATCATAGTTTCTTGAGTAGTGTCCATATGACATGGCACACATAAACATCGCTTGGGTTGGAAATAGCCTTAGTAGCTAGGTAGTCTAGTGATAAATATATAACTTAGAATTATAGAGCTTTTTCATAATGTATACTTTTCCGTGCAACACGTATGATGCTTGTGCAATTCATCTCTATATATTTACCCTAATCACTATTTATGGCAACACATTGGACAAATACTAACTGAATCAAATATATGGTTGGCAGGCCTATTTTAGAATATCATTGGTATACTTATACATACTAATTAAATTCAAGTAATACTATTATGAGTCTATTTTTCACTTAATGTCTTGGCCCCCCTATGGTGATGCTGCATCGCCTGGCTCCATGAAACGAGCTCTTCTCCGCATGCCTTGATGGTTGCCTGCACCTGACCATCCAGGCCTGCCAGCCCCCCAGCCAGGCAACCAACCAACTTGTACCTGCACCGTAGGAGTCTGGCTCATCTGTATATTAGATCTGAGCATTTTGTGGGCCGGTCCTAATTTGGGTCGGACCGAGAAAAAGCCTGGTTTATTTCGGGCCGAATATTTGTGCCCACGTCCATCCCATGGGCAAGTTCGGGCCGAGTTTTCAGGCCGGGATCAGGCCGGGTCGTGGGCGGGCTCGGGCTTCCCGTCCCTTTTTAATTGAAAAGTAAATGAAATTAATCATCTGGGTGGGCTCGGACCGGCCTAAAATTTTTCCGGCTTGATTTTCGCTGCCCAGTCGCATCCCATTAGAAGGCATAGGCGGGCCAAAACCCACCGGGCTCGGGCCGGGCCCACGGGCCGGGCCGGGCCACAAATGCTCATGTCTACTGTATACATGCAATGCAACCAATCAGCCTCTTCATTGCACTGGTCGGCCAACTCTATGTTTTCGTATTAATTTGTAGCATCTCTTTAAATAAAATTTGATCAAAATGACCAAATTTACAGCAAGATAGAAGACTGCATTGATTTAATCTTTAGAAACTCTAGCCGGTTGAGGAAATTTGAGCCTCTATTTTGTTTTTTCAGGCCGATCCGTAAAATTTAGGGACTTGAAATCCTGTCCGGACTCTAGCTGGTCCGATCAAATGATGGTCTGTAAATCAATCAGACCAGAGAAGAGAGAAGAAAGAGGAAAAAAAAAAGTGAGGCCCACGTCTCGGGGTGAAAATAGAGGGCCTCTAATGCTAAGGGCCCTGGATCAAAATTTAGTGGCATCCACAAATGGTAGCCCGTTTAAGGGCTTGGTGGTGTTGATTTTTCCATCTGAGCAGGGATGGAGGCCCATTTATGGCCCGACTAGAGTTGCTCTTAGGAAGGGTGATTTTTTTTGGAAGGATGGTATACCCACTATTCCTCCCCCAAATAAAAATATGGTATACCCACTATACCATGTATGGAAAAAAAGGTATACTCATTATAATGTCCCTATATACTCTATTGAGTGTGAATCTAGACATAAAGTAACATGGCTAGAAGTAACATCGCCTTCTCTCACCGTTCTCGCGCCCTCCCCTACATCACACGGCCCATAAACTGCTGAGCGTCGCTCTCTTTGATACACCATGTTGCCCCTCCATCGTTGTGGGCCCCACGACTTCCCCTACATCATGTGGCCCGTCAATAGATGCCGAGTCCCGCGCCCCTAATGCCTTCTCTTGCAAAGACTTGTATGTTCTGATGAGACTGAATCAACTGATATGCCGCCCTGCTTGTTCTATGTGCCTCTGTCCAAGTGAAAATGGACACAACACCACCTCACAAACCCCCCAACTCTAGCAGCAGCCGCTGCCCCTGCGTCGTCTGCACCCAGGCGACGCGGGATGAGATTTTCGCTGATGATCACCGGATTTCCTCTTCGACATTGTTGGCCCCTCACTCCCTCCTGGCCGGAGGTGGCCGGAGGGAGTGGGGACCCGTTTCTCCAATGAATTCAAGGATCAATGATTTAACTGTTGAGTCTTCTCCATGTTGAGTTATTTGATTTTTGGGATTTTGTTCTTCCTATTGCTATCCGGCGACGATGAGGAGATAGGGTGGATTTGTTCTCCACATGGTGGTTCCGTTGAAGGTGGCGGCGACGATGTCAACAACTTCATGAGACGACATGGAGAATTAGGTTTCCGGATGGCGACATGGAGGCGGAGATGATGTCGCCACCTTGGAATAAAATTCTACGGGCCCTTCCCCGTTTTGTCGTGATTAGATCCAATCACGATGGAGGTCTAGTGAGAACTTTGGGTCTAGTTTATTTTCTTCTTCGGTGGCAGAAGCAAGGAGGAGAGATATGAGAAAGAAGATGATGCTCAATTCCACCTACAGGAATGTTGGCAGGCATTCATTGGGCTGTGGCACTACTTCTGGTTGAGCTGTTTATGGCGCACAAAGACTACTTGTATGTGCAGTCATGCGCATGAATCGTTATATACATGATAGGTTTGGAATTGAGTTTTGGAGCTACATGTTGAGTGTTTTTTTTAATATATTTGTTTTATAGAGTGATTGTAACTTGAGGATGTACTCGACTATATATTAAATTATTAATATAATTCTTCTTTAAGCTAAAAAAAAGTGAGGATGGATACGATAATCTCCTGAGTCCATGGCAAATCACATATCAAAAAGAATTCCAACAAACTCGAGCGGAACTGCCCGATCGATTACAGAATAACAGTAGCACGAACATAATCCGTGCAACTAATGCAGGCTACGTACGCGTACAAAAAGACCGAGGCAGAGCACGGCGGCGGCGACGGCCAGCAGCACTACGCCGGCGACGATCCCCATTCTGTTTGCCCTCACCTTGCGACGGCCACATCGCCGCCCCCGGCGGCGGGTCGTGACGCGCGCGCCGGGGTCCCTCATGGCCACTTTGCTCCCGAGCAGCACGGAGTTGGTGACACCCTGCACGTTGTTGTTCACGTAGATGTTGACGACGTGCCCGCCGCAGCAGCTGTGATCACCGCCCGACGCCGCCGCTGTCGGCGCGCGGTGCGACACGGACATGGTCGCCCCCGTGCTGGTGCAGCCCTCCGCGGCGAGGCGGCCGCCCCAGCTCGGGGAGGCGCCGCCGCCGTCGTCCACGGCTCCGAGACCCATCCCGGACTGAAGGAACGAAGCAGAGAAGAGAAATGGCGAGCTCAACCAGACAACCACGTCGTGACACGGCCGGGCCAGCGTCTCGACGACACCTGCAAGTACCACGCTTCGCTTATAAGACCAGACGGCCGGAGAGCGTTGCTTTGTGTGTAAACGTTGTTTGCTGTGAAGCCAAGGAAAGAATCCATGGCCAGGAATCCCAGGATCACCGTGCCTTGAAGCTGGAGAGCAGGCAAGGCATCTAGCGTTAGGTACTCGGCGCACGCCAACATTTTGCGAACACAATTTGGTCGGTCAAGACGAGCTAGCTGACTACGAAGTCTCTCCACTCTGTAGGCTGACTACATGTAGGCCGGCTGGTGTTTGCAGATTTATTCGAATTAATAGATCATGAGATTTTAATTGTAGTTTAAAATTTTATATTGTGGCTCTTCTTTTCAAACGACAAGTTTAAAAATAACCTACATTTTCATTTTATATGGAATTCTTAAATCCTATTAAATTGCAACGATTATTTGAAATTCCTTTGTCCCCATTTTGTGCTTCTACCCTCTTTAGACATTTGGTTGCCATACATATTATTGGTGCTCGATTATTTGAAATTCCTTTGTGCTCATTTTGTGCTTCTACCCTCTTTAGACTTTTGGTTGCCATACATATTATTGGTGCTTTTGGTTATCTTGACGTCATTGTGTTTGACTAAACCATTTGGACAATTCTTGGAATTCCCTTTGCATTCCCAGTCATCTTTGAATTCTTGGATAGCATGAATGAATATTTTGTAAGCAACCTTCCACGAGAGACTCAATGGCTAACATCCAAATTTCGGTGATAAAGATCTGAATTTATTTGACATGGCTTTATTACAGTAAATCCAGTAGCCCAATGTTACAGAAACAGTATCCACAAAAACTTTACACGGTGATGGATCTCTTCTTCAGCCACAACATATTTAAGTTTCCTCAAAAGCTACATTATTGACCGGCTGATCTCTCCAATATAAGTTACAGGACCAGAGCAGGGTGACAAATCAAGAAAGAATTGGCATATCATAAGTAATATACATGAACCATTCGTTTGTTTCGATTACTCAACGTAATAGCTGCTTCAAAATATTGGCGAGCCACAGATAATATGCAACGTACTGGGCTCAGACAATGTTTATGGTGAATGAGACGTAAGGATGGACCTCTGATTCGCCTCCGAGGCCAGCAACGCCTACATCGTCTTCGGCTTTCCAATAAATACTGTAATTCAAATGTTGCATTAGTGAAAAACAAGTCCAAGATGTGTCTCAACAATGCAATGACAGCAAGTCAAAACACTAAATTACCTATGGACATTGCCACATAGCTCCTCTAAGATGCTCCTCACTTTCTTCTCACTCTTTGTAGGTGGTGCAAGAACAGCAGACTGATGCAAGAGATAAGATCAGAAAAGGCATGAAAGATTGAGACCATCACAAAGTCAAAAGACAGAAGAGAAAATTACCAGGAATGACGGTGGAAGACCATATCTAAGAATGCTCTCTACAAAGACACGCACAGCACAGAAGTGCATCCAGGAACTGAATACCTGCAATGAAAAAAAAAACAGTTGAGCAAGCACGAGACAGTTCTCTTGGTTTCATTTCCATTTAAGCAGCTGGGTTTTACATTGGCTCACCAAGCCTATCACAATATTTTAGGGAAAATATCCATATAAAAAAACTTCTAGGAAAAAGGCAACATCCCCCTTTACCCTGGCTTGGGATTAGCTATGTTGAAACAACACAGCTGGACTTGTTGGGAGCAAGATATGCATGGGAAATATAGCGCCACAACAGCAAAGCATTTGATCCTCAATACTACAGTCATGTTTACTTAAGCAACCACGCAGGCAGGGTAGCAGCCCCAGGCCCCCAAATCACAGAGATCCTAGCCATATGTGCATGTACCAACAAGGACTGCTAATAACCAGTGCCCATCACACACGTGAACTAGCCCAGCCCAAGTGGAGCCACCCCCTTCACCGATCAGCCACAACGTTCGTCCTTCCCATTCCTGATCAACAGCATCATGAGGACACTTTCCTATTGATATTCTCTTCATGCCCAACCTAGCTGCTTCTCCAGGAGGAGCTCTCCAATGATAGCAGCTGTGAATGTCAACCTGACCGGAGTCTCTGAGCTGTGGATATGCGTATGTTTTATTTTAATCCGAGACATGGAAGGTACCAGATTGGTGGATGTCACAGGCGGATTTGCCTAGCGAGTCACCAGAGCTCCCGTGGCCATCTCACTTTTTCTGAGTACATTTAACTGTTCAGGCAATTTCATTTAGTATCAGTTTCTTTTGCCTCCTGACAGTTATCAAAGGGTCTTAAAAATAACGCTAAGTGAGAATAATATGGCAGGATTACTTGACTAATCCAATTCTTTGAGTTATGTTGTTCAAATCATGTAAATTCTTGTTGATATTACAGTTTCTATTTGCTATCAAAAGAATAGCAACAAAAACCATATAGAAGATGCTCATGCCTGCAACCTAATTGCAACCTATGTGTCCACCTAATTGCCAATTTGACGTTATCCTACGCCCCAATGCATGACTAGAAGCTAGTGTTTTTGAAACAAGATACATGGTTAGTGTTGCAACTGAAATAGTCTGTACTATTAAATGTTTGTACATAATAAAATCCCTCTGATTTTATCTTGCCTCGGCCTCTAAAATGCCAGGACCGGCCCTGGAAGCAACCATCAACAAAACAAGTGCACCAGCAATATCTAAAATTTAGAAAAGACCTCAGCCCTCAGTAAAACAGATCTTTTCTGATGAAAATGAGGAGTTTCATAGCCCTCAATCAGTAAAGCATCAGGACAGCAGTGTTCCAAGGATAAAGACCATCGGCATTTTTTTTTCTACCTTATTGTGGCTTTCTGAGAATTGCAGTTCACATACCGCACAAAATATAAATGAAAAAAAACACCATCATTCACACCTCTAATTAACAAAAGTGATGCATCACAAGTTGTGCCACTGAGATAGTAAAAACATCAAGCAAAGGTTTGAATAAAAGCAGCTTATCGATTCTAGAGGAAATGAAGAAAATAATGAAACCAATAATTAACAACATAATGGTTATGGATATAAAAACATGCTCTAAAATTCTAATTCAACATTCTCGACAGTCCTATCGGAAACATAATCAGTTGCATTTTTAAGGAAAAAAATGCTGTTATAGATAAGACCACTGGAAAATTGTTGGAAAAGACAAGTACCTCGCTGTAGCTTGCATAGCACCATTGCAAAAGAGAGGTTCTCATAGCTTCCTGGTCTTGCAGTAGCTTCTCCATCTCCTGCTTCCGACTTTCTTGTGCTTCAGGACTGTACTCAAAATCACGAACCTGAAACCAAATGACATAAAACTTAGTGAATGACAAAAGACGGGTTGCCAGATTAATTTAAAACATGAGACATCCAAAGAAGCCTTACCTGGAAACCCTTCTCACGAGCGCGGACTTTAAAGTTGTCAACAACCTTAGCAAAAAGTGTTACAGTGTAGAGTGCATACTCATTGTCTTCATAGATATGTTTAGATGACCTTGGCACCTATAAAATCATCAGTTAGCTCAAATGAAATAAGGGATAAAACTTAAAGCAACCTGAAAATAGTGGTCCACATTTAACTTTATTTAATTAACTCGTTACATAAATATTTTTTGTCAACGTTTGAGTAAAATATCAGTGTCATATATTCAATGAAGGAGGTGCTACCAATTTAGGAGGGTGTAGAACAGGCTGAAAAGTACCATAAATAAAGTGCGCAACAAAAATAACATTACCACAAATGTGTCCAGCGACTCGTAGCTTGATAACCAGTCTTTTTGGGAGTACTTTGGGACAATAGCAAGAAGTGTTACTAGATGTTCCGAGGTGACCATATCCTCCGGTTTTACCAGATTGGAAAGATCACGAACTGCTAAACTGCCAAACAAGAAAAGCCAAATTAATCAGTGCGTAAAAAGAAACAGATTATCTCATTCTGCTTTCATATTTACTTTACATTAAACAGCAAAGGAATTGGATCAAAGCAACAAAAGAATAGGAGTAGGCGTCAAGTCCTAATAAATCTAGTCACAAGAGTCTACCTTCCACTTTGCTTTCTGTTGATTGCACTAAGCTGGCTCCTCACATTGTTATATTCCGCTGCTCGAACCTGGAAAATAAAACATTTTCAGCCAATGTAAACTCAGATTAGCCAACAATATTACAGAGACCATCACCATGTAATATTAGAATGGAATGAAACTCATAAACCAGAGACCAATCCCTAATTCCCTATATACAGCTGTTAAGAAGCAAAAGAAAAATAGTGTACACATAATGTGTAGAAAGAGGTGGGAAGGAATAATTGCAGGCAGAGTTCATATGGTATGTTAGCTGTGGAATACATGGTTTGCTTTATGCAGAGAAAACATGGCATTAATTTCTCAATACTTTGCACCCTAGTTGTGACCTGTAAATTTGTATAAAAGGAATGTGACAACTCAATGCTAGTTAAAGGACAAGAGTGGAGCTAATAGTCAAGGAACTAGCTGTGTAACAGATAGGCACCTATGAAGGAAAAAAACACATGAAAAAACCAATAATGCTCCGGTAACAGGACCAATCTCCTTGAACTTTAGATATTATAATTAAAATGCAAAACTATGTAACTCAACGGCGAATTAAAAAAAAAATCAGCATCCAATAGCATGGTCAATAAATGCAGCACCTATAAATTTCACAGATAATGATCATATGTGATATTGTTGATGTTGGTGAACCTTTTGGAACATTCTGACCAGGCATCAAATTCGACTATTGTAAAAACAGATGCGCAGAGTCGTGTATTATAAACAAACCTTCATATCATCCTCGATCTTTGCAACCTGCGACTGGATGTTGCCGACTATCTCCTTGAGCGGCGACATTGTGGGGTACTTGCCCTCATCCCACACGAACCTGCACGAGCAACCCAGGGAAGCTTTGGAGTAAGCTACACATCGAGCAAAACATCCATCTGATTCTGATCCCGATCGATGGGCTGGACAGTATAGTAGGCGGCAGCAGACCTGGTGAGGTAGGTGTCGACGGGGACGCCATCGACGGTGAGAGCACCACTCTCGACCCCTCCGGCGCGCTCGAGGTCCTCGATCTGCCTCCGGATCTTGTGCGACACGCCCTCGACGAACACGTTGGACTGCATAGGCGGGAGGGGCAAGACGGAGTCACATCGAATCGAAACCTAGAGTATTTCTGGGAGCAAGCAGCGAACGAGATGCGGATGCAATCGAAGGGGCAGTGCAGGGGAGCACACCTTAACAAGGTCGTCGCTGAGGGCGAGGAGGGAGTCGAGGGTGCCGACGCGGAGATCCGGGACGTTGAACTGCGCGAGGGGCAGAGGAGGGTCAGGCACGGCGAGCTTCCCAGACGATTCCGGCGAAGGAGGGAGAGGTGGCTTACCCGGTAGAGCGGGGTGTCGAAGGAGTGGCGGGAGATATTGTCCTGCAGGCGCGACCAGACCGAGCTCGCGGTGGCGCCTGGAGACTGCACGGGGAGGGAGACGATCCAGTAACGGGTTGCCATCGCCGCCACCGCCGTCGAGCAGGTCGCGAGCGTGTGGGCGCCTGATCTCTGATCTGTGTATCTGATGGGATCTCGTCTCGACTCGACTCGTCGGTCAGGGGGATCGCGCAGGGAACGAAGCCATGGGAGAAGAAAGGAAACGACTACGGGCCGGGCTGGGCTGGGCCGGGCCGGGGGATCGAATTCGACCAAACCACACACACACGTGGCCTTCTAGGCGTTCTCACCTTTTTTTGGGGGGGAAGACCTCTCGTCACTTTTTTTTTTTGTTTAGCAAACCAGAATTTGCGACAGAGGAGCAATTTTGTTTTTAAAAAAAAGAATTTTGGGATAGAAGAGGGAAATATAGGAGGAAGAAATGGGGATTGAAGAAGAGCAGATAGGGCAGCAGGAGGATGCTTTATAGTTTTCTAAATATTTAATGTTCCAAATTGAAGTTCGTGGCATCCACTACACACAATATTTTTTATTGGAAAACACAAACCGATTTTGACAGAGACCAGCTCGTGCGCATGCATCCTTTTGGTCCATTCGGGGGCCTGTTTCGTCTTGATCGGGTGGGCTTTGGCTGGGAATAGACTGGACCGGTTCCTGGGGGCAGATAGGCCCAGTCCGAAAACCACAGAATGATTGAAGGAGTAGCAACAATTTGTTTCCGAAGAACACGAACAGCTTGAGGTAAACACAGGAGCACCAACTGAAAATTGCCGCTCTGATCGCTTTTTGGCAGCCTCCATCTTCATGTCCTGCTAAGCTCTTAAAAGATGCTGACGAAACAAGTCATTCATCCTCATTAGTTGCCCTGTTGGTCCTTTATGATGTCATGGAATAAAATATGATTTATCAGTGCGCCTGAAAAAGACTGGTTGCAGTTTCCTGAAACCAGCGAAAAATATTTGGATGACCCATTTCATCGAATTGGATTCTTCGTTATGCTATAATCATGAGTTAACGACCACCCGGCCGGCAAAGCAGAGAGAGAGATGCACAGTGCGGCGCGCCGGCCCCTCCCTGGCTCCCTCCGCGCGTTGCACGTCGTCTCCCATATCGGAATCGGATGTGTGTAGGCGTCTGTCGTCTCCACATCGTGTGTGCGCGCACAGTTTGTGCCATGGCGTTGGCCAACAGTTTGTGCCGCACAGAGAGAACATGAGATTGACGAAAACCGCAGTCACCTTGGACCAGCAGGAGACATGAGCTCACTCACAATTTGCGGAGGCTTTATCCATCATCGTCAATAAGCTCGATGCTGACATCAATGACATAGAAGCTGGCGTCAACGAGCTAGAAGCCCGCCAGGCTGCCCTCCAAGCCGCTGCCCTCCAAGCTCAAATTGACCACCTTAGGGTTGTATTGAACACAGCTCGTTCCGAACGAAAAGGAAAGGTGGTGTAGCAGAGAGGATTGGAATCATAAACCACTGTTAGTTTTTGACCGTGTCAGTTCTTAGAGGATTACTGATCATAGCTCCCCCTTTAGTATTTTTATTGTTGTTGTCAGCTAAAACAATCGACCACAACACAATGGCCTTCGAACGCCAGTCGACGTCAATGATCCTTTAATCGAAACGATTGTACGTCAATCATCCAGAAAAAAAATGTTTTGATCTGTCTCTGGCGGTGTGCAGTTCCAATCAAGTGTAGGTGGGTCCACCTGAGATTAAAGAAGCACATTATAGTACAGTAGCATGGCCACATCTGCAAGCGAAGCGATACTTAATGTTAAGCTAAAATCTACTACTCTCTAATGTCCCAAAAATAAGTGTTCTTTGTGATAAAAAAGTGATGTTTAGAGTTAAAAGTTTCGCCCTATATATAAAGGGTGTATTTTTATGGTTCATACAATCTAATTAGGTACACAACCGACATCTCTCGTCGTCCGGGCCGACGGCACCACCGCTGCTGGCCTCGCTGCCCCCACGCTCACCTTCGTTGTCGGGCTAGTCTGGTATCGTCGGCCCTCCTTCTAAGGCCAGTAGTGAGCAGCCAAAATTGGAAGAAAGGGATTTGGGTGAAGGGAAAAAACATGGATGTTGGAAGAATCTAAATCACTAGGTCAGGCTCACGGCATCTCTTCCCCCGTATCAAAGACCGAAGTCCGCTCACTGTAAGCATCAACCTTGGTCTCCGATCCTTTGCTAACAAAGTATAATCACCGATGGCCACCGCCGTGGCGCCGAGCACGTCGCAGAATTCGGGGTGGACGCAATGGAGTCGAGCTGGGCTGGATGGGAGTCCCATCCGGGCTCGTGTCCGCAACCGTAACGTAAGTCTTCTCGATCGGAGTACTTCCCGTGTGGGTCTACACCCGCCGCCATAGATATATATAATCGACGTACGTGAAGTAAGATCGAGATCGAGAGAGAGAATCCACGAGATAGTTCAACAGGGAGGGCACGTATCGACTAGTGTTGTGATCATGGCCGCGGCGGTAGCGCTCCGATCTGTGGCGAGGAAGATAGCAGCTCGTGCACCGTCGCCGCATCTTGCTGCTGGTCCTCTTCTCGCGCGCGGACTCCACGGCGGCGCCAGCTCATCGGTGCCCCGTAGTTCCTTGTCGCCGCAACGTCATCTTCTTCGCCAGCGTGGACTCCATAGCTACACGTACCCTGGTGCTTCTGGTATCATGCCGCCGTCGACCAGCAACATGGTACTACTCGATCTTGGATTCATTCTTTTTATTATACTACTTATTAACATCTCCTATTAAATTTTCCTCTACAACCAACTGACTTTTGTTATTTCTTTTCCTTCCTTCAGCACAAACTTGCGCTCGCCGGCCTGGCTGCCATTCCGCTTACTCTGCTCTACTATTCTCGTTCCACAATATCTGCCAATAAGAAGTCACAGGAGGATAAACTTGCAGAGGTCGTCGACAAAGTTGCGGAGGTCGCAGCTTCACTTGCGAACACCGTCAAGAACGGTGCGGAGGTCACAGCTTCACTTGCGTACACCGTCGAGGAACTTGCGGAGGACATATGTTCAGTTGCGGCGACCGTCAAGGAACTTGCGGAGGACACAAGTACACTTGCAAAGGTCGTCGAGAAGCAAGCTGCTGCCATCAAGGACTTGGAAGCTGAACTCAAGGAGCAAGAAGATGCCACCAAGGACTGGAAGACTGCCCTTGCCCTCCAAGCTGAAATTGACCAGCTTAGGGTTGCATTGAACAAAACCCCTACTGAAGGAAAAGGAAAGGTGTGACTGATGAGAGGATTGGAATAAAAAACTGTTAGTTGTTGAGAGTGTGTCGGTTATTATATAGAGTTACTGAACATCGCCCCCCATTTAGGTTTTTTTTTTATTGTTGTTCTCACATATAACAATCGAGCACACCATAGTGGCCTTCGAACACAAGTGGTTTAAATTTTGCCCTATCCGTTCATCATTACTCTTGCATGCACGCGCCCTCCTAGGTATTGTTATCATTTTTCGAAGTGCTTAGTGATTGATCACGGTAGTAGCTGCAAAGGTTCCGTTCCGGGTCACGCCATCTCCGCGCCGGGCCCGGGTGGTGGACTAGATTAGAATTCTGGATCCGCCTACCCAAGCGCTGCTCGGACTAGTAACAGGACAATGCTATGCGTGGGCGTCGTCAATGTTCCTGCTATGTTAGGGCATGTACTATTTAACACACAAACAGGTAAATAGATAGCTCTACAGCAGTTTAGACAGTTGATGTGTGTTTAGCTGTCTATATGATATTTAATACACAGTTTAGTTGGTATTATTTTGCATGGGAGCTAGACGAGATAGTAGACAACAACACACTCTCTCTTCATTAATGATGGCCACGTCACCTTATTTTGCTTATGTGGACTTAAAAAACAACAATTGTCTGACCGTTGTACGTGCCTGTGACCATCGACGGGCTGCAGCAAGCTCGCTCTCGGGTTCGTGCAGGCGGATTTGCCGGAGGGCAATTTCGTGGTGCCAAGCCCTACGACGTGCCAGAGAAGTAGAGAACCAACGCAACGTTGCAGGGTCATGATTACTCACTCATCAGGAGGCTTGCAGTTCGGGCTACGGCTACGTGCCGTCGGGGACCTCCAGAGCGTCGGTAATGCATGCAGATCATCCGCAAAGAGGAGGATGCCGGTCGGAAAATCCAAAGTAACATGTAGGTTTTCAGTATAGCTTATCAACCCACTGTTCAATCATGCTTTAAGATTCGTGCCGCACACCCCTTCCTCTGTATTCTATCTGTATTGTAATTTTTTCCCACCATATAACAAGAACATGGGGGCCCACCCTCATAACCCCTCCGCATCCCTTCCGCCTCCACCAATCCGTTGCGTTCCGCCGTCACCTCTACTGCGATTCTTTCACCGCGCCGCCACCGCCATCCATCCTTCGCCACCACTGCCATCTCATCGGTCGAAGCCTCCCCATCCTCATTTCATCCACTCGGCCACCTCTTCAACCTTCACCTCATCCCCCGCCGCTATCGAGTGCTCTCCCATCCCCGCACCCCCTGCCGCCATCGAGTGCTCTCGTGTCCCCCCATCTCCCGCCGCCGTCGACTACGCCCCCATCCCCGCATCTCCCACTGCCGACGACTGCTCCACCTTCCCCGCATTCCCCGCCAACACGACCGTACACATGACCACCTCCACATCTACTTCCACAGACAGACCTCGTCTCCCGCAGCAGCTCCTCGACTTCCTCCGCCATCACTCGCCAACCTGCTTCACAACCACTTCCGCCGTCGGACGCACAGAGACAAGTTTAGGGACCGCCCGTGTACTTTACTTCTTTTTGGGACATAGTGTGTAACTGTGCATGAGGAGTGTCTTGGTCATGAAGCTCTCTCTCCTTCTCTCCCCTCATTAGAACCATGTCATGCCAGCAACTATGCATGTTGATGCTTCCAACAATTTATTGCCATGAAATCCTCAATGACACTTACACTGAGACCAGTCTAACGGTATTTTAGGCTTTTAAGATTCTCTCAAGAAATCAAGGTTTTAACATGAAATTAAATGGTGTAAACATCTAATCTTGGTGAAAGAATACTTCATATAGGAGAGAAGAATACGGATCAGAAAAGGGGAAGAGGGTATATGAGCAGTGACGAAGGAAGACTAGCAATCTAGCATGAGAGGGAAGCAGTGTGTTGTTTCATGTTCGTGGCAAACCAACAAAAGCTGTATTATTCAAAAAGGATCGGAGTCCCAAAGAATGCACGGTGTACTGCATTATCGAAGACATACAATTTTGACCACGTAACTACAAAAGGTTCCCGTCCCTGTCATCGGCCGTCGCGTTACAAATAACAAAATGACAACACAATACGCGCCATCAAACCATTCAATATTAATATTATTGGACCAAATATTTGGTTGGTTCGACACAACATGAACGCCCAAACGACGACAAGTGCAAACACAAGGTGACAAATTCTTTTCTTGGACATCACCACCCAAGTCCCTGTTAATCACAGATGCAACCGCGCACAGACTCGATTACATCGTCGTCGTCGATCCTCTCATCGGCCATGGCCTCCTGCTTCCTCCGCTCTGGCTCACGCCATCTCCGCACCCTCGCCGGCGGCGCTGTAGCAGTGCGCACGGCAGAACTACTAGTAGGAGTAGCAATCCTATGCGTGGTCGTCGTCGCCCCTGCGCCTGCTGTATTGGCCATCGACGACGGCAATCTCACCGCCGGGTTCGTCCAGGTGGAGCTCCCGGAGGGCAACTTCATTGTGCAGAGCCCCTACGACGTGCCGGAGAACCAGCGCTACAGTTACGACGTCACCACCGGCGTGCGCACCTTCTGGGTGTACGCCGACGACAAGCCCTTCAACACCGTCACCGCCACCAATCCTCGCACCGAAGTCCGCCTCGCCGTAAGCTTCTCAGATGCTCCTAACAGACTAACAATTATAGATCTCAGTCCAAATTCATCACTAACAATTGTATAATACTATCCAACGTTTGCAGGGCCATGACTACTCATCTGGGGTGTGGCAGTTCGAGGCATACGGGTACGTGCCGTCGGGGACCTCCGGGGCGTCGGTGATGCAGATCCACAACGAGGACGCCGGCGTGCAGGCCACCACGCTGATGCTGCACGTGTACAACGGCACGCTGCGGCACTACAGCGGCGAGGCCTTGGAGGATGACGTCTACGACCGGTGGTTCCGGCTCAACGTCGTGCACGACGTCGGCGCGTCGACGGTGGCCGTGTACGTCGACGGCGGCGCGCCGAGGCTGGTCGTCGCCGTGGCGCCCACCGCGTCGCACTACTTCAAGTTCGGGGTGTACGTGCAGCACCACGACGTGTCCCCGCGCGTGGAGTCGCGATGGAGGAACGTCACCGTCTACACCAAACCCAACTAGCTGCCACGTGTACTAGTTTTTGCCGAGTGGAAACTCTTTTATGGCAGCACGATGCCATAAAAAACCTCATAGAGAGATGAAAGATCAAATGTATTTTGTCATCGTATTTGAGCGAGATGTGTTTGCTTCTTGACTCGGGTGAGCTCCTGAGCAGCGAGCACGTACTGAGGTGTGTACGTGGGGCGCGTGGCCACACCGAGCCATGGCTTGCGCCGGCTGGCGTGCCCGTGCATGTCTCCGGTCCAGAGCGCGGCCGGCGGCAACGACGAGGTGGGCCAACGCGTTGTTGTCAGTTCGTCACGCCGGCCAGGGCTTCGCTGACTCTATCTATGAACCAAGGGCCGACCGGAAACACGATCCAAGTATTTTGCCATATTTTTTGTAGTCTGTGTGTACATGACTCTATGTCATGGCATACGCTGTATCGTTTGGCTCACATTTATCAAGTTTCATATCCTAAAATACTTTTCCATCAATGCATCCTGACTAGTATAAGGAAGAAACTAAATCATATGAAGGCAATTGATTGATTTTCATTTGATACTAAATCACCCATCAACTAACTTGGCTATGAATCCAATTTACAAAATCCAATTGATTCTTGTATTCATGCGTGGAGTATACTATTTAAGTGACCTCTGGGTGCCCTGATCTTGGCCACAACAGCCCCAGAACATATTCTGAAAAAAAAACCCCAGCAAACAAAGCTATTATATACATACCCCTCCAGCCATGGCCATGACTCACGAGGACCCGCAGCTTCCTCCTCCTCGTCGCCGCCGCTGCTGTCTGGGCCGTCGACGTCTCGCCGGCGGCGGCTGCGGAGCCGTACCTCTGTACATGGAGAACGGTGTCCCACGTGGACGACCCCTTCATCCAGTTCCTCGGCAAGTGGGCGTTGGAGCAGCAGTCGGTGCCGCTCCGGTTCGACAAGGTGGGCAGCGCCAAGGCGCAGGGCGTCCACCAGTGCACCAGCTCATCATCGAAGCCGCCAACCGCGTCGGCCCTGGGGACGACAAGTACAAGGCGGTGGTGTTCGTCAAGTATTTTGCCCACCCGTACAAGCTTGTCTCCTTTGAACGCATCAGTGCCTAGTTGTTACTTGTAAAGCGGCTATCAATCCGTGTGTTAGTAGTCTTTAGTTTGGTGCCGTTATATATATACTTATACCGTATAGTTATACGAATAATGGAAGAAAGAAGCCCAAACTTGGTTTTAATGAAACGATCAATGCGTACATATACAGTACTTTGTGTGCTTCCTACACACCTGGGGCCCACTTGTCATTTTGCACTTTGTTGGCGTGTTGGCCGCTCGGCCGTTTAAGAGGCAGCTGCTCGACTGGTGGGCATTGGGCAGGAAGGAGCGAGAAGCGAGGAGGAGCCATGGGGCCAGAAGATGTACTATGCAGGTTGCAGCGGCGGGTCTTCTCCGAATCCGATCCGACCAGGGCGGCCGAGGACATGCTGCGGCACACACTGCGCGGCCGGTCGGCGCGGCGCTGTTATGTGCCCCCCTGACCTGAGTACATACTACTCCGGCAATGGTACGTGCACTGGCTGCTCTGATCCTATATTATTTCCGCGACGAATTCGAGTGCTACACTGCTAGGAGGTTCCTTTCCACCGGATCCGTCCATATGCCGTTGTGGTATACCTCCAGCCTCCTGAATCCATGCTTTGCTCCCTCCTAGCTGCTGGAGGAGGAGCTGTGATGAGCGAGCTAGCTAGCTATAGTACGCTATGCTCAGATCCACTGCTAGTAACTTGCTTGCATTGGCGCCGGATCCGCCTAGATCTGCTCATGTTCCCTATGAACAGCCAGTCCGCCTAGATCTGCTCATATTAACCGGATCCTCTAACATACCTCTATCTATGATAGAGGGACATAAAGCTTGGTGTGCCCTTTGATGGCCATCCGACGAGCCACACATTGAGTAAAACAAACGCATGACCAGATGGGTCATAAGCCAACCCACTTAGCTTCAGTTCCCAAAAAAAAATTAACCTGAATTATTCTCTTTGTTCATTATACAGAGAGTTAACCATCAAGGCCATCAGTAATTAGTCCCTTCACAGAAAAATGAGTGTCTCCTACTTGTGGTTGTGCATCATCATTTTTCTTTCTTTCACTACCTGTTCAATCTTACAAGAAAAAAATCAAATGGTTCAGACAAATATAGGACTGAAATATAGTACATTAGAATGGAATTACTCATACAATTGATTTTCCACTTGTGATGCAGTTTTTCTTTTCCTTTTTTTAGCCCTGTGCATTTTATCAAGCCAAGTTACTTTTCGTTTTGTACTCTTTGTTTGGACCCCGTTCTTCATTAGGCGTGTATTAATCAAGCCATTTGCTAGAGTAAAAAATGCCGGCACCACCTTTTTTTTTTCTGGGAACCGAAAGAAGTGGGCTGGCTTATGGCCCAACGTGCGCGCCATCAGATGGGCATCAAAGGGCACACCAAGCTTTGTCTCTCTATCATAGATAGAGGTATGTTAGGGTGTGTTTAGATTGTAGGAAAAAACACTGTAGCATAAGAAAAACACTGAAGCATTCGCTGGGAAACGTGCTTTGTGAGGGAGGAATAGTGAAAAGTTGGAATGAATAGTGAAAAGTTGGAATAAATAGTGAAAAGTCGGAATGAATAGTGAATAGTTGGGAATCTAAACATCGCCTTAGAGGACTGACCGACACTCCGCAGTCTTGTGTATTTTCTAGAAGCGGTGTTCTTTCGATCCTATAGAACTAATTTTCTCTTTCATGACATTTCATTTCTTAATTGGTGAATAAGGGCATTGTTTCATTTCTCTGGGAGCAGGAGGGCTTTATTTCGTCTTTAGGCAAGCGGGACCGAGCGACAGTGCCGTCCGTGTGAGTTGTGACAGACATCGAAAAACTGAAAATCCAGTCCCTACCAATCTTGACTTCTTGAGTAGTTTAGTTGGGGGAAGAAGTGAGAAATACACTATAATAACTTTTTTACAAAACGTATTTTATGAGGTAGAGGAACAATAAATTTTTAATAAATAGTAAATTTGTGGAGAAGTTTTCTGAAACTAAACTACGCTACTAAGGACCCAGTGCCGTGATTGATGTCCACGCTCAGGCCTTATCCTTTATCCGTCACCTACAAACTTTTGGTTATTTTGTTCAGGATTAAGTGGTGTCTATAAAGCTCTTGTTTGGGAAATGGGTTCAGTTTCAACTCATATTCACATATTTTTTTTGAGATATCATGTATTCACATCTGAAAAGTGCCCCTAAACTAGTTTTTTCGTGGAGATATTGACCCCATTTTCCCCACACTACCCTTTTCCACCGCTCGACCCAGCCATCAAGGCCCAAAGCCCAAATCAAAGCCCAAATCCGAAAACCCTACCCCGTCGGGCCGTCCCTCCCGAGAGTTCCGCCCCACGCGCCGCCGCCGCCTGTTTCTCATAAAAAAAAAAAAAAACCGGCCGCCGCTGCTCCCACGCGGCCACGGCCGTGCCCGTGCCCCCCTCGATCCGTCCCATTCCGACCGCCGCCCGTCACCGCTTCCACCTCTATCCCGGCCGCGCAGCCCCCAATTGCCCGACCGCGCAAACGGCCTGCCCAAACCCCACGCTTTCTCGTAGCCGCTCCGCCGACCCGCCGCCACCGTCGAGCTGCTACCCACCCTCGCTCACCGACAGGCTGCGCCCGGCTGAGGTTCGACGAACTCGCGCCGCCCATCTCCTTCGCACCTTTCCTGCCTTTAATTTTCTACCCTAACTGCCTTGCAATGCAATTTGTTTGAAATATACCTGATCCATTTGGATTATGTTGAGTGAAACTTTACTGTTCTGCTTTACTTGCCTTGTGTGCTGATATTTATATATTTCTCATCTTTTTGAATTGAGTATTGCCTGCTTTACTTGCCTTGCGTGATGATAGTTACATCTTGCTCATCTTTATATAAAAAACACAATTGAATGATGTGTGCTTTACTTGCCTTGTGTCATTGTGCCCTGATAGTTACTGGTTTCTAGTATTGCGAACTGGGAGTTATGAACCGCGAGGAACCAATTTATTGTTATATTCTCTTCTCCTAACATTTGATCCCTACATGGCTTCAAAAGTGTCGCCTATGTTTAATGATGGTGACTACAGGCATAAAAAATGTTTCTAGCTGCCAGCGTCCATGTAAAATGGATTTAGTGGTATTGATTTTGTGAGTGCAGCCTGACTGCTAGCCGCCTCTGATCGTTTTGTGGCAATTTTCAACCTACAGTATTCCTGTTTTTGGTCGTGGGTGCAGTTATATTTTGTGTCATCGGGTCAAACAAAAAATTTCCTAAAATGAACTAGTATAGAATAGCAGTTTATGTAATTAATTTAGGATGAGAAATGAATTAGAGTGACATGCCATCGTAATTAGTTGACCTAAAAAAAACACTGGGTACCCACCTGCATCCCTACTAGTGCCTGACAAAGAGTAGGCTGTAGCTGATGCCTGACTTATGGTGGGTCGCTAGCAGGATGGTAGGACAAGCTTTATCCACCTCACGTCGTCACGTGATCAGTGGCTCATTTAGAAGAACTAGGAGATGGAATATGATATTATAGAAGCGAAAGGTTTACACAAGAAGACATCTCCACACAGGGAACAACATGTATCTAGCCAATATGTTACTTTGCTGCACATCCAGGCTTTGTCATCTTTACGTTTCTCACTCTGCCTTCAGCACATTTGCATGACACTATTCAAAGTTAACTGAAGCACTGCACGGCATGTATCTTGACACCATCCTGTCTTGGGGATCGAATCATGGATTCTCCAATTGGCCCAGCCCCTTTTGTTGAACAATAGCATCTGAAACTAGAAGAGTCACTGCTTCCTAATGTTGTATTAAATGTGTGGTTTTTAGCATATAGTGCCAACCTGAACTCATCAGTAGGTGGCCTCAAAAGTGTCAAACCCTCAATGAAGTCTTGTCCATTGGCTATATTCTTTCTCATCAGACTTGATTATCAATGAATGTTTGGATATATGTACATGTTCTGCACAAAATAGCTCTTCTGTCTTTAAGGTTTTGGAATAACTTAAAGATGCTTAGGTGCAGCACATTAGTGAATATTTGTAACTTTTTTTAATTATCTATAGGTTCATGGCACCACATGGCGGTAGTCAGAGTGCCCCTCATGAGCTCACGTGGTGGTGTAAGGCAGGTTATAAGAATGGTCCTACGAGATGCCGACTCTTCAAAGTGCCAAAATTTCGATGTGGTTGTGGATGTGGAGAGGAGGTGAGCAAATCACTCTGTTTTTTATATGTGGTGTAGTTTCTTTCTATTTTTCATTGTTTCTGATGCAATTTATCTTCTTTCGTAACAGTTCAAGGGTGATTTTGAATTCTGCATGGATGATATCAAAGCAAATGGTCATAAACTATTAGGTGTTCCATTGGACCAAGCATCATCTGGTAACTCACTTGTTTGACCCATCTATTCCTATATTGCTATATGATTTTTAGTTCCTTGAGCATGACACCATGTCAATAGTTGTACCAGATAAATATGCTACCACGCTTCTATATGATTTTTAGTACCTTGAGCATGACACCATGTCAATAGTTGTACCAAATCAATATGCTACCACCTCGAAGGTCTTAGAGACACCATGAAAAATATATATATTGCAGAGGAGTGTGTAGCATTTGCATACGCCAAGACGCTTGAAGTCTCAAGGAAGGCAAAGGAGCTATTTCAAGGTAGGGATCCAGATTTAGTTCCAGAAATGGACCCTTACGACTTAGTTGAAAAGTATCGAAGACTTAGGGAAGGACAAGAACATGAGGAGAATGGCCTGAGCAAAGCTGTTCACATGGCATTGATTATAAAAGAACAAGGAATGCAGTCTGTGGTAATTTGCTAAAGTTCACTCGTGTTTTCTTTGACATGTCATAATGTCTATCCAGCCATAATGTTAATTATTTTGTCTTTTTCTACAGGATTCAAGTACTGTGTACAAGGTCTCGGACGTATCCACGATTAAGAGGAATGCCCCTGAGCTTTAGCGACTACTTTGGCAAATGGTCACCCGTTGAATGCTGGAATACTGAAGGGGAAGAAGTTGGAGAAATTAAAATACTGCAAATCATATAAGCCCCCTTCGTATTCTAGGTTTATTGCAAAAGAGGGTTTTCCTGATAGGCATGCTGTTGTCTTGATTGGCGCCGGAAGTAAGCAAGGAAAATGGTACTATTTTTTCTTGAACTCGTGGAAAAACTTCTGTTGTCGCTACAGCCCACTCGGTGTGAAGCTCCAACATGGTATTGGAAAGGTACGTGCAACACGGATGGCGAGGAATGTCGTCCGCTTGTCAATGTTCAAGGAAGCTAAGACTGATCGCTCTTTGGAGCATCAGGACACCTTTGCATTATCTCCAAACAACCGCCGTCTGATCTCCTGGTCCTGTGCTTAGTGTATGCAAAGAGACATGATCTCCTAGCTACACAAAAGGATCGACTTTTTAGCTGTTTTGGTGCCGTAGAGTAGAGCAGATGGAATGAGGTCTATATTCTTGTATTTATACTCTTGCTATCTTTACTATGTCTGGGATGAACTTGTATACATACTGTCTCCGGACATCCTGGTGGAATGATGCCTTTACCTTTTTGTTTCAGTCTACATCGACAAGTTATTATGCTGTGAATTCAACTGAATATTAAAGATATTGGTTGGTTCTCTTCTTTAAGGGGTTTGAACTCATTTTAAACTTTTGGAGATAGGGCCAGTGAGATGAAAGAGTAATTTATTTCCCATGTGTATGTCGTAGGACCAATGAGGTACTGAAATAATGAGTTTGTCTCCCATGTGTATGACCTTGACTGGAAGTTTCAATGAAGATTTATTGCTCTTTGCACCGTATACAGCATAATAAGCCATCCATTTAGGATGTCTATGGTATAATTTAAGAAGCTGCAGAGTATGTATATAAATGGAAAGAAAGTAACCAAAATAGGTAGATATACTCCATCTGAAACTGAAACATATACTACGCCAACATATGTATTTCCCCAACTTTGAAAATGAGTGTAGTTCTATGGTTATTTATTTATTTTAGTTTCAAATCAATTTAGTCCTATGGTATTGCTACTTTCAAGGCAACCGAGTAGGCTTGACAGCGGTGACTATCTTTGTAGCTTGAGAAAAATAAAATAAAAAACACACTGACCTGGTGGTTGTTTCGTCTAAGCTTCAAAAGTTCTCGCATAAGATGTCTGCAACATACCAAGCTCTATTTCTTGAGGATTTTGCTTACAAGATTTTTGCTTATATCATAATAGTTATGCATTTCAGTAGTAATGCTGATGTCCGAACTCCTTAATTCTAATCTCAAGCTCTCCTAATAAACCATGGGCTCCTAAAAGGCTATGAACCATTGAACCTCTTCATGATATTCACAGCAGTAGGTCACACTCCAAATCCATGGACGAAATAGTAGGCCGAAGGCATGGTTACATTGGTTTTAAATGGATATTTGAGGACAAAACTGATGTGAACTACCAACAAATATTTTGCAGCAATCAAGAAATGACTAAATAGTCGCTACTCGTTAGGATCGCTTGTGTTTGTCAGTTCTTACATGCCAAAAGAGATGAACCTGTAAGGTGCATAAGTGGCAATGAAGATAGTAAATACTAACGGACCTACTAACGCTTGGACGTTTAAGATGGTAAATACTAACAGACCTACTAGCGCTAGGACGTTTAATGAGAAATTTCTCAGCGGACGCTCATGCAACATTGGAAGCTAACTAGAGTATCATTATAGATCACCATTTGCAACGTTAAAAAACAGCTGTATAACTAACTATCTCATTGGACCCAGGATAGTAAATTCCCACCGCAAGATGACATTATGTTTCATACAACATTCATTGATAAATGTCACACAACATAAACAAAGTTTGCAACATCGATGTATATGTTTGTGATGGTTAAAAATTATAATTGCAACATTTTAAAACTATATTTTTAACATTCTAAAATATATTATTTTTAAAAATATGAGAAAAACAAATAGAATTAGCTAATTAGACTATATAGATGCAACATGGCAAATAAACTATTGAAACATCTAAAATAAACTTTTGTTTGTTGCTATATCTATCACCTTATATAATAAACATTTCGAAGATAACCACTGCACCATTCAAATTATTTGCAATATCATCCACAATATTAGTATGTATTGTAACCCCGTTGCAATATTATCATATGCTTATCAAAGCAAAAATATACATAGAACTTCCCACGACAACATCCGATATTGGATTTAGACTATCTATCTCGCTGCAACATTATCTCTTGTCTATTGCAACAAAATTAGGTGTTAAAAATTCACTACTACAAAAATGATTTTAGGAGACACTAAAAAAAATGGGCTTAGAGGCGGACACAAAATATGTCTGCCTCCGTTAATGCCAAAATATGTCTGCCTCCGTTAATGCAAGGCATTAACGGAGGCGGACATATTTTTATTTACGGAGGCGTTTGTATTTGTCCGCCTCCAAATATCGATTAACACAGGCAAACATGTTAAGACAACCGCCTCCAAAAATAGTCTATTTTTGGAGGCAGACTTTTTAACATGTCCGCCTTTGTTAATCGATTTTCGGAGGCGAACACCTATAAGGCCCGCCTCACAAAAACACCGAAGCCCAGCCGGCCCATATCGGCCCGATATCCATACCTGGTATATATATATCAACCAAACCCTAACCCTCATTTTATTCTCTCTCCCGCTCCCCCTCTCTCCCCCATGACTCCTTCCGGCGCCGCCGCCAGGGAGATCTCTCTCCCACTCCACCCTCTCTCTCCCACGACTCCATCCTGCGGCGACGCGGCCCTCCCTCGTCTCCCACGCCGCAACGAGCTCCCTCTCGCTTCCCAGTGGCGGCGGCCGGCGTGGAGCGGTGGTGGTGGCCTAAAGCCGTGGCGCGGCCTGGACCGGCGATGGCAGCCACCTCGAGCAGCAGAGGTGGCCTAGAGCGGTGGCGGCGGCCACCTCGAGCAGTGCCGGTGGCTTGGAGCAGTGGCGGCGGCCTCGAGCGGCGGCAACCTCGAGGAGCGAAGACGGCCTCGACAGGCGACGAGGGGTTCGAGCGGCGCCGTCCTCCCCCAGATCTGGTGGTGGCGGCTAGCCTCGAGCGATGGCGGCGAGCGTCGACGGCGAGAGCATTGACGGCTCGTGCAGATCTGGGGCCAGAGGAGCGGCAGCGACGGTAGGCTCGACCGGTGGTGGCTCCCTGGATGGGTTCGTCAGGCTCATCTAGGTTTTTTTATTTTTTTTTCTGATTAACAGAGGCGGACATGTTGTCTGCCTCCGAAAATAGGCCATTAACAGAAGCGCTAGTTCAGAGGCGGACGCGAAAACCGTCTTCGAAAATCCATTTTGACCGCCTCCGAAAATCGTTTTTGTAGTAGTGATTCCTACCGCAACATGAGAAGGCTGGGTTGGAAATTTGTGTCAGATGGAGCATGGTTCCATGTTTTTTCCCCATTGCACATAAGTTGCTAAAAGCATCTCATACTACCATATTGGTAGAGTGATGAGAAAGGTCCAACAGGCTCCATTTATATCTACCTTTTTTCAAAAGTTATTTGGACAACCTAATAATTCACCCCAACTCTCCTCAAATAAATAGAGAGTTTAGTCGCTTACAATATGTTAGCTGCTAGCGGAATATTATTATTGAGAGACCGTAAAAGCATCTCACTTAATAATCCATAAAAGTACTATTGAAACATCATAATAACATCCTATTGTAAAATACTTATTGTGATACTATTGGATGCTATAAGCATTTTTGAAATACTCTTTCCGTCCAAGAAAAAGATACAATTTTAGAATTATAGTAGCCATAGAGGGACCACCAATAAATAGACTAATATATAATAGGAGTATTAAGATATTAAGGCTCCAAGAACTGGAGCTGTTGATGAGCTGGGGACCACGTGAGACCCACATACTATTTAGGTGGAATCCGCACACTTTTCGATGGGACACACATGTACACTATTTTAGATGGGACCCGCATACTGATTAGGTGGGAACTATGTGGGACTCAAGAACATTTTTGCTATGTATGAAAATAACTTTTATATTGAGTATCCAATAGAAGTATTTATGTGTTTTTACCTGTTTATTGGTTTGTGTGAGAAATCCTAGAACTCCATTCTTTTTTTGGATGGAGGTAGTACACTAGTTTGTTTTTGGATTGATTTTTCATAGAACATTTTTTTTGAACTAGACCAGGGGGCGTGCTTACGCGCACCAAACCCCAAGAAAAAATTATGATCAAATTGATAGGAATTGTCCATTTTAGCAGTGGACATCGATAGGCATTGTCAATCTCTGCAATTAAACCAAAGACAATAGACACAGGAAACGCCCAATAAAACATGACCAAATATATAGAAAGTAAAACAACTTAAGCAATTTAGGTGTCTGTCGACATCTGAATCATTAACACCATAGCATATCTGAGCACCATGCCTACCGTAGTGATTAGCATGGATTTAGGTATTTGTGGGGGTCATGGATTAGGGGCCCAATGTCAGGGTGCGGGCTAACGGTGCATGGATGGAGTAGGGCCCTAGAAACGAAGGGAAGCAGCGTCAGTCTCGATTGGTCGGAGAATTCTGGCTCGCCCGACCCACCGAGGGCTCGGGGAGCAGGGGGTCGGGTACGTCCGTCTTGCCCGACCCCCGACCCTTTGGTCGGCCAGGGAGGGGCGGGAGTCGGGCATATCCGCCACGGCCGACCCCTGGCCCTTCGAGTCAGGAAGGCGGACCCCTGCGTGAAGCCCCGCCTACCTTTAAGCACGCACGGTAGAAAGGAGAAGGGGGCTCCCGAAGACTCTCCTAAGTTAAACTTGGCTTGGGAAGGAGAAGGCGTGCGGCCTACGCCTTCTCCCGACCGAGGCCCGACATCACCTGCCCGCCTGCCATCTGATAAAGCTGATCTGCAGCACTGCGATTGGGAAAAGGTAGCTGCATGCGTGCCGCCGCGCTAGCGGCCAAGAAGGAAGCTACCGCGAAGCTGCCGAAGGGAAGGTGAAGGACACGTGGTGGCTGAGGAAGGGGTCGTCAGCAGTGCACTAGACCGACAATGCGTAACCGTCGGTAGCATCAGACCCACGAGGGTAATTAGGTAAACCGATGTGGTAATGCTGTGCTCTCCTTGCGCTATAAAAGGGGAGGACGTTCCCCCTGCGGGGGGATCCAATTCTTTGGACTCTCGATCTCTAGAGCACTTAGTCCCCTACACGCATATTATTCCCATACAAGGCTTGAACCAGCCTTCGTTGTAACTCGCTGCCAAGAGAGCAATACAGTCCGTCTCCCGTTTCACTGAATGTAGAGACAACTCCCGAACCAGTATAAACTTCTTGTCTTGCGTCTCTTGAACCATTCTCCACCAGGGCGTGCGTGTTCTGTGATCGACACTCGCCGGCGTGAGGTACCCCGCGTTCCGCCCGCCGACAGTTGGTGCGCTAGGTAGGGGCCTGCGCACATCCGCGTCTTCCTTGACATCTGGTGTGAGATGACTGGTTTCAATGACCATCAGTTCAGATTGGGTGCGACCATCCGATTCGGCAGCCTCGAGTTCCTTGTGAACGAGACGCCGGATGTTCGTGGTGGTGCCCTTCACCTCGTCCTCATCGACCGCTCCAGTTGCCCCGCCACCGACGCGGGACAAGTTCCCCAGGGTGGTCTGGCGGAGTCCACGGCTGCCTCGACGGTGGCTACTACGGCTACACCGGCCGTAAGCATCGCTTCTCGGAGCCCCATCACCGTGTCGAGGGTGGGGCGCGAGCGGATCGTGCATCGCCATGGCGGGAGCGACAGCTCAGCCCCGACGCTTCGAGCCAGGCGTTCGGGTTCACCTTCGTCATGCGGCCCCAAAAGCCAAGTGACTAAGAAGGATGGCGTAAACCTACGAAAGGGCGAGGCGTCAGCCTTTCCTTTTGGTTTGAGGAACGCGTCACAAACTTTCTCTGGTCTGGTGCAACATCAGACATGGGAAGGCCCCGAGAGAGCGCGTCCCAAGGTGCGCCTTTTGAGGTATGAAGGCATCCTAGGGGGCTACGTGGGCCCATGCGCCATGACCACCCCATGCGAGCCTGGACAGGAGAAGGATCTGGGGGTACATCTTCCCCCTAGAGGGGATAAGCGTTGTCCCACGCGAGAGTGTTTCACCGTGGTTCCCCCGGACGACTTGACGAACGGGGCGAATGCGGTTGAAACTCGGTTAACCCCGGAGCAGATCGCGGCGAAGCAACAAGAGCTGGAGGACATGCGGCTTGCCATCGAGATAGGGCAGGCCCAACTCGACGCAAACATAGAGCCCTCCGCTCGGGCGTGAGCTCGCAAGGTGGGCCAGAGGATCGAGACCTACGCTAATGGCTACCCTCTCTTCGATCGAGCGAGCCAGTGCATCGCCATAGCGACGCTGCTCAGTCGGCAGTTACCCCAGCCGTCTACCCCAGAGGAGCGCCAAATTCAGAACGGGTTGAAGTCGCTTCTTGAGCGTGCGGCGATGCGACAGGCGGCGAGCTCCGCAGGAAGAAGACGGGTCTCCGGGGGCGGGGCCGGGAATTTGCGATCTCCCAGTCCCGTTGACCAGAGGAAACCGGCTAAGGGCTCACGGCGGGACATCCCGAACCCTGACGCCGCAAAGATCCAAGACCGACTGGGCCTGGGTCACGACGCACGACACACCATTGAGGCTCGACGCCGGGACAAGTCGGAGGAACCAGAGGATCGTGTCCCACGAATCAGGCACCGACGACGCGAGGTGCATGTCGAGGCAGAGGAAGATTGGGATTCGAACTCCAACTCTGATTGTCCCGGCCCAGCCGCCTTCTCCCACGAGATTTGAACTGTGGCAATCCCCCCGCGGTTCCGTCTCCCCACGAACTTCAGCAAGTATGACGGAGAGATAGATCCTTCGGTCTGGCTGGATGATTTCCGGCTGGCGTGCTGTGCGGGGGGAGCTCTCGATGACAAAGTCATCATACGCAACCTCCCCTTGTACTTGGCGGAGCCCGCCCGAGCGTGGCTCGAGCGATTGCCCACGGAAAGATCCGCAATTCGGCGGACCTGAGGAGTATCTTCGTCGGGAATTTTCAGGGCACCTGCGCATGCCTAGGCAAGGTTTGGGACCTCAAGAGGTGCAAGCAGAGGCATGGGGAGACCCTGCGTGAGTACCTACAACGGTTCTCCCGGCAGTACAACAACCTCCCCGACGCCACCAATGCTGACGCCATTGCCGCGTTGATGGGAGGTACCAAGAACCGACCCTTGGTCAATCGCATCGGCAGGGAATGCCCGAAGACGATTAAGGAAGTCCTCGACATGGCTGCCGAAGAAGCACAAGGGGAGGAGGCCATTCTGGCGCACTTTCTGGAGGAGGGCGGAAAGAAGAAGCGCGAAGAAACAGCCGACGAGGCAGGGCCGTCCGACCATCACGAGAAGAAGAAGAAGAGAAGATAAAGAAGGGTCGAGTTTGTCGCTATAGTAGACCCAAAGCCCTCCCGATCCCAAGGCAGAGCACCCCAAGGTTGGAGTCGAGACAACCGACCCCAGGGACGACGACCCAACGAGTGTCAGACCCCTGATTACTTCGAGCAGCTGCTCGAGGGCCTGTGCCCAAACCACGCGACCCCCGTCAAGCACAAATACCGTGAGTGCGGGCTCATGAGGAAGTTCCTCATGGGCAGGCTAGACGGGGTCAGCCCGACTACCCAACCGCAAGGGATGGGGATGACGATCGACTCGTTCCCTGAACCCGACGAGTGCCTCATGATCTTCGGCGGCCCAGAAGCACAGGCATCGAAGAGGCGTACCAAGCTGATGGAGCGTGATGTGTTCGCGGTTCATCCCACCAACCAGGAGTTCCTCCGGTGGTCCGAGGCTGCGATCACCTTCGACCGCTCAGACCACCCAAGGTACGTCCCGCATCCGGGAAAGCTTCCACTGGTGGTGGCACCGATAATCCTATACGCAAGTACGCTCGACGCATTGGGAGTCCCACGATCCCACGTGCGGCCCGAGCGGGCTCTTTTCTATGGTGTTGTCCCGGGGAAGGAGGCCATCCCGTTGGGGCAGATCACCCTCGTAGTCACATTCGGAGATTGGGAGAACTTCCGCACCGAGAGACTCTGCTTTGAGGTGGTGGACTTCGACGGCTCCTACCACGCCATCCTGGGAAGGCCATGCTACGCGAAGTTTATGGCCGTCTCGAACTATGTCTACCTCAAGCTCAAGATGCCGGGGCCTAATGGGGTCATCGTCGTAGGCACATCCCCATAGGTGGCGTATGAGTGCGAGAAGGAGAGCTGCACACTCGCCGCAGCCCTCGTCGCGTCTCGCCAGCTCGCCAAGGCCAGGGCGACCATGGAAGCCTCCAAGGAGCTCGCTGTCTCCCAGGGGGCGATTGACGTCATGGCGGCAATGGTCTCTGTTCCAGAGGGCAAGAAGCGCGGGATGCCCAGTATGAAGACAGCCCCCAAGAAAGAAAGCAATGCTTGAGCCGGAGGCTTAGAGGTAGTTCCAACCATCATGCGACACCAAGAAGGTGCTCCTCGATCCCCAAGGGTCCGGGAGCAAGACGGTCATCATTTCTTCCGCCCTTACAGAGAAATAGGAAAGCGCGCTCGTCGACTGCCTCCGGGCAAACATCGGCATGTTCGCATGGGTTCCCGCGGACATGCCGGGAATTCCCCGGGAAGTCACCGAGCATTCCCTAGACATACGCAAAGGCGCGAAGCTTGTCAGGCAGCCCACAAGGCGCTGCAACGAGTTCAAGCAAAACATCATCATTGGAGAAGTAGCTAAGTTACTAGATGCAGGGTTCATTAGGGAGGTTCGCTACCCAGAGTGGTTAGCAAATCCTGTACTGGTCGAGAAAAAAAATGGGAAATGGAGAATGTGTGTCGATTACACTAGTCTCAATAAAGCTTGCGAAAAGTTTCCCTATCCTCTCCCTCGCATCGATCAGGTCGTAGACTCCACGGTAGGGTGCGAAGCCCTGTGTTTTCTTGATGCCTATTCTGGGTACCACCAGATCGCACTCAAAGAATCGGACCAGTTGGCTACCTCCTTCGTAACCCCGTGCGGTGTATTTTGTTACACCACGATGGCCTTCGGGCTAAAGAACGCGGGTGCAACATTTCAACGCTGTATGAATCAGTGCTTGGGGGACCTCGTCGGGCGAACCGTCGAGGTCCACGTGGATGACATCGTAGTCAAGTCCAATCAAGCTGACGACCTAGTCAGAGACTTGGAAGCCACGTTTGATCGCTTGTGGGCGAACCGCGTCAAGCTTAACCCTGAGAAGTGTGTATTCGGGGTCTCGAAGGGCCTCCTCCTGGGATTCGTTGTCTCTGCCAGAAGTATCAAGGCGAACCCAGAGAAGATAGCAGCCATGGCCAATATGGGGCCGATCGACTCCGTCAAGGACGTTCAGAAATTGACAGGCTGCCTTGCGGCGCTGGGACGCTTCGTGGCACGTTTGGGCGAGCGAGGGCTTCCCGTCTACAAGCTTTTGAAGAGGGCGGGTCGCTTCGAATGGACCGTGGAGGCCCAGCAGGCGTTGGACCAGCTCAAGCACATGCTCACCAAACTACCTGTCCTGGTACCCCCACACGAGGGGGAGCGTCTGCTCTTGTACGTGTCGGCAACCACACAGGTAGTGAGTGCCGTCCTTGTGGTAGAGCGTGAGGAGGATGGACACGCCCTGAAGGTCCAGCACCCAGTCTACTACATCATCGAGGTGTTGACTGAGTCGAAGACACGCTACCTTCACATCCAGAAAATGATCTACGCCGTCCTCATCGCCAAGCGTAAGCTCAGACATTACTTCGACGCCCATCATGTTACCGTCGTGACTGAGCATGCGTTAGGAGAGGTGGTCAACAACAGGGAAGCGACAGGGAGGATTGCCAAGTGGTCACTCGAGCTTATGGGCTACGACATCTCCTACGCGCCGAGGTCGGCAATCAAATCTCAGGTACTCGTGGATTTCGTCGCCGAGTGGACAGAAACCCAGCTTCTCCCGGCCCCCGCTGACCTCGAGTTTTGGGTCCTCCACTTCGATGGGGCTCAGAACTGAACCGGATCAGGGGTCGGGGTCATCTTCATTTTTCCTATGGGAGTGATAATGCGTTACGCCATACGGCTACACTTCCCGGCGTCAAACAACATGGCAGAGTACGAAGCTCTGCTCGCCGGCCTACGGATTGCCAAGGAACTCGGCATCCACAAGCTGGAGGCCCGCGATGACTCTCAGCTGGTGGTGGATCAGGTCAATGGCGATGCCAAGTGCCACAATCCGAAGCTGGCGGCTTATTGCGAGGCAGCACGCAGAGCGCAAGAGAAGTTCAAGGGCTTGGGCTTCGTCCATCTCCGACGAGAGTACAACAAGGCGGCTGATGAGCTAGCCAAGCTGGCATCCTGGCGCCAGCCAGTTCCATTCGGAGTATTCGCAGATGACCAACATCAGTCGTCCGTGAATTTCAGCGATGAAGCACCTTCCTTTGGGTCGGGCCCGGGGTAGTTGCTCGGACCCGATGGAACTCTCGACCCAACGAGGGTAGTAGTGACCATCACATCCGACCCCGACGAAGGGATGGACCTCGAGGACGAACAACCTTTGGAAGACCCACCCGAGCCAGAGGAAGACTGGCGCACCCCATTCTTAAGCTGGCTCATCGATGGAGCCCTTCCTGCCGAACGAACGGAGGCCCGGCGCCTCGTCCGAAGGGCCAAGTCCTCCAGGATAATCGAAGGTAACCTGTATCGCCGGGGCCACAATGGTGTCCTTCAATTCTGTATTTTAAATACAGAGGGAAGGTCGTTGCTGAAGGACATACACAGGGGAGTGTGTGGCCACCATGCGGCGCCCCGATCATTGGTAGGATCAGCCTTCAGGCAAGGATTTTACTGGCCCACGGCCGTCGCAGACGCCGAGCGAATCATGCGAAGTTGCGAAGGCTGCCAATTCTATGCCAAGAAGACACATTTACCAGCCCAGATGCTTCAGACCATACCCATCACCTGGCCATTCGCGGTGTGGGGGTTGGACATGGTCGGGCCATTGCCAAGAGCGTCCGGAGGCTACACCCACATGTTTGTCGCCGTGGACAAGTTTACAAAGTGGATCGAGGCACACCTCCTAACGGAGATCACATCAGAGCAAGCGGTCCGCTTTTTCTGTGACATCCTGTGCCGGTTCGGTGTTCCAAACACCATCATCACTGATAATGGGACCCAGTTAACAGGGAAGAAGTTCACCCGTTTCTGCGACAACTACGGGATCGAGGTGGCATGGGCAGCAGTTGCTCACCCGCGCACAAATGGGCAGGTCGAGCGCGCCAATGGCATGATCCTACAGGGGTTGAAGCCGCGAATATTCAACCGATTGGTCAAGCGAATTCACAAGCTCGGCGCTAAGTGGGTAGATGAGCTACCCTCTGCTGTCTGGAGTCTACGGACGACTCCATCCCGCGGCACGAGCTTTTCCCCGTTCTACATGGTCTATGGTTCCGAGGCGATCCTACTGACGGATATAGACTATGGCTCCCCAAGGGTTCAGGCCTTCTATGAGGAAGCAAACGGGGCTAACCTCGAGGATGCTGCAGACCAGTTAGAGGAAGCCCGGGAGGTGGCAGTGGCGCATTCGGCCAAGTACCAGTAAGGCTTGAGGTGCTACCACGCGCAACAGGTACGAGGTCGCGCGTTCCAAGAAGGTGATTTGGTCTTGAGAATAGCCCAGGATCATCGACACTAAGCTCTCACCTCCTTGGGAAGGCCTCTACACCGTAGCACGGGTCCTACGCCCAGGGTCTTATAAGCTAACAATGCCAGATGAAACCCACCTATCCAATGCCTGGAACATCGAGCAGTTGCGCGCTTTTATCCATGACCGCCCGCGGAGGGGGGAGTGGATACGACCCCAAGTGGCCCGACGCCATGGCAGGACCGGCTGCAAATCTACGCCTTTCCCAGCACGAGCGGTTCGACGAGGACCCTCGTAAGAAAAAGGCCCAACAGGCCAAAGCCAAAATTATGCCGGGGCTGAGTACAATCCAGCCCTTTCCTTTTATGGAAAACCTTCGACGGCACGAAGCACCCATTTTTAGTACCACATCGCCGGCTGAAGGAGGAGCCGCACAACTTAAAAGCGGTTCCGTCATAGGCGAACCATTCGGCGATACTGCCTCGGAGACAGAGGTTGCCATCCAAGCACCAGGACCCATGTCTCCGGGGGCACTATCGTCGACTCTAAATTTTCGAAGCTACAGTAACCGCGAGTTCAGGATCGTAACGCGTCCCCACACCCGCTGCAAGCTTGCAGCGCTGTATCGACTCCCCGCCGCGCGATAGAAGACCCGACAGGGGGGCTGCGAAAGCCCTCCCCCTGGCTTCCAACCGGCCAGATAAGTGAACCCTTTATGCAGTTTTATCTTTGTCAATTTAGTTCATTTTAAGTTTTTTCGTTTGAGCCTGCTATTTGCCGTCCGACCCTGCGATTCTGAGGAAGTCCTGGCGCTGCTAAATGGGCTAGGCACGGACGTTTGGCACAGCTGCGTTGCGACGGCCTACGCCCCCGCGGGTACGGGTCACACAGTTGCCGAGCCAAACGGCCAACCCCGCCAACAGACCCAAGCGTGCAGGGCAAGGCCGGGGGACCCCGTAAAAATGAATCGGGTCGAGAGTGTGCAGAAGCGTTGCAAATAACACAGCTCAGGTCGGGGAAACTAACTATATGTTGGGGACCTGTTGGGTCTATCTTTTTGTAGGAGGTCGACGGTGGGGGTAAGGTTGCGCCCAACCACGGTGAGGGAAGTCACCCGTAGAGGCTCGGGGACTCGAACACAGCTTGGCCAATAAACCGCCTGGTACCAAGATCCACCAGGAGTTCGGGACTCGGATCCAAACCAGACGGTTTTACAGGCTCAAGGATTCAGCCCACCGAAGTCGCCTCACAGCCAAGCCTAAAGGCCCAACCGCCGGGTTTGCCTCGCGCGCCTCGCAGCCATGCCTAAAGGCTCGCAGGGTTCGCAACAACCGACGGGTCTACCTCATCCATCCAAAGATCAAAGCTTAAGGGCTCGAAGGCTCGATCGATAATCAAAAATCATCAGAGAAACCAAGGTAACCCCTCAAAGGCCGTCTCAAGTGGCGCCTCCCAACCAGCCCGCGGAGAAGCTGGAAGGCAGACCCCACTCGGGGGCTGGCAAGGGTGTAACCATGAGAAAACAAGCAAAAGCCCCCGCGTACGGGGCCAAAAGAGCCAAAAGACGACGAAAAAAGAAGAAAGATAAGCTAATTATTACAAAAACATTTTAGAGTACGGGAGTTCCGTCGATGCGGAACCCCCCAGAAGTTGAATCCCTCTACGCGAGGGCACGACAATAGCTTAAAGTTTTAATCCCTCCACGAGAGGGCACGACAGTAGCAACCAAGAGTGGGGATATCTTCACAGGGCCTGATCAGGGTCGGCGCCGTCCACTGGGTTGCCCTCCGCGTCAGTCGTGGGCGCCAGGCCATTGGCGAACTGCTCAGCAGGCACCTTGACTTCTTCCACCATGGCATCCAGGTCCTCCGAGGTGAAGTCGTTGGGGAAGCTGGTGGCCATCCTGTCGAAGCGGATCCCATCGTAGTGGGAGCGCACCAACGTGAAGGCCTCCTGAACGTCGCGCACCAGCGACTGCTTGGCAAGGGCTCCGCCGCGCGCAGGAACTTGATCGAGCTCAGCTGGGAGGCGCGCCGGATCGCCACTCATCAGCACCTTGAGGGCGTCCAACATCGAGACGGCCACGACGCGCAGCTCTCCACAGCACTCTGCTGCCTGGTGGAGGTCCCCAAGGAGCCGCTCCATGTCTTCATACAGAGGGAACCCGAGCCACGACAGGACCGCCCCACTGCGTCGCGCAACATCCCGAAGCGCGACAGCAGTGTGGTTCGGTGGGTGATCCCATCGGCCACGCTAGACTTGAGCGCTGCCAGGTAATAAAACCACGGTTAAGCCATGAGCAAACATGAAGAATGAAAGGTCGGGCAAGTGAGAAGAAACGGGCGGGAACGTACCATCGATCTCCGAGTCCTTCTGCTCCAAAGACTTGTGCGCTGTGGATAGAGCGGGCTCCAGGACCCCGACCCGTTCGGTGGAGGATTGTACCTCCGTACGAAGGTCGGCAACGAGCTGGCCTAGCTGAGCGCTCACCTCCTCAGCGTCCTCCTTCGCAGCCACCGCCTGGTTGCGCTCCGCCTGGGCGTCGATGCATGCCCGGACCGCTGTAGCCCTTTCCTCCCTCAAGGCATTGAGATCGGTTTGGAATCCTGAAAGGCCAACATTGGAGATCGTCTACGGAGGCTAAGGCAGGCGCTAAAGGAAAGAAAGAATTGAGAAGTAGGGCATACCACTGCGAACGTTGGCGGCGCTGGTATGAAGACCGTGGAGCTTGGACCGCAGCGTGGCTAGCTCTTCCTGGTGGACCGTGGCCTGGTTGGCCAACTCCTGTTCCAGCTCTGAGATGCGGCGGGCGCCGCCTGCGGCCTCGTCCCTGGAGGTGTTGGCGACGTTCCACGCACGGTGGGTCTGGTTGATGGCCTCCTGCTCGATGCTCCGGGCCCGGGCAAGCGACAACAGCTTCGACTGCGGCGACCAATGAGTCGGGTTAAAGGTCCGACAAGGACGGGCTCAGATGGGAACCATAAAGCCAAGCGGAAACGAGTAGAAGAAATAAACCACGTACCCGACTGGAGGGGATTGCCATAGCGTGGAGCGTCAGGGCCATTTGCAGGAGCGTCGCGGGGAAGGCGGCCATCTGCTGAAGGCTCTCCAGCCAAGCGTCAATCTACATGACGTGGTCGGGGTTGATCGCCGGCTCGCCCTGGCTGCCCCCGACCCCGAGGGTTTCGCCAGCGAAGCGGAAGACAGCGTCGCCAGGACCGACATCAACGTGAAGGCCGACGAGGCCGCGGGAGGCTCAGACTCGGAACTCGCGCGTGCCTCCGCTTCACCGAAGAGTTCCTCCATGGACCATCGGCTCGCCTCCACGCCCTCCCTGGGGTTCGCTGCGGTGGCTCCGAGGCGGGCAGTGCAGCGGGGCTTGCGAGCCAAGCCTCCCCGGAAGGGCCCATCGTCGCACCCTCAGCGGGTGCCCCAGCGGTCGGGAAATGCCCTGGGGCGCACACCATGGCGCCTGCCCCGGGCTCATCACCCATGACGGCAGCCTCGGAAGCCCCGGCGTCCGTCGCCTGCTCCACCATATCCGCGGCCTCCCCGGCCACGGGAGAGGTGGCCAGCACGTACGTGACTCCCGTCCCGGCAGCCGGAACGGCTGGAGGGGATGGGACCGGCGGAGGCGGGGTGGCGGTCGTCTGGGAAGGCTCCGTGCCTCCTGGAGCAGGCGAGGAACCCGCGGGGGCACAGGGTGGGGCCGAGCCTTCGGCCCTGGCCGGACTTGGGTCGGCCTGCCGGGCTTCCGCAGGCGTCCCTTGCTCCGAGGAGCCAGGGGCAACCGCGGGCGTCGCGCCTCGACGGTAACGCTTCACCGAGGCCGAGCTGGGGTCCGACCCACGACCGATCCGACTGCATGTATAACAACATTGTCAAAGCTGCTAATGACAGGAGAAACAAGGAATATAAAACAGGGTCGTAGGGGGATCTGAGTCGAACCTACTTGACGCGCCGGGGCGACGAACCTCCAGCTGCATTGGCCTGGAGGACGAGCGTGTGCAGGACGCCACGGCCGGCGAGGCGCTTGGAGGAGACAGAAGCTCTTCCACGACGATGGGCGCAGACGGGAGTTCCCTGTGCACCACGAAGGCCTCCACGGTACATTCCCCCCAGTAGGGGGGAGTGGCCCCCAGGATTCTCCTCCTCGTCGCATGAGGAGGCCAGGTCCGATCCGACCTGCTCCCCCGCGCGCTCCCTGCGCTCCCTCTCGTGCCCCCGTTCCTACATGCGGAGGCGGCACGCGGTGTCGTCCCTCTTGCGCTTCTGGTCGGCGTCTCCGGCCTCCTGGTTCTTCCGTCGGGTCTCGTTCCGGGCGGCCACCTCCTCGGGCAGGATTCCCCTCGAAACGGGGAGACCCCCGGGAGCCTCGCGAGACTGCGAGATGGGGCGTCAAGTGAGCACACGAAAGATGGAAAGGAAGAAAAAGACTGAGACTTACGAGGTCTACGGCCCCAGGGCCGGGAAGCATCGGTGGCTGGCCCGGAGTGGGGATTGACATGGAGGCGGCTCGGGAGGGGTCGATGAGCTCCGCGAGTCGAGCTCGAACCTCATCCTCCAAAGGGAAGACCTGCGACACGAGGTTGGGGCGGAGCTCAGCTTCGGTGGTTGTGGGATGCATCTCAAACAGGCGCAGACGCCTGGCCATGAGCGGAGCGACGCGGCGTCGGTGGAAGGCCTCTGCGATGCCGATGCCGGTGAGGCCGCAGGCCCAGAGCTTGGCGTGGTAGTCAAGGTGCGACTTCAGTTTCTTGCGGTCGGCGGCCTCAGGGCCGTACTGCCAGTACGCCAGATCCTTCGCCGGCGGCGAGCTGGTGGGGTCGAACGGAGGAAGGGCGGCCCCGGTGTAGTTCTTCAGGTAGAACCACCCCTTGTTCCTGTCTTTGATGGAGCCGCGGAGCTCCGAGCGTGGAAACATGTCCACGCGAGACTGCTTCGCTTGCAGCGAGCAGTATCCCCACGGGGCCAGGTTCCCATGCGGGCGAACGAGCGTCGCCTTGAAGAAGAGCAGGAAGAGATTGAAGTCTGGGTCGATGCCCAAGTAACCCTCGCACAAGGCCACGAAGTTGGCCATCTGCTGGACCCCGTTCGGGGCGAGGGCATGGAGCTCCACGCCAAAGTGGTGGAGCACTTCGCGGAGGAAGCGATGAGCAGGCATGGCGAAGCCGTGGACGTGGTACGCCATGAAGCTCACCACGTACCCCGCCGGTGGTGATGGAGTTTTGTGAGAAAGAGGCGGTGAGATCCACTCCTCGTCAGAGTTGCGCGGGCACAGAAGCCCGTGGGCGACGAGCGACTCGAGAGCGGGAACGGATGCGCTCGAGCGCGCCCATGGGCGAAGCTGCGCGGAGAACGAAGAACCCCTGGTGGCCATGTCGACGGTGGCGGGCTCGAGGGGAGACGAGGAGTTGGGTTGTGAAGCAGACGAGGAGCGAGCGAGGCAAAGAGATGAAAGCGGCAACGGGGAACGAGGGGCATGCTCCGTTACGCCGTCGTTCCCTTATATATGGGCGGCGGGGTAGTGGGTTGCCGCATCGAGGGGGCGCACGACTGCACGCTCTCGGCCCTCGATCCCGATCCAACTGCTTCTAACGCACCTGACATGCGTGCGCGGCACGAGGCGGCGGATTAGGGCATTAACCCACCTCCACGCCCGCACGCTACACCGGGCCCACCACGACCACAACGTCAAGTCGGGAACCTGACCGCCGCGTCGCGTCGTACTCGATGAGGGGGTTGGTTCCCGTCAACCGTCGGGTAGGCTGCCACGATCCGTCGGCCTAGCCAGATCTCCGCGACCGGTCCGGGTAAGACAAAGAAGGATGTGGGCCAGCTCACGGGGCGAGTGGGTGACCAGACGTCGCAGACAAAAAGAAAGGAACCCTAGCAACCCGAAGGACAGAGCGGGGGTCTTCGGCTTGACCCTTCGCGAAAAGGGTCTGACCCCTGTAATCCGATGGGCACCGGGATTTACCGTCGGAACGGTATCCGGGTCGTGCCCTTAGGATCTCGGGAGTCGTTGTAAGTAAGCGAAGAATGAAGAAAGAAGCTTCCTTAAAAAATCCTTCCCCCATGGGACGGGTTTGACCTCACACACGAGTCCCTGACTCCTCTGCCAGGTCGGGGGCTACTGTGGGGGTCATGGATTAGGGGGCCCACTGTCAGGGTGTGGGCTAACGGCGCATGGACGGAGTAGGGCCCTGGAAACGAAGGGAAGCAGCGTCAGTCTTGATTGGTCGGTGAATTCCGGCTCGTCCGACCCACCGAGGGCTTGGGGAGCAGGGGGTCGGGTACGTCCATCTCGCCCGACCCCCGACCCTCAGGTCGGCCAGGGAGGGGCGGGAGTCGGGCATACCGCCACGCCCGACCCCTGGCCCTTCGAGTCAGGAAGGCAGACCCCGCGCGAAGCCCCGCCTACCTTTAAGCATGCACGGTAGAAAGGAGAAGGGGGGTCTCGAAGACTCTCCTAAGTTAAACTTGGCTTGGGAAGGAGAAGGCGTGCGGCCTACGCCTTCTTCCGACCGACGCCCGACATCACCTGCCCGCCTGCCATCTGATAAAGCTGATCTGCAGCACTGCGATTGGGAAAACGTAGCTGCATGCGTGCCGCCGCGCTAGCGGCCAAGAAGGAAGCTACCGCGAAGCTGCCGAAGGGAAGGTGAAGGACACGTGGCGGCTGAGGAAGGGGTCCTCAGCAGCGCACTAGGCCGGCAATGCGTAACCGTCGGTAGCATCAGACCCACGAGGGTAATTAGGTAAACCGATGTTGTAAAGCCGTCCTCTCCTTGCGCTATAAAAGGGGAGGACGTTCCTCCTGCTAGGGGATCCAATTCTTTGGACTCTCGATCTCTAGAACACTTAGTTCCCTACACGCATATTATTCCCATACAAGGCTTGAACCGGCCTTCGTTGTAACTCGCCGCCAAGAGAGGAATACAGTCCGTCTCCCGTTTCACTGGACGTAGGGACAACTCCCGAACCAGTATAAACCTCTTGTCTTGCGTCTCTTGAACCATTCTCCACCAGGGCGTGCGTGTTCTGTGATCGACACTCACCGGCGTGAGGTACCCCGTGTTTCGCCCGCCGATAATATTTGTCTGACATCGAATCAAACATCACAGTGCACCCGATCACCTTTGCTATCCCAACGATCAGAGGTGTCCATCCGGCATTATACAATATGATATTATAGCACATCCGATCACCGCAATCGCGGATTTAAAAGAAGCAAGCATTAGCCAAAGCTACCAAACAATATAGCTGGCAGCTTTGAATACTAACTGAAACTAACATGATCTAATAATCGATGTCAATGCCACACAATTTTACAGTTATAGGTCTTTGTACGACGCGGAAGCAAGACAAACAAAAGGTGGTCATAGCTGATGGTGGCAAGATGATGATGAGTCCTCAGCTTACAGCGACATGTCCTTGTACGATGAAGAAGCAACGCAGACAAAAGGTGGTCATACCATGTGCCCTATTGCCCATGCATCCTTGGTTGGGGTGGAAAATTAAACATGATGTTCAGTTCAACGGCAAACATCTTATGGCGGAACATAGCAGATAGAAGATGATGTGCGAAAATAAAGAACAGTGACACGGAAAAGCACCTGGTCTGATCAGCGGCATCCACATCATTATCACTGGCAGCATTATCATCTCTATCTTCACCGGTGAACAACTTCTTAGCAACGTTCTTGTTAGGCGATGCACGAGACCTGTTAGCGTACATAGGAATTCTATGTTAAGTAATAACAAAGCAATAGAACTGATATAGCATGCTGCTGATATAAAGGACAAAAAAAAGCATTGCAAGTTGCTTTGAGAGATGACCTCTTGTTCGTAGCATTTCTTTGTGTTTTTTAGAAGAACCATCAGGAGCAGCTGCAACAGAAGACACAACCTTCTCCTGTAGGAAGGAATGGCAAAACCAGTAGCTTTAAAGTCTAAACCCACAGAAGATAACAAAGTCTAACCAAAGGAAACTTTGGGTATAGGGAGTAACTACGTTATCATGAGCAGCATGTCTTCTACTTTGTGGAGTCTCTGGTGGTGCAAACACGTCGCCCAACTGTGCAAGCAAATGAGAGGAGCCTTTAAGATTCTCTGATAAAAAAGTCTACTTGACCACCTCAACTATGGGTTGTGGAACACATCACCTCCTAACCTATGAAACTTCCTTTTTTATCCCCTGAACTTTCTAAAACCGGACAAATCACCCCCTGAAGCGGTATTGGACGACGGTTTGCTATAGTACCGGTGGTTTTATGTTTTTTTTATTTTGACTGAATCTTTGAAAAATCATAATAAATCACAGAAAAATTGTAAAATATAAAATCTAATTTTGTTGGACTCCACATAAGTAGATATACACAATGCACATATAATACGGTATGCTTTAGAATATTTTTTTATTGTAGCTTTAGATCTATGATTTTCTATAATTAATTTATAGCTCTAGAAAATATTTTAAAACATACCATATTATATGTTAACCGTGTATATCTACTCATGTGAAGTTCAACAAACTTGAATTTTCTATTTTATGATTTTTCTATGATTTACTATATTTTTTAAAGATTCAAATGAAATAGAAAAAGAAAAAGGCAAAACCGTCACCATTGTAGCAAACCATTTAGGGGATGATTTGTCTGGTTTTGAAAAGTTGAGGGGTTAAAAAAGTCTGTTTCATAGGTCGAGGTTACACACCCCATAGTTAGGGGGAACCTTCTCCGACTGATGAAAGGTTTCAGTTAGAGCATCTCCAGTGGAGCCCTCAAATGGGCCTCTATCCCTAGATTTAGTCTCCTATTGGAACAAATCTCTCCAGCAGGGCCTCTAAATGAGCCCCCATTTTGGAGAGGCTACCAAATTTTGGTCCAAAGCCTCTAGAATTGGAGGCCCTCTAAATTTAGTCACCCCACTAAAGTTTGAAGCCTCTAAACTATTTTTTGTTGGCCCCTTAAAAACAATATAGAGGCTCAAATTTGGTCTCGCCATTAGCACGTCTGACATATTAGCCCAAGGCCCGGCCGGACCCAAATCGGGGCCCATTGTGATTCCGACCCGAAGCCGACGGATCACGTGAGGTTATTTACCTTCATCTTCTTCCTCTTTCGCAAAATAAAATAAAACCTGGAGTGTGAGCTAGGAAAGGGGGATTGACAATCGAGAAGGGGAAAGGCAAATGTGAGAGCTAGGTCATTTTCTATCCCCTTCATCCGTTCCTCGCGCCGCCCCGCAGCGGTCGGACGAGGGCTCCCACCGTTGAATTCAATCCACACCAAATCCAATCGGCGAGTGGAACAAGGCGATGGCGCTGGTATCCAGCAGCCACAGTGATCACCGGATCTACGAGCCGAGCATCGAGTGCGACTACCCGACTCGGCAGGAGCAGTCCGAGCTCAGATCGCGTCTGCTGGCCAAGATCGACAATGCCTACCGCAAGGCACTGGAGCGGCTCGACTTCAGGGCGAGGCCCTCCATGGCTGCACGCTTCCTCTACGGCGGCGGCTTTTGCTTCGGCCTCCTCGACCCGGTCTCCAACATCGTCGCCAACACCCTCATTCCCTATGAGTGCGGGCGAGAGGAGGACACGGCCGGCATCGTTACCGAGCGCAAGCTCAGGGAGCTGGAGCACCGGTCGCTGGAGGGCATGCTGACCTTCCTCACCCGCTTCTTCCCCTACCTCGCCGAATGCGAGGCTGTGCGCTACCTGCTCCTTGCCGATGCCGATGTTCTCGTCGCCGCCCGCATCATCGCGCTGGACCGCCACATGAAGAATTTCGGGATCTTCAATCAGGGGAGAGTCGTCGAAGACGCCTTCAACATGGCCCTCAAGTGCGCCGCACTGGCCGCGAGGCACCCCGAGCCCGACCTTGTCGTCAGGGTCTGGCTGCACATTTCTGCCGCTCCTCACTCAATTCTGAACCTCCTCTCCCGGGTGCGTCGGCGTTCCCCTGTTCCTAAAAACATTACCGATCTGTTCACTGGCCTGAGCAGGGTCAGCACGCAGCAGAAAAGCACCGGCTTCAGCTTGGTCAGCACCGAGTCACAGCAGAAAAGCAGTAGCGAGTCACAGCAGAAAAGCACAAGCTTGAGCATGGCCAGCACCGAGCCACAGCAGAAAAGCATCGGCGTGAGCATGGACAGCACCAAATCACAGCTGAAAAACGCCAGCATGAGCATGGTGAGCACCAAGTCTCAGCAGGAAAGTAGCATGTACAAGCCATGGAATTTGGCGGCTTGGCGTCGCCCTCGTCGCTGCAGCGTGCCATATCAGCACACCACGGCCCTGAAGCGCATTCTTCTAGATGCGATCCATGGGTTCTACCTGAAGGCCCTGACTCTGCTGCCGGCCGGCGAGCTGCAGTCCCGCTACCACCGCAGTCTGCTCACTGCTGGCCACTGCTACGGCCCACTCGATCCCGTCTCCAATATCATCCTGAACACAATCTGGTACGATGCTGCATTCCCACCCACACATGAATTGGAAATGGACATGGTTAGCTCGTTAAGCCTCCATCGCATTGAGAACCGCTCTTTGTATGGCATGATCTCCTTCCTCTGCACCCGCTTTCATCACCTAGATTTCCATCAAGCCGCCTGCTGTCTGCTTCACGCAGATGCCAACCTGTTAGGCGCAGATCCAAATCTTGATGCCGTTGCCGCTGCTGCTTTGAGAAGGCAGGTATCATTAGGAGAAGATTACTTGTGTCCATGGAGTGGCTATTCGTTTAAATGGAGCACTACTGCTGGATTTCCTACTGCCTTGGGCAGGGTGGATGGACTAGACAAAAGCCCAGACACCAGTGTCAACGAAGCCTTCAAGGCCGCTGCTATCGCAGCACGTCACCCGAATCCGGATGATCAAGTCAGCCTTCTCGCTTCATGTAAGCAGAAGCTGGGTTCTGCATTATCGCTGCTGCAGGCCGGTCATCCGCTCTCCTCTAAAGATGTTCAGCAACTTGCCATATTGTTGCGTCCTGAATCTTCCCGCAGCGAGCAGCCACTCCTCCCCTTCCCGCTTAAAGAGTACATGCATGAACATGCAAGGATATCCAAAAAGGTCAATGCCGTGTTGAATGCAAGCATGCAGATGGCGAATGGGGTATGTTTGTTTTCCGATGCTTCTTTTGTTTATATTGCCATATTATGTACCATGATTTATGGCAAAGTAGTCAATGGTTTAACTTACCTCCTCTGTTCACTGATTTCAGGAACCTTTATATCAGGTTCACATTATCTGTGGCGTGAACAGTCAGGTCTCTGGCCCAGTGTATTGTCCAGGAGGTAGCAAATTTGCTCCTCACAAGTGCCTTCAAATACATGTCAACTTCATAGCGACTCTGAGAGAAACAGATTCTCGAGCCGGTGGTAAAAAGGTGCTGTTCTTTGCTGAGCTCAGCAACGATGATGAAGATGGAGCTGGGGCACAGTCCTTTTGCTGCCCTGTGCCCAAGCTAGCACCATGTGCAGGTTTGTTTTATCCTTCTCATCAGTCATCACATATATTGGTCATGTTTGGCCAGGAGCCCTGGACCCTCCTAGTGTAAAATGTAAAATTACTTAAGGGAGTATTGTAGATAAAATGAATGCATTTACTTGAACATATCTTTAAGTTTAGTCAAGTAACAGGATGATCAATGTACCATGTTATTCATGCTTCCTAGGAAACTAGCTGTATGTTTTCAAAGGCTGCACCTAAATATCATTGCTAACTGATCCATTAATCTGATTTAGTAATGAAAGGAATTCAATTTCAATTGTAAATCTTGTTAAGGCGAAACTGTAGACGATTTTGATAGTTTTTTCTTTTTTTTTTCTTTTTTGCATTAATGGTAGTGAGTACATTAGCAAACACACATATATTATTACAAACTGTGGGTTAAATTATGTGTGAGAAATGTTTCTAGGACAACTATGCTACTCATTAAAGCTATAGGCAATTTGGGGATTCTTTAGGAACTTCATACCATATAATTCAAAATCAATAGGAACTGGAAAATAAAATTTCTGCGTCCTAAATGGAGCTAAACTATTTATGCCTTGCTCTACTAGATTCTTTTTTCACCTACACATATCGGTTTACAATGAGTGTTGATCTTGTCTTCCTCACTCCTAAAGTGACTAACAATGAATCAATGGGGTAAACATTTGGAAACGTATAAGCATGGATGAAAATTTTTAGGACACAACATTGAGGTTAGCAGACCTAGGAGTTGACTAACCAGTAACCACGATTGGACAAATTCATGATTTACGGACCCAAAGAGCTAACATTGTGTAATATGCTAAACTGGCTGCCCCCACTGAACTCTACTGTAACCTCCCATGCATATCTGCTAACGATAGTCTATACGGTTAGATAGAAGAAATACATAATAATTCACATGCACCTACAAATTTAATTTAGCTGCACTGAAGAGAATAACAGCCTACATCACTGGGTTCCTGAACAAAGAAGATTGAACCTTGTACTTCATGGTGTCTGGGACTGCTGTGTTGCTACCACCTCCATGAGCCTAGTCTTCAATCTTCATGTAGCACTTGCCTTGCATCAATAGGCCATAACATGATCCCTAACATAAAAGGGGTTGTAAGCCTCACCTGTTACTTTTGCAAGGAGTGGCCTTTCAAGTATTTTACCATCTGGGTTAATTAGAACTTTGCTTAAATAATAGATCTTGCATATGCTTATTTAATGATTATTGATGAAGCTAGAATCCAATGACCTGTTTCTTGGTGATGCTTAACCAGTAGCCTCTTTTTGTAGTAAACTTTGGGTTAATTTTGAAATTTGAGAGCCTTTTACTTGTATGCAGTTTTTATTGCCTTACTGTTTATACTGCAATCCTTAATGTGTATTAATTCCTTTGTTTCTTTGCAGAGCGAGTTCGCTGCCTTTACTGCGATTATGTGGGCATTAGGATAGTGCACCCAGACGTGGAAGATTTCCATGGACGTAAGCAGGAGTTTGAGAAGATGGTTTGTGGAGAAGATCCCTGTGATGAGGATTTTGATCCTGCAGTGAACAGGACAATCTTCAACAATTTGAGCCTCATTCGCCACAGCCGTCTCGTGGCTAATCAGATTGGTAATCTGGAGGAGGATTTTCTTTACGCCAGTAGCTTTGATGAGCCCAAGCATGATGCACGCTTTGTTGATATCGATTTGTTTATGGATGACGACGACGCTTGCAGCCATGGTTCGTTGACGGATGACTTTGATGTCAGTGATTAGAAGAATAGAGTTGTCTGTAGCATGACTCTACTGTGTATCCTTGGCATGGTTTAAGATTTGGTAGAACTGGAAACCTCAGCGCCATATGTAAGATTATATATATAATGTATCCAATGGAACTTGATCGGTGATCTGGGTGCGTTTAATATGTAGGAGAGCTCGGGCACGGACTCTGCTGTGCGCGTCTTGTCGCCTGTATATAGGTATTTATATACATGTGGGCATGCGGCTGGTTTATATTTATATTACCTCCAGCATTTATTCCCGGCATTTAAAACTAGATCCGGTATGGTAAAGAACTTCATGGGTTTTCGTTTTAAAAAATAACATTCTCTATCCCGAATCCTAGCTACACCATGGGGCATTTTTTTTTAAAGAAAAGGCAATACCGTAAATCTGTTTTTAATAATGAATTGAACTCGGCTATACTAGTGTAATAACCGTGCTACTCACCGTCTCACCCTGTAACCAGCTAGGCTAGATGGCATTTCACTGTATTTTTACATTTACTATTTACTTCCCAACTTAAGTTGCTCCAGTTCAATCCGAATCCTCTCCACCACTCAACAGTCTGCACGAGGGTATTGTGAGGGGAGTGGAAATGGGACAAGTGGCGATAGCAACATGGCAAGCTACTGAGAGCATCTCCAGTGGAGCCCTCAAATGGGCCTCTATTCCTTGATTTAGTCTTCCATTAGAAGAAACCTCTCCAGCAGGGCCTCCAAATGAGCCCTCATTTTGGGGAGACCACCAAATTTTGGTCCAAAGCCTCTAGAATGGGAGGCCCTCCAAATTTAGTCACCCCACTAAAGTTTGAAGCCTCTAAACTATTTTTTGTTGACCCCTAAAAACAATATAGAGACTCAAATTTGGTCTCCCACTGGAGTTGCTCTTAACATCTTCGAACAGCTTGCCACAGCCCTGCAGCCGAGACAAGACAAATTCTAGCATCGCATTAATCGTGCCCTCTCCTGAGCAGCAGCACAAGGGCTAGGCGGAGAGGCGGCGGTGCCAATAGTCGGCGACTCAGCGTGGCCGCGTGGGTGCAGTGGGGGGGTTGGTTGCTCACTGCCTCGCCGGCTCGCCCCGATTCAGCCTTCAAGGCTTGCGCTGGCCATTGGGCCGATGGCCGTCGACTAGGGCCGTTCCCCAGCCGGCCCAGTTTGATGCCGATTCGCGTCTGATGCCGATTCGCGTCTTCAGTCCTTGCTCCGGCCAGCGGCCACCCGGATGGGCCCATGGGGAAGTGGAAGATTGCTTCCCTGCTGTACGGGAGCTCCGATCCACCTCTGTACAGCCATGCATTGATGCGGCGAGTCATCATGAGCCCGTTGCATGTAGTACACTTTACCGGACTTGACTCATACCCACTCTGTTCTTAAATACATTTGTGTGCTTTGGACAAAAGCTAATTGCTTTATTAGTTGTATTTATATTTTGTTTAAGAACGGAGTGGATATTATAAGAAAGAATTGAACCAATGTCTTTGATAACAATTAAAATAAATAAATAAATAATCCAGTGCAGGCACCCGCCACGACTCTAGTCATATGTATATCGATGATGCGCACTAAGAACGGAGAGATACATATATATTGTAGTAGTCCGAGCTATTACAACTGCTACAAGCTTACAATACATACCGACACTACTGACAACAAGCTAGGTAGCTAGCTAGCTTACACACAGGCGCGCACAGTAGGGGAATGGACCTTAACGGCTAGGTTGGATTATACTAGGGCATGCGGAGAGATAATAACTAGTAATACTGATACTAGTACATGATAGTTAGCTTGAAACAATAATGCAGGAGGAACGCCTGCTGATTCATTAAGTAACCAAACCACTCATCTAATTTTCACTGCTCCTCCTCCTTCTTCCTTGCCTCCTCCTCCTTCCTCTTCTCTATTGCTCTCTTGACCCGAGTCTTGAGAAACTCATACTTGGTATTAGGGCTTGGTGTACCTGGGCTGTCTGTGTCAGTGGAGCTCCGTTCTGGAAGATACTCGCCGACCGGCCTGTTTGAGGTGATCTTTATGGGCACCGGCCGCTCTGCGAGATGGATCAATTTCCAAACAAAATGCTTATTAGGTAATAAGTATACTTAAGATTTGCTAGATATATAGATTGATTAGTATATGCAATATAGTTGCAGAGTAAAATGAACTCCTTGTTATTGCATATGTACAAAAAAAAAAAGAGTTGGAGCTAGGGCCGAGAATGCGCTACATACTAGTCTCTTCTTCTTCCCCTGAAGATACTCGTCGATAGTCCTTCTTCTTGTATCGCTTCTGCGTGCCTGCAGAAACAGATGTAATTAATATCCTGTCAACATCCGCATGCTACTACCGAGTACAGACCTGAGGAGTCCTCCGACTGGCCGTTGCCGCCATCGCGCCGCTGCCGCCGCCGCCCCTCCCTGTTGTCGTCGTCGTAGTACTGGCTGTCGCGCCATTCCTCCTCTCGCTGTCCTCCGCTGGCCATGGATGGCTGGGGGCTGGGTGGCTGGACGATCGATTTGTTGCTAGCTACAGTAGTCGCGTGCGCGTACGTGCCAGTGGAAAAGCAACGCTAGCGGACGACTCTCAACTCCGCTGGCCCGGCCGGCTTTCCTCCGTTTTATAGACAGGTTGTTCTTGTCGTTGCGTAGCGCCGTAGCCGTACATGCATGTGTGCTCCTGTTCGTCCCCGTTTATTTTTTGGGGTCAAACAAAAAACAAAGATCACATCACATATATACGTATGGTGCAGGTAGACCTTCGGTTGCAATGCCAGCTAGCTGTTAGTAATGTAGCTAGCAGTTGCTACACAACTACAAGATTCAAAAGAGTCAAAAAGTGTGTGAAGTAAGGACCAAAAGACTGCTGCTGGCTCTTGCAAGCCACTTACCATTGACGCATGCATGGCAGCATGGGCCGGCTCCTGCGGGTTGATATGCATATGTATGCATGATCTTTTTACCAGCTCAGGGAACATGCATGCTAGCTGATGAGCTGTGGACTGGTGCTGTGCTATAGTTGGATGTTACCCTGTGCTATGCCTGGCCATGGGATGGGCAACACCGTGATCGTGCCAGCAGTAGAAAAGTACGTACCATAGGACATGCATGGCAGTCAAAAGTCGCATGTACAGATAAATGATTCGGTCAAGTATGTGCTGTGTGCTGCCTGCATCATGAGGCGTTGTGCCGAGCTGAGCACACAGGACCGATCCCAGGCCCCAACCACGACCAACAACGAGACCGTGTTGGATCAGTAGCCATGCTTAGCTTAATTAATTTACGCCAATTAAGACGATTAGACATAGGCAAAAACTAACCTCTAATTTCTAGGTCATGCTATTGATAGTCAAAATTGACACATGACCCATTTAGAGAATCTGGCAGACACTTCCGGTTTTGCTAGGAGTCCGAGTAGAATTAAGGAAACTGATGGGTTTTCGGTTTGTAAAAGGATTTCCTTACGGGGCAAGACCTCCCCACCCTATAAATATAAGGGGTTGCGGCCGATTGAGGTTAATCACAACACAATCGATCAAATATATTATGTACTTTTATCTCCAAACCCTAAATCTTTTCCAACCTCCTTTTGCTTTCTTCCTTCGTCTCGACGGCGACCGAAGACGTTCTGAGTGGCCTGCCGATCTCAGAGCAACCCTAGACGCACCATCCATGACGGGGTCCCTCCCGGGGTGGTGATTTTAGGTTTTCCAGCAAAACCCGACAAAACAGGAACTTCCGGTTTGCTTAAACCGGAACTTCCGGTTTGCGCAGGATTTTGCTGAGAGTTGATTCCGACGACCACGTGATCTATCGCTTGCTGTGTGTTGTCCAGAAAAAGTGTCAACACACTTTTGGCGACTCCGCTGGGGAAAAGAGATCACGTTATTGAGACCGATCTACTAAACCCTAGCACAATGGGCTTCGACGTTGGAGAAGACAACATCGTTGCGACTGTCATGGAGGATCTCAGTCCGGAAGATCATGAAGAATACATGACGCTTGAGAAGCACCTCCAGGGCGAATTCTTGAAGACCTTTCAGAAGGGCCGGGAAGATCGTCGAGCCAAACGGGTACAAGAATTCGTGATGCATGCTTTCAAGTTGAACAAAGACAAGATTGAGGTAATTCCTAATGTAAGCAATCCAAATCTTGAATCATCCTCATCTAAAGCTAGTATTGGTGTCCCTGATCATATATCACTAGAGATGGTTACTATATTGTTTGATAAGTTAGAGGTTATGGAAAAAAGAAACATGGAATTAAATAATGAATTTTTGGCTTATAAACAAAGTATGTCTAGTTCTCAACAGAACACATTGGCTACACCAGATGGTGCTCCTCAAGATCCATTATACGGTATGCCGGTGGGTTTTTATCCAGGACAAACGACACCAGGAGTTACACCACTACCGAGCCAGGCTGAACAGGAAGTTTCGGTTCCTGCAACCGGATGTTCCGGTTCTATGGTTCTGGTACCTGAACAGCCTTTACCTTTATCGGTTATGCCCAGTTCGGTTGTTCCAAGCCGGACTAATGCAGTAGCAAATTTTATACCACCTAATTCAGTAGCAGCACATGTGTCACATACTCCAAGTACTTTAGTTTTCCACACATGGTGTTTCAAATGCTATTTATGGAGGGTATGCAGGGTGTACTCAAGCTAGTTATATACCTCATATGAACCAAAGGTTTAATAATATGCCACAACAGCCAAATAATTAGAATACTGAGTTTGCTAGATTTAAGGATGATTTGGCTGGTTTTATGAAAAATAAACTTGGTGTTGATATTGGTAATTCTAAATTATATCAAAAACCATATAGTGCTGAGTTTGATTATGTTGCTTATCCTGTTAGTTGGCGTGTTCCTTATTTCATTAAATTCAGTGGTGATGATAATAGGACTACTTGGGAACACATTAGTCAATACATGGCTTAGATAGGTGAAGCAGGTTTTTATGAGGCATTGAGAGTACGTTTATTTTCATTATCTTTGACTGGAACTGCTTTTGCCTGGTTTTCATCTTTAGCTCCCGGTTCAATTACTTCATGGGGCCAGTTAGAACAAAAGTTTCATGATCATTTTTGTAGTGGGAGTCCAATTGAAATTGACAGATCTAACATCGGTTAAGCAAGGAAGAGAGGAGACGGTTCTTGAATATTTTAGACGTCTCAAGGACACAAAGAACCGTTGTTTTAATTTGTCAATTTCTTATGTTGATTTTGCTGATGTTGCACTTAAAGGCTTAAGATCTTATGTAACATTCCTGAATTTTTGAATGTTTGAAAATGTGGATTTGAAAATTTTTGAGTGGAATGATCTCTAATTTAAATTTGCCTAAGGTCAAATTTCTCCTCTCACCAAAATCTTAGCAAAACTATATTTTATTTAAAGATAATATATTTAGGGTGGCATTTGAATTTTATTTGGATTTCATTTGGATGTGTTTCGATTTTATTTGAAATATAAATATACGTATGAATTTGAATTATAATTTCGAACAAACCTATTGGCTATATTCCCTATTGGGCCGACCCTTAAAACCCGGCCCATTTCTCCCCCCCTCTCTCTTCTTCTTTCCTTCCCGCGCGGCCCGCTCTCTTCCCCTCCGTGCTCGGCCCACCTCGCTCGCACGCACGTCAGCTGTCACACCCTGTTTTATAAAAACAAACCGAATGCATCTCATATGTCCGCTAGGATCAAGTTTCACGCATATGATAGACTCCATGAATACAGAACACAAAGTTACAGCAGAAAGAATAAAATAAATACATTACAACGATATTCTAGCAGCGGAAATCTTCAACTCTTCACCACAGGCAGTTGACTGGGGGTTGCGTATGCCTAGCAATCTTCATTAAAGTCACGGAAGAACTCCACATCTTCTTCTCCTTCTGATCCAATATTTAGCAAGGGTGAGTACACTTATGGTTGATACTCAACAAGTGGGGGAAATATGCAAAGCTTTCAAGGAAAGACTTGGTTAAGAGTGGTAAGTATTTTAGTTGGTTAAGTTTTATTAATAAGGACCTGATTACTAAGATATAAGTATATACCAACCTAATTAATAATATAATGAGATATATTATCTCACATCATTCATGCCAAAGCACTCATTCCTTAACCAGGAACCACAATTTATCTTTAACTTCAAGTTCAATTATCATGTGAGGATCCGGGCCGTTTATAACCGCGAACACGGCTGTTATAACAGTTTTACACTCTGCAGAGGTTGTACACTTTCACCACAATTCGCGTAAAAGCTTCGAATAACTTTAAACCCAACCATGCAGTACGGGCCAGGCACATACCTCACTTCCGAGGTGTGACTGCATAGGGATGCTACGAGGCCTTTCCAAAGACTCCCTATATGTATGTGTCGCTCCCTGGTCTCAGCGGTACTTCGGAAGCCGAAGCATTCCTTCGCCACTCCTCTAGGCTTTGGACCCCATAACCCACCATCGTGCAGCACGGACACAACATATAGTTCATCTAGTTACTTAGGCAAGACTAGAGCCATATGGTATTGTGGTTGTACGGTTAAATCCCAGGTTGCCGCTCCATGTTCCAATTAACATAAGTGATCTTGTTTAACTCCAACATCAGAACATGGATACGAATATGTATGTATAGCACAATATTATTATCTTCACATTTAGTGTGAACCATTCCCAAGTAGAGAAGCTAAGCAAAGCTACCCAACATAAATGTAAAGACCCGGTTATCAAAGGAATGGTCAATAAAAACTAGTCATCCTTGATATAGGACCCTTCAGTATTAATGCAATATACATACATAAAGTAAACTTCAAATAAACATGAAAGTTGCATAGGTTCAATAGAATATGCAGAGGGGGAAATCCACTTGCCTTAAATCCTAGTAATAATCTGCTATTGCTTAATTCCTTCGTACTTGTTCTTCAAAGAACTCCTCACAGCTTGATCTTCAAACTCAGCTGAACAATGTCTATCATCACACGAGCACATACAAGCAAACGAAAGCACAAATAAATAAACAATACACCAAACATGGGCAACAATATTGAACAAGCATATAAACAGGTTTGGGTCTCGGAAAGGATCGCAAGGGCACGAGAAACGCTTAAAACAGGGCTACGGTTGTAAAGGTACAACTATCGGGAGATTAGCATTATAAGATAAAGCAAAGACTATGCTTCATTTATTTTAATTAGGAAAAGACATGAAATGAATATTTCAAAGAGATATTCATATTTGAATTATTTCAAGTTAAACTTTCATAAGAAAAGAGGATTAAAGCTTAATCAATATTATTTTTTCAATATTATATATAAATTATAATAATTAAACAATTATATTTAAAAAAGAATTGTATATGAGCATCTAATCGAATAACTTTATTATTCGTGTTAAACTAGTCAATTATAATTTATAAAAACATTTATATTCACATTAGTCAAGTTAACATGTAATTATGAAAACTCGAGATATAACCTATGTAGCTTTTATTTATAAAACAAGTTGAATATTCATTAACCAAATTGAGATTAATATATGAAAACCGAGGTATATTCCTATATATCTTTTAATTAAAAATACTAGTTAAATAAATATTAATCAAGTTAACATTTATTCACAAAAGCCGATGTATAAACCTAGTCAAGTTTTATATTCAGAAAAACTAGATTCAATAATGAGCATTGAGCAAATTAAATATTAGTTTATAAAACCACTATATTAGCTTATTACATTTTAATTGGAAAAGCATATGAAATAAGCATTAACCAGATTAACACCTTTGTTTATGAAACATGATATAACTCTAACCATAATTTAATTATAAAAGGTTAGTTTAATAATGATTAATCAAATTAACTTTGATTATAAAACATGAAGGTAGAAACTCCAATTTGCTTTTAATTTAAACACTAGTTAAATTAGAATTAGGCAAATTAATATTTATTTATTTTAGAACATGAAACATGGTAAATAACACTGGTGAACTAAACTTTGTGCTTTTAGAGGATTAACGCAACAAAAACGAGGTTAAACGGAGTTTAAACGTAGAATCTATGGATAAAACAAGGTTCTGGGGCTTAATTGCGAGGAAACTAACTTAACAGGGCCTTAAACAGAAGAAACCGAGGGCTAAAACATAATTACATATAAAAAGCGAGGGGCTAACGCGTAAAAAGAGCACCTATGGACGGCGGGTTCGAATCTATGAAAGTACAGGGGCTAAAACAAAAAGAAAAGGACTTGAATCTAATTTCTTTTCAACTGCCATGGACTGCCGCGGATTTCAAGGAAACAGGAGGGCTCTTTTGCAAAAGGACCATGGCTCACTCGGTTGACTCCGATAGGATCTATTGTCGGCCGCTGATCTTAGATCGGACGGCTGGAGATGGTCGAGGCGAGAGGCTCGCCGGAGGACACAGGGAGCGGCCGCGCGCGGCAGAGGGTCGCCGTAGCTCGGTGAATCCGGGGCTAGGGGCCACGGTTTTGAGCGATTCTTGAACTGAGAGAAAGCTTGGGACACGGGGAATCTATCTACGTGGTTCTTGTCGAGGATTGGTCGACGGTGGCGGCCGACGACGACCAAAGGCGGCCGAGCATCTCCGGTGAGGTCGGACGGCACTAGAGAGCGCGAGAGAGGGAAAAAGACGGGGCCGGCGTACTTCAAACCTTCACACAAAGCTCCGAAGTGAGCTCTTGATGACGAGGAGGCGCTGGGACAAGGTATTAACAGCGACGGTGGTGAGCTAGGGTTTGGTGTTGGGCGAGCTCTATGGCGGCGCTAGGGTTTGCGGTGGCAGCAAAGGGAGCTCGAGAGGGTTGTGACGACGCTTTATATAGGCGTGGGAAGGACCTTGGCGTGGCACCTTCGCCGAGGGAAGGGCGCGACCACGTGGTGCGTCGGGCACCCGTTGGGCTCGCCTGGAGATGGAAAGAGGTGGGGGATGACGGGTGGGACCGCCATGTCGGTGAGAGAGAGAGAGAGGAGTGAGAGCTACGGTTGGGCCGACGCGAGAGAAAGGCAAAGGCCAAGATGGGCCGTTTGCTAGGCTTGCGGAAAAGAGAGAGAGAAGGGAAAAGGGCGAGGTGGGCTGGGCCGATAGAAGGTTTGGGCCGAGAAGAAAGAGAAGGGAAGGGAAAAGAAAGAGAAAAGGAGAAATGTTAAAACAACAATGTTGGAATGTTGAAACAGAATAGAAGAGATGTTGAAACTTCGGTTTTGGAATGTTGAACCTTTTCGAAAATTTTATTAAAATTCAACTAAGAAACCAAATTTGAATTCAAAACAATTTGAATTCAATACTCAAATAAAATGCTCCAGCATGAAATGCACTCAAACAAATAATGACCTTATATTTATTCTAGTTCTTTTTAATAAAAAGAATTTAAATGCCTATTCAAAGCAATTTTTCTACAAATTAAATTTGAATTCCAAATAAATTCCAGAAAATTTTAAAAGGTTGCTATTTTTAACTTGTGATAAAATTCTGGGTGTTACACCAGCTTAGCAACGCTGCGCTCTTCTTCTTCACCGCGCAGCCCCGACAAGGGGGGCCCACCTGTCAGCCACACACCGCACAGGAGCTTCTTCCTCCTCACGCCTCCTCGCGCATAGTCACGCGATTTGCGTGACCCCGCGCTGCGCATGCGCGCGTTCACGCCCAGGACCGCACCGTGCCTCGCCTATCCTCGCTGGCATCAACCTCTCACACCGGCACTAACTAGTGATCGCGTCGCTAACTCTGCGTGGGATGGCGGCGTAGGTCGATCAGTCTTTGGACACGAGGTTTTATCCTGGTTCTGGCCGTGAGGCCGTACGTCCAGCAGTGGTGCGTAGCACCGGGTTTCGTGTTGCTCGTAGTAGGGGGGTTACAAGCGAGGTGGGAGAGGGAATTGAGCTCCCAAGTCCCGGTGATGTGGGCGTGTTGAGTGTATATGTGTTGGACTGAGAATGGCCCGTGTTCTCTTACGTGCTTGGCTCCCTCCCCTTTTATAGCTTAAGGATGAGGAAAGCCGTACAAAGAGATCGTGGTGAACATGCTATTTGGTACACTGTGGCGCCATGTCGTGCACTGTGCTGGCGGGAATCGCGCCTTCCAACCTTGGCTGACGGCATGAATGTCGCCATCGTTGACTTCTTGTTAGCCAGCCATTGCTTCGAGGGGTGTTGATCGAGGGTGGAAGCGGTGTTGTGTCTTTTCGTCATTCCTCGGAGGTCCTTCTTCGAGGCCCTGCGTCGTGATCCTGGGGAAGACTGGTCGTGGAGTTGTTGACGTCGTGGTACGACCTGTCACCGGCCCTGTCTGCACAGGACCTGGTTCAGGGGCATAGTGCCTGCCTCAGTCGGAGGCGACCGGTGTCCCATCTGAGGCATGCCAAAGCGGAGTGTGCGGTCATGTCCCGCATTTATTGCGTCCGGGGTAGAGTCTTCGAGGCCGGCTCGGGGGTCTCGACCGCAGGGGGGTCGACCATGACGGGGACCCCCGTTCGAGGGCAAGGGATACCCTCGAACGAGATGGAGATTCCCGTTCGAGGGCATGGGGTGCCCTCGAACGAGACGGAGATTCCCCTCTCGGGGGCGCCGTTGTAATGGGCTTTTCTCGGGCCACCACGTCTTGGGCTTCCACACTGAGGCCTTCTTGCTGGGCCAACTTGGGCCGTTGCTTTTGGGGTACCCCGTAGCTTGGTACCCGATAGTAGCCCCCAAGCCCCCGAGGGTATTGAAAATCAATCCCACGGGGGTTTGGTTGCCTTTGTCGGACACCGAATCGCCGTGGGGGCGCGCTAGCGCACCCGCGGGTGTAGCCCCCGAGGGTGTGAGAGGGTGTTTGACACTCTTTCACACCCTTTGTCTGTCGTTTCTCGTAGGTAGAGTCCTTTGTAGTCCCATTCAAGGGGTCTAGGGGGGAGAGTAAGCCGCGCTACCCTCAATCTTGGGCTGGAACGCGGATTCCTGGATGAGCTGGTAACGGGAAGTTTGAGTGGGCCTCCATGCCTCGTTCGCCGAGGGTAGGCTCGTGGTCTTCGGACACGCCCATGAGAGCCTTTGCAAAAGTCTTCTAGATGGGACTCGACCTCGTTCGGTGGGGGTCGAGGGCTCGTTGCTCCCCTCGTAGGGTCCCTCAGTCTAGATGCCTTCGCCCAGCCCCAAACTCGCCTGACGGGTTTTCTCGATCACACGGGTTCGAGGCTTCCCCTCGTGGGTACCGTCGAGCGTTCCTGACTCGGTCAATCTGGGGTGCCTGTCAAACCCTCGATGGGCCAGGACTCGAACCCCTGATTAGTAAGATGGTGACTTCCTCCACTCGAGGGGGAGTCTCCCGAGTTTTTCTCCACGTGTCCCGCTCTGCTCAGGGCAATGATGGTAGTTGTAGAATTCATGGACGTCGTGGAGGAAGATGCACGTGCCTTTTTAGGCGGCACGCAGGACGTGGCCTGGTGAGGCGACCGCACGACTGCGGCGCTTGGCCTCCTTGATTACCGTGGGGTGGTTAATGCGCCCTGCGGCGTTACGCCTTCCGAGCCCAACCGTCAGCCTTGTTTTCGGCGGGCGAGTATCCCGCCCCATGTTTCTGCATTCTGCGGGTATAAATAGTGCATTAGGGCGGCCGCTCATGAGGTACGTCCTCATTGCCCTTGTTTGCTCCTGTTCTTCTTCTTTCTCTTGCTGCCACCATGGTTCAAGTTCAGCTCGTAGATCCCGCACCATGGAAGCCGTCGTTAGTGACCACCCACTACTTGGAGATCTTATTGGTGTCCGGGGAGTTGCCTCCGAATGTTGACGGCGAGCCGGCGGTTTGGATCTCGTCGGGGACCGCCGCGGAGCCGACTCCCCCGAAGGGCTACGTTGTTAGCCTCGCTCGCCTCCATGAACGGGGGTTCGGCTTGCCCGCGGGCCGCTTCTTGAGTGCATTGTGCTTCCACTATAAAGTGGAGCTGCACAACTTCTCCCCCAACTCGATTTCCCAGGCGGCGGTGTTCGTCGCTGTGTGCGAGGATTATCTGGGAATCGAGCCTCACTTGGACCTATGGCGGCATCTCTTCCGCAATGAGCTCCATACGGAGAGCGTCACCAAGGGCGTCCGTCGCCCTGTTCGTGCTGGCAGCCTGGTGCTCCTTGTGCGGGAGTCACGGAGGAACTTAACTTGTACATCCCTTGTTCCATGGTTACCAACAACCAAGATTGGGAGAGGGGGTGGTTCTACCTTCGCAACGACCGCGACCACCTCCCGGCGTACACCGAGAGGATTTTGACAGAAAAGCCCGACATTTGGAACTATGGGGTGTCGCCGCCAGATCGTCAGCAGAAGCTTGACCCCTTCGTCGAGGCCCTTCAGCGTCTTACAAGGCACGGCCTTACCGCTGGTGGCGTTATTGCGAACTTCCACCGGCGGCGAGTGCTTCCTCTCATGGAGAGGAGACTCCTGCTGTCAGAGATGGTTCGAGGGGTCAACACCGAGGGCGTGGTGATGGCGCCGGAGCCGCTGAGTGTTGAAGTTGCCCTTCAGCGCGCGCGGCGTGCCGTTGACCGTATGTCGGGAAACCCATGGGCGGTGCCCATGAAGCCAGAAGACGGATACCTGAGCTTTGTAAGTGTGCTTCTCCGACATCCGTATTGCCTGTCGTCTGAGTTTTAATCGCCATATAATGATATTGCGGTTGTATTCGCAGGGGTCTCCTGCGGCCACTCCTGCCGTCCTCTCGTTCCAGAGGACAGAGCCGCCAATCGTGCTCACGCCGATGAGGCGAAGCGGAAAAAGGACCAGAAGGACAAGAGGCGAAGACGGAGAGAGCAGAAGAAGAGGAAGCACGAGGAGGAGAACCGGGATAGGCAGAGGCAAGGCCTCTCGCCTCTCCCGACACCGGAAAGCTCCCCGGGCCATGAGGACGAGGACTCCAACGACTGGGCTTTTGCGGCGAGAAGTCCGTCCCCGCTCGAAGGTCCTCTGATTCCGGTGCCTTGTCATCGCGAAGCTACTCCTGCTGACGTGGCGAGTCATGAGGTCTCAGGTTCCGCTGTTCCTGTGGGAACGCGCGCGGACCCTGGCGCCTCGGAGGTTGATGCCCCTGAGTTACCCGTTGCGCTCGTCGAAGTCGAGGGCCATGGCGAGCGGCGCGCCGCGGCCCGAGTCGTGGATGACGTCGTTGACGACGCCCTTGAGGTATCCGTTGCGCGGCCTGCCTCGCTCGCCCCATCTCCGGGAGGTGCCGACGTAGTGCTCGACGTCGCACACGACGGCACCCTCGAGGATTCCGCGGGACGGGAACATGCGCCTGGTGAAAAGCGCGGCGCCATGCTTGCCCTCGAGGATCCTCCGAGGGAAAGGCCGGCATCCACCGAGGCGGGTGAAACCACGCTCGAGGGCCGTCGTGGTGATGACCCTCGCGAAGAGACTCCCGCCGCGGGGGCCGAAGCTTTACCGGGGGACGTCGTGGTTCCGCGTGGCATCCCTGGCTTAGTTCTATTGCGAAAGCGGAAGCTGCCCATCGTTCGGTGAGCCCTTTGGCCGTTCGATTGCTCATCGAGGCTTGATATCTTGAATTGTCCCCGTTTACTTGTCTTTGTTTCGCATAGCCACGCCGGCGGGCGGGTTCCCCTTTCTCTTGCCCCGACCAAGGCTCTCAAGATCGGGGCGAGCTCGTCACCTCACTCGTCCTCGCAGCTCCTGGGTCCCAACAACGAGGGGGTACAGGACTTCGTCACCTTCTTTGACGCTAAGGGGGCGCTGGAGGACGAGCAGCGGTCGTTTGAGGAACCGCCTCGCCTCCTCGAGGTGGCGTGGCCTAGGCTCTTGGAGGGGGCGCCGCACGCCCTCGAGGGGGGTGTCGAGGTGGGCTGTGAGGTTAGCCCGGCTCGCGGCGGTGATCCTTCGGCTGTGGGGACCCCTCGGGCTATCGAGGCGCCCCCCACGCAGCCGGAGGATGCCGTGGTCGCGGACTCGGCACGTTCTGGCGATGCGCTGCCTGCTTCGCGCGGGGAGGCTGACATCGTGCCGGCCGTTCCGCCCGAGGGGAGGGCCGCCGCCATGGCAAGCGGCGGGGCCATCCTAGCTGGTGAAGGTGGATTCCCCCTCCTACCGGAGTTGGCGGAGGCCTTCCAAGTGCGGGTCCCCGAGCTGCAGGAGCGCGAGGGTGGCGAGGCGGCGCCACTAGCCCTGGTTCAGTTTGGCGCGGGTCGCATGGTAGGCGAGCGCGGCGAGAGGTGTGTTCGTGCTGACGAGCACGGTGTCCCCATCCACTGGCAGTCGTACGCCGATCTTCCCCAGCCATTTGTCCGCGACGCCGAGGCGGAGGAGCAGCTGTGGGTGGTTCAGTTGGAGCGCGGCCGGGCGGTCGTTCATGCGCTGAATGACGCCCTTCGTTTCCATCAGGATGTCGGCAAGGTTCAGCAGGTTGGACCCGCCCTTGCTTGTGGTCAACGTAGATGCTTCTTAGCCTTTTATCTTTCGTTGTGATGACCGTTTCCCTTTTTTGTGTGCAGGAACTCCGCAAGGAGACGTATATGAAGAATGATCAGATTGCTGCCTTGCTCACGGACATCCGCACCTTGGAGGGAAAGGTGGAGGCTCGAGACCACCAACTGGCCGACCTTGCCTCTGCCCAGGACCGCGCGCTCGGTGAAAGCCGGAAGAAAGGCGAGGTCATCACTTGTCTAGACGACTCGGTCCGGTCCCTGCGCAACGAGCTTGCTACCGTCAACACTTGGTTGGAGTGGGAGCGTGTTGCGGATGCGGCCGTTGAGTCGTCGTTAGAGCAGGAGAGGCGCTTGCTGGTGGAGGCTCGAGATTAGCTCGAGCGGGAACAGTCAGCTCGAGAGGGGTCCGAATCTCGGGCCCGGGACCAGGAGTCGGTGCTTGAGGCTGCCAGGGGCCAGGCCGAGGTCCTCCAGAAGGAAGCCGAGGGTGAGCTTGCTTGTCTACGCCCAGTTTTCCGCCTAGCTTCTTTTTCTGACATTCCTTTCTTGGTGTAGACCTGAGGCAGGCGCTCAAGGCCGAGAACGACTCGAGGGAGGCTCTTCAGGTGGCTCACGCTGTGACCCAACGTGAGCTGGATGATCTGGAGCGGGCTGTGCTTGCTGCCTGCAACGAGATCGCTGGAGCCGACACGCTGTCTGGCAGCTCCCTAGGTAGTCGTCTCCGGGCGCTTGGGGGGCACGCCACCTCGCGTGTGAAGGACGCCCTGCTGGTGGGGATCCGGAAGGCGCTCAGAGTAGTGACGACCCACTACCAAGCGGATCTCTCGAAGCTTGCCGCCGGGTACGTCGTTGCTAACGACCTTGACGACGAAGGTGCGATGGCTTCCATCAACGAAGCCGACGCTGCCTTGGACGAGACGGCACGGGTGCTGGCCGGCTGCTTCGAGAGCGTCCTTTTCCCCAGCGAGGATGACGACGGCTGGGATGACTTGAGCGGTGGGGGCGATCCCTGAAATGTCTTGGGCCATGGAGCCCGAGTGTAAATAGTAGTTTTAGAGATTTATCTTCTTCATTTGCTGGATATGAACAATTTCGTTAGACCATGAGCATGGCTTTTGATTTGCCCTTTGGGTTCTTTCTCGCGATCACCTTGTTGGTGCTGGCTTTAGGATCGTTCACGTAGAGCTTAGGCGTTGGGGGACTTAGCGATTTTCGTATCCCTTTCGAGGGAGTTGGTACGCGATCCGTGCCCCCTACCGTAGCCGTTTGCGTGCCTAACGCCGCTTTCCGGAGGCGGTCGCGAGTGAGAAGGGCAGACATTTTGCGCAGAAGAAAAAATCAAAAGAGCGATCGACTTTTTTGGGGCTTTATCCCCGTGTTAGCCCCCGAGGGAGGGATGATCCTAACAAGGGTAGGATTGTCCCTTCCTCAGGTCGAGGCTAATCCCGTAGGAGAATTTATTCAAGTCGAAAATATGTACAGAGATCTGAGGGCTCGAAGGCCTCTCTAAGGGTAGAAGTGACGTAGCTGCTGTATGTTCCAAGCGTTTCCTAGGATCTGTTCTTCGTTCGTGAGCTTGTATGTTCCGGGCTTGAGCACCTTGGGGATGATGTACGGGCCTTACCATAGAGGTGTGAGCTTGTGCCGTCCTCTGTTGTCCTGCCGAAGCCTCAAGACGAGGTCTCCCTTGCTGAGGTCTCGACGTCGGACCTTTCGAGCTTGGTGTCGTCGCAAGCTATGTTGATACCCTACAGAATGGAGCAGGTCTACGTCTCGTACTTCGTCAACTTGGTCCAGCGAGTCTTCTAGCGCCTGCTCGTTCTTCCGTTCTTGATAAGCCTTGAGTCTTGGGGACCCATATTCCAGATCTGTGGGGAGGATCGCCTCTGCCCCATAGACGAGGAAGTAGGGGGTGAACCCTGTCGCTCTACTCGGGGTCGTTCTTAGGCTCCAGATCACGGATGGCAACTCTTGTACCCACTTGCGGCCGAATTTTTTCAGCTTGTTGTGGATTCTTGGCTTGAGGCCTTACAGAATCATGCCGTTGGCACGCTCTACCAGGCCATTCGTCTGTGGGAGCGCTACTGCCGACCAATCCACCCGGATGTGGTAGCTGTCGCAGAACTCCAGGAACTTCTTGTCCGTGAACTGTGTGCCGTTGTCGGTGATGATGGAGTTTGGAACCCCGAACCTGTGGACGATGTTGGTGAAGAAGAGCACCGCTTGCTTGGATTTAATCCTGTTGATGGGTCGAGCCTCAATCCACTTTGAGAACTTGTCGACGGCCACCAATAGGTGCGTGAAGCCCCCGGGCGCCTTTGTCATCGGTCCGACGAGGTCCAGTCCCCACACGGTGAAGGGCCATGTGATGGGTATATATTGAAGCGCATGGGCCAGAAGATGCGTCTTGCGTGCGTAGAATTGACACCCTTCACATGTTCGAACCACCTCCGTGGCGTCGGCCACGGCGGTGGGCCAGTAGAAGCCTTGCCGGAAGGCGTTACCTACTAAGGTGCGTGGGGCAGCGTGATGCCCGCATACTCCTGCGTGGATGTCGCGGACCAGCTCCCTTCCTTCGGGAATCGGAATGCATCGTTGCAAGACTCCCGAAGTTCCTTGCCTGTATAGCTCTCCCTCGATGATGAGGAAGTGTTTGGCCCTTCTGGCGATGCGTCTCGCCTCTGTGCGGTCAGGGGGCAAGGCGCCTTGCTCGAGCCAGTCCAGATATGGACTTGGCCAGTCTTGAGGGGTTGAAGCTTCATCGACTTCTATGACTTCGGCCTCATCTCTCGAACAGGCCTCGTAGCCCATGGGCTCGTCCTCCTTCGTCGAGGGGTCTATGTCCACACGTTCGAGGGTGGCCTGCCGGGCGTCAGTTGTCTTCGAGGCCTCAGTGTGAGGGGTGACAACAATTGATGGCCTGCTGATGTCTTTTGCGAACACTTTTGGTGGAACGGTAGTTCGTCCTGACGCGATCTTGGCCAGCTTGTCGGCCTCCTCATTGTATCTTCGGGCGATATGGTGGAGCTCGAGGCCCTCGAATTTGTCCTCGAGGCTACGCACCACCTCGCAATAGGCTGCCATTTTTTCGTCGTGGCAGCTTGATTTCTTCATTACCTGGTCAACAACTAACTGGGAATCGCAACGAATGTCCAGGCGCTTGATGCCGATCTCGAGGGCGATGCGCAATCCTGCGAGCAGCGCTTCATACTCCGCCATGTTGTTGGACGTAGGGAAATGGAGGCGCACGACGTACCGAAGGTGTTCCCCGCGGGGTGAGATGAAAAGCAGACCGGCACCCGCGCCTGTTTTCATCACGGATCCGTCGAAGTACATTTCCCAGTAGTCGGCGCTGGCCTTCGAGGGAGGGAGCTGAGTGTCTGTCCATTCAGCCACGAAGTCGGCCTGGATCTGGGACTTAATGGCCTTTCTTGGTGCGTAAGTGAGGGTTTCCCCCATCAACTCCATCGACCATTTTGAAATTTGACCAGAGACTTCGCAGTTTTGTATGATCTCGCCCAAGGGGAAAGATGATACAACGGTCACCGGGTGCGCTTCGAAGTAGTGTCGTAGTTTGCGCCGAGCCAACACGACGGCGTAGATTAGCTTCTGGAAGTGGGGATACCTTGTCTTGGTCTCGGCCAAGACCTCGCTGACGTAGTATACTGGTCGTTGAACGGGTAACGAGTGCCCCTCCTCGGTCCTTTCTACTACGATCACAGTGCTGACAACCTGAGTGGTTGCAGCGACATAGAGAAAGAGAGTTTCGCCATCCTGTGGCGAGGTGAGGACCTGCGCGTTCGTTAGCGCCATTTTGAGTCGGTCTATGGCTTCCTGAGCCTCCGCAGTTCAGGTGAAGCACTCGGACTTTCTTAAGAGTCGGTACAGAGGGAGCCCTTTCTCTCCTAACCGCGAGATGAAGCGGCTCAAGGATGCGAGACACCCCATCACCTTCCGTACTCCCTTCAGGTCTCGAATCAGCTCCATCCGTTGGATCGCCGTGACCTTCTTGGGGTTGGGCTCGATGCCTCGCTGGGAGACGACGAAACCCAAAAGCATGCCTCGAGGCACACCGAAGATGCACTTCTCGGGGTTGAGCTTGACCCCGTGCGCCCTGAGATAGTCGAACATGATTTTAAGATCGTGCACCAGGTCGTCCTCCTTCCTGGTTTTGACAACGATGTCATCGACATATGCTTCTACGATACGGCCTATATGATCCCCGAAAACGTGGAGCATACAGCGCTGATATGTGGCCCCGGCGTTTCGAAGGCTGAAGGGCATCGTAACGTAGCAGTACATGCCAAAAGGGGTGATAAAGGAAGTCGCGAGCTGATCGGACTCCTTCATCTTGATCTTGTGATAGCCGGAGTAGGTGTCAAGGAAACACAAGAGTTCACATCCCGCGGTGGAGTCTACTATCTGGTCTATGCGTGGTAAGGGAAAAGGGACCTTTGGACACGCTTTATTCAAGCTAGTGTAGTCTACACACATTCTCCATTTCCCATTTTTATTTTTCACTAGTACAGGATTAGCTAACCACTCGGGATGGAAGACTTCCTTGATGAACCCGGCCTCCAGTAGTTTGCGCACCTCCTCGCCAATGGCTCGCCGCTTGATTTCATCGAATCGATGCAGCCGTTGTTTGATCGGCTTGGAGTGGGGCGGATGTCAAGGGAGTGCTCGGCGACGTCCCTCGGAATGCCCGGCATGTCTGAGGGGCTCCATGCAAAGATGTCGGCGTAGGCACGGAGACAGTCGACGAGCACAACCTCCTATTTGTCGTTGAGGGCGGAACTGACCGTCAACACCTTGCCGTCATTGCCGTCGGGGTTGAGCGGGATTGTCTTGGTGTTTTCGGCGGGCGCGAAGCTCCCGTCCTGGCGCTCGTTAGCGTCGGGGGGCATGTTGGCGATTGCCTCTAGGTCCACCACGAGGGACTCATCGAGAGCCAGTGCCTCGTCCAGCTTGATGCTCTCGACATCGCACTCGTAGGCGTGTTCGACCGTTGGGCTGATGGTGATAATTCCGTTAGGCCCCGGCATCTTCATCTTCAGGTAGGTGTAATTTGGAACGGCCATGAACTTGGCATAGCATGGCCTTCCCAAAATGGCGTGGTAAGCTCCTTTGAAACCTACTACCTCAAAGGTGAGCACCTCCTTGCGGAAGTTGGCCGGGGTGCCGAAGCAAACGGGCAAGTCGATCTGCCCAAGGGGTTGTACGCGCTTTCCGGGTGCGACGCCGTGACAGGTTGACTTGTTCGGTCACAACTCCTTGGTGCTGATCCCAATGAGCTCCAAGGTTGGAGCGTACATGATGTTGAGGCTGCTGCCCCCGTCCATGAGTACTTTGGAGAAGCGCGTGTTGCCGATGACGGATTCGACAACGAGGGGATACTGTCCGGGGTTCGGGATGTGGTCGGGGTGGTCCTCGCGGCTGAACGATATGGTCTCCGAGGACCAGTCGAGGTACGACGGGGTTGCTGGCTGAACCAACAAGACCTCCCGACGCTCTCGACGCCGCTGTCGGGCGGTCATGTTCGCCGCGGGGCCACCCACGATAAAGAACACGTGTTCTACCTTGGGGTAGCCATCGTCGTCCTTGTCCCCGGCTTCCTTTCTCGGGCCGCCATCCTTTCGAGGGATGCGGTTGTAGTACTTTCGTAGCATCTCACACTGCTCGAGAGTGTGAGTGACTGCAGTCTTGTGGTATGGGCACGGTTTTTTGAGGAGATCGTCGAAAACCCCTCCTCCACGCGGGGGGCCTCGCGGTCCCTTGTGGTTGGGGTCCACTGCGAGAGCCTCATCGTCATTGCCACCCTTTTCGCACGGAGCTTGAGCTTTCTTCCCCTTCTTACCGTGCTTCTGCTTCTTCGAGGAGTTCTTGGTCTTGCTACCCTCCGCGGGCTCTTCCTCGGGGCGCTTTCCTTTTTTGCCGTTGAAGATGGCGTTGGCCGCCTCCTCTCCTGAAGCATACTTGGAAGCTACCTCGAACAGTCGATTCGCGTCGGGGGGAGGGTTTCTCCCCAACTTGCATACCAGGCTGTAACAGGTGGTGCTTTCAAGGAAGGAGTGGATGATCTGGTGATCGGTGAGGTTGGGGAGCTCGGTGCAACGGTTGGAGAAGCGCCGGATGAAATCCCTCAAAGATTCACCTGGCTTTTGGTTGCACCCTCGAAGGTCCCATGTATTCCCAGGCCGTACGTACGTGCCCTGGAAATTTCCCACGAAGGTCTCGACCAGATCGTTCAAGTCGTGGATTCGATTGGGGGGCAGGTGCTCGAGCCATGTTCGCGCGGAATACGCCAAGTGAAGGGGCAGGTTGCGAATGATCATGGCATCATCTGTTGCGCCACCGAGCTGGCATGCCAGGCGGTAATCGTTTAGCCATACCCTAGGGTCTGTTTCCCCGGAGTACTTGGTGATGGTGGTCGGCTGTCGGAAACGCGAGGGAATCGGGGCGGTGCGGATGGTGCGACTAAACACATGCGTTCCCATCGGTTCCGGTGGCCCATCCCGATCGTCATCACGACCGTCGCGTCGAGGCTGGCGGGTCCAGGCCTCCTCTCGCCGCCTCATCTGGTTCAGGATGTTCCGGGCGTCACCATCATCCAGGGCGCCTCGAGCGTCCCGAAGACGCGATCTCACGGGTACTCGTGCGGGGAGTGATTCTGCTTCTGGCGTGCGTGGCTCGTCGGTGTGGCATCGCGCAGCATCCCGATGGGAGTTGCCTTGGTACTGCGCCTGTATGTCATCGTTCTGCGGAGGTGAGCGCACCGATGATTCTCCCCCACGCTCGCCCCTCGAGGCCGAGGGGCGTCGAATGCGGGAGACTGAACTTTCAGCTTGCTGACGTGCAGCGTTCTCGACCAGTTTTTGAGCCTCGAGGTGGAGTTTTCGACCCTCGGGAGTAGCTGGTTCTGGCTTGGCCCGGAGTAGTGCGGCCGCCGCGATGAGCTTTTGGCTCGTCCTTGGTGCCAGGTCATCATTCTTGTCTTCTGCGAGGATGCGCGCGCACGATTCGTCCCGTGCGTCGTGCGTCTGCATCGCGGCCGTCACCCTGGTTGGCTGGACCACGGTTAGAGTGTGCTGGTGGAGAGGCGTTCCCGCCCCCTAAATCGTGGGGGTGGGCACCCCGCGGCTGGCGACGTGGGTGTGGTCACCCTCGGAAAGCGACTGCTCCTGCTCGTCCGAGGGTTGTGCGCCTACTGGATCTTTGGCGCCATCTTCATTGTCTTCTTCGTCAGTGGTGTGCCCGTCACTAACTTCATTGTTAATGACGACGCACTCCCGTGTCGGATCGTAGTCGTCGTCGGAGTCGTCGGAGCAGGTGAGGCAGTAGTCTGCCGCGGCTTGAAAAGCCGCGAAAGCGCTACGATCCCGAAGGTCAGAATAATCCCACTCAGGATGTTCTGACCCGGGAATGTGTTCCTTCTCTGACCCCGAATAGGAGTTGTCAGGGATGACGTTGTTTCGTATTGGTACCCAGCGGTAGCCGGGTTGACGGTTTCGTGCACCCAAGCCCATCCTTGCTGTTAAAGCATAGACAGCAGCGGTGTTGTTGAGCCCGTAAGGGAAACGTGGCGTTGGAGCGGGTCGCTCCACGCTCGTCGAGAGTGAAGAGGAAGCTTCTATCACTGGTATAGAGCGTTGTGGCACATCTCCGTCCCTTGCGGGTGGGGCGTGGTTGGCATTGGCCGCCCGTCTGGCGGCGCGTGCCTGCCGAGTGCGTGGTCCTGAACGTCTCCTCCGTCGAGGAGCCGCCGTTGGTGGTGCCTCTTGACGGCCGTCGGATCCTTCCGGGAGGGTGAGCATGAGGTAGCCGTTGCCAGTCGCTTGGAAACGGAGGCTTCCGAACTGGATCTCGTACCCGCTGGGAGCGGGTCGCTTGATCCCATCGGGAAACGTCTTCGGTCGAAACCCGCCATCGGAATTGAAGCAAAAGTTGCGCGACGCGCGTTCCCCTACCTGGCGCGCCAACTGTAGGTGCCTCATTTGGTCACACCGGCACTAACTAGTGATCGCGTCGCTAACTCTGCATGGGATGGCGGCTTAGGTCGATCAGTCTTTGGACACGAGGTTTTATCCTGGTTCCGGCCTTGAGGCCGTACGTCCAGCAGTGGTGCGTAGCACCGGGTTTCGTGTTGCTCGTAGTAGGGAGGTTAAAAGCGAGGTGGGAGAGGGAATTGAGCTCCCAAGTCCCGGTGATGTGTGCGTGTTGAGTGTATATGTGTTGGACTGAGAATGGCCCGTGTTCTCTGACGTGCTTGGCTCCCTCCCCTTTTATAGCTTAAGGATGAGGAAAGCCGTACAAAGAGATCGTGGTGAACATGCTATTTCGTACACTATGGCGCCATGTCGTGCACTGTGCTGACGGGAATCGTGCCTTCCAACCTTGGCTGACGGCATGAATGTCGCCATCGTTGACTTCTTGTTAGCCAGCCATTGCTTCGAGGGGTGTTGACTGAGGGTGGAAGCGGCGTTGTGTCTTTTCGTCATTCCTCGGAGGTCGTTCTTCGAGGCCCTGCGTCGTGATCCTAGGGAAGACTGGTCGTGGAGTTGTTGACGTCGTGGTACGACCTGTCACTGGCCCTGTCGGCACAGGACCTGGTTCAGGGGCACAGTGCCTGGCTCAGTCGGAGGCGACCGGTGTCCCATCTGATGCATGGCGAAGCGGAGTGTGCGGTCATGTCCCGCATTTATTGCGTTCGGGCAGAGTCTTCGAGGCCGGCTCGGGGGTCTCGACCGCAGGCGGGGTCGACCGTGACGGGGATCCCCGTTCGAGGGCAAGGGATACCCTCGAACGAGACGGAGATTCCCATTCGAGGGCATGGGGTGCCCTCGAACGAGACGGAGATTCCCCTCTCAGGGGCGCCATTGTAATGGGCTTTTCTTGGGCCGCTGCGCCTTGGGCTTCCATGCTGAGGCCTTCTTGCTGGGCCAACTTGGGCCGTTGCTTTTGGGGTACCCCGTAGCTTGGTACCCGACACCTAGGGAGCCTCTAGAAGCCGCGGTGCCCACGTCGCTTTGGCCGCGGAGCTCGCACGCGCGTGCCCGCCTCCATCCGATCCTCGAAACCGCCTTGAGCTCGCAAACCAACGGCACCCAAGCAACTCAAGCCACCTCTACGCCTTTCCTTCTCCCATGCCCCCAATTTGAGCCCATTTGCTCTCTCGGGGTTCATCCCCTTTCCGCCACCACCGAGCTCGCCAAGCAGAGGAGAAGGAGAGGGAAGGAGGAAGGGGGAAGGGAGGAGGAGAACCGCCGTTGTGGGGAGGAGCTCCGCAGCTGCCGTAGGAAGACGGAGGACACGCCGAGCCGTACCCCGACGATGCCGAGCCCGTTCGCCACCGCGCTCGCCACTAGGAACACCGACGTCGACGACGACCACTGCCTCGAGCCGGCACCACGTCACCTCACCGCTGCCTCGACGATCGCCCTGCTTCGCCTCATCCTTCTCGAGCCCGTAGGTGAGCCAACTCCGTCGAGCCCCGCCTTGATTTCTCACTGCCGCGCTCACTGGCGTTCCGCCGCGAACCGTAGCGCTGCCCCTAGGTTTTCCCCACCGTTTGCCCGGCCTTCGAGCCGCACTCTTTTGCAGGGACCTCGCCACACGCGCACACTCGCGCTTGCCGCCGCGGAACCGTGATGCCGGGCACCCGCGGGCGGCATGGTCACACCGCGGCCATGGTGATGCCATGGCACGTGTGAGCACGTTTGCGCGCACGCGCCGCGGGCTGGACAACCAGACCCGCGAGTGCAACCATCCGCATGCACATGCTCTCGCACGCGCAGACATGCACGCGACCCCGGCTACGAGGCTATGCTTCGCTCGGTCGGTGGGCTCGCCGCCGTGGCGGCTACGACGCGCTGCACTAGCACGTTTGCAAGCTCGCACGCAGCGTCGCATGCGCACACCTGGCTACACCACTCACGCACGCACGCCACTGAGCGACCGCGCACGCACGCCGAGCCGTCGCGCGGCGCGTGTCGCTAGTGCCGTTGCGGCATTGCGTCGAACACGTCATGTGCACGAACTTTTTCCCTTTTTGATTTCGAATCTGAGCCACACACGCAGGGCACACGGCCACAGCCGCACCAGATCCGGTGGACGCGGTCCACGTGAGCCGCACTCACGGCTCACGGTGGACAGCGCCCACGCACGCTGTCATGCCGATCCGAGTCGCTGACAGGCGGGGCCCACCGCCCAGTGGGCCCACCTGTTAGGTTGACTTGGTCGTGATGACGTTAGCTGGGCCCACGCTGACGTCATCAAACCTGGACCCCTCTTTTGACATCATGCTGATGTCAGCAGGCCGCGTGGCACGCTCTGGCGCTGCCACGTGTCGCTCTCTGGTTTTTCCAGTTTATTTCTTTTCGGGAATTCATTTATCTTTTTCAGAAAAGGATTTAAGCTTAGAAAATTCATAACTAATTCAATTTAAGTCAAAAAATTATGAAACCAGTTTCATAATTTTCTAAAAATATGAATAACAGTTTGGGAGGGTGTTTGGGATCATTTGGATCTTCCATATTGCTGTTATTTGGATTTCTTTTCCATAACCGTAAGATTTACCGTACCTTCCGTGTTCAGGAGACGACGACAGAGAGCAGCTGACTGAGGATCCGGCCGAGGACTTCGACAAGTACCCACCTTCTCTAGGTTCACTCCCAACCCATCTCTTGAACGCCCATTAGCCATATGCTATTAGTTTGTTAGCGCTTGCACGTGATGATTATATGATGATTAGCCATGCATACCCTTTATTTCCTATACCCCTTGATGACCTACCACTTATTATATACTTGAGATATTGTTGTTGTTGTGCATGCTATGCAGGATTGGTAGATACTCTATGTATGGGATGAGTGGGAAAAACTGGGAAGGAGTATGGTGATTTTGACCTTAGTAGGTCCTTGTCGGTGCAGGTAATTATAACGACCCGACCTAGGTTTTTGGGGAGCCAGGGGCGAGCTTCTGAGTAAGCCCCGTGTTGTGCCTGTGACGGGCACGCTTGTGACTTGTGATTGTGATTGGGAGCTAGGAGTATGGCGGTTACCTGTGATGGTAACGGTTGCAGACCACTGGGGTGGATACGCCTTTGGGACGATGACACCCGTACCGGCACCTTAAACCTTGTTGACCGATCTTGTGATCACTGTACCGTACGCACTAACTTGCTTTTGTGGGAGGAGTACCAGCTAGCCTTTCTCGGAGCGGCATCTGGACTGTTGGCGACCACAGTGTGGTATTTGTGTAAGGGGGCCTGGATGCATCCTTACACCCCCGATCGGCGAGCTATCCCCCGACTAGCCCTTGGGGGAAGTCTTCAGCTCTTGGGGCCAAGGTTAGCATGCCGAAGCATTCATACCCAAGGGAAGCAGGAGGGCGCCGTTTCCGGCTAGGAGTTACTAGTTGTGGGCTGTGTCCCAACCGGTTGATCCCCGGTTTACAGCCCGAGTTGGGTATAGGCGTACAAGCTCTGCAGAGTCTTATGATCTATACGTATAGCCGTGACCTCGGTCTCGAAAAGCGCAGTGTTAATAAGCCGGTCGTCCATTGTTTTGGGATCTGCTTTCTCTCCCCTTATAGGTGAGCGTGTGAGGTCGTTGGTGCGGACGGGGAGAGGGAAGTTGAGCTCCGCTTCCCTTGTGATCCATCTGTATCTCTTGAGATGCCGGGGAAGGTAGCCCGCGCATCACCCGAGAGTTGAGGTGTTATGTTGAGACGGGACCTAGTGAGATAGGATGGCCCGAGTTGTGGTAAAAATGGGATATGAGGATGATGATACTTATTGCTGCTGCCGCATAGGAAACCATTATCCATTCCTTTGCTTTATTCTTACCCTTTAGAATTAGGCCACCTAAAGCTTGCATACAGACGGTGACGTGAACCTGTTCCACTCCTTAGGAACAGTTTGTGAGTTCACAGGGTATGAGTCCGAGCACGAGTTCAACCATGATGGGTGGTACGACTAGGCTGCAACTACGCTCAAAAGATTGCCTATGGAGAGGAGACCACTTGGAGGACGCTCGATAGCTTCTGCCGCGCTACATTTCCTTTATGTTGCATTTTGCCCATGGGGCCTATGTACTTATTCTAGATACATGTATTGGTTACTATGTTTATGACATGTGGTGTAATTCAACTGAATGACTATGATATACATCTGAGATGAGTTCTGTACGCGATAGCACTATTCCTGGGACTATCACAATGGTACAGGGAGTCGGACTTGGTCATCAAAAGTCCGGTTCGTTTCATCTTCTATTAGAGAAAAGTTAGAAAATCATGATTTTATCTTAATTGCTCAAGTGCAAATAAAAGCCTTGTTGCAAGAAAATAGGATTAAAAATGCCAAAGAAAGTTCTAAGCCTAATCGGTCTAATTTTCAAGTTGTTGATTATGAATCCGATAATACAGACGATGAGGATAAAGATGTTTATATTGCTGAGCTTGTTTGCCCATCAAAATCTAAATCTTATTCTTGTGCTTCATTAAAGCCGGCTCATAAGAGTCGGCAGGAGGAAATGAAATTTACATTTGATGTTTCTAAATATGATCGTATATTTGTTGAGTTGTTTAAGATTGGGAACATCAAGATATCTCATACCATGCCGGCACTTGAAGAATTGAAGAGACGAGCATATTGTAAGTTTCATAATTCTTTTTCACATGTCACTAATGATTGTAATGTTTTCCATCGACAGATACAATCGACCCTAAATGAAGGACGATTGACTATCCCTGTGATGCAAGTAGACAAGACACCTTTTCCTGTCAACACTATGGATCTGGAGCAGCCTAAAGTTTTGATTCGACCACATCAAGCCAGAAAAACTAAGGGCAAGAATGTGGTGGTTGGTGAAGATCGACCAGGAGATGTGCGGAACAAAGTATTGACTAGAGAGGTGGTATGTGAGAAGACTCCTAATGGTAGAGAGTCATTCAGAGTTACTCTCAGAGCTCCTGATCTCGGGGGGCATGGTTTTCCTGCAAAAAGTGTTGAAGAAGCAGCTGGTGCAGCTACACAGCATAAATCAGAAGTTCCGATTTCACAAACCAGAAGTTCCAGTTTTGTCTCTGGACATCCCAAAATGTTAAAACCCAAAAGTCCAGAGATCGGCAAGTGGAAAGTAACGAAGCTAAAAGTGAGAACAGGAAGTTCAAGTCAGGACCAACCTTTGATCAACTTCTTGCTAAATATTCACATCAAAGCAAGGCTGGTACAAGTGATCGCCCGTTAAAAGAAGAGCACGATCTCCTGAGTATGGGAATAGGAGTATTTCACCTCCAAGGCCTGCTATCAGACAGAGGGGAGAATGGGGCCTGTTTGGGACGATAATGGAGTGATGTGGATGCCTTATTATCCTGCAGAGCATGGATTGTTTCACCCAGGGCAGCAATCACCAAGAAGACCCGTGATGGATAGGTTGGAATTGCCTGTGCGAGACCGATTGGGACCGCGCCGATTTGACTAGAGGCAACCGGAACTTCCGGTTTGGTCAGAAGAAGCAGGAAGTGTCGCCAAGGTGGGTTTATCGTACGAAGCCGAAAGATGATGGTGTTCAGAAGATGGATATTGACCTCGAGAGGATAACAAGCAATGACAATATTCAGATCGGTCATATGCATGTTCCCATGAAGGATAATGGCAAAGGATTGATTAGAATTGGTAATCGAGTCATGCCATCTGTTTCAAAGACACCCATTAGCAAAGATCAGGAAGCTGGTGGTAGTAAGTCAAATGATAAATGCTTCCTTCCACAGTGGTGTCCTCCTGAGTTGACCCGCACTCAAAAAAGAAAGTTGCAGAGGCTTCGACACCAGGAACAGAAGGAAAAGGAACTAGAAAGACAGCGGGACAAATGTTTCAACGACTATAGGCCAATAATCCCTCAGAAGCAATGAAAAGTCAAGGTCGCTGCTCGGACAGAGAAGAAACCGGAGGTACCGGTTTCAGAACCGGTGGTACCAGTTTTTGAAGAAGTGCCGCAGTCAGAGATGGAACCAGAACTTTCGGTTTCGGAATCGGAAGATCCAGTTTTGACAGAGGCAGTGGGAGATGTGGTTGTCGAGGCTTTAGAGGATGACAAGATGGCGATTGACCTTGAAGGGAAGGATGATGAGCAGCTTGTTGACTATGATTCGTCTGCTGAACGCATGAATCTTGACGTTAATATTGTTCATTTGTCTTCGGGCTATTATGTTGTTCCAGAGGAAGAGTTAGCTCATCTTGATTTTGGTCCAAAGGAAGCGGTGTTCAAGAGGCCAGATGATGATGTCAATCATTTGAAGGTGTTATACATGAAGGGACATATTAATGGGAGGCCTACTTGTATGCTTGTTGATAGAGGTGCTATTGTGAATTTAATGCCTTACTTTTTGTTTAAGAAGTTAGGAGGCACAGATGAGGAGCTGATCAAGACCAACATGACTATCAGTGGCGTAGGAGGAGGCGAGCCAATCAGTGCTAAGGGTGTTGTTTCCATGGAGCTTACTGTTGGAAGCAAGACGTTGGCTACTGCCTTCTTCGTTGTTGAGACACAAGGTAATTTCAGCTTGATCCTTGGGCGTGATTGGATACATGCGAATAGATGTGTGCCATCCACCTTGCTTAAGTTTTTAATTCAGTGGGTAGATGATGATATTGAGATAGTACACGGTGATACATCGGCTTGTGTTGTCGTAGCTGATAGTTCTACCATAGGTGTGCATGATAGTTTCAAATGTATTTCTGGTTTAGATCTTTCGGATTTTGATCTTATTAGTCGTACCAAGGATGGCTTTGTACCTGTTGTTCTAAAGCCGATTGATAATCGGTTGAACCATCTTATGTAATGAATAAAAATTTGGATTGGTTACAACAAAGGCTGGAACATTATCGGGTACATGAGAACGATATGTGTGAAGCTATTGAAGATTTTGATGATTTGAGCAAGTTAGGACAGGGGTTTACGTCGGTTGATGATTTATAAGAAATTGACATTGGTGATGGTATTTTACCTAGACCGACGTTATGATATTGTACTATTCGAGTACTGGGTTTGTCCCCACCAGTCAAGGTCTAAACAACACAATACATCGTCTCTTCACAAAGATTTTATATTTGCAATAAGGGAATTCAGTTATGATATCCATAGGCAAGAACAAAACATGAAATGACAACATAAATTGGAGCTTAGTAGAATTCTGACGACGCATATAAAAAAAACATCTCTAAAGAGCGAAATCAGCATCATGGGCCTCGGGCTGCCATCGCACCACGTCGCCCACAAATGCTCGGCCATCGGATCGACCAACAAACGGACCAGGTTGTGCAATCTCTGGTAATTCTCCAAAAAAGCCCTCAGGTTTTGTTGAAATCCAACCCATCGTCCCTCTCTCCTCTCACACCAGCTATGTTTAAAAAATGACCTCGGATTTCATTGGAATTCAACCCGTCATCCCTCTCCCTTCTCTCAAACATGTAGTTTTGCAAATAAACCCTCAATATTGATTGAAATCTTATCCGCGTCTCAAAAAATCTTTAAAAATAGTCCTTGGGTTGTGAAAGAAATACAGCCACCACCACACAACCCTCTACACGAGTTATTTCTTCTTTTCAACCACAATTCGAACACCAAAACATATTCAAATCAACAGGTGTCCACCCAGTGTTTTAAATAGTGGGCTAAGACGTTTAGCGGCGAGGCTACCGTTACAGGATATAGCCGGCTATAGCCGGATATAGCGGGATATAGCCGGATAAATGCCACAGAGGAAGCTCTTTTCTAGCAGCTATAACCGGCTATTTAAAACATTGTGTCCACCACGAAAGTTGTTCAAAATGTAAAAATCTACAGTATAATTCTTCTATAGGCCAAATCTTAAAATTCTAAGTGTTTTATAATCGGTAATTAGAAAAAAAAATACCCTAAAAAATTAAAGAAGAATCATTATTGCCATGACATATTAAACATTGTAATATGTGTTCCATCGCTAAATGATTGTTTGATCATATCTATACTCAAGTATTAGTTATGAGATGATACTCATTATTAAACTACATTGCATAATTACATTTTCTTGGTCCTGTTATCCATAAACACAATGCTGACTTATTTTTTGTGTCCTAATAAAAGATATAAAATGGAATACGATGACTGCTCAAGCCAAATAACTAGGTGCAATGAAATCAGCTATAGAGACTGTTTCCTTACAACACGCACAACTTTTACCATATCAAAAGGAACAGCACACACAACTTTTTCCATATCAAAAGGAAGTGCTACAACAAAAAAAAATTAAAATTGCTTTGCAATGAATGACAAGCAATGCACAATTATTCGTGAAGTTTTACAATGCAACCTTAGGCCATCGAGCACCTACACGACTACAACTACCTAATACAATGCGCATCTATGAGCCATGAACACATAAGCCAAATCAAAATAAAAAAACAATCTCTCCTACACATAGAGCTTTGTGTGAGGGGCGGAGCCAGGGGTACGCCCCTGTAATCCAGGGCATACCCCAAGATTTGGTGTAAAATTTTAATAAGTATACATGTATATACATTACAAATACACTGATGTGATTAATTGTAGCTCATGGTGTTCTTACTGCAGAAAATTCATGCATGGCTTCTCAAGTTACAGATAGTAATTCTGAAATCTCTATACTAATACAATGAAGAAAGATGTCATTAATATTTCCTCGCTTGTTGACTCAAAAAATATTTGCAAGGACTCTAAAGCTTTAGCTGGTAAATTATTAAAACCTTCTACTATTTATTCAGTTTCCTTTGTTGATGAGGAAAAGGAGAGGGATACGAAAAATATTGCAGCTATCACGTCATGCAACAACGGTGTTGGAAAGGTTGACCAAATTGAAAGAATGCTGAAATTATGCCAAAGCCGAGGATGACATTGTTTCAAGGGCGAGAGGATGATGAGGCCCATAGCTTATCAAGGTCTTAAACTTGGCTCATTTTGTTTTTTTTCTTTTTTTGCGAATGGTTCATTTTGTTTTGATGTGAAGAAAAATAAGATAAAGGCTGGAAATATTTATTTTGCTGCTTCTATGTCGACCTCGATAATTTTTCATGGAGCTAATTTATTCAAAGAAAAGAAGTTGTCTCGGTTTGTCGGTGCCTGATTTGGTCACACCGGCACAAACAAGTAATTGCGGTGCTAATCCACTCGTTGCCCCGATGGCGGGTGAAGAGACATGGGTTTTTATCCTGGTTCCAGCCACGGGGCCGTACGTCTAGCAGTGGTGCCAAGCACCAGTTTCGTGTTGCTCGTAGTAGGGGATTACAAGCAAGGTGGGAGAAGGAGATGAGCTCCTAAGTCCCCAAGTTCGGCTGTCGCTAGCTAAGTGGTGTGTGTTCTAGCGCGTGTGGACTTGAGTGCGTCTGGCCGTGCCCTATGCATGGGCTTCCCTTCCCCTTTTTATAGACCAAGGGGGGAGGGTGCGAGTACATATGTTCGTGGTGCTGACGTTGCTAAGTGCACTGTGCTGCCCATGCCGCACACTATGCGAGCGGGAATCGCGCCTTCCAACTCCGGCTGACGGCATGGCAACAGTTGACGTGACGTTCCTCTTGTGACGGTTCACGGCTTCGAGGATGGCAGCTTGCGTACGGCGCCCGGATCGAAGTTCCGTAGTTTCCTTCGAGGTTCGCCTTCGAGGATGGTAGCGCATCCGAGGCGAGCAAAGTCAAAGGAGTGGTTGGCACAGTGCTGCTGCCTAGTTAGGTCTGGCCGTGCAGCATGGCGCTCAGAAGTCCACTGTCGCGAGTGGATTTGACCGGTGTCTTCTCCGGGGCGTGGGTGGTGGCGTGGCGCAGTGATTCCCCTGCTTTTTGACTGCAGAGGAGCGTCATCATGACTTGGAGTGATGGGTCGCAGAGCCTTGGGCGTCGTTCCCAGTGTGGCAAGCTCGAGCTTGGACCGTAAGCTCGTGCCTGCCGAACCTCGAACGAGACGGAAAACGCCCGCTCGAGGATGAACGTCCCCCTCGAGCTTGGCTGGGCTCGAACGTGACGGAAATCACCCGCTCGAGGGTGAACATCCCCCTCGAGGTCGCTGAGCCTCGATCGTCACGGACATCCCTGCTCGAGGGTGGTCGTCCACCTCGAGTGGGATGGGTGTCGAGGAGTTGTTGCGATGGTCCTTTGCCGGGCTACGGAGCCAGGCCAACCTCGTTGGTGGGCCTTGTTACCGACGGGTACCCGACACGGTTAAAGAAGCCGCCAGATATAAGGAACCTGATTATTGGCTCCAATATGGTTAATGTGTGCTACTAGTGGCTTGATTTAACTAGAAAGGCTAAAAGCTTGTTTGGCAGGGCTTCAGCTCCTACTAAAATGGCTCCGGCTATGGCTCCTCTTAAAAAGCAGCTTATCTGGTGAAGGTGAAGCTATTCTAGAAAAATGTTTGGCAAAACGGCTCCTTCTTTTCAATGATGGATACTTTGCAATGATGATAGATAACATGTTCAAATGTCAATTGTGCCCTTCCTTATTTTATAAAGTGATATAGTGCAAAATGAAGATGAATAATAAAAATAAAATTATTTGTTTACCAATTAATTTTTCTCACTTCTACTTTTAATTTTTTTTCCTCTTTTTTTTTCTTCTTTCTTTTTCTTCATCTCTTTTTTGACCGCACCTTTTTTTCTCACCAGCATTTTTTTGACCGCGCCTTTTTGCATCCTTCCACAGCTGGTCCACCGTTCTTTATTTTACCCCCCTTCTTCTACCTTATCCGTCACCGTCGTCTCTGCTCTGAGCTGCTGCGTCATGGTTGTCCAGTCCGCCGCCGTGGCTGAGGGAGCAATGCCAGGCACATCGCTTGTTCTTCCTCCAGCCAAGCCGACGAAGGGGTGGCGTGCCCCTGCTAGCCGAGAAGCAGTAGCGCTGGCGAGCATCCAGGTTCGAGAGTCTGTGCCTCCGCTCGCCTCCACCTCCGGCCGCTTGGTAGTGCCACTGCTAGCTACGGCCGCAGGCCCTCCCCCGCGACGGCAAGGACAAGGGTGGAAAACGAGGAGGAGGAGCCGCGGGGAGCAGGTTTTTTGGGCTCCGCCTCCGGTGAATGGCTCTAGAGAGCGGGCTTTAGGGAGCTTCGACCACGGGGCTATTTTTGATGTCGTTTGGCAGACTCGTGAAGCCAGTCACGGAGCCAATGGTGAAGCCGTGCCAAACAGACCCTAAGTATGGTCATTTGCAATCTAGCCACATTATTTTAGTATATTTGCTTTTGAATGGGGTCGTAGCTAGTCAAGTTTGTTTCTTTCTAGTTTTGATCCAGGTCACGTGTGCCACATGTTTAGTTGGTCTCGTTTGTGTGTCCAACCAGGTTTTGCTAGCAGGTCAGGTCGACGTGTTTGAGTCGGACTTCAGTCCGGGTGCCTGGCAGCCTGCGCGCACCTATATTGGGCATTTGGGCGGTGCCCCTGTAAAACGGACATCAGATTTTGTTTTATCGTGGAGTTTATTCCTCTGTCGAGCGTCGATCTAGAACCCTAGATCGCGATGCCGTCTACTATCTGAAGTTGATCCAATCCTCGATCGTGAAGTGCGTGAGCAGGTTGATCACCAATCTGTGCCCGTCTGGTTTCCTATGGAAATCCTTTTCTTCTGATAGTGTTTATTAAGAACAAGAAAAAGTTTATATCACCCCTCCCCCACCTATGGAGGGTGAACTACATAACCTCCAACCTATGAAACGGTCTATATTATTACCCATGAACTTCTCAAAACCGATCAAATTACCCCCTAAACTAATTTTGAAAAATAATAGAAAATTATAAAATAGAAAATCAAATTATGTTGGACTCCAAATGAGTAGATATACACAGTGAACATATAATATGGTATGCTTTAATATATTTTTTACAACTATAGAGAAAAGCATAGATCTAAAGCTATAGTGAAAAAAATATACTAAAGCATACCATATTATAGGTTCAATGTGTATATCTACTCATTTGGAGTCCAACACAACTGGATTTTCTATTATATGATTTTTCTGTGATTTACTATGATTTTTTAAAACTACTTTAGGGGTAATTTGATCGGTTTTGACAAGTTCAGAGGGTGATATAGTCCGTTTCATAGGTTGGGAGGTCATGTAATCCAACCTTCATAGGTTGGGGGTGATATAACTTTTTCCGTAAGAACACGGAGGGTGGAGGAATTCCTATCAGTTTGGTTTGCAACTCTCTGTAGGCTGAATTCATATGTCAATGCCACTCTATTGAATCGTATTTTGTTCTCTGTGGAAAAGGAATTCAATTACTATTAGCTACTTCTTGGGTACAAGTTGTTTAATTGGGAAACCAATTTGGAGATCTGACACTATATTGTTGGCCGTGAGAACGGTGTCTGCCTGGTTGCTGCTGTCGATTACACAACCATTGCCTGCTATTAAATTAAAATAAAAATATTTAGGAAAATATTTTGCTATTGGTACTGTGAAAGATTGTGTCCTTATCTTACACACAGGTAATAAAATATAAAAGGAAAGAAGCCCAATAAACAAACTTAGCCCAAAACATGAAAGCCCACTCCAGCCCTCGCGCGTCGCCCGCGACTCGCCCCCCCCCCCCCCCCCGCCGCCCTCCTTGACGCTCAACGGCTCGTAGGCTCAACCTTGCCCATGCCCAGTCGCTCAACCAGGCCAAGCGCAGGTGGCGAGGCGGGCACCGCTGCGCCGGCCAGGCAGCCACCGTCAGGGCGCCAAGCACGGAGGCACCAGTCCCCCACTCCAAGTCCCTGTTCAACAGTTTCAAATTTCAATCAAGGTGAGGAGATGCAGACATTTCAAGCCTAGAATCCTAGATTCAATCCAGAGTGGTTAAATGAGCATTGATTGTGTTCTTAATTTTTTTACGTAGATGAAGAAGAAGGGTGTCAGCATATTTGCATTGTGGGACAGAGCTGCAAAGGCAAAAAAGAAACAACATCCACATCCACACCAAATGCTAATTGTTGTTGGATTTGAGGGTCGACTAGGAGTAGATCAAGTGGGTGTCAACTGTGATTCTGTAAATGACATACCTTGAACTCCTTTTGTACGCCGGGAATGATGCCAGTGAGATCTCATTCGTTGATGAAGGCTGCGCACAGGCAGTGACGGTCGGTGTCAAGGTGGAGCTGTAGACCCATCGGCGAGGTCGTTGTGGTGGCGAAGTGGAGCTTCCCGCCGCCTCAGTGCCTCCTCTCGATCAGACTAGGGTTTGGGAGTGGGGCAGAGGAGGTAATGGTGAACCTCATGCCCTGTGTCCTAGCCCCACCTCTCTATTTATAGTGTTGCGCGATGGGGCTCACCCGTAGTCTATTGGGCTAGGCATCCCCGATCAGGATGCGGGCCAAGGGCCCAGCTAGCCTTTGGGCCAACTGGTGGAGATCAACCTAACACTTATGCCACAAAGAATGATGGTGATGCTCCCCAATTTGTGCCAACGCAAAATGATGATGAAGCAAATGGGGTGAAGCTCCTCAGATGGACACTCAGCTCCAATTGTAGAAGAAACAGCAACTGATGAAGAGGGAGAGGGTGAAGTCAGAGAAAATTTGGAATGGCTTGAGCATGATCCTGAGAAGCGGATTCCATCTCAAGGTATGATATCAATGACTGGGATAAAGTTAGATGGAGATATATCACGATGGGTCCATGTTAACCAAAAAATTATTATTTTAAATACAGAGATATAAGTGGTCGTAGTCGTAGACGATGCTTTTGCCTTGTTTGGTTTGAGGAAAATAATTGGCTTGAGTATAGTGTAGAAAAAGATGTAGCCTTTTGCTTTGTTTGCTATTTGTTCAAAGATAAAACAAAATGCTTTGATATTTTATATGTGAGACATGCTGGCATACCTAGCCACAAATTCCTAGCTCCGCCACTATTTGTGTCTCCATCAAACTATATACTACTGTTAAGTTTGGTCATAAACACTGCTCTAATGCTCAAAACAATAAACGCTGATCTAATCTAAGTTGGTGCGGCAATGCCGCACCTCCATTTCTAAGTAGAAAATCGAAAATAAAACCAAATTTCCACAGTCCCAATGCATATGCAGGCATCAAGCTAACTATATTTTGACAACAAAGATCCTGTCATTTCTAACCAAAGCAGCCATCAAATTAGTTTAATATAGAGTATATACTGCAACCACACAATCAGTTATCATATGCAAATGCTACACATCACAGGATATTCTAACCATTTGATTACATGAGCATCAAGATATAGTTAACATGTCCTGCATAGTAAACAGTACTACAAACATGGCACAGCAGCTTCAAATGACACATGCCCACATCAGCTTAAACACAGCTAGAACATGGTACTAGAAATAAAGCATCAGCAGCACTGATATTTTTGGAACTCAGAATCCTCTCACGCTTCTGACCATCAACGTCATCATAAAGGCTATCCTCTTTCACCCTGCCACGAACGTTATCTGCCATGAGACATCTATTGCTGATGATTTTCAGGTTGCTGTAGAATGGCTGCGTCAGTGTAGAAACCAAGTCATCGCCATAGGTGTCTTCTCCACAGGCCATTTTCTCAAACTCTATTTCACGCCCATGGGAGTTTATCCCAACTGGATGCACAATTCTAATCCCCATGAACTCGCAGTAAAGACACCGATTTTGGGCTGTCAACATAATGTAATTAATAAACACTAAAAGTTGCAGCACTATTCATGAGTGGGTAAAAGATATAAAAAATAAAATGATGTACAGCTTTTAAGTTCCAAGGTGCATAAAGCCAGAGAAAATTGACATGAACCTTGTATGGGTGCATGGATGAAATAGCTGCTTTTGAACCATGTGTTTCAAGAAATGATTGGCTTTACTAACCTATGGAAGGGCACTCGTTTTATCCTAGACACCTTTTTCCAGACAATTTTATGTTTCGAACTTTTTCTTAGAGAAGAAATATTCGTGAACTGGATACGAGGGTTAACACTGTGGGGTAGTAAAACTCGATCAAGTAGTCACTCGTGGTAAATGTGCATCATGTTGGTTCAGATGCTTTATGTAGTTAACAGGCAGTTATTTACAACAATATATAGCTGTGATAAGACATGGAAACAAGAGTTAAATACACCCACAGCCTTTGAACTTGTCCCGGGGTTCCACTTAGGTCCACGAACTTGTAAAATCGAAATTTGGCACCCTGAACTTAGGTCCACTAGGTTCATACTGACATAAATATATGCAAAAAAAAGATTTAAGCTTTATCATCTTCTATTTCCACGTCCTTCAAGTGACATCATCTGTCGGCGCCTTGATCTGCTCGACTCGACTCTCTAGTCTGCTCCGCTCCGTCGTGCAGGTGGCAGGCCCCTAATTGGCTCCGCCCCGCGCTGGCCCAGGCGAGAGGTCACGGTAGGATCGGGGGGATTGATAGAGAGGTGAGAGATGAGAAGGATTTTAATGTAGAAGATAACAAAATTTAGGGTCTTTTTTGCATATATTCATGCCATGTGGTGCTACTTCAAGGGGTATGGACCTAAATGGCACAACTTAACAAGTTCAGGGTGCCAAATTTCGATTTTACGAGTTCGTGGACCTAAGTAGCACATAGTGACAAGTTCACAAACCGCTATTGTATTTAACTCTGGAAACAACATTAGCAGCATAGGTTGGTTATAGCATACCAGCGCATGGAAGAGGCAGAGACACAGGGCAGCAGAAGGACCTGTCGTTGTCATCAGTGCTAATTTCAGCAAAGAAAAGCACTGGAACTCCACCACCGTCAGGGCTTTTGGGAATAGCCACAAAGTTGATGTGTGAGTGGTGGTAAAACTTACGACGAGGGCCCTGTGGGCCAGAAACATAGTCATTCACGCCACAAATCGTGTGAAGCTCAAATGTGGGATCCTGCAATTGGACAGAAGGGGTATATCAGTTAATTTGGTCAGCAACACTAGCAGTACTGAGAAATACATGTGAATGCAATAGCCAACAAGAAGGAAAACAAACCTACCCGATTTGGCATCTGTTCATATGAATTCAGCACAGCTCTGACCTTTTTAGTTATTCTTGTATGCGCATCAGCTACCTCTGCACGAGGATACCCTGTGAGTGGCAATGGGAGAAGTGGCTTCGTCTCACGGGGAGATTCAGGACAGAGCAACATGGCAAGCCGGTGGACATCTTCAGAGGAGAGCTTGCCACCTCCCTGCAGAAGAGACAAGGCAGGCCCCAGCATCTCCTTACACGAAGTGAGAAGTTTTACTTGAGCATCGGGGTTGCAATGCTGGGCTGCCATGGCTGCCGCCAAGAACGCTTCCTGGACGCCGGTGTCCGGTTCTAGATGATCTTGATCATTGAACAGGCAAGCCTCTCCGTGCCTCAGCACACCTCCCCACATTCCATACACCGAAGCCATGGTGCCCTCAGAATCAAGGTTGGGATCAGCGAGCAGCAGGTTAGCATCAGCCTCAAGCAGGAAGCACACAGCTTCATGGAAATCGATGCTATGATAACGTGTGCAGAGGAAGGACGCCATGCCGTACAAGGACTGGTTCTCCAACCTATGAATGCTCCTCGTGCCGATCACGTCCATGTCGAGCTCATGTGTCCTCGGGAACGCGGCATCGTACCAGACAGTGTTGACGATGATGTTGGAGACGGGGTCGAGCGGACCGTAACAGTGGCCACCCTTGAGCAGGCTCCGATGGAAGCGTGAGCGCAGCTCGCCGGACGGCAGCCGGGCGAGAGCCTGCAGGTAGAACCCGTGGATCGCGTCCTGGAGCGTCCGGATCAGCAATGGCGTGTGACGGAACGGCACGCCGTCGTCGCAGGGGCGAATGCTCCGGCAAGCCGCGAGCTGCCACGCCCACCACAGGTCGACGCCGGCGTGGGCCTGCGGCCGGCGGCGAAGCATCAGCAGAAGTCTGGCGAGCTTGCCGATGGAAGAGGAGCGGCGCAACGCGCCGCGAAGCAAGCCGAGGAGTCGGAGGACCTCGTCGGCGTGGGTTGAGATCTTCTTCCATCCATCGACGAGGAGGTCGTCGGCGCCGGCGGCGAGCGCGGCGCACTTGAGCGCCATGCTCAGGGACTCCGTCGCGGCGGGCCTTGATGCGGGCTCGTCGAACCTCTTCAAGCCGACGTCGGACGCGACGATGCGTGCGGCGACGAGGAGGTCGGCGCCGGCGAGGCGGAGGTAGCGTAGGGCCTGGCACTCGGCGAGGTCAGGGAACATGCGGGTGAGGAACGCCACCATAGCGTCGAGCGACCGGCGCTTGAGGTCCTCCAGCGTGGCCGGGCGACTGCCCTCGTTATTCGCGGAGACGAGGAGGGTGTTGACGACGATGTTGGAGACTGGGTCGAGGAGGCCGAAGCAGAGGCCGCCGCAGACGCCGACGAAGCGGCCAGCGGCGGCGGTGCGGCGCCGGTGAGGAGGCGTGACGTGGAGACGCTTGGTCGCCTTGAGGTAGAAGGCGTGGATCTTGCGCAGCAGCCGCGATCTGCATCGGATTGTTCCTCCGGCGGGGGGAATCCAGGAGCCAAACTCGGTTTGTAGATCCTGAGATCGGCAGGGCAGCCGGACACCAGCGCCGTCATTGCCAGCGTCCAGGAACAGACAGACGGCGTGTTGCGATTGGAGGTTTCCACGTACGTCCTGAACCCTATGCCCGCGTGTGTATATATCATTATATCCGATCGAATCATCGAATCCGGCTCCACCACGCACTCGTGCATCCGTGTCTAAATCGGTATATGAAAAAAACTCGAACAGAAGTACCGTCAGGCTGCCGGCAAGAACACAAAACTGCTGCAGCACACGCAACCGAGAAAGAGACTAGGATCGTGCCCGTGCGTTGATACGGGACAACAACAATTATATCAAAAATTACATTGAACATTCCAGAAGACAATAATTCACTGTTTATTGTGGTAAAACAAAACAATTTACTCTATTAAAAATTTAAATAACATTTTTTATATCTTCTGAAAGAATCTTTTGATATATATTTGCTTCATTCGACAAAACATCAGCGACGAAATTCTGCCGCATTGCGGTCGGATCATGTAAACACGAGGAATAGATACGTAAGTGTGGAATCAAAGATCAAAACCCTAAAACGTCGTGGAACAAAACAGATTCTCAGAGCAACTCCAATAAAATAGGCATATCAATAGGAATAATAGGAATAGGTATTTAGCGCTGAAACATGGGTCCAACAGAATCGCTATGTTGGTGGGTTCGCTTCCTCCGTAGGCATTCCGTCAAACTCGCTCGGCATGTTTGCCTATCCTCCGCCGCTCGGCATCGCACGATTCCGCGCCCTTTCCTCGACTTCACGCGCGCGAAATCGCCGTCCCTCCCTCCTGTGCGCGCGTTTTGCTGCCGTCGTCGACTAAGAGCAACTCCAACAGGTTAGGTAAGTGATCCCAAATAGGTAAAAATGACTATTAGAGGAAAAAACTTTCTTCCAACAGAACAGCTAAAACCATCTGTTCGGTTTCTGCTTCTTTATCCCGTGAAACACGGTAGGCAATTTTGCCGATCTCTCTCCGTTCGGCATCCCGGTTTCGCGTGCGTCTCTCTCCCACGCCACCCGTCATCTCTCGACTCGAGTTGCCCTGCTACTTCGCTAGCCCGTCATCGACCCTTCTCGCCGCTCGCCCCGACGTGCCGGCGCCGGCCCCTCGCTGCTCCCGCCCCTCGCAGTACCTGCATCTATTAGCGCCGGGGCCGCTCGTGACCGGGTTTGCTTTTCCTCCGACGACCACGGTCCACTGATAGTCTGATGCGTGAAGATCTTCTGGCGTTTCAGGGTGCGCTGGCTGGCCGGATACGTGATTATCTGCACAATACTGAGCAGTTCGCAGAGGAGGTCTAGAATGGTGAGATTGTGAACAACACATCGGCCAACCTGCAAACGTGTCAGGCCGGCGTCGTGATCGCACGAGGTGGCGCCCTGATCAGATGATGATCAGAGGAGGAATACAGTGGCTAGGATACGAGCGAGTCGCAGCAGCAGCGGTGGAAAAACATATCGGAGGAGAAAAAAACGATCGGAGGGCAAGTTTTGAATATAGAGTCTACGATATACCAAGTCTGTTGGTTCTCCCTCCCTTCTAGTAGCCTTTTTATATTTTACATAGTCTTTTACCTATTTGTTTAGTTACGATTTTTACCTAATTTGTTGGAGATGCTCTAAGGTTGTGCCGCCCAGCATTGACCTCGTGCCCCTCTCATCGTCGCCCAGTTGCCGCTGCTCTTGCTGCTCCAACGCCTTCGCGCCGTCGCCGCCGCTCGCCGCTCCTATCCGCGCTGCTCCAGCACCTTCGCGCCGCCGCTCACCGCTCCTCATCAGGTACGTACCTGCCGCTAGCTAGGCTCTACTGTTCATCGATTTTTAGTAGAGTAGTCTGTCAGTCAAATGTCTGCCTTGAGAAGCTTTGTTAGTATGGGAGCAAATTAAAACTGTGCATGCGTTTAAATTTTGAGCTCGATTGTGTGTACACACGAGAGAGAGAAAGCGCTATTCGCGCGCACAATCTTATGTGTTTATCCAATTATCATCGCATTGTAGGTTCCCATGGTCGGTACGGCTCCGGTTCCGGCTTCGGCTCCCGCAGGAACAGGCCCGGCTACAACGAGCACGGCGACCCAGTATCATCCGGGGAGGAAGAAGACACTTACCGTTCGTATTCTCTCTAGATCTCTATTGTTGAAACGAAATTATCTCTAAATCTTTACCTACGTTGATGCATGCGAGTTTTTGCATATAGTAGTCCTAGGACTGTGCTGAAATCAAATTTGCTCATATATTTTTTTTTGCGTGAACTCCTCCTCCGTTTGCTTTTCTTTCTTTCTTCTTTTGCGTGGGCTCCTCCATTTGTTTGCCGGGCATGTATCCGATACGCTTCCGATCCCCACAGTCCGCAGTCCGCACCCATCGTTCCCCCCATCACCATGCTTCTCCTTGCTAGTTGCTACTGTCTGTTGTTGAGCCACTGAGGTGGATGCCGGCATTCCGCGTCCATGTCGTCCCTGGAGAGCATCAAGAGAGCCTCTAGCTAGAGTGTGTGCCAACATCAAGTGCTCATGCGAAAAGGCGTCCTTCCTAGCTAGCTAGCTAGCCTAAGTATCTCTAGCTTGAAACAAATGTGACAACTGACAACGGGCCGTCCATCCACAAAAATGAAATATTTCCCTCTGAAGAAGAATAGTGCCGTGACACACTTCGCACACACCGGTCTCTATCTTATTGCATGCTTGTATGGCTGAACCTATCTGTAGTGACTCGTGAGTGTAACTGTTCACTGGAAATTGCATGTTTAGGTCATCCCCTAAACGTACAAGACCTCAACTTGTCGGATAACGAGAAGAAACCTCAAGCGTTGCGGTCCTCGTCGTCAGATTCGGTACGATCAGAGTCACCTACCGAAGAAGAGAAGCAAGCCAGGATAGACGAACAGATAAGCACCTTTCGCCAGCATTGCAGGGAAGAGAAGGAGCAGAAGGCCAAGGAGAAAGAGGAGGAGAGGAAGAGGAAGGAGGAGGAGAAGAAGAGGAAGAAGGAGGAGGAGAAGAGGGAGAAGAGGGAGAGGAAGAGGAGGAAGGCTGAGGAGAAAGAGAGGGAGAGAGAGGAGAGGAGGAGGAGCAACAGCAGTGGGTAATAGCTTGCTTATCTGCCTTTCCTAAGTGAACATGGGCACAATTATCTGAACCGCAACCCATGCTGTCTCCTAACTGTACTCGTGATGTCTTGTATCCTAAGTGCCTTAGGCACAGTTTTATGTTCGTGGTGACTTGTATCCTAATTCCTAGGTGCCTTGTGCACAGTTGTCTGCTGTATTCGTGATGTCTTGTACCTGAGTGCCTTGTGCACAATTGTCTGTATTCGTGATGTCTTGTATCCCAAAGTGCCTCGTGCACGGTTAGTTGAATCATTAGGCTTTCTTCACTTCCTATTCTGAATTCCATGAGTGCCTTCTGATCAATTTAATTTGATGAACAAATGTTAAGGGCATAAAATGTATGACGAAAGGTCAAGTTAACTGGTACTAGTTTATTATCTTGGCTTGACCTAATATGATCTGGTTTAATCTAACAAGATGAGAGCACTTGCATGCGGTCGTAACTCGGAAGTATCCTGTTTGTTTCCACACTATCAATGAGAATAAAAGATTGACACCCGCACAAAACTGAAAACTGAGTTGCGCATGAAGTGTAGGAGGACCAGGATTCCAGGACCTGCTGCTGGGTGTCAGGGTGTGTATTAAGGCGAGCGATATTACAGTTTTATCCAGAAATACACGTACAGTTTGATGCACAAACCACGAAACGAATCCTCGAGGACGCCACCTCAAGAAGGTGCTCCTCTAAATAGGAAACATACCTGACAGTTTGGTACATATCGCGTCGAGCAATGCATTGGTCAATCTCCGGTACATCTCTAGCTTTGCTGTCATGCATCCGTCTCGCCTAGATGGATTGGATTCACGAAATTATCTCGTGATTACTGAAAAAATCTGAAGAAAGCGTTCTGAAATGGCTCGGGTGCTACTCGCTTTGAGCATGTTCAGAGTTTTGGATAGAGAGCTGAGTGTCCAGCACACGAACACCGTGTTCAGATCCGCCACGGGGAACACCAGGAACAGCCTCCTCGCCGCCGGCGGGTGGTCGCAGACAGTGCCGACGTTCTCCGTGATCAACCTCGAGGGCCTCCGCTGCGGCGAAGAACGCGGCACCGAGGCTGGCCACATTGGCGCTCTTCATTCCGGCTATCGCTGTGGCCTCACCTCGCCGTGGCCCATGGACACGGTCACTATGAGCACGTGCGCCACCGCGCCGCGGAGCGCGCCGGTGGTGGCCGCCTAGAACGTGGCCCCCCGCGGGCGCACGCCGGATTCGTCGAGCTCGGCGAGGTCGAAGACTGGAAGTACAACGTGGCGCGCAGCTCTGGAGCAGTACCACCTCCCGCCAGAACCGCGCATACTGCGCGAACCAGTACACCGCGCCGCGAGCACGGCGAACGCCAGAGACATGACGCCGTAGAAGGGCATGAGCGGCGCCATCCAGCTGGGGAGGTGGCCGCGGCTGTTCTTCCAGATGGTCTTGCCTGCGGTGGACACCTGCTCGCCGGCGAGAGAGGCGTAGCAGTGTTAGGGTGTCCATGCCGGTGTGCAACACAGCGACGGTCTCGTCCGGGAAAGCTGCCACGAGGGCGCCCAGGAGGGAGGACGCCGAGATCACCTTGGGCCAGCCGGTGCCGTTCCACGGGTACAGCACCGCTCCCTCGATGCACACCCCGAGCTTGGCCATGTCTGGTGTGCAGCAAAGCGGTCGCTCGCCGGAGACGTCCGTGACTCGCTCCGACGGCCTCGCGCCTGCCGGCCTCGAAGATTACCGCCGTGACCGTGGTCGTGCGGTTGCCGTCCTCCTCGGCCGCGGCCGCAGACTCCAGCGTCCTACGGAAGGCGACCTTGTCGAAAGTCGAAACTGCAAACGACCGCATCATAATCGCGGGATTGATCCTTCTATAACCTAAACAAACACAGAATTGACCCCTCTGATCCCGGTTCATGATTCTCGGAAGGCCTAATGGCAAAAGCTCGAAGCTTGGCTGGCCATAGAGGGCGGCGGCTGCGCCAGGATTGCCGGTGGATATTTTGCCGTCATTATGCTGGCGGATGGTTTGCCGCCCCTGCTTCGCGGATGTTTTGCCGTCCTCGTGGCCGTCTCCAGCGGATGCTCTGCCGCTGTGGTGCTACTTATTCTTGTGGATACTTTGCCATCATTATGCTGGCAGATGCTTTGCCACCCCTACGCTCATCTCGCGGATACTTTGCCGCCCTCATGGTCGTCTTCAGCGGATATGCTTTGTCGCTGCATATTCTGGTGGATACTTGGTCTCTGTTGCGGCTATGTTGATGTTGTTTTTCTATGTAGGCTCACATATCTAGGTCGTTTGCCTAGGCTTGGCGAGTTGAGTGCCTTCTTTCTTTGGACGCTGTCATGTTAGCTAGTTGGCCATTGGTGTTGTTGGCCATTTCTTAGCCTTTTTCTCTGTATTTGATCCTTTGTGCGCTTTGTGTAGGTCAACCCCGTGTAGGTCAACCCCTGTTTGGCCTGTTTCAAGCAATGTTTGAAAGCTGCTTCCTGCTTATGAAATACGTACTAAGGCACGTTCACACAAAAAAGCTGAGTTGAGGAAAAGGAGGAGGAGGACGGGCGCGACGTGTACTCACTTGTGTGCTCACCAGGCGCGAACGCATGCAACCCATCACTTGTACTACATCTCCATGGAAGCACATTGTCGCGGCATTGATCGGTCAGGGGGAGAGTAAACGGAGGGAAGGCGAGCGATCGGCCACACAGCTGGAAAATGGAGGCACCAAATTCCGATTGGGGGGTATGCATGGTCAAACGGGCGGCCCGACCTGTATTTACCCAGCCTCTTGATGTCTTACGCAGGCCGGGGCAGACCGAAAGTCCACCAGGCTAGACAGATCGGGTGGCCCGACCTGTATTGGCCCAGCCTCTTAATGTCTTACGCAGGCCGGGGCAGACCGAAAGTCCACCAGGCTAGACAGGTCGGGCGGCCCGACCTGTATTGGCCCAGCCTCTTAATGTCTTACGCAGGCCGGGGCAGACCGAAAGTCCACCAGGCTAGACAGGTCGGGCGGCCCGACCTGTATTGGCCCAGCCTCTTAATGTCTTACGCAGGCCGAGGCAGGCCGAAAGTCCACCAGGCTAGACAGGTCGGGCGACCCAGTAGAATCACAGCTTACACCATGTCACAAGAACTTCTTCACAGAATCGCAGCTCACATAAACACACACTATCACTTATCACACATAGATTCACAATTTGAAATCAAACAAGCATCAGGAATCCATCTCGCGTTCCCTCAACGGCGAGCGCCGTATCATCGACGACCCAAGGACAAGTGAAAAACACAAACAAAATGTCAGATCTGAGAAGAGAGAAGAGACTAAGAGAGATATATAGAGACTAGAGAGGACACAGGAGAGGAGGATCGGAGGAGACCAGAGGGAGGGGGTTTTACCTGGGCAGCAGGGCTGCCCAGAGGCAAGATAAGGCAAGCACGCGGAAGAGGAGGCGACGAGGCGGCAACGTGGCTGCGCTGCTCGGAGAAGGCGAGGATGCGGAGGGGGAGGCGCCACGGCGGTGTGGCCACTACGGCGGCTGAGACGAGAGAGTGGGTGGGGGGAATTGGGGATTACGGTTAGGGGGTCGCGTCCAATGGTGGGCTGGGCGGGCAAAAGTCAGAGCCACGGGTAGGCTCGCGGGCGGGTAAACTCCTTACCCGCGCCTTACCTGACCCGCTACCATCCCTAAGTAAAACAAACCTTCCCCATTCGACATCACATCATATATACTCAATGCGGCATTGATCTTTTTGAACATTCTCATCAAATGAGCACCTGAGTAATCCGAACGGGGATGAACGAAACGGTTGCTCACTGCAAGTGGCCTCGGGACACAACAACCTCGCAAGAGACTGAGCATCTTCGCAGGAGAGCTGGCCATCACCCTGCAGCAGTGATGAGGTAGACTGTAGCATCGTCGGCTGACGTGAATAGAGAAACAAAAAATTTGCTTGAGCTTCACGTTTGGGGTGACGGGCAGCAGTGGCGGCAGCCAAGAAGGCTTCCTCCAAGCAGAGTCGACCGGGGACAAGTGAGAACTTGGAAGTTGGAAGTTGTGTCATGACCTGGGCCTCATCCCATGTGTGAGTTAATAAGAGGCCTACGAGCCTTGGAGTTGGGCCAATTGAGCTGTGTAAACCAGCCTAAGTCGGGTAGTACTTCTGAACCCTTTGCTGAACCTGTACTGGGCAACAAATGAACAAATAAATTAACTCCTTCTTCAACCTCTCGCCTCACATGCTCCTTCCTTGTTGTGTCGGTGCCGCCGAGCCCCTCCACCGTGCGCCATTCGCCGGTGAAGCCCTCTAGTTATCCTGTGTCGGTATTAGGATAAAGGCGGTGCACAGCTCCATGGAAGTTCGATGATATCCAGCTCCAGTCTTGCAGTAGGTGGGAACACAGTGTCATACCAGATGGTGTTGACGATGATGTTCGAGACGGGATAGAACGGGCCATAGCTGTGCCCGCCCTCAAGCAGGCTACGGTGGAAAGCGGGAGCGTAGCTAGCCGGCCGGCAGCCGGGTGATGGCCTTGAGGTAGTAGCCATGGATCGCGTCCTGGAGCGTCCCCTTCATGGTAGGGTTGTACCGGTACGGCACGCTGCGGGGAGGAGGGAGACGAGTAGGTATGAGGTGCCGCAGACCTCTCAGGTCTTTATGATCGCCGTCGGTCGGGAGCGGGAATCCGTCAAGCAGGTTGGCGAGCTTGGCGAGACTGGATGCCGGGAGCGGCGGTGCACCTCCTGTCTCGTCTACGCGGGTGGAGATGGCGAGCTAGTCGCCGACGAGGCAGCCGGGGTTCGAATGCTTGGCGGCCAGAGCAGCACACTTGAGGGCCATCACGAACGCCTCCTTGAAAGCGAGCTTGCAGGAGCCGAACCGCGTGAGGTCGAGGTCCAGCGCGACGATGTGGGCGGCGACGAGCAGATCGGTGTCGGTGAAGAGGAGGAAGCGAACGGCCTCGCAATCGGCGAGGTAGGGGAACAAGCGGGTGAGGAACGTCACCATGCCGTCCAGCGACCGGCGCTCCAGGTCCCGTAGTTTGTCCTCAGGGACGTAGACGAGCTCATCGTCGCAGTCGCCGGGAACCAGACCAGCGCGGCCGTAGGTGGCAAGGGTGTTGGCGATGACGTTGGAGACGGGGTCGACGAGGCCCAGACAGAAGCCCCCGCCATCGAGGAAGCTCGCCGCCATGCCGGACCGCACCCTGGGGCTGAGCCGCTCCAGCGCCTTGCGATAGGAGCTGTGGATTTTGTGCAGCAGCCCCGATCTGTGCTCGGCCTGCTTCCGGGGTGGCGGGTACTCACACTTGAAGCTTGGCTCGTAGACCTCGTGGCCCTGGGGGGGGGGGGGGGGGAGTTGGGCACTAGCACCATCGATCACCGGCGCCTAACCGGAGAACGAGGTCACGATCCTGATGTCGTCAACCATGCTGAATGAAACCTCCTCAGACGTTCAAATTTTTCGCCATAACTGGAAACCACCAACCACAAGAGAACATTACTTGCTTGCATGCCTTCAATTCCCTAAGCGACGATAGTTTTTCAAACGAGATTTGACGTAACTTCGTGCCTCAGAAGTGTAAGTTCTTTCTCTGGCTACTTCATCGAAGAAGATTGAGCACTAATGGTCGGTTGCACCACTGTAATATGAGGGCAGATGATCGTTGCCCTTTTTGCACCGAACAGGAAGACTGTGCCCATCTTTTGATTACCTGCGTGCGTGCTCGAAGTTTTTGGTCGTCCCTCAACATTGATCTTGCAAGCGTGGCTGATGTGGAGAGTCTATGGAGTATCAACCCCTTCTCTGAACCAAACCAACGTTTGATGACCACCCTCCTGACTTGTGTCTGCTGGAATATCTGGAAGGGTAGAAATGCAAGGTTTTTAGAAGTGAAGATGAGGCTAATCTCCAAATTGCAGCAAGATGTCGCGACGACCTCTTACTTTGGTCTCATAGATGTAATTCAGAATCTGATAAGACCCAAATTATTGCTTGGAGTAACCGCTTCTCTATAGGATAGCATAGGATAGCTTAGAGTTTAGTTTGTTGATAGTTGGATAGTGTCAGTTGTTTCTGCTTTTCCTTTTCTCTCTCTCTTTGTAAATCTCTTGCTCTTCTGGCCGTTGTAAAATACTTGTTTTCAATGATCTAATAAAATTCAGGCACCCTCCATGGTTGCCGTTGTTTCTAAAAAACGAGACTACGGCCGTGGCGGGGCGCGACGCGACCGACCAAGGGGGGACAATATTTTTCCTTTTTGATGTTTTTTTAAGAAACTTTTGATGATGGCGAGTCCATCTTCGATCGGGTTTGGATTAGGCCCATCTTCCAGAGGATAACCTCGGTCCATCAACCAGACCCCTTTTCAAAATTGGTCCATCACTACGAGTCCTACAATCCATTATCCATCATCTTTAGAGGATAACCTCGGTCCACCAACCAGTCTCCTTTTCAAAATTGGTCCATCACTATGAGTCATACAATCCATCATCTTTAGAGGATAACCTCGGTCCACCAACCAGACCCCTTTTCAAAATTGGTCCATCACTACGAGTCCTACAATCCATCATCTTTATTAAACTCTCACATGGTATACATTAATTACATACGTGCATACATGCAAAACAACATAGACATATACAAGGTATATACGAAGAAGATACACCAATTTAGTCCGTATGTGACTATGTATACTAGTGCTTGGTGTAGAGGGTGACGTTGGTCCATCGCGACTCCATGCAGGCGGACTGGTCGTGGTGCTGCATGTACACTCCGAACTTGAAGTAGTAGGAGTCACTGGGGATGACGCTGGTGCTGAACCCCTCCTGCCCGTCGACGTACACGGCCACCGTCGACGCGGCGACGTCGTGCACGACGTTGAGCCGGAACCACCGGTCGTAGATGTCGGGCTCCACGGCGGCGCCGCTGTAGAACCTGAGCACGCCGTCGTAGACGTGCAGCATGAGCACGGTGGAGTGCTCCGCGCCCTCCTGGTTGTGGATCTGCATCACCGACACGCCCGAGGTCCCCGACGGCACGTACCCGTAGCCCTCGAACTGCCACACCCCCGACGAGTAGTCGTGGCCCTGCGTGCATGCATGCAAATCAAAGCTAGCCCTCGAAAACGCATGAATTGAATTGAATTGAACTTCACCGGCGGTACGGTGACACACTGACAGCTAGAGTGTGCTTCAGCTTACACTGATCTTGACTTCGGTGCGGGGGTTGGTGTGGGTGGCGGTGTTGAAGGGCATGTCGTCTTTGTACACCCAGAAGGTCCGCACGCCGTTGCGGTACCGGAATCGCTGGCTCTCCGGCACGTTGTAAGGGCTCTGCACCCTGAAGTTGCCGTCGACGAGCTCCACCTTCTCGAACCCGGCTGTGGGGTTCGTGCCCCCGCCGCGGCGCGCGGCAAGAGCGTTCGGGGACGTGGCCATGGCGGCCACGACAAGCACTACTAGGGGAAGAAGCCATGGATTCGTGAGAGAAGCCATTGTTACTGCGATCTATGTCGCCTGCAACTCTGCAAGCGAGGAGGGGGATCAAAATGTTACCGATCTCTAGCTAGCTGTGTCTTGTTTCAGATTGGTTTTGGAAAGACGATGGACTGATCGAGGTTAAATAGCAAATGGCATGGAGTGATCAGTGTTTGAGCCCAATGATTGGCGGCGTGTAATCTTGGAAGCAGCTAGCTCGCGTTCACTTTGTCTGACGTGCATTGGGATTGGAGATGCAGTCATTTTCTGCTGCGCGTACGTGCTCCCTCGGAATTTGCTTGTGGTACGTCTCGTGCCTCTCGTGTTCAGAAGAACAAGAGTGAAACCAGGGGGGCAAGGGCAACAACAACCCTTGAACATCACGAACAGCTCGTGCCAGACAGGCAGACAGAGACAGTCGGCAACGGCGTACGCCACTGCCCGCCAAGCTGGAACATCCTGCATCGTCGTCTCCTACATGTGGCTGTGTCCATATACTGCGCCTTTTCGTTGGGAATACGACGGTCTTTTTTCTACTGGACAAAGGCTCATGGTTATTCCCGTCTGTTGGTAAAACCTTTGCGTAGCTGCTAGCGTATCTCAGAATAATTTTACTTTGCATAACCTCATTTGGTAACACTCTAGCTCATACATGAAGTCATGAAGTTTAGCAGTTTACCCTGGCCAAAATAAAAGTGGCTTAAGCAGAAAACTGTCATTCAACCTAAAAATGACAGCAGCAATTCCTCTTGTTGGGCCGTTATGTTCGTATTGGGCCAGACCAGGTCCAACGAACTGACCTCACACGCGCTGCATTCATGGGCCTTTTCCTCTTTGAGCCTACACTAAGGAAAGTATGCTCTTCCCCATTCGAAGCGTGGCTAAACCCTAAACCCGCAACCGCGCTCGCCTTCCCGCCGCCGGCGAGCCCCGTAGCCACCATGGCCGCCGCCGCCGCCGCTGAGTACTCCATCGACCACAAGCTCTCCAAGCTCGTGGAGGAAGCTCGGCCGGGCGCCGCGTCCCTCCGCGCCGCCGCCCAGGCCGCTGAGGCCGTAGCGGAGCTCATCAAGAAGGTGCCGCAGCAGCAGGCGACACCGGAGGCCGCTCGAGGTTTCGTCAGGGACCTGGGGCTGGAAGAAGAAAAGCTCGCGTTCACCTTCCGGCCGCCGGAGGTGGTGCGGCTCGCTGGGAGCCACGCGACCGGCGCGGTCGCGAGGCCCGAGGTCGCCGCCGACCTTCTCGTACGTTTGCCAAAGGTATGTGCGGTTTTCGAATTCGGTCGTTTGATTCACTCCTACGACTTTCTTAGTATTGCGGACGATAGAGGAACTGTCCAATTTTCACGAGAATCATTGGCATTGTTCTGCCACTGTGCCTGTTGTCTATGCACATCACCTTCAAAACTGCTAGTGCTATGTCATCAGCTTGTAAAGGTTGTAGGTTTGGTTCAGAGTAGTTCAAATATTGTTCAATGCGCATCTTGTTCATGAAAAAGTTCAGTGGCTACAAAGTCTCTGCTGATGTTCATTTTTGCTTACCACAGTGTACTGCTGCCTGCTGGCAAACAAACCACAGCAATTCCGGTACTTAGATTCGAGTGCCAGTTTTCATAATCGACTAAACTAATGGGAGGGTGTTGTTGGGGATTATGAATTTTCTTTATGTTGCTCTAGCTTCTAGGTGCCATTAGTTTACCTTATTCACAAACATTTTACTTTATTTGATTGACATATGCGCTGTACATGCTGCTGAGCTATTCTAAATTGTTCAATCAGTCCTGTCAACAATATGCATTGTTGGTTGGAAACATTATAAGTACAATATGTGCTGCTCTAGTCAGAGTAAGACAGATAGTGAAACACTGTGACCAAAGTTATCAGTGAGTCAGTGACAAATATTTCAATACAGAGGTAGTAACATGGTAGAGTTGCAAACATGCCTAAAATGGAATATACCATTACAAATTCGTAAATCTCTTGCTATTTTAATGGAAAGATAGCTTGCTATGATCACAAAATTACCCTTCCTCTGGATGTTTTTGTTCTTTTCATGCCTATGTGAATGAAGACCTGTAGATGCTTCTGCTGGAAGTAATTAGACAAATTTGGGTTTTAGATTGTCCAGTGATTTATCTGCACGTCTTTGCCACAGGAATGCTTCCACGAGAAGGATTTTCTAAATCACCGGTACCATGCAAAGAGGTGTCTTTACCTCTGTGTCATCGAGAAGAACTTGAGGTCCTCTCGATTGATCCACAAAGTTTCATGGTCTACCTTCCAAGATGAGGCTCGAAAGCCTGTTCTTCATGTATATCCAGGTTGCTCCTTTTTTTTACATCAGTATGCACTTGAAAATGATACTCGCATAAGTGGCATTTTTGTCATTACGCCCCCCCTCATTTTTCAAAACTTTGATTGGTGCAGCAACAGAAATTGCAGACCTTCCTGGGTTCTATGTTAGAATAATCCCAACCGCAAATTCTTTGTTCAATGTTTCAAAGCTGAATATATCAACAAGAAACAATGTCCGTGCATATACCAAAGGTGATATACCCGCTTTATGTATGATCAGTTCCACTGATGTTGATAAGAGTGCTGATTCTTTGAAACTATTTTCATTGTACCATGGTGTTGATCAATTTGTATTTTAGATGGCATTAACCTACCCACACCAAAGTACAATTGTAGCATATTGGAGGATATGTTTTTGGAGGAAAATGCGGAATTTATGAGCAGCACCTTTGCTGACTGGAAAGCCTTGCAAGAGGCCTTGGTGCTAGTGAAAGTATGCAATTCGTCCTAAAATCTAGTTTGTTTAGAGTCTGTTTATGGTTATATAAGTGTTCTCTCCCCTTGAAGACAGCCTAATATTTTGTTCGAATACAGGTTTGGGCGCGCCAAAGAACTTCAATATGTACACATGATTGCCTCAATGGATACTTAATATCTGCCATCCTTGTGTTTCTTACTATGGACTCTGGAGGAAGCATAATTACTAGATCAATGACCACAAGACAGATATTCCGTGTTGTGATGAATTTTTTGGGTATATACAAGCAACAGAAAGTTGATTTTTCTTGGAATATTTAATCATGTTTACTGTATTGAAGCATATTTGTATTCTTATAGCGACTTCCAAGGTTTGGGCAAAGGTCTTGGTGATTCAGTCAATGAAGAATCGTACAATCACCAAAGAGGTTTGTCAACCTTCTGCATAAAGTCCAGTGCTGAAAGCCATCATAGATGTACTAGGCATCCTACCTGTATAGATGGAGTAAATGGAATAATGCACACAAAATCATAATTTGTCCATATAGTTCTTTTGCCTTACTTTTTAGCATGGCATTTGATACTTAACTTCTTGTCTGGTCATACTTCGCCATGGGTTCCTGGAGTTGAGTAATAAACATACCTGAAGTGTTACTTGGTGCAGATAGTACTTGTGTCTGTATGCAACCTTTGCACCGAGTGCTATTGTTTAGTCATTAATATTGAGTAATTCAATGTCTTTTGACGTTCATGATATTCTGATCAAAAGTGAAATATTTCAGGACATTGCCAATTGCCTGAAAACATTTGATGTTTCCATATGTGATATATCTGGCCACATAAATCTGGCATTTCGGATGACAAAGTCTGCTTTTTTAGAGGTATGTACCATTGTGAAACTATTCCATAACCACGAAACCCTTTTTCGTTCAGCTTCCTTTTCATTTCCCTTTTATATTGGTATAATCCAGCAATCACTGGTAGCTGTCTAGTTTTAGTATGTTTTCCCCTCTTTCAGAAGAATGCTCTCTACCTATGTAACCAAGCTTTCAAGTTTCTCTGAATTGAACTGTTGTAATATCTGCCTTGCTCCAATGTATTTTGTTGTTCAGCTTCAAGATGAGGCAGCTTGCGCGCTTAGTTGCCTTGATAAATGTAGAGATGGTGGATTTGAAGAGCTTTTTATGACCAAAGTTGACTTTGGTGCTAAATTCGACTCATGCTTGAGGTATGCTGAATTATGCTGTATCACATTGGTGTTATTATGACATTTATTACTGGAACCACTATCTGAGTGAACAGCGTGTCATGCCCTCAGTTTGAGACTATGTAGTTACATTGTGCATGTGTACTTGTGTGTAATGGTGTTAACTATTTATGTATGTCCATATCGAAAGTCCATGCACCAGCAAAGTTTGGAATAAACATTTTTTTCTATTTAACAGTGGCACCAGGCCCCACTTGCCAGCTACACGTTGTATGTTATTTCCAGGCTTCACATCTTCATAGTTTCATTGAGCCAACTTTCTGTTTCTATTATAGTTCCTAGATTGAAGGCTTTCCCATCAGCTGATCAAGTTCTCATATGCATTGCTTTCTGCCAGGATAAACTTGAAAGGGAACTCTAAGGTTACTGAATTAAATTATTGTGTGGATGATGAATCTTGGAGAATTCTTGAGAAAGATGTTCAATCTTTGCTGCAACAAGGACTTACAGATAGAACAAAGATGATCCGAGTCCTGTGGAGAAGCATGCCTTCTGAATGGAAAATAATGGATGTATGTAATTTCAGCGTTACTATTATTAACCACTTTTACCTGCAATTCAGTCCAGTGACAAGTACGATTCTATAGGGTTTCTCAGAATTTGGTAGCAGTCCACTGCTTGTTGGCATAATGCTTAGCTCATTGGAAAAAGGTTTTCGTCTTGTGGATATTGGTCCAAACCCTGAGAACCGCAATGAGGTACTTTTTTTTTCTTTTCTAGATTACAGAATAGTGAACTGGAATTATTGCGGTTCAGCATACTAACATCATTATTTTAAATCCGAAGGCTATTAAATTTAGGAAATTTTGGGGAGAGAAAGCTGAACTTAGGAGATTCAAGGATGGAAATATTGCTGAAAGCACAGGTTACTTTTGCGTTTTATTTTTATTTAGTCAGTTTTCTGAAAAATGTTTACTTAAATTTAAGAAATACACTTAATGGATTCTACTTCCTTAACTGCAGTGTGGGAAACTGAATCTTGGGAGAGGCACACAATTATCAAAAGGATCGCTGATTATGTGCTTATGAAACATTTGTCGCTGCAGAAGGATGACTTGGTTCATGTTGTTGATCAGCTTGACTTTTGCCTCTTAGTTAATGGCCAAGGTAAGTTTCAGATCTTTCTATGTTGTGCTTTACAGTTTGCATGCCCTTGGTTTTAGGCTTAAACAGAATTCTGCAGATCCGGTGTCATCTTCTGGAGCTTTGCTTGAAGCCTTTGATACTTTATCTAAGCAGCTACGTGTCTTGGATGATGTTCCTCTTAAAATATCTACCGTGCAACCCCTAGACTCAGGTTTGACACAGCATGTTTTGTATAGGTTTTGCATGATTCTGTTTTTCATAATTTCCCTCATCGTATGTGACATTTGCTTTATTTTACCTTTTCTTATGCCAGCTTTTAGGCACACTTCTGTGTTTCCTCCTGAGCCTCATCCACTGGCATATGGAAAGAATTCTCAGAGGCTGCCGAATTTCGCAACAACTTGCATTAAATCTTTAGAAGTTATGATTCAGGTATAACCTTTCTTTAGTTGTGTTATGCCACTATAGAATAATACTACTCTTTCTTAAATAGTTTCATGTATGATGCTCATTTGCTCAGAAACTTTCATTCAATGATGTGTGTACTTGATAGAGTTATGTTTCATTTTGGGACATGCCTTTTCACAAATTTCTTCCCTTTTCTACTTTCAAAAATAGCTAGAGGGATCTGGTAACTGGCCCTTGGATCCTGTGGCAATGGAGAAGACAAAGGCCGCATTCCTTTTAAAAATTGGTGAAAGGTATGTGGTAGCATTGAAGAAAAAATTGATGGCTCCATGTCTCTTTCTGTTCCATTTTCTCATTCTTGTTTAATTTCAGCCTGGAGGATCGAGGAATGTTTATTTCAGCCAGCGAAGATGAAGTGAATGTCCTTACGTCTGGATATTCATTCTTGCTAAAAATATTTCATGAAAGAGGCTTAGTGTTGCAAAAGCAAGGTTAGCTTTTTTGTTATTATTCACATAATTTCTCATATTTGCTAATGGGCTACTGCAGAAAGATCACAGAGTTCCCTAATTTTATCTCATTACCTCACAGCTGGAGATGATAACACACAAAGTGCTCTATCACAAGATAAGGTGCTTTTTCAGCGGAGCCAACACTCAAGTATGATCAATGGTCTGCATGGACGTTACCAGATGTATGGACCAGTAGTCAGGTAAATTTTCAAGGTTCTGAAGGTTGTGCGTTAAAATCCCCATAGCTTAAACTATGAAGCATACTTAATGAGCTTGCATGATATTCTTTCTGTTTCAAAGGCTAGCAAAAAGATGGATTTCTGCCCATCTGTTCTCTTCATTTATCTCAGAGGAGGCAGTTGAGTTGGTGGTTGCATATCTATTTCTGAAGCCATTCCCATTCCATGCCCCTTCTTCTCGGGTTGCGGGATTTCTCAGGTAAACTTCAGCACTCGTACCCGCTATCTTAGTCATTTCTTGATCGCTTCTCATTTTGTCAGTTTCATTCTTTTTGTTACATTGGAAGTTGGAACAGGCAGATGCCTGCAATCCTACCAGCTATGATAGTCATTTCTTGATTCTGGAAAAAGTTGGTTTAGTAGTTCTGGTACAGGGGAGCAAAGTTTTGTTCGAAATAGCGTAATCATCCTGTCAAAAACACAATTTCCCCCCTCCAAAATCCATTTCTCAGGTTGCATATAGTTAATTAAGCATGCAGAGATACACAGCAGCTGGAGTCCGAGCCAGGGGGATGCAGTCAGGGGTTTTGGCCAATGTCAGTTAAGAATTGTCTGAGGAAGTATCCACTGTATAAGGGTGATGTGTATCACTATCTATAATAAGAATGAGTCTAGTCTCCCACCAGTACTATTCCATCCCTATAGATGTTTTAACTTCCCTTTTCAATACCCTAATACCGCTCAGGCCATGTGGTTTGTCCTTCCCTTGTATGGAGTGATTAGTTTTCTGATGGAGAATTAAGTTGTTTGTTGATATGGTATAACGGGTGAGATAATATGTTCAAACAAACAAAAATGATTTGCAGCTAATTACAAGCTAAAATGACTGATAACAGGCTCATGAGGTTTAGTTACCTTATTAGGTTTCAGCGCTGCTGTCCCCTCCATCCTTTTTTCCTTTACAAATTGATATACCGTCACCAGTCCTTCAAGCCATGAAAGCTGTTGAAGTCCTCTGACCAATTACTACAAAAAATGACAGGTTCTTGCGGTTGTTATCCAGTTTTGACTGGACCTTTTCACCCATGGTTATCGACATAAACAATGAATTCAATCTGAAGGATGAGAAGGATATCAATGTCAGTTATCTATCTCCTTTTCTATAATTTTTTAATTAGCTCACTAGCTCTTATTGTATGATTTACACAACTACAGGAGAACTTTATGATGAGCAGAAAATCTTATGAACAAAATCCTCATGATATAGAGCCTGCAATGTTTCTTGCTACGTCATATGATAAAGCATCTGAAGCATGGACAAAACAGTCACCAAGCAGGCCGGTATGTGTTTTTATTGTTTTAAGATTGAAATGCTAATTACTGTTGAGCAAGCTTCCACCAAAGCTAGGCTATTGAAGTATAAATCTTGAAAATGCAATCTATTTCCATCTCGTGCATAAATGACCACTGTTGCGACTTTAACCATGAATCGCACATATATTAGCCTGTTATAATGTTTCAGATGCCGTTATCTTATTTCATTTGCTAATCTTCTGTCTGTTTGTAACGTAGGTTCTTAAACGTATGGCTGCTTATGCTAAAAGCAGTGCAGAACTTTTAACAAATCTTATACTCAATGGTCAATCAGGGCAATATACATGGGAGGTAATTTTATTCTTCCGCTGCTTCATTGGCTCTATCCCGTTTAGTGTCTTCCTTTATACTCAATATGAATTCTTTGCATGCTATAGTGCCTGTTCCGAACACCTATGAGCAATTATGATGCTGTTGTTCTCCTCCATCAAGAGAAGCTTTGCCGTCCCCAGCATGTACTTTTCCCTGCTGAGACTCCAAACGGTCAGTTTCACTTGTATCAGTTACAGTTGCTTCTGGATTCCAATAGGTTACTTGTTACTGTGTCAGCAAGATTACTTGTCACATATGTATTCCATATATACCACACATATAGGTTACTTGTTATTCAGAGGTATTTTTTCGCACAAATGTACGACTAAATAATAAAGAGTTAGTTTGTGTAGCTAAGCATTTCTTGCTGACCAGAACTCGATTATTGGCACAATACCGAACCTTCATCCTTTTTTGTTCAAATGTAATAAACTTATGTAACAACTTTGCAGGTAAGTTGGTGATCTGCGGCAAACCAAGTAAAGATTTCCACCCCTATATGCCACTCAATAAAGGGGCTGTGAAAAGTTTGCATGATGCGAGAGATAAACTTTTGGTGAACTTCGATCCAACTACGTACTTTCTGCAAGACTTGAAGGTAAAATTGAAGCTTCTGACCTCTTGAAAACATGTTCATCCGGTAGGAATATACTTTTAACATCTTCTACTTACAGTGTGCATTCCCCAAGACCTTCAAGCTGTGGTATGGTACAATAGGAGGAGACGCGGTTGGTCTCACATGGGAGAACCCAAAGGTAATTTTTATCTTCTCAGAAAGAGAAGACCCCTTTTCACTCGCGCTACAGGCTTGCGCTATGCAATCTCTGCCTATTTTGCCAAAAGCAACACCATGCAGAGTTTTTTCTTTTCTTTTCTTTTCTTTTCTTTTCTTTTCTTTTCTTTTCTTTTCTTTTCTTTTCTTTCCTTTTGATGTGCACATGGCAATGCAGAAGAGTTTAAGTTGTACCAATTTCTTCATGTCACAGAAGCGTGGCAGAGAGGAGGCCGATGAAACCATGCCAGAGCCAACATCTATCCTTAAGGAGGTTGGAGATGTTGGTAAAGGTTTGGTGAGGGGTGTATATCTCCTGAAAGCACCAAAGCTTCAGTAAAGTACTTTGTGAAGAACTGAAGATCTCGACGAACCAGTGATTCCACAAGAATACAGGGTTCCAGGGCTGTGTTTGAGCAAAGCTGGCAATGGTGCAAATGTGGGAATGTAGTCGTGAAGCCATAATGTTGTGTTTAAACTTTTAGATTGGATGACTCGAGGAAAAAAAAAAAGGGAAAATGAAGGTTGTAGGGTCTATCCAAATTTTGATTGAGCAGTATATATGGAAATGTAATTTTGTTACATCTACGTACTGCAATGGAAATGCCAATCTCAAGCTTAAAGTGCCAAGTTTTGTCTATCTTGTTTTTCATATAAAACAAGCATGAGCATGTTGTTTAAATAGTGCTAATGCCTATCGTGACTTGATTTCGCGACGTGAGAGCTCATGATATTTGAAAATCACGGTGTTCGGCTGGCTGTAGCAGCCATCAGGCAGCTGCTAAAAAAGCAGCAGTCGGGCAAAAGCATGCTGCTGTTTTAGCTGCTGCTGAATAAACAAAAACGTTGTCTGTACAAGTAAACAGTGCTAATGCCTGTCATAAAAAAAATATTTTGCGACGTGAGAGTTATTAAAAACGATGCTTTCGTTTAGCTGCTGCTGAATAAACAAAAACGTTGTCTGTACAACAAGTAAACAGTGCTAATGCCTGTCATAAAAAAAAGAGTTATTAAAAACGATGCTTTCGTTGAGAGTCGAACTCAAGACCTCCCGCTTACTAAACGGGTGCTCTAACCAACTGAGCTACGAAAGCTTTTGTTTCATTTTTGGAAAAATGGTATATTCAACACGTGTTTCACATTTTCACTTTTCACAAGCGAAGGAATGAATACGCGCTACCGACGATGACTGTACAGTCTCCTTGCTTCCATAGTAGAATGGGTTTGTTATTAGGGTAAGAACTGAACAAAGAACCCCTAGAATTTCGTCGTCATGTAGCATAAGTATTTATGAGTCAATTTTTCTCTATTTTACTTGCTATGTCTTGCAAACACGTCATTATTTTGGTCATAAGAAAATGCAGGTTGTACGTTATTGGATTTTTCATTCTGCCATACGGTATTAGATTTTTTTTCTCCAGTACTAATCTGCTGCGTTGCATTTTGCATGTGTCCGCAATATATAATATATTCACTCCGTTCCAAAATACTATTCGTTCACATAACTTTTACAATGTATCTAGACACAATTATATATACCAAGATACATATCAAAAGCTATCTATCCAGATAGTATTTTAGGACGGAGGGGTAGTTACCTTTAGTTTTCTGTTTTTATTTTGTAATTAATTAAAATTATATTTTGTACGGGTAATTAAAATGATATTTTGTAATTACTAAGGAATGGTATTTTAAGAGGCAAACAGTAAATCAGAGCTGCACGCATCTTTCATTCATTATATAGGTACATATGCACACACATACATACACGAGCGATTACGTACGAAGCCATGTACTGATGGACAGAACCGGGGCCCCTTATTCAACACGCATACGTGTATGCACGTAGGGGAAGGCCAACACACACACGGCCCCACCTCTCAGTCTCTCACTCAAACACACACAAAAGCGTAGAATAATGGATACGGAGAAATTAAAGAGCGTTGACACACGTGCACGCCGGCGATGGATCGTCGGATCTCATCAGCCGAAGAGGTGGTGCTTCTTCTCGCCGGAGGCCTCCTCGGCGTCCTTGTGGTCCTTCTTCTTCTCGTGGTGCTCGTGGAAGGCGAAGCCGCCGGAGCCCACGGCCGCCGCCGCCGCGATCTCCTCCTCGATCTTGTGGCGGTGCGCGTGCTCCGGGTCCTTCTTCGCCTCGTGCTTCTCGTACTGCACATAACACCAACCACATCAATACATCATGTATGCATATATGTGTTGATCTATATAATACATATATACATATATATAACTATATTAACTAGTTGCCCCAATTAACAAAAGAAAAAAGGAGAAGAAGAAAGGCGTACGAGTGCGAAGGCACCGGCGGCGATGGCGCCGGCCTCGCCGAGGTGCTCCTTGTGCTTGTGCTGCTTCTCCTCCTTCTTGTACGTCTCGTACTCGTCCTCACCCGTCGACACCACCTCCGTCACGGTGGTCTCCGAGTACTCGGTGGCCTCGCCGCCGTACCCTCCGGCGGGCTGCTCCGCCTCCTCGTCCTTCTTGTGGTGGAAGAGGTGGTGGTGGTGCTTCTCCTCCGCCATGGATTTTCGTTCGAAGCTAGCTAGCTGATGAGTGACAATAGGACGATGTGCTTGGCTGGTGTCTGATCTGTGGCTTACTTGTGTGTGTGCCGCTTGGCACTTGCTCCTGTTTTATAGGCGGAGCCGACCGGCCTGTGGAATGGGCGGTGGAGATCGAGGTGACTGTTATTCGATCGCTAGCTAGCTGCTGACATGGAGTATTGCGATGTGGAAATACGTACACGTACCATAAGGTACGCACTCGACACGTGTGCATACTTTAGTTTATTTATTTGCACCGTAAACCGTTGATACTACTACGATTCGTATATGTTGGTGGGTCAAGTGTGTACTCGATATCATGACTTCACGGTTTTTAACAAGTGGTTGTGCAGTGGTTGCATCATATCAGATCATATGTGTCATACGGAGGACCCCTTTATATCAGATCACCTAATGCACAAGGCTGGAACAAATTAAATAGCTATATTATCCACTTTGCATAACCTTTGTTGGGTGCACCATAGAAAGGTTATTCTTTTATTTGTAATAAAAAAGTTATATGTATATGCACAACGAGAACAAAAACAGTCTAATGTGTTTTGATATGTAGTGGCTGAAAAACTAACAGAAAAATAAAAGGAGAAATGTAGCATTCACACATGATGGAGATGTGGGCGTTAGTGTGTGTGAGGGAGAGATTAGCGGCGAAAATCTAAATGAATCTGATATGCACCACGCGTCTACGTGCACTGCCCACCGGCCACCGGCTTAGTACCTTCTTATTAGGGCGGCAGTGGGGCCCGCGATAGTAGTGGGCGGCACGGCCCCACCGACCTCTTGAATTGGCGATTGGTTGACTCTGATCGAAGCAATCGAAGGATGAGTACAGTGTCGGCAGATGGATAATCCCTATTTCCTACTGGAATATTCCATGGTCAGCACCCTAAGATGGGTAAATATAACTGATTTATAGTTAATTTGTATGTGCAAAACTAAGGTGAGGTTTAGCTTTTTCCTAAAAGATAAAAGCCGTGCGCCCAAATTGAAGCAAAAAAGGACAAAATTGAAGCGAAAAGGACTTGAAAGGTAGCAGCTCAAGGACTTGTTGTGACTGAACACCCCTTGCATCCAATGGAGTAATGGACCCCTATAATTATCCAAAGAAAAAAAAAAGGGGGCATGCAAGTCTTCCGGCTCTATATATGCTGATATTCTACGGTGCCAAATACAAAAATAACTATTTTCTGGGATTGATAATTGTGATCTTGATTATGACACGTCATCGATGCTGTAGCGGCTATTCATTTCTATTGGACACAGTTTGACTTGACCATGTTTCCAATATCTTAGCATAGAAAATTGATACTATATATATAATATATGCAACGAAATTTATAATATCTTTGAACTAGTACTGATAAGCTTTTCAACTTTGTCGATGAGCCTATCAATTATTGGATTAGTATACCCGCAAAAAAAATATTGGATTTAGTATATACGGCACAAGTTTTAAGGTAAATGGAAAGATAGCTAGCCAGCCTAATATTTCCACAACAAAGCCGGTCCTCATGCATGAATATGATGATATTGTTTGTTGATTAAGCAATCTTTTTCTCCTTTAGTATTAACTTTGAGCAAAGGCATGAGCATGAAGTGATGCAATTGGATCACGAGAGGGAGGAGGTGTCGGCCGGTTGAAAAAAAAAAAAAGACTAGACCACTAGATAGAGCTTCCCTCGCATAACACACGGAATGATGGCGACCCTAAACCAAGACATTTATTCTTATTTGATTTGGGGGTCTTGATTCGAATGGACTTTGTCGAGGCCTAGTGGATAGACGATTGAGATATAAATCAACATTTAATCAACTTTGTCCATTCAATGCATAGGTGAATAACTTCGTCATGAATTATAGCCATTTTTTTTATCTTGCAGCAACAAAATTCATATTTTTTTAGTAGAGCACATTTGATTCGTGGATTTTTTTTATAACACAAAACATATAGAGTAAATGTGTTTATGTATCAAGAGCTATTGGGGTAGCGCGGCGCAATGTGTTGTCGTTATTGCACCACAGATGTACCGTCCCCTCCTGAAAACGAAATGCACAAGCATCTGAGCAACTAGTCGTGACAAGGAATATATGAGAAGTAATATATGTCTATTGTACACTTTTTTTAAGAAAAAGGTATTAGTACATCGCAACCAAGTAAAAGGTGAGTTTGACAAATTGAGCCGCATCCATCCCTTGTAACCACACACTGAAAAATATCTCCATTCTGGTGCAGATAAAGAAACACCAATTTGGCAATATGTGGGGTAGAATTCCCCAACTAATTAATCATTCAATAATAATATTAAAGTATGCCATTTCCTAACTCTATCTTGATAACGAGATCGTGTCCAACATTATGTTTTTCCTTTTTTTCCAGCAAGGGAACGTGTTTTTTGAAGCTACTATACACCAATCAATCAATCAGTACTAACAAATTGGGGGAAAAAACAAGAAATAAGAACACATCACCTTAAACAGGATTTATGCTTGGTCAGTGCTAAGCTACACATCCAAGCATCAATTCAACCACAAAAACTAAACTTTATAAAAGCTTGGAAATTAAAAAGATCAAGTTGATCATGAGATGATTTGTGCTAGCTTGGTGCAGGGACGCCTTTAGCACCGATCCAAAGCAGTGATGATGGAACGTAGGTTGGGATCCGATCGCAGCAGGCATCAATAATGCAGCAGGCCGCTGCCTGCATCACCATCTCCATTATTGCTGCCCGGCCGGTCGAGTCCAGCCCTAATGGCGTTGCGTCGAGTCGGGCCATGGGAGCACCTATCAGCAGCGGTAGGCATCACGCTCATGCCGAGGTGGATAAGAGGAGATAGATCGATCTGCGAACTGGAAAGCTGCACATGGAGGTTGTCTGTGGTGCCTGCGTGCCACGACAACACGGCAATGTCTCTTTCGGATGCCGCGGCCTTCATCTCACTGCACGCTGCCACTTGTGGAAACAACCGAGCTCTGTCTCGATCGATTGGTCATGAAAATTGTGTAGAGCTAGAAGCGAATAGTACTGTCAACAAGTAGTAAGATTTAGTTTCCACTTATTTATTGTTCGGTTAATCAAACATGCGAGTTTGGTGTGTCTAGAACGTTTTCTGTTTCCAGCTTCCCACTCTTGCTGTCTCGTTCTCATGTGAGTTTCCCCTCGCTTAAACTGAGTGTTAAATGGGCTGAGCCCAAATCATCCACAGTGTGGTGGGCTGTGCCCAAATCATCCAGTGTAGTGGGCTGTGCTGCAACAACAAAACCATCAGCATGATCGAGCCCACTGCGGCTCTGAAACGCGCGCGCGCGCGGTGCACACAACACAGACGCCTTCATCCCTCCCACGAATACGTCGCAACAACAAGCAATGAATGAAACAGACAAACAAAAAAACATGAGGATGCAGGTAAACTCATTCGGTTTTATTGGCATTATTACACCGCTGCACATTTTTTTACCATGAGAAAACCCATGCAATCAGCAGCAGCAGCTTTAGCAAACGTGCACGTGTAATTAAAACCCCGCTATGTACGTATATGTAGGCTTATTACGGCTTCCCAGGCGCCGGGACGGGGCCCGCGGGGGGAAGCTGCTTGGCGACCTCAGCGTCGCAGAAGCCGCGCAGGACGTCGGCCTCCTCGGCGGTGAAGCCGGCGGCGGCGAGCATGGAGGGCCAGCAGTGGCGAGTGGCGCCGCGGATGGCGACGCAGCACTCGGGCCCGATGTACGACTCGCCGTTGACGAAGAAGAGCACGATCTCGCTCGTGCACGACCCCAGCCTCGTCAGCGCGTCCCAGCACTCCACGAACCCGCCGCCAGCCTCGCCGCCATCTGCACGCACAAAGTAACATATATGGACAAAGTATATCAGTTCAATTACTTACATATATACAAGAACAAGAAGAAGATACACAAGATCGAGCATCGTCGGCCAGCCTTGGTTCATTCATCCCGATAGAATTCTTGATCGAGGAGAACGTGATCGACGACGACGTAACCAAGCTCTCACCGTTGAGGGCGGCGGAGAAGGCGTGGAGGCGCGCCGCCAGCGGCGGGACGGCGGCGGGTCCGACACGTGCAGCGGCGGGCGCCGCCACGGTGAGGAGGAGGAGCAGCGCGACGGCGGCGAGGCGCGCTTTCATGGCCATGCAGGTGTGTGGAAGTAGAGTGCCTGCCTGAGCGTCGTGAAGTGAGATGGGTATGGTCTGGCGGCGAGATCTATATATATAGCAGCGCTAGTTAGCTAGGCGACACGAATCGACATGGCCGACGACTGGGTGGGTGGAGCTTGCATAACGCGTGTGGGCATTGACTGAATTTCTTGGGTGGGCGGCGTGCGTGCGTGCGTTCATGGAAGGCCAAAGATTACCACTACTTGATGACTCGAGTGACGGCTCTGCCCATGGAGGTAATGAAACGCCAAGCAACCTGCATGCGTGTGGAACATGCTCCTTTAACAAAACAGGTGTTGAAGGCAGCAACACAAATGACAGGAGCTTAACAACACGGAATTCGTAAGCCATTGCAAGAGATTACAGGTCAACCAACAAGAAGAGAGCATGGGTACTATTAACGGCACGGGGCATAATGGCATGGGTACTATTCACGATTGCAAACCAAAGCCAACCGGCAACAGCTTCACAACCACATGCACGACTGTCAGTTCCTTCACAATGCTAACATTAACAACATGCACGGCGCAGCTTCGTCAATATACGCTGCACGAATACACGCCTGTAAGATACACCTTCAACCAAAGGTTGAACAACAACAACGCCGGCCAGCCGCCACCAAATGTTGAGCACAAACACGAACTGTCAACAATAAATTACGATCTATGATCTACTAACTATCAGTTATCCCTTGGTCTTCCGCTAATGGGCTGCAGTGCTTGTCTCGACTAGTCCTTTGCAACCGAGCGATCAGGGTTGGATTTAGCAGGACCGTCTGCTTTAACGGAATGTGTGTCCTCCCCGTTCCGGAGCGAAGCGATTGTGGATTGCCCCAGGTTGTCACATTGCTTCGGGCGAGGGGCACTCATAGCAATGTAGCTTCCTTTTACAGTGCTGGAAAATTTGAAACTCTGCAGCTCAGCACGGAGTTCGTCTATGCCTACTCGTCTGCTGCTTTCACAGATTCCTAATGGAAACAGAAAAGGAAAGGTGGAGTCAGGAGGCGCTGACAAATACTACAGTAAGAAATTGAACAGCACATTCTGTTGAAATGTGAACAACTCGGCAGCAAGCAAGATGATACCTTCTGATCCAGGGAAACAGTAGTTCTGCAAAACTATAGATTCTTCCGGAGTTCTTGGAGCAGATAGATCACCTGGATGTTTAAGCTGCTCATCTGGCAATGCTGATATTCCTGCAGCAGGGGGCAAACCTATTTCCCTTTCTGATCTTTCAATATCTGCATCTTCTGACATATTGCTAGCAGGGATACCAGGAGCAATTTGGCCTTCGTTATTTTCATTGCTTTCCTCATGATCATGATTGAACGCTTCAATATTAGAAGTCGCCTGCATACTGCTGCTTTCATGTACACACTGTTGACCAGTCTGACAAGGTCCTGATGTAAAAGAGAATCATGAGACAATACACAAAGGAATTATTTACAGATGACTCACGAATAATTGTGAAGAACTAGAACATGTGTCACTCATCACAAATAGATGTTTTTTTAGTAAGCTGCTAACTGAAAATTGAGTTTCACTAGTACAACAAGCCTGCTCAGTTGTAATAGTCTAAAGACAGATGAAAAACAGAAACATGCTACAGCAGACAGCAGTATGCAATGTTGAAGACAGAAATTACAATAGCAACCAAACAGTACAGACAGAGACAACAACAAAACATATTTCCCTCAGTGAGCAAACAAGTTCAGGCTTACCATATTCATTGGAGTTTGATTGGAGGACATCACTATCTGAAGTAGGAAAAGACTTTCCTTTCTCTTTCTCCTCACAAAGCACTTCCTCAACTACAATATTCCTGCAGTATAGTGATTGCATGATCAAAGGACTGAAGGACACAAGGAGTGTCTGTATATCGTTCATTACTTATGCAGTTCTAGTAATACGAAACAAAGTTACCTTTCAATAAGATGGGCGTCATCTGCCAAATTAATATGGGCTGACGTAACCAAATCTTTCATGTGGCTGGACCTCAAGAACCCTAATTTGAGAAGTATCACTCAGTTCTCTATGTGAGGATTAGACAGCATGATATTGCACAGTAGAATACTTTCAAACAAAACGAGAAGGTGATTGAACATAAAGAAAATACATACCTCCACTTTCATTGTGTTGCACAGAAGCAGACATGCAACTCTCTTTTTCTTCAGCTCTGCTTAGATCATGACAACGACCTTGGTATGTATCAGGTTCTGAAGAAACAAGTGTGTCAACTGGTTTCTCAAAATGGCAAACAGTAGGTTCGTTTATTCCGCTTTCAGCACTTGGAAAGGCAAGATCATCATGCGAAACAGATGTTTCAATGCTTGCCTCTGAGAAAAGAGACTGCAGCTCGATTACTAAATGCTTAGGGTCTTCCGAGCATGTTCCAGTATATTTTTTCAGTTTGTGCGCTGCTTCCTCAGACAAAGCACCGTCATGTTTATAATCAGTAGTTGCTATACTAAATGAAGGATTCTCAATAGTACCTGGCACATCATTTGAACAAATAGCATTAATTGATAACCAATAGCTCAAGAAGACAACTTCAGGGTTTATAATCACCAAGTTACTAACCTGCTACAGCAGAAACATTTTTCTTCCAACATACGGTGGTGGACCCTTGAAGAGATGATTCCACTGAGCAGCCATCTAAAAAGTCTTGTTGCGGATTATAGTCCGTACAATAATCTTCTTGTAAACCTGAACCAGATGGAGTCCTTTGACCAACAATATCCACAACAGCAACTTGTTCTTCCCTATCCTCACTGCATCGATCGTTGTGACCCTGATGCAACATTTCAGTCTTGGAACACCCAATCAGTTCATCCAACAGATCAGTTGATTCTAACTGAGACATATTAGAACCAAGATGTACCTCAACCCGTTGTTCAACATCAACTGATTCATTTCCTGAACTTTTGGCGCTTGGGAATGCAAGGCCATCATGTGAAATAGATCCTTCGATCTTTTCCTTTGACAATGGGGACTGGAGGTCCATGAGCAGTTCTCTAGGATTTGAGGAGCATGTTCCAGCATATTTCTTCATTGTGCGCACTGCTTCCTCAGACAAAGCACCATCATGCTTGCTAGAAGTTGCTAAACTAAATGAAGTATCTGGCACATCATTCGAACAAATACACATAACACATTAGGGGGGGGGGGGGGTCTGAGCAATTGAAAAGCAACAGTGCTAGTAGGAAATTTAAGTGTTAAAAAAAAATAGCGAGTTACTGACCTACTCTAGAAACATTTTCCCCCCGATACGTGGTGGACCCATCACGAAATATTTCCGCTGAGGGGCCATCTAAATGCTCCTGTTTTGTATTATACTCCGTGGACAAGTCTTTTGGTAAACTAGAGCCAGGTGGAGTTCTTTCACCAACAATGCCCACAACAGATCCATTATCCAAATCGCTACTAAAATCCTTACTGAAATTACAGCCAGATTCCACAACTTTTGTGCCTTCCAACTTGGAGTTAAGTTGATCATCTTGTGAATGTGATCTTTCTTCAGCTGGGAGTAGGACATCTCCACATTCAATATATTTGGAAGTGGCACCCTCAAAAATATCATTTGACAAGGTTTTGGAAGCAAATCGTTTTTCTGTGTCCTCACTGCATTGATCTTTATGACCCTGATGCGTTAGTCCAATATTGGAACCCAAACATGCATCGTAGTTTTCATTGGCAGGAGCATGCAGTGTACTGCTCAGTACAACGTCACTAACACCATATGCATTGTCAGGTGCTGTAGGTTATGGAGGAAAAATACTGTCAAAACTTAAAACATATCTGACCATGCTTTTATTCTGACGAGAAGCCAAAAAAGTTGTGTTGAGAAAACAAAGATTTTAAAAATATTTGTTTTCCAAACTAAGAGTAATTGAATTGTATAATCGATAAAGGACATAACCCAATAAAAAAAAGGATCTACCTTGCTCATTGACATCTGTTTTTTCAGATGAAGGTTCAGGGTCATCACAATGGACAAGTTTGTCACTTCCTTCACCCTTACAGGCCACTTCCTCAGAATTAGTACCCCTACAAAATTGGATTTCCCATCTTATTATGATAAAACACATACCTTTTCCATAACATATGAACTATAGTGGTACCATGAAAAAATGTGCTTACTCCTTTATGGAGACCCATTCTTCATCACGGCTAACCTTCGATAATCCTAAAAACAAATGGAAGCTCTATGAGTACCATTGAAATGATAGAACATACCTCATAGCTATAGGTTGCAGGAATGGAAAGAAATTATGAAGGAAGAAAAAACAGTGCAAAAAAGAAATGGGATATGGTATTTATACCTTCTATTCCATTACCTTGCTGGGATGTGCACATAAAATCATCAGTTTTGGAAACCGGACAACTACCTTCATCAGTATCATGGTGTGGTTTGGACACATGAGCATTTTCTAGTGCACGTTTCACATGGCACTCTTTTAATTCATCAAATCCAATTTCTGTATAAACTGATGCAGCAAGAGCATCATACTCCACAGATTTTTCTATGCTTTCCTGCGACAATAGGGACTCTATGCCAAATGGTGATTGTTCTGCACTTGATGAACACCCCTGGTTCTTTGATTGCAATACTGTTTCCTCAGGCAAACCGCATTCACGTTTACACTTTGGTGTTGCTGAAAATAGTGAAGGCTTCTCAGGGTCACCTGACATACATTTATGCATTACTCTCAAACAACATTTAATAGTACACTACTACACTCAAATACTCGCTATCTACTAATCCAGATATATCACAATGGATGCTTACCTTCTTGTACACCATCCTGCTGGACCTGAATTGTAGCTTCTTCTTCATCAGTATTATCTGCAACCAGCCTCATGTTCTTTTCAGCAATGCTACAATCTGAATCCATATCAATACCAGTAAATTCACAATTTAAGTTTGATTTTAGGTCAGTTTTGGCAGCAGCGTGTTCATCAAAACTTTTCCACTCAGTAACAACTTCTGGAAAGGGGAGGAAAGGATACATTAAAAAAATATAGGTGACAAATTAATATCAGAAAGTTTTATAAATGATTTATACCTTCTTTTATGACGTCCTCATCTTCCAGACCACAATCTGATCCCACATGGAAACCAGGAGTTAAACAGGTGATAGATTTGTTTCCACCATCAACTTCTACAGCAGTATCTTTGGACGCTTCTGTAAACATAACCTCAAGACCAAATGATGAGTGTCTTTCATCTGATGAACATCCCTTAGCAGCATTCAGTGCTGGAAGAATACTGTTGTCAGCAGCACCTTCTGAGTGCAGATTTGTCAAAAGGTTCCCTTTTCCATCCATGCTGGGACATCTACCCAGATCATCGGCTCGAATGCTTTCTTCAGTAATTACATCACAGTGGATTTCTGGGTTATTGTCTGATGTTGGTAGGGCAGATCCAGAAGCTGTTCAACAGTATGATAATATTAGAAAAAGAAAAAGGTTACAAGCCAAACTTTGGCATGGTCAGCAGGGACATGATGCCAGCTAGGTTCCTTTCTCCAAACTCACCTGTATCTGACCCATGCCCAGCTACAGGACTTTGCCCTTCACCATCTCCAACAGCGAACTCAGCTGGCAAAACATAAATGCTGCCTTTCAATATAATGACAAGACAGTAATGGCAAAAGCTAATTACAACTTCACAAAATCAAGGAAATTACTAGTATGCCAGCCTTCGGGCATCCAAAGATTGCTAAATTGTTTTGTGATGATTATTGGCTACAAGAGATAAAATGAGCAAAGAAAAAAAAAACTATAAATTTGGCAGTGCAAGTAATAAATAAACAAAGAGATGCCCTTAGCACCCATGTTAATCTCACCTTCACCCATCAATGTTTTGTCCTCTAAGACGAAACCACTGTGTAGTTCTGCGACGCTTGATGATTGATCCAACTCCTCATTTCTTGTTTCAGATAAATGGTTATCATCATGTTGAATAGCAGTGTGTTCCTGAGGTTGTTTACTCTTATCCAAACTTTCCTTTGCAGCTTCACTGGATTCTGACCCAGGTATCGCTTCATGTACACTCTGCGTTGAGCAAATCTCGTCAGGGAGTGTTACTGTTCCAAGAGATGGACCTGAAGAGTACTCTTCTCCTGTGGCATTAACCTGACAAATTTCTTGAATTCTGCTACTAGGCTCACAATATACATGAGACACTTTACATGTGTCCTCTGTTGCTTCCCTGATAACCATGACTTCATTTGCCTCCTCAGCAGACGTAACTTCTTCTGGAGCAGTTGTCCATCTCCTCTTTGAAGACCTTTCCTTTGAAGTTGTGGAATGTGATGCCTGCTGGGTTCTCAGTTGCCTGTCATAGTTAGCCCCTGTGTCACCTTTTTCAATTGGGGTTTGAGACCTTTGTTGCTTCCTGAATTTCTGTCCACTAAAATCCTCAATATTCGAGGAATCTTTGGCTGAAGATGATATTTCCATTGAAGACCTTCTGTGGTTTCTCAACTTCATGACATCTTCACCAACACTCTCACGTGACATGCACTTCTCTGAACCAGGTTGCGTCTCATTGTCATCAGATAAATAATGATTTGAAGATTTGCCGATTGACCTCTGCAGGACTGCCTGTGAGTCGTTTCCAGAAATAACCATAGCCACACCATGATCTCTTACTTTCGGCTTTCTTGTTCCAGCTTCTGACTCTTCCATTCCAACCTTTTCAGTGTTATCCATGCTCCCTTTTTCAACTACATTAAAAGCAATGGATTTACGTGTTAATCTTCTCATTGGAATTTTTGATATATTTCCGTAATGAAGGCCCTTATATGGTTCCTCAATCGTCACTGTGACAACAGACCGCCTTAATCGTCTAACAGGTTCATTTACTATCTGCTGTTTATCATCTTCACATTTACCAGTTTCAAAGTTGCCATTTCTGGCCATTTTGCTGAGATCTGGGTTCTCTGTGTTAATCATATTAGGAAGAACAGACTTCCGTGTTGATCTCCTAGCATGTGCCTCAGCATTTGTTTCTGCAACTATAAATCCACTCTCGTTTTCAAGGGTGTCTGGAAGAACAGATTTACGTGATGACCGCCTAACAGGTTGCTTCACAGATAATTGCTTCTCCGCATCTTCGCCCTTAGTATTTTGAATGTCTTCACCAACATCTTTAACTGGCACAACTGATTTCCGACTTGATCTCCTAACATGGGCTCCTGGGTTCTTTTCTGCGCTGAGATCATTCTCCTCCTTCTCGTGCATGGCTGAGGCAAGAGATTTACGTGTTGATTGCCTAACAGGTTCTGTAATTGCTGGCTGTTTCACGGCATCTTCACCCTTAGCATGCTGAATCTCTTCACCAGCACCTTTGACATCTTTAGCCGGCACAACAGATCTCCGCATTGATCTCCTAACAGGTGCTTCAGGGTTCTTTTCTTCAGTTGGATCCTTGTCCTCACTATCAAGCATAATTGAGACAACAGATTTACGAGTTGATCTCCTAACAGGTTCTTTGACTATTGGTTGCTTCTCCGCATCTTGAGCCTTAGCATTACGGCGTGTCAATGGGTAAGCTACCTGTAAGTCTTTGGCCTCCACTAAAGCACTAACCAATTTGTTGTTTTCTGAATTTGCATTGCTGGCCTCAGAGTTGTTTCTCCCTGATCGCCTAGATAGGGGAGCCTTATTAGGAACAGCAACTTGTTCTTGATCTTCTTCCTCCACAGAAGATTCAACCTGTTTATGCCTGCGAGTAGCTGGTCTACTAGGCTGCGCCTTGTTTTCCAGCTGCTGGCTAGTGCGAGTTTCCTCCACCACAGGATTGTTAACCTGGACAACTCTGTTCCTTAAAGACCTGGTGACAGGAGCATCTTTTTTAACCACCTCGGAAACTGTAGGCAATTCTACGTCAGGTTGTCCATCTCCTGTCTTCCTCCTTTTGTTCTCAACCACAGTGGGTGACATCAAAGCAGCTTCTACTGAGCGAGATCTTGTGGTCCTACTGGGAGCTTCCACCTTGGCAGACTTCTGCACATCAGGGTCACAATTTTCTCGCTTCCTCCTGCTTCTCTTATTCTCCACGACCGTTGTTGCTGCAGACGAATCTTGAGCCTCAGCAACCTGCTCCTCAGCAGCAAGTTTATTCTTCCCATCTGCTGCCTTCTCCCTCCCCATCTTCTTCTCAACAGCCGGAGGCAACAGAACGGCGTTACCCGACAAGCTCGACCTCCTCGTGACTCTGCGAGAAGGTACAACCGGAGCATTGGCTGCAGCGTCCTCAGCAATCTCCTGGTCCTTGCACTTGCGCTTTCTATCAACAGTTACAGCTGCTTCTATTTCCTCGGCATCAGCAGCAGTCAAGGAATTCCTCCTGGACCGCCTCACTGGGACATTTGCACCGGCATCTGCAGAAATACCATCGTCAGGAGCAGAGTCAACGCCAGCTTCAGCACGCTTCCCCCTTGTCTTGGAAACCACCGGTGACCAGACGACCCGGGACCTGAGCCTCCTCCCCCTCGATTCCTGCACCGCAAAAGTCACCTTCTTCGCCTCGCCAGCATCTCCAACCGGACGCTTCAGGCACCCCTTCCTCGTCGCCACTCCAAGCACCGCTTCCTCCTCCGCCTCAGCGCCCCCCTGTAAAAAGGCAAACAAGCAAAACCTAGCAGCGTTAAGAGAAGCAGTACTCCCAACCATTCCCCCAAAACAAAATCGAACGCGTGGAGCATTCCGGCGAGCACTTGGCGGCGCGGCTACCGAGCAGTGAGGAATAGTTAGGGTTAGGGAGGCGCGTTGCTTCCTTACCGAGAGCGCAGCGTCGAGGCGGGCGACGAGGTCGGCGTTGGTGCCGCCGGCGGGGAGGCCGTGGCGCTTGCAGAGCGCCTGCAGCTCCGGCCGCTTCATCCCCCCGAAATCCATCCCCGCACGGCGCCGCGAGACACCCCCAAACCGCCTGAGATCACCACCACGCCCCGGCCATCTCGTCGGCGGCCCGCTCGGGTTTCGCCGGCTTCCGTTCCCGTCTTGTCTTGTCCGTTCGAAATTGGAGGACGGCTTGTTTGTGTTGGACTGTGAGGAATTCGAAGTGGGATTGTGGGAATGCGAGTGGGTTGGGAGTGGATCGGCGCGGGCGCGTGGCACCGGCTCGGGTGGAGGAGGACCAAGGGCTCGCCGGCTGATCAGTGGGGCCACAGGGTGAGGACTGAGGAGGTGGAGCGCAGCGGAGGCCGGGGAAGCTTGCAGCGGAAGGAGGCGGTAAGTTTCGAAATCCTTGCTGTTTTGGTCCTTCCCGCCCGGTGTGGCGGGGCCCCCGAGAGCGGGCGCGTGGGAGGGTACGGGAGGGAGGCGGGGCTGTTCCACTGATACGTGGGGCATAAGGGTGCGTTCAGATCATCTAACTTTTAAAATAAAACACTATTTATCTAATTTTTCTATATTCATCTCATCTCTTCCACTCACAGAACACGCTTTCCAGCATGACCTATAGTGTTTTTTATCTATAGTGTTTTTTTCCTAATCTAAACTCACCCTATCGGAGAGTGAAACTCAGGCCCACGTGTCCTTTGCTCTATTTGATGATGCGACATTGCGATCGGCCTCTCGTTTTCTAGTCTGAAATATTTTGTTTGTTTTTATCTTAAAAAAAATTGTTTGTTTTTAATATAATTGAAGTTGCAAAAATGTTAAGACTATCCGCACTGATGTTATTATATTTGCATCTTTTAAAAAATATTTCTTCCTTATCATCGATGTTCTCTCCTCTGTACCAATACCTCACACACACATCATCATTTATTCATCTATATATCATCCTATATATCAACTGCATTGTATTAGGCTTTGTTTAGATTACAAACTAAACACTATTCATTTCATTTTTTCTCTATTCATACTATTCCTTCTACTCATAGAACACGCTTCCCAGTACTTAACTACAGTATTTTTCTTATAGCTACATTGAATAGTTTGCAATCTGATCACAACCTTAGGGTTAATTGAAATAAATAACATTACAATTATTACGCTCTGGAGATGTGCTATTATTATTCATGATATTGGAGGTTTGCCATTACAATTTTTAACGATTCTTGCAGATATGCCATCGCTTACCCTTTGGATGTGTTTATAAAATTCGTTGGACCAAAATGTCCCCATCGTCTTCCTCCAGCTCTCTCATCTTGCTCAGTTCTTGCAGCGAGCTCCCCGGCTGGCCTCGTGCAGCCGCAAGCTCCAGGCAAGCTAACATGACGTCCAGTACTACACAACTCCTATGGCGCTGCCGCGGAGCCAGTCGTTCCCTTCTCACTTCTCAGTGTGCCCTGCCGCCGGCGCCGGAGCCAGCCGCGGCTCAACCGTGATGCCGCCCAATGAGCCAGAGGGCCTCAACACGGGGTGCTCATGGCGGGTCTGGAGGACCACTTGCCGGTGTATCAGCAACTCGCCGCGTCCGCAAGCAAGGCCACAGGCCATCCACGCCATGGCCGCGGCTCCTGCAGGCAGTGGGAGATGATGTGCTTGTTCGGTAGGAAAGGCAGAGAGAGGACGAGGAAGAAGAAGATGGGGGTATTTTGGGGCAATAATTTTTATAAACACATCGAAGGGATAAGTAATGGTATATCTCGAAGAACGGTTAAATTATAATGGCATGCTTATAATATCTAATTAACCCTATATTTTATACGGCCATCACAACTACCATTTCCTCTCCCTCCTCATTTTTTATTTTCCTTTTTTTATCTCCTCTCGTTATTTTTCTTTCTCTTTTTCCTTTTTTATCTTATCTTTTTTATCCTTTTTCTTCTCTTTTTATCATTTATTTGTCCCTTTTTCATTTATCCCTTCTTTTTCCCCTTCTATATGTTTCCCTTCTCCCTTTTCTCTCTTCCTTTTACCTTTCTATCCACCGCACCACCTCTTGATCTCCTATTCTCCGCCGCTGGAGGAGGCCTCCTCTGCTGGCGACTGGAGTTGTGCCTCCCCTCGCGGCTACTGATCCGCTTCGCGACAGATCAGGTCGAGTGCGCGCAAGAGGAGCACGACCTTGCTCTGGCCGTCGGGCATGCGAGCAGCTTCCGGCTCCCTCTCTATTGCGATCGCGCACCAGACCCTCCATATCCCTCCCGCTTCTTTTTCTTCAATGCACGCAGCCTTCCTCTCCTCCATCTCCTTTTCCTCCCTGCTTGCGCGCGCCTCTACTCTGCCAACTCTCGCTGGCCTACAATGCCCATAGTGGATCCCAACAACTCGGTGGTGAGGTAAGCAGGAGGAGATGGCGAGGCGAGGCTAGCGGCGGCGGCGCGAGGGGACGACAACGACGACTAGAGCTCCGACGACGGTCTCTCTCCTCTGGCATCTCCCTCTCCTATCTAGGGGTTGTTTAGGGTGTGTAGCATAAGAAAAACACTGTAGCATTCGCTGGGAAACGTGTTTTGTGAGGAGGGAATAGTGAAAAGTTGAAATGAATAGTGAAAAGTTGGAATGAATAGTGAATAGTTGGGAATCTGAACATGGCCTTAGATGGTGGAGAAGTAGGGAAAATACTATAGTAACTGTATTGGGAAGCATGTTTTGTGAGATAGAGAAATAGTGAATATCTGAAGAAATTATCTAGCAAGCTGCCCCGCTCAATTTGGCGTGTCCGCTACGGTAGCGAAAGGTGTAGCAGACACCGATGCAGGCGTTCTTTCCGCTATCTGCTCCCTCTAGAAGCGGTACCAGACATTGTTGAGGTCAACCTAAGAACCTGATTTTTGGAATCTAGAAAAAATAAATCGGGCGGTCCAGAACATGTTTCAATAGTTAATATTCGATGTTTGAACTACCGTTTCACATGTTTCATAGTTAATGTTGCATGAAACATATTATCTATTTTGGCGTGGGAGTTTTCTAACTTAGAATAAAAAACTTAATTTGTTTGCATATTTTTAAATGTTGCACCTATAGATTTTTTATGTTGCAACGGAGCGTCCGATGGAAAGTTTCCGTCGGACGTTTGAACGCTAGCAATTCCGAAGGAAAAGAGCACATTCTGGTTTTGAACGCTAGCAACAAAAATGAAATTACGAGGAGATCCACTTAGACCATGTTTTACATTATTACCCATGGCGTGAGAAGCTTATGATCAAAGTCTACCAAAGGCCCGTGAAAACTAAATGCACCATACGAATATAGACGGAGGGAGTAATAAACGTCAGCTACGAAGCTACCTATGGGCAAAATCCCATGCATGCGTGATGAACGCCTGTGGGCAGCGATCCTCTTGATAGACACAAGTAGAGATGAAAGTAGTATGTTTACAAGACCCTCAGCCTTAAATGGTACCGTCTGTATCCGGAACCGGAAAATCAATATTCGTCCTTCGTATAACAAAAGTTGAATGTCTATTGTAGATATGTCATGTATATCAATATCCACTACATATATGGCCTATTTTGTACTGTTCGTATCCGAATTCGATCCGGCAAAAAAATAAATATATGTATTCATATCCGGGTATATCCGTCTGTATCCGATCCGTTTTCATACCTAGCCACAAGCCCGTGACTATTATGCAAAAGATCCGAGTGAAGACATTAGCCATCGAAATTCGTCGCAAAAGATGAGGAATTACAAAGGAACTCTTTGGGATGAACCCCTTCTCCTAAATTTAGCGCTGCCACATCAAATATTTAGTTACTATTTAGGAATGTTAAATATAGAAAGGAATGTTAAATATAGATTTATTATAAAAGTAATTACACAAATGGAGACTAATTTACAAGATAAATCGGTTAAGCATATTTAGTCTATGATTTGACAATGTGGATCTACAGTAAACATGTGCTAATGATGGACTAATTATACTTAATAGATTCGTCTCGTGATTTAGCCTAAGGATTATACAAATATTGTAACTAGCTCATATTTAGTCCTCCTAATTGGCATTGAAGCATCCGATGTGACTGGACTAAACTTTAGCTCTTAGGATCCTTGATTACTATTAAACATAGACTAATTTAAAAATTAATTACATAAATGAAGACTATTTAAGCCTTCCTTGAAGCAGGAGTTAGATTCTTGGTTTTGTAATACACAACTATGAACATGTTTAGCTAGGGTCTTCTTTGGGCTTGCAGCCTTGAAACTTTGTACATATTTGTTTTTTATATATATATATATAAAAAATCATCACTAGGGCCTCCCCTGCTATTCTGCTAAAAAAAGATAAAGACTAATTTGCGATAACACACATCATTTGACCAATAAAGTAATTAGATTGGCTTCCTGCAGTTTGCTTCAGTATTTATCACAGAGGATTTATATATCTAATATATCTAGATATTGTTCAACGATCTCTTCAAAATGGAGAAATACAAGTAAAACAAAATATATAACTTATGTTACTTCTGGAGATTTTGCAATCAGGGATCATACAAGTGGGGCTCAAAATAAGTAGGTAACTGCCATTGTTAATATTAACCGTGAACACATAAATACACTTGATGACATGATCAAGCACTAGGTTAGAATTCCACCACTAGAGGAAAATAATTTTCTTTCTCCAGTAGCTAAGGAGAAATTGAAATGTGCTATTTCAACGTCGCTTTCAGATATCCTTTATCAGAGAAGGCACCAAAAGAGGAAGTCGATTGGCCTTATAAATCTTATAATCTAGCTCCCACAAAACCCTGGTTAAACTAGCTAGGCAGAAGTCACCTGCCTTCATAAGATCCGGGTGGCGGAGCAAATGGATGATGGATTCAATCCAAAAGAAGGTTGCCTCAGATTTGACCCCCCACAACACATCTGCCTGCTGGCTGCTTACCGACAGTACGCACACTTGGCAATTTGAAACTCCTCTCAACTAACACTTCCATGCATGCTTGTCGTTCTTTCATCAAGCACTCATAACTCTGTTTTTGCATGTTTTTGCATCTGAGGCCTTATTACCACTGTCAGCAGAGAATGAAACTCCAAAAAAATTTCTCTCATCATTGCTGCTCCTCTTTGTGAACCCAGCTCTTTTTCTGCTTTTGCCACAAAATCTTCCACACTGGCTGTCTATGGGTGGACTATCTTTAGGTCCTTGGCCACTGGTAATCTACACAACTTGTTGTTGTTGGTCTCTAAACTTGCATTACTTAACGAGTTATCAACCTCAGGATGGTTCCTCATCGACCCCTTTAGTGGAGTGAGATCACATGGGGCGGCAACTTCTTCTTCCTCCTTTACAGAAGCCACAAGCTACTGATAGACCCCTTTAGACGGTCTATCAGTCTTCCTCTTGTCTTCAAGCTTCTCCTCAACATGTGTTTCTTCCATCACACTGTTGTAAACCTGAAAATTCCTGTTCCTCGATGACCTCGTAACAGGAGCATCATTCTGAGGAACCTTCAAATCTGCAGGTAGTTCTCCATCTGGGCGCACAGGTTGTGCCTTCCTCACCTTGTTTCCAGTGACTATGGGTAATATCACAGCAGCTGCTACTGAGTGTGATCTTGTGGTTCTCCTAGATTTCTGCAAAGCAGGAACACAATCTACATCCTTCCTCCTACTTCTCTCATTTTCGACGTCGACTGGTGAAAATGTCTTGGCCAAATCTTGAACTTGAGCAGACTGCTCCTGAACACCAAGTTCATCCTTATCACCCCCTACTTTCCTTCTTCCTCTCTTATTCTCAACGACAGCAGACAACAGAAAAGCAGCTGCAGGCAAGCTTGACTTCCCCGTGCTTCCATGAGGAACTCCAGCCTGAGCATTGACAGCAATACCATCAGCATTCTCATGAGTCTTCTCCTTCCGCTTGCTATCAATAGCTGCTTTGACCACCTCCCCTTCTTTCTCAGCCTCAGCAGGATTAATCAATCTTTCAGCCCCAATCTGAGCACATAAACACACCACTTTCATCGTGGACTGTGTCGCTGGGGCATCCGCATCCACCTCTCCTATGACATCGTTATCAACAGAATGACCACCAACATCATCATGCTTTTGCCAACAATCTCTTCCACTTACTGCTGCAGCAGGATGTATCTTCCTGGCTTTGCGCCTCCCCCTTGTCTTGGTAACGACTGGCTGCAAGATCACTTGGGACATCCGCATTCTTGCCCTCTCCTCTGACTCTTCGTCCAATGAAAATCGCACCTTCTTGGCAGCACCAGAAATACCACCACTAGCACTCCCACCTAGCCGCTTCAGACACCCCTTTCCTACCACCACCTCAACCACACTCTCAGCAGTAGCAGCAGCAGCACCCTGCAGCAAGGAGCCAAACCCAAAATCAGCAGAGAACAGAACAGAACAGAAAGCGAAAACGGCCTGTGTTTTGTTGTTTCTTTTTTTTGAAAAGAATAAAATACGCCATGGATGACAAATTAGTGTAGTGAGTGCAAAGCAGTTAAAACCAGGTGAACACCACTAGACCTCCAATGTGGCATCCAAATGAATGTGCAGGCGAGTAGGTGGTAATTTTTATTAATGCATTTTTCTTTTTGCAGAGGAGCAATCTGGCTACAACAGCCTCTGCATCAAAGGCATTGTTAGCATGTTTCTCAGTACACATGTGAATTGAAAACTACCTGTTTAGTCACCTCTAATCATAGTGTCTAAGAAAAACTTATGTGACTTGTGATATTATGGAGGTACAAATGTGCAGCAACAATAAAGAACGTGGATAAACAAGGTCATTCCATTCTTCTTGCTGACTTCTAGTAGGTAATTTACCTTCAGAAATTATTGGGGTAAACAAAATCAGCAAGCATAATCTGCTCTGCATGTCCACAAATCTGCTTGCTGAGCCATGCGTGCCATCGAGCTGTGCTTCCACTGAGTGATGCAAATATGCAAATGAAGAAACGGATATACAAAGGAGAAGAACAAAAAGATATGCGCAGTTGCTCTCAACGCACAAGGAGGTTTTTTGCAGCCTGCAAAGTGCAAACCTACCACTGCAATGGTGACAATCCAATCGTTGGCACTAGGGCTTAAGTTTTTTTTTCCATTCAAGTTATGTGATGAGATTGCATCCAATACACAAGTTTTGACACCCAAGAGCAACGGTGCGTTTTATTTTATTTTTTTAAAAAAATCAAAAGTACTAAAATTTTATTCCTGAAAGGATTTCTTCTGAAAATATAGGGTTTTTTTTCCCATTTAAGGTCAGGCAATCTGAACCTTTCTGCAATGGGCTAGATAAGACGCAAGAGCGAGGGTTTTGGAGGCCGTACCGAGATTGCACCCGCGAGGCTGACGGCAAGATCGGCTTTGGAGCCGCGGGTGCCAAGGCCGTGCTGCCGGCAGAGCTCCAACAGTTCCCTCCGCTTCATCGCTGCGAGCTCCATCCCCTCGCGCGGTGCCGCAACCATCCACCGCCGGAGAGGGTCAGGTCCTGGCCTCTCTTGAATGGCCGCCCGCCGCCCTTGGATCGACGGATTTTTGGATTGGGGAACAGACGCCCCCGGGAATGAGATGGACGCAGCGGTTCGATGCCTCGATGGACATGGCGCGGCTCGGCGCCTCGTCTTGCGTGCACTGCGGCGGTGTCTAAAGGCTGACCGGTGGGACTAGAGAACCGTTGTCGGGATGGTCCCACTCAAGCGGAGGCTTTTTTTTAAAACAAAAAACTCTGAAGTGGAGGCTTGCTGTAGAAGGACGAGGCTTAGTTTGGAAAAAAATAATATTATAGGCGGAATTCGAAAATTCGAAATTCATCTTCAAAATTCACGATGCCCCGGCAGTAGCGTGAGGAAATGGGAAGAGGCAAGGGCCAGAGCTATTTCATAAGCTCCTATTGTGGCAGAACCCCCAATTTAAACTGGCTCAAGTGTGCCATAACGACCTGTTACGGTCATCGGACGCACTTCAAACAGTTTAAACTGGTGATCTGTCGAGTGTCCCCAAGGACTCCTCGATAAACCACGTTATCTCATATCTTTGCCATACATCAGGATCGTTTTCGGTAAGGAGAACACAACGAACATTATCATTTTTACACAACATACCAAGATTCTTGTTTATTACAAGCCAGGTTTTGAAGAGAACTTAAATGCAAGTCAAGCCATTACTAAGAGTTTAATACAAACCAGTCCAGGTAGTTCTATATCACGCATATCTACAGCCTCCGGCTTACCCCTAGAATCATCGGGACCACGATGATCTAGGTCTTCTGGATCTTCTTGGTGATCCCCTCCGTAGCTTCTTCTGAAAAACAAAAGGGAGATTCCCTGAGTACGAAGGTACTCAGCAAGACTTACCCGCCTTACCAAAGAAAGACTCTCAAGGAATATGATTGGGCTTTAGGTGGATTTGGCTGACTCGACTCTTTTGCTTGAAAGCATTACTAAAAATTGATCCTTATATTTTATGTATTTTATGCTCAGTTGAGTTGTTACTTATCCATCTAGGTGATAAAATATTTTGCATACAGGTTGTACTAAGGTCAACCAGCATTTATGAATCAACCTCCTCTTGTTTAACTTGTTTCCTCTACGATGTTTAACACCTGATCAAGTGCACTCATAACCAAGAGTTGTGTTGATCCGGACCCATGTACATCGTGCAGGAGATACCCAGCCCCCAGCCACGCACAGTCGATCTTACTGTACGTAACAACCTTTCAATCAGTTGGACCAAAGACCGGAAATATTCTTACCCGAACCCGGGAACGCATCCCCACGTGGGCCCCACGTCTGGCGACCACCCCGTGAGTTCCAGATCACGATCCCGCCTTTCTCCGACCCAGCAAGCACCGGTAAGCGATATTTCCAATCAACGAGCCAGCTAATCTAATTGGCTTTACTGGTCCCATAACCCAGTAAGAAACCAGGTAGAATCACTTGATCAATCAATTAAACAACGGATCGGTCCTTAGTGACTTTAGCTAGTAGGCAGAACTAAGGACCGAGCTTACCTCAATCCATTCTATCAACCTCTGCCCACTCTCTTTCAACCCAAACCGTTCATGATTCATATGAGATTGGTGATAGCCTAGATCATCATCTTTTAACTTAACTTTACTAAGCATAGCCAATGTAGACATTGCTAAACAAATTTCTTAGCTCAGCAAGGATAGTCCTACCAAGGAATATTTCATGCATCAAAGGGTGTCAACCAATCCCTAACCTAATGCACATAAAATCATAAAATTTGGACTCATGGATATTATGAAATAATGGGTGATTCAAAGATGCACCGGGGCTTGCCTGGAATCACGAGCAGGTTAGATTCTTCGGCGATGCGAGATTCCGGAGCGACGACGATCACTTCCTTGACTTGTCGCTGATCCTCCGCGAATCCCACGAGCTCGTACTCCGAAGCTTGAGAGACTAAAACACAATGCAAGTTAGCGGTATGCGATGCAACACTTTAGAAAAAAGCTAAGCAACTTTCCCTTCTCGATAAAGTTGCAAGCCAACACAAGCTACCCAAGATTTTTAAAAGACAAACCTATATTTTTCCTTTAATAAAACTTGCCTTAAATCATTTTTAGTTGATTTTCAATGATTCTAAATCATTTTCTAAAGGGTAAAGCATTTAAATAAATACATAAAAAAAATTTTAGAAATTATTTCTAATTATAAAAGAATTATTCAGCATTTTAATCCTTTTAGAAATTATTAAACCTTTATTTAATTAATCTAAACAAAGGAATTAATGTAATTATCTACACAAGGTTACTTAACATTTTTAATGGATGACAAACTTTAAAACAAGTTTAACAAAATTGATTTCATCATTTTTGGACTTTCCTATAATTTTCTATGAATTAAAAGGTGAAAAACATAAATTTAAATCTATTTAGAAACCTAAATGGCAGTTTTGCAGAAAACCCCCTCGAACTTCTCCTTCTTTACCCCCGACGCCCCTCCCTCCGTTTAAAAACAGAGGGCGGCGCAGACCGCGCTCCGGCCGCGCTGACCGCGGCTCCTCGCCGCCGGCGAGCCTCTCCGACCTCGCCTCTGAGCCCTACGGCACCGCCTCGCCTTCGCGAACCCGTCTAGCCCCAAAACCCAACGGCTTCCCACGCACCCTCGCCTCCGCGACATCACAGGCGGCGGCGCACGGCGGCGACACGCCGGCCGGCCAAACCACGGCGACTCACTCGAAGACAACCCGCCTGAGAGCACCAGCGAGACGAGGCGAAGCTAACGCACCCTCAATCGCGAGCCGCGACGGCCCAGAACGGCCCGCTCACGCGCGCCAGCCATGGCGGACGTGCGCACGGCGGCGAGCGGCGCTCCCCGGCTGCCCCAAGCCGCTCTCGCCCAACCGAACCCTCCTACACCATCTATGGCTCCAGCACAACCCAGAACTACACTCACATCTCGACCGAACCTACCTCCCCAACCACTTCAACGAGAGCCGACCTTGTGGAACCGAGCTCACCGGAGATGCTGAGGAAGATGGCGGCGCAGAGGCTCTGGAGGTGACGAGGGTGAACCAGAGGTGGTTTGGGAGATGGAGAAGGTCAAGGTGAAGCTATGAGCGAGAGGAATTTGACTGATGGAGGAGAGACGGCGGCGAATTTCACCGGCGACCGAGAAGCGAACGAGAATGAGGAGGAGGAAGAAAAGAGGAAGAAAGCAACCGAGGGCCAGGTATATATCGACGAGAGCTGTACCAAGACGACCGCCACCTCCTGCTGATCACCTTGCCACGATGGTTCCATGCCCGGCGACGCGTGGCCGATCCACCGCTTCCTCCACCGACGTCGGCCGCCATAGATGCTAAACCGAGCTCGGAAGTGGACATTGCGGGCCCACTTTCTTCCAAAAACTCATCTCAACGCATCAAAATCCAAACATAGAACTTGTAGAAGGAACATAGAACTCCAACTTTCATATTGCAACCTTTTCGATTTGAGCAGTGCGCCACGCGAATTCGAAGCTCCAATGTCGGTCGACTTTTATCCCCAAATTCAGACGCGAAATTGGAATTCTTCAAATTACTTTCAAATTTCCATTCAAAATCTCCTCGATCCCCAAATGAAACTTGTCCGTAACACCTTCAATTACATGTTCTATTTTGGCACTATACTCAAATTCTCGATCAATCGCTCGAATTTGAGCTTGGATCATCGGTCGGTTTAAGTGTTCATAAGAACTCTGAAACCCTAGGTTGGTTCAGAAATTCAAACTCAAATTACTCCAAAATTTTGAATAGAACATGCTATTCCTCCAAACACAAAAGTTCTTTGCCTTAACTTGAATTTCATTTGTTATTTTAGGACCTCTTTCAAATTCTCAACGGTTTGAGCTCAATTTGAGAAATTTCATCTCAGCCTTTATAACCCTGAAATTGACTGAAACTGTAATTGATTCGATTTTCAACCACGTTTTTCTCCTTGATCCTGACCCGATCTCGATCTAGCCCAAACAGAAAAGTTGTTTAGTGTACTTTGCTCAACATCTTTTATTTTTACACCTCAATCATTTGATGAACAGTTTGCCCTCAAATTAGCTCTGAAGATGACTGTCCATTATGCCAAAAACCTGAATTTGAATTTCTTGTTTTCGTACGGTGAATAGTAACACTTTTTCTTTCCTTTCATCCATTAATTAAGCTATTTCCATACTCATTTTCATCCCAATTTTGTGTCAAACATGTTCTCCCAATCTTCTTGATCAATTATATAGATTTACTTCCAATTTCTGTCAAATTTTGACCAAATTTTGACTTTGGTCAAACTTCGTGCCTTTCAAAAATCGGGGATGTCACACCTATGGTTGGGTTTATACTGACCGTATTTTATACGAACATGGTAACATGCAATTTATATATATTCATAGATAAAGAAAAAATAAAGTGTTTAGCAGCAAAGGGTGTATATACGCTACACATAAGAGAAGTATACATACCGGTCAGCATTTTCAAAGGCATTGTCAGGTTCAAGAGTGTTTGATTTTGTACCTAGCGTGTCCAAAGTTGCCAAGCTGACAGTTAGCTACGTTGGTTATATTACTTGCTATTTGTTTGGGCGCCAATTTTTGTCTCGTTTTTTCTACAGTAGATTTATGAGTTCTCTCACGAGTCTTGACTAGTTTCTCGGGTCTTCCGTTTGTCCTAAGGTAAATATGTGCAGCTTTGATGAAGTTTGTAGAAAATTATAATAGCTGTACTACCAAACGCATACCATATAAAAATATATTACATATATACTCCATGGTGAATTAAGGAAGCAAGTTCGACACTGTAGATGTTGTTATATTTTTCTAGAAACTTAATTATAAGTTAAATACGTTTGACATAAAATAAAATCAAACATGATGTAAGGAAAACCGGGAGCCCAACCCAAACTAGTTTTGACCATGTGTGATGGGCAGGCCCTTCAGCCACTGGGCCGTGCATCCAACAACCGTAACCCAGCAGGCCGAGGGGTATTTTCGTCCGACCGAACCAAACCCTCCCATTCGCATAGGCTTATAAATTGTCGCCCTAGGGTTTTCGTGCTTCGCCTCCACCGTGCCGCCGCCGCCGTCCGCTCTATCAGGTAAACAAGCACATCCCCTTCCCGTGGATTTCTCATCGCCTGAGTCCGTTTAGCCCAAATAATTCTTTACTTTTCGAGGTTATATTCTCACTGCCCATCCTGTTTGAATCATGAAGCAGTGAAGTACTGTAATCTAGTGTTCGATATTTCCGATCCTTGCATTTTGAATTTGTAGTCTCGTAGGCGTTGCCCGGATCCGGGATCTAATTGTTTTCATGGTTGCTCTGATTCCTGCAGGTAAGGAAGGAGGAGGTCGGCGAGGATGTCGCACCGTAAATTCGAGCATCCGAGGCACGGTTCCCTCGGCTTCCTCCCCAGGAAGCGGGCCTCCCGCCACCGCGGAAAGGGTACGTGCTGCCACTCTATTTTCGTTAATAGTTCCGCTGTGGGTGGGCTGCTCGCGATCGGGTTTTGAGTTATCTCGTACGTGGTGTGCTGCTTGCCTTCGGGTTCTGGGGATCGTAGCTTGTCTCTTGTGTTGTGTTACAGTATTCTGATTGTAATATGATGAATTCATTCGTTTTGGGTAGATTTTGGAGATACTAATTTAGTAAAATTGCCGTGCTGACGTGTACCTATTTTAGGTGCATGATTGATCTTTTCGCATTTTACATGCATTTCATGACTAGTATATTAACATTTGATATCGTGTCTGATAGTGTTCTTGAACTGTGATGGTAATTTGTGTAACAAACATTGAATGCGAAAATACAAAATGGAACTCCTGTGAAATTTGTGTGTCATCAGTGGTTCCAAATAGAATTGTGTGTTTTATGATTTATTTCTTTACTTGTTGCTTCTGTTTAGTTCAATTAATCGGCATGATACTATATGTCTGATGTGCCAATTCTTGGATTTTTTTGCAGTGAAGTCCTTCCCTAGGGATGACCCGAAGAAGCCCTGCCACCTCACTGCCTTCCTTGGGTACAAGGCTGGCATGACACATATTGTGCGTGAGGTTGAGAAGCCTGGATCCAGTAAGTAAACTGTCAGATGAAGCAACTTATTTGAATGTTCCCTTGAGAAAACAATTACTATTTTTTTCTGGTACTGCAACCATTCAACAAGAAAACTCGAGAATGCTACCTGAATATTCTATCCATATCCATATCTGGCCCTTACGTTTTCTAGATCAAATTACTATTTGTTGGTGGATGCGATGTAATATTGCCATGTGATTTTGTGCAGAGCTCCACAAGAAGGAAACCTGCGAGGCTGTGACCATCATTGAGACCCCCCCACTTGTCATTGTTGGACTTGTGGCGTATGTTAAGACTCCACGTGGTCTGCGTACCCTCAACTCTGTCTGGGCCCAGCACCTTAGCGAAGAAGTGAGGAGAAGGTTCTACAAGAACTGGTGCAAGAGCAAGAAGAAGGCCTTTACCAAGTATGCCCTCAAGTATGACAGTGATGCAGGCAAGAAAGAAATCCAGCTGCAACTTGAGAAGATGAAGAAATATGCTTCAGTTGTCCGCGTCATCGCCCATACTCAGGTGATAATTCCATTCACTGTTTTTGCAGCTCCATAATTTGGTGTTTATGGTGTTCTGCTCACACATGCTCTACTGATTCTGATTTCAGATTAGAAAGATGAAAGGTTTGAAGCAGAAGAAGGCCCACCTCATGGAGATCCAGGTTAATGGTGGCACTATTGCAGACAAGGTTGACTATGGCTACAAGTTCTTTGAGAAGGAGGTTCCCGTCGATGCCGTCTTCCAGAAGGATGAGATGATTGACATCATTGGTGTCACCAAGGGTAAGGGGTATGAAGGTGTTGTCACCCGTTGGGGTGTCACCCGCCTTCCCCGCAAGACCCACAGGGGTCTCCGCAAGGTTGCCTGTATCGGTGCCTGGCATCCTGCTAGGGTGTCGTACACTGTTGCCCGCGCTGGTCAGAATGGATACCACCACCGTACTGAGATGAACAAGAAGGTTTACAAGATCGGCAAGGCTGGACAGGAAAGCCATGACGCCTCTACAGAGTTTGACAGGTAATGTTTTCTGTATTCAGTGCAGTAACATGTTCATCCACGATCCTCAATTTGTTGCTTCCATTTTTGTACTTGTACTGATTGCTGAATTTGCTTAATGTTTACAGGACTGAGAAGGACATCACTCCTATGGGTGGCTTCCCCCACTACGGTATTGTCAAGGGCGACTACCTGATGATCAAGGGCTGCTGCGTTGGCCCCAAGAAGAGGGTGGTGACACTCCGCCAGTCCCTTCTGAAGCAGACCTCACGGCTGGCCCTGGAGGAGATCAAGCTCAAGTTCGTCGATACCTCATCCAAGTTCGGGCACGGTCGCTTCCAGACCACCGACGAGAAGCAGAAGTTCTACGGCAAGCTCAAGGCCTAAGCTGCTGGTCCTGTTGTCGAAGCAAAGTGTCTTACCAGATAGTTTTCAGTTTGTTTTTCCTCAGTTTTGTTGGAGATATTCGGAGAACTGGTCTGTGTTGCAACAGTGAGCTGCTTTCGTTGCAGATGATTAAAATCATTACAAATTTTGAACTCGGTATTATGTTGGATTCTCTGATATGTGATCGTGTACTTGTGCTGCCTGTCAACTCGATTGTTTGCGAACTGCTGCAGACGGTCGTGTACTCGTGTCACAGCTCACAGCTTCATGATTCCATCGTTGTTCCCCTGCAGGCTGCAGCCATCCATCTGTTTAGCAATTTAAAAATCAGGCAATGTTCTGTCAAAATTTAATGTGTATTTCAGCATTTGTCATAAAAAAATTGTGGTCAACGGTAACAATTTATAAAGACGAAGGTAGATTTGAGGGCCAGCTCTTCTTGTCTGCGGAATCCAGATTGAGCAGGACGGAAGGGGATGGCCTCCGACGCCGACGCCGCAGGGGATGGGGCGTGGAAGTGGGCGATACGGAGGCGGGTGTGGGACGCGCTGGAGGCCGACGGAGTCGCGCGCGACCCCCGCCCCGTCCACCACCGCATCCCCAACTTCGACGGCGCTGCCGCTGCAGCCGACTCGGTACGCTCCCAGTCTCTCTCTCTTTCGCCGTAGCGAGGCTCACGGCCAATCGCCGATTTGCTAGACAGCTAGAGCCTTAGTTTCAGCAGCGTGTGCCGCATCAGCTTCAATGTTAATGTAGTATTGCTCGAATTCAGTGTTAGCACGAGTACTTTTCACTTCCTCTTCATCCCCTCAAAACACGTATCATAAAAAGAATTATTTTTTACCTTTCCTATTTATTCTCCTCCTATAACACGTATAAAGAAAAAAAGTATTTTTTCTGCCCCTCAACTAAACACAGCAGTTTCTGCACTTGCTTTAGGCTGTGTTTAGTTGATGAAGGGAAAAGATCTTTTGTTTCTGGGATGCGTGTTATGTGAGGGGGATGAATAGGAAAGGTGAAAAAGGAATTTTTAGGGATGCGTGTTCTGTGAGGGGAATGAATAGTAAGTGCAAAAGATCTTTTGCATCTAAACGCAACCTTAGTTTTGAACTGTGTCTGCAGTTGGGAAGGCTTGAAGTGTTTCTGAATGCTCGGTGCGTCAAGGTCAACTCTGACTCGCCTCAGAAGCCAGTTCGGTTCTTAACACTGTCAGGTCAGTACCTGTGAGGCTGTGACTATGATTGGTAGTTTGGTACTACTCTCCCATCCATGTTTTCCAAGATTGGTACTACTAATCTATCTATCCTACACTTGGCATGTACTCAAGTAGTCAAGTGAAGACCGAAAAACCAGTCATCTTAGGCTTGTTACCAGGGCATGTGCAATGAATCTTATTCTTATCATTGTCATTGTTCCTGTTATTCTTACAAATGATGCTGCTTGTCTCATCCAGGCCATAAAAAGCTGCTGACTCCACAACCTCGACTGACGACAGAATTTTTCTCAATTCTGGACTCTCAAATGATACCCACTGGATGTATTCCTGAGGCATCCACTCCTGTTGGCGCAGCCAAATATGGGAGACCGATAGGTCTAGATGAAAAGATCAAAGTGGATCTGATTGTGATTGGGTCAGTTGCAGTTGATCCGAATTCAGGAGCACGGCTAGGGAAGGGCGAGGTAAGTCAAGTTGATACATTTCTACAGTAATAAAGCGATACTGAATAAACTAGATTGGCCAGATTCTAATATGAGAGTCAACTGACTATCTATGCTTTGTGTACCAAAACTGAATTGTTCCTCCTCATTGTCCATGATTTTGTACATGCACATCCACTACAGGGATTTGCAGAGCTTGAATATGGGATGCTTCGTTACATGGATGCTATAGATGATTCAACTGTGATTGTAACAACTGGTGAGTCCTTTTTTATTTCATACAGCTGTAAAACCATTTTCATTTGATACTCTCTCTGGTGATTTGTAAGAACCTACATTACTGTTCTTGAGCACAAATAAAGAGCTATTTATTTGTCCGTTACCTATCTTTATTTCTTTCTGATGTATTAGCATATCTTGAACTGATGTAGCTATAGATCTGTTTCGAACAACGGTTGGGATATAAAATGTCCTCATATAACAAGTCATTCAATGAGCCATTTTGAGCAAATTCCGTCCATATATTTATGCACCTATCTCTTTTCTTAGTTGGAAAAGCTGTTCCATTTCTCTTGTTTTTCCTTCAACGATTAGATTGGAAATTGAATGTTTTTTTCTTATATAATTATTCTTGGCTTATTACCCACATAAACTGTGAACGTGTTCATAACCGCAGTGCACGATACACAATTAGTAGACGACATTCCAGTCGAGAAGCTCCAAATTCATGATGTGCCAGTCGACATCATCTGCACCCCAACTCAAGTCATCTTCACCAACACCACGATCCCAAAGCCACAAGGTCTGACTGATACCTACCATCACCTGTTTAGTCCTGCCAAAGTGCCAATGCGCGTCCAATGACTTAACTTTGGGGGGACCTCTGCGTGCAGGGATTTACTGGGAAAAATTATCTCCAGAAAAACTGGGCCAGATCCGAGTTCTCAGAGAGCTGAAGGGACGCATTGAACAGGAGACGGGAACCAAGCTTCCTTCCCGGCCTTCTGCGAAGCTACCGCAAACATCTAAAGAAGAAAAGGAACTGGAATGTAAGTGTGAAGGGAGATGAAATGCCTGTGAAACTACCATCAACATGGATTTCTAATAAGTTGCATAGAACAGGAGACGGGAACCATGCTTCCTTCGGGGCCTTCTGGAATGTAACTATGTAAGAGTGAGGGAAGATGAAATGCCTGTGAATTATGAAACTACCATCAACATGGATTTCTAATAAGTTTTGTATACACCTTTTTTGGGCAAACTGAAAAATTTCTGCTTTACAGAGTTCATAAATTCCTACTTAAGTTTCTCTGAGCTGAAATTTTAGGGCTACGCTAAAGTACTCCATTTACCTTCTACGAGGCAAGACCTTGAATAAATCTTAGCCATCGATTTTTAGAAGAAATAAAACATTTTTATAGTTAAAATATTTAGGGAAAGGAAAAAAATCCCTAGATATCTGCATCCCTTCCCTTCCTTCCTTTCCTCACGCTGGCTAACCTTCTTTTACCTTCCTGCTCTCATAATCACACAAGTACAGATGTTGCACGGAGGCATGACAACCCTTGCACATGTTTTAGCACATCATATCATATTAGAAAAATAATGTCACAGGTCACTAGTTTATGTTAAAAAATGTTACAAGTCACATATATCATATTATTAGGAAATAAAAATTACGACAAACTTATGACACGTTAAGAAATAAAATGCCACAAATAGTCTATATCACATTGGAAAAAATAATAGGTACAACCCAAACCATGTCACATTAGGATAAAATACCATGTATCATTTTAGGATTCTATTACCACTGACATGATGTAACATTAAGTTTAAGATCATACGTATTTTTTTAGCATGTCACGTTAGTTTTATTTGTCACATGACACATGCATGAACAGTCATCAAGTGCTACCCATGCCATGTAAAGGTTGTTTTCGGCACGTCAAATTTTTTTCCTTGACACAAACCATCAAATGTTTCCCATGTCACGTTACAACAATTCATGCCACCTAATTTTATTTGGGCACATGTCACGTTCACTTATCATTGTTTTTGTTTTGTTTTGTTCAAAAAGACCCATGTAAATCCATGAGACCAAAAAGAAAAAAAGTTAAATCTAACTCAATCAATTAGATCTAATAAGAAGATATTTTTCCTATTCACGGATTTAAAAATATAAATAATAAATATTACACTTGTACTACTATTACCTAATAGGAGGTAATATGTCCTTAGAGTTGAGAAATTTCTACTTCAGTTTCTCTGAGCTGCTGCTGCGGACGATTGTGTTATGCTTTTGTGTATTTCGAATCGCAAACGTCAAATTGACATCAAAATGTTGAATATTTTGAATGGGAATGATGTTGTTTGTGTGGTTGTGGTCTTGTGGTGTTGCTGGCTCATGCTCCCACAGTTCTGCGGGCCCACATGCCAGCGTCACGGGATGATCCGAAGGTCCCATGAATTCGTTGCTCACAGGCGCGCGAGTGGCGAGCGTGCACGCAGGCCAGCCAAGCGATGCCACCGCTCCTCTTCGCCGCCGCGCCGCCGCTATCGCTTTGCCTCGTGGCGCGCGCCTCCCGCCGCGCACGCCTCGCCGTGGCGTCCACCGCGGCCGGGGGCTCCTCCTCCTCCTCCTCGGCCTCGGCGTCGTTCGACGCGGCTGCCTTCGAGGGCCGAGCGCCTCCGCCTCGACGCTGCGGCGCGGGACGCGATGGCGTCGGCCGCCGCGACCGCGGCGGAGGCGGACCCTCGGGCGTGGAAGTGGGCGATACGGAAGCGAGTTTGGGACACTCTGGAGGCCGAGGGCGTAGCGCGGGACCCGCGCCCCGTCCACCACCGCATCCCCAACTTCGACGGCGCCCCCGCCGCCGCCGACGCGGTAAGCGCGCTCGCTCTCTTGCCTCCCCATTCTGTGCTCTCTCAGGCTCTCACGCGGAGCAGTCGTTCCGCGGCTGTTGCTTGTTGTAGGCTTTGTAGTTTGTACCAGTCTTTTCCCACAAACAGAACTTAATGGCTCACCTTTTGTGTAATGTGAAATTATGCCGATTGCATTGGATCATCATTGACAACGTGACTGTGCATTGCATTTCGCCAAAGTTCGTTTTCACTTACAAATTACAGTGTTAAGTGAGACACCTAAAATGTTTTGGTTTCTCCCAGTGAAACTGGAGCAAATTTCTTTGTAATCTTGTTCATCCGTGTGTGAGAATCTGTAATATGATGGCCGTTTCTTGATATCAGCAGATTCTTAAGCCATGGCATGTGCTACACTTGTTGATCTATCCAAGTACAATTTGCTTAGTTATTTTTCAAGCCTCTTCCACATGCAATCCCTGGTCTTATTCTAGTTGCTTACTAGTACTTTATTTGTGTACTCATAACTGATATCACATTGTTTTAAAATGTCACCAGTTGGGGAGGCTTGAAGTTTTTCAGAATTCCCAATGTGTAAAGGTCAATCCTGACTCGCCTCAGAAACAAGTTAGGTTCTTAACACTGTCAGGTCAGTTAACTGCGATTGCTATTACTTATGATGGCATAAACATCTCTAAATATTCATTCTAGGAGTAGAATATTAGCATATGGATAAACTTCGTTTAATGACACCAAAATTGTAGTGCATTTGCCTCTTAGAATTACTGTCAGTTTGGTCCATATTTTGCTTAATCTGCCAGTATTGGCAATCTTTCATGCAGCTAGCCAGGTTATTGAACTTGCCTTTTCTGGTATAAGATTGTATAGGTATGGTGAGCATGATATATGAGATTCTTGCTAGCTTTCACATAGGGTGCATACGTCAATATATCATTCTATTTCCTAGTTAACTTCCGTAAGTTAGTATGACAATTGAGGTGAGCATGTTGCATTAGGAGTCCAAGTTTGCTTTACAATTTTCAGCTTTTGATCAGATGCTCATTTTGTCATCCAGGTGATAAAAAACTGTTGACCCCACAGCCTCGACTAAGGACAGGATTTTTTTCGGTTCTGGACTCTCAAATGATACCTATTGGATGCATTCCTGAAGCATGCACGTCCGTTGGTGCAGCTAAATATGGGAGGCCAATAGGTCTAGATGAAAGGATTAAGGTAGATTTTATTGTGATCGGGTCAGTTGTGGTTGATCCAAGTACAGGAGCACGGTTGGGGAAGGGTGAGGTAACTATTCAATTCATATATATACAGAAGTCAAGTTGATTTGTTGTTTCTTTCTACACGAACAGTACTAGAGCACCACTGAAATGAAGCTTTCACAGCTTCACCTAATTTTTTACCTCCCTTTTTTCACAAAAAGTAAGATTAAACCAAAGGTTTTTTGTCCAGTCAACACTGCCTAAAATGAGAAATCATAAAAAAATATTATTCCTGTTCCTCATCCAATCTATGAACTCCGACTACAGGGATTTGAGGAGCTGGAATATGGAATGCTTCGCTATATGGGAGCTATAGATGGTTCAACCATGATAGTGACTACTGGTGAGTTCTCTTTATTGATTTTGCTGGTAACCTTTTTCTTACATGGTTCAGAATTGTTCAGTTATTCAGTATGATTGATATACTGGAACCTATTACTATCTTACTATTTTTTAGCTCTGGTGACTACTATATTAGCCCTAAAATGAATTGACTCCGAGCTCATGATTCTAGCAAGTTCATTTTTTTTTCTTGGGCTGGATTCGATTCCTTTTTTTTTTTTGCATACTTAGTTCATGCCTAGTGAGTAGTTACTAACATAAATTATCAACTTTCTATGCTTGCTTGCAGTGCATGACAAGCAGCTTGTGGATGACATTCCAGTGGAGAAGCTGCTAATTCATGATGTGCCGGTTGACATTATCTGCACCCCAACTCAGGTCATCTTCACGAAGACCAAAATCCCAAAGCCACAAGGTTTGACTGGTTACTACTGCTTGGTTAACCTGCAAATAAACCTTATCTAACCAGATGTTGTGGACTTCTGTATACAGGGATTTACTGGGAAAAGTTATCTCCAGAAAAATTGGGCCAAATCCGAATTCTTAGGGAGCTGAAGAAACGCATAGAACAAGAGACAGGAACTATACTTCCTTCTGGGCCTTCTGAGAAGCTACCGCCAACAGCTCAGAGGACGAGGCGACGACGGCGTCGATAATTGTGTATGCTATCTTTAACTATTTTAATTGAATACAAGCCACACATACCCCTTTTTTTTCTTGGGTGAAACAATGTATTCTGCATGGTCAAAAATTTCAAGCATCAGATTGTGAGAGCATTCATAAATGCAACAAAATGTTCTCCCTGATGAGGGCAATGGGAATAGACTCTGGCCACAGCTGCCTGCTATTTCGTTTTTCCTTTTAATCCAACACACACATATTTGTGCGGCTGCCTTATGCCTGATATGTTTATGGGTATCATTTTTTTTTAAAAAAAATGCATGTTAATGTAAAACTCTTGCTCTTAGTCTTTTATGCTGTGCATAGAGCTCTTTTAGAATGATTGGCAAGTACCTGCATGTACAAAAAATGCAAGAGCTCTTTTATGCACTCTTAAATTAAGTAATTATATTTACTTATTTAGAGCCTGGTAGCCTTTTCTTTTGATATGAAAGCCATTGGCTGATAACTAGGAGTAATAATATGCAGCTGAGTGAACCATCACTGTCTTGACCTTCAACATTTTTGTGTGAATGGTAGCTGCCCATGACTTTGATGTAAAGAAGGCGCTGAACGTCAGGTCAGGTGGTAGGAGCAGACATCACCTAAAAGAAACATGAGCGGCAAAAAATTCCAAACCACTCCAATTCTGTGTTCAAAATGCTTTGTCCCAATTTGACATTCTTGATCCATGAAGACAGCATCCATTGGAAGTTCATACTGTGGTCCAGGCACACTGCCTTGGAAGTTATCAGAAAATCAATGTTGCCCGTGTGCAAAAAGGACAGGCAGGTCATCTAGCATACTCATGATGTTGGATTGGTGTTGTTGTAACTTGAAAGTGTTCTTCTTTTTCTTTTTTTTTTCTTTTTTTTGAAAAGCTTGATCTTGAAAGCGTTCTGAGTTGGCCATTGTCTGGAAACAAACAGAAGAAACTGCTGTATATAGTTGCCTCAGATTTGCAACTGACACATTCTACTCGATGTATTAAGTCCCACCATGTTCCCTTTTTTTTTCTGTATATAGACATAGTCAATGTGATCATTGTTATCAATGTTGTTTTATGTAAAGGTAGGCTCACAGTTTGGATTAATGACGACAATCTAGTACGCTGTCCTGAACTTTCAGCATGTGTGTATTTTCTGATTACCATTTGGAGGATGTGAGTGGAGAGACAGTGCATGGTCTACATAAGCAATGAACTCGTCATCTATGTTAGATAATCACAGAAGAATAGAAGATGTCGTGGTCAAATGCACAAAGATAAACACCTAGTGTAAGGTGCATTTCTCGTGCCGGATATGACATAACAGCGTATCTAAGCAGCCATGATGGCGTCAGATAAGCCTGCTGTTCTCGGACCAACGTTAGGCATGATGAACAACAGGCCCGCGGCCATGTTTTAGTCGTTTTTCTTTTGCTTTTTCCTGAGTTTAACCTTCCAGGATGATTATTCTCTCGTATTTTCTCATACTTCATTTATACAGACGACACTGCATCCTGCCTTGTTCGTTTCAAAGAAGAAACATCCTGCACCTACAAAAAAGTACGATATGTTGGAGCCACAAGCTCACTCACTACCATCAGGGAATTTCACAAGTTAGTTGCAGGGAGCATTTGATCAGAGAGTTTCAGAGAAAGCACTCATATTTTGTATCTATAATAAAAGTAAAAAAAATGAAGAAAATCATCCGTGCCCAGAGCTTCATTTGGTTCGAACTTGCAAGCTATCAGCTGTCCTAATCACCTTCGCCGTTTTGCGCCGTCCATCTGACCCGTTTGAACACGCTGACCGCCGCCCCGCGCCGCGCCTTGACGGCGTCAGCTGAGACGTGGCCAGGCCCGGCCGACCTGTCAGCGACAGCGAGGGTTCACGTGACGTCTCGTGCCGCCCCACGACTTCCCCGCCGTTGACCGAATCTTCACAAGCCCCAAGAGATTCTCCGTTGACGGCGGTCAACCTGACTGGTCCCACCGCCACGGTGGGTTCGAGCCGTAGTAGTAGCGGCTCGCCCACGCCGCCGCGGCGGGGTTACCACCACCTGGGTCGCCGCCGCGGCTCAGCGCCGGCGAGGAGAGGTAGCCCAGTGGCGTGTCTCCCTCTGCCGCGAAGCTGTACGCTGCTGCCGCCGGAGGAGGAGGAGGAGGGGCCGTCCCGATCGAGCCGCCGGCGGCGGCGGGGCTCTGCAGGAGCCTGGCGTACTCGGCGTAGGGTTCCAGTCCACCAGCGGCGGGGGGCGGCTGCGACTCCAGCAGCGCGTCCGGCCTGGGCGGCGGCGGCGGCGGCGCATGCGGGGATGGGTCCGGGAGCGTGGCGGATTCCGGGAAGTTGAGCTTGGCGCGGCTGCCGCGGAACCTGAGGGCGGCGCCGTCGTAGGCGCGGGCGGCGGCCTCGGCGGTGTCGAAGGTGCCGAGCCACACCCGCGCCGCCTTCACGGGGTCGCGGATCTCCGCCGCCCACTTCCCCCACGGCCGCTGCCGCACGCCGCGGTAACGCTTGCGCGACGCCGTTCCGCCGGATGATTGTGATGGCGAGGCAAGCTGCTCCTCGTCGGCCGCGCGGTGCTGCGGATGCGAGGAATTCGCCGCCTCTGTTGCCGCCGCCGCCGCCGCCGCCGCCGCCGCCGCTACAGGCCAGTACTGCTCCGGCTGCTGCTGCTGCGCCGTTACGTAGCCTGCACAAAAAGGTTAAAAGACAGAGGATATTAGTTAGCTGTTTTCTTGAAGAAATATCATGATCGCGTTCCAAATCTTTTAGAGAAGCAGTTTTTTTAACGAAATTTTGGAGCTACAGTTTTTTAACGAAATTTTAGAGTAATAACAGTCGTGCTCAAGACAAGAGTGGCAATCAGCTTCCACAAACTTGTTATTATCGGCTAGTTTTTTTTTAGAGCATGCCAAGATTTCTATTAATCCATATCAGTGTTATAATCTTTGTCTGCCAATTCCCTCATCCACTCCGGGACGGGAATGGACCAGACCATGAGTACATAGAATTACTCCCCGCTGCTAATCTTGCGCTTGTTATCGGCTAGTTTAACTCCTCTGTTTTGCACATTCATTGCTCTGTTTTCCTTTACGAGCCAGGAGCAGAGTGGATACAAACCCACAAATTTCATTGCTCATTTTTATCTACTATGGTAACACACAAATAAATGAATTTCATGCATTGGCATTCGAAAGCGACGAATCGATGGGGGATGAAGCGTGCAGGTTCTAGGCATTCTTATTTTTTTCGCCCTTAAAAAAGAGTGTGAAAAAGAAAAGACAAACGGACTAAACGTGCAGAGTTGGTAGCATTCTTCCCTTTCTTATTATCAAACAATAGTACAAGACGATGGAACACTTGCATCGGTGCGTGCGTGCGCGTGTGTGGATGCACACACACGCAGGCGTGAGACACATCGCATGTTGCACGATGCGTGTACGGACACCATGCCACATCGAGGCAGCTCATAGAATAGTAGGAGTACTAGAACAAATCAACGTCTACAACGAGATCTAAGTAGCAAGTGGGTTATTACTTATTACTATTAGTGGAGTAAAATTTAGGCAAATGCTAATGTAGAGTGGTGTCGTCAGCCCTTACTCAAGCAGGGGAAATTAAGAAAAGGGAAATGAGTAAAGAAAAAAATCTTCTGACCATGTACGTGTGCGAAATGCCGCATTCTGTTCTTACCGTCGAGCACGAAGGCAGAGGACGGCTCGGCGACCAGCTCGTCGGACGGCCACCATGGCTCCTCCGCGGTGGAGGCCTCCTGCACGGCGGCGGCGCCTTGCAGGGGCGTCTTGGCCGGCGGAGCCGCGCCGGAGACCACCCTGGCCAGCGCGGCCACCATGGCTGACGTCTCCCTCGCCTGCCTGCTCCGCAACAGCGCCGCCGCCGACGACGACGACGCCGTGGCGGTGGCGGTTTCCATCATCACGGGCTGCGGTGGCTGCTGATGGCGGCCTGCTGCTCCTCCGCCGCCACCGCCGTCGGCGAGACGCCGCCGCCCGTGATGCTCCCCCGAGTCCGCCACCGCGGCGTGGCACATGAACAATCTGGCCAGGACGCTCAGGGAGGCTGCTACGTGACAGGCGCGATTTTTCTTTTTCTCACGAATGGCTTTGGGCCGGGGGGTACTTGGTGAGCAACGTGTATCGATCCGTATATATATAGGTCTGCGGATGTCATCCATGTGAACTGCATGCGCGCGGCAGATCAAAAGCAAAGCTTAGCTTAGGCAGCAAGAGAAGATAAAAAAGGTGAGCTGGGACAATTAATTGGTTAATAATAATTTGCGATCGAATTGCTCATTCGATGATTTCTAATGAAAAAAAACAAATAGGAGAAGAAATATACGAGTCACAAAGCATTCGGCAGATAAACACTACTACCCTTCTAGGTGAATTAGAAAGCAAATCTATTGTACAACATATATAAGAAATGTGCTCTAACTTCTAAGTGCTACTACTTGGCAGCAATCTATTGCTACAGCAATTTTTTAAGCGAAAAAAATCTGTCGCTATATCAATGGAATCATCGATCAGTCAGTATATACTAGTCTGCAGTACTGAAGGCATAAAAATGTCAACCATGGGCGTACTCTAACAGATGGGTAGGTATCAGTCGATATAGCCAATGTTCATTTACCAATTGCAAACAGAGGAGGCAACTATCTCTAACAGATGGATAGGTATCAGTCGACATGCAGATGAATGCAACTTGTGTGCCGTAACTGGAACAGTGATCATCGACATGTTTATCCAAGATGCAATGCATGCATACATTCCTTTCCAAACTTTGTTCCTACTTGTTTGTATGAACGCCGACATTTTTTTCTTCAAAACAATAAAAAACACCATGATCGATAGCTAGGCTTAGGTTAAAATAAAATGCACATCAAACAGATGAGCCGTCGTGGGAAATGCTATAGACATGAATGAAATTAGCATTTTGAAAAGATAGTAAGCTGCTGGATCAAGCAAACATAATTCGAGTTCCTCTTCTCTTTCCTATAAAATAAAATGACGAATCTGCAGGGCCATTGGGCCCGAACGGATTAGGTTAGGTACTTAGTAGGTTTCACATCCGTTTGACCATGGATTTCATGCGTGCAATCCGACGCACTTATCTAGCATTCTGGCTACCTGTCTGCTGCGTTACGTGTAATAAAAGATGACGGTGGATGAATTGGATATTTACTTGGGTAGGCTTCCGTTGTTTCAGACTGATGTCGAGTTGCCGACCGGTAATTATGTGTTAACTACCCCTAACACGGTTAAAAACGAGCTAGTGTAAGTACTACTGTCACATTATCATGACATTTCTACAATTGCCACAAAACTGACAACCTTTGATGTGATAATATCCTTGGTACCTCATACTACCTAGTACTAGCTTAGTACACTTTTATCGCAGAAGTGAGGTCGCTTTCTCTTGGTTACGTGGTAGGTGTTTGGGCGTTTGGCTGGAGAGAAACTTTTAAAAGAGGAGTCTTTGCTGAAAAGAGGCATTAATGTAATTATAGACCAGAACATTAGGAGTTGAGGTGCTTACGAACATCGTGTTAGCCAAAATATCTCTGCATAGTACTGATAAACTTATGTTTGAATAATTGTAATAATATAATCGTAAAAATGTAAAAAATTATATATTTAGACATTGTTCTCGTGGAATTTTTTTATAATACTCTTTTTATATTCATAAGTGTATTATTATTTGAAAAAGGGTTAAAACTTTAAGGAGTACTAATCTCGACAACATATTATCCATTGCTACACAATAAACGTGCATAAAGTTTGACTATCTTTGGTCAAAATTTATAAAGTTTGTATCCAAATATGTCTTATAAAAATAAAAAAGGAGAAGCAACATTCCTACTTCGTCAATTTGTATTAAGTAATAGTTAAAGTCGATATAAAGTGTGATAGGGAGTCCACCGCACAGTAAAATTTCTTCATGACACACTATGGAGGTTGAATCGTGGTGCTGATCGTGAGGCACGTGCCTCAATTTGCGTAGCAACTAGCAACCGAAGTTATACCTTTTTGATAGAAGCGTAGGTGTCAACTCTCGTGTTCCAACATTCTCCCAACTTCTAGGAAAATTACACTCCTTTCATACTGGAGTGTAACTTTTCTTTTACAAAACCTGATCGAATTCAACTTGGCTAGTACATGTTTAATCGATTCCTTTGTTTGTCTAAATATTAAATGCACGGCACCAGATTCTTTTCGTCAATGTATCTCAGGTCATAGCAAAATAACATCCACACGACACGACACAAGTGCCACGTAGCTTTGCTATATAGGATTCTATGGGGTTAGGTGATCTGCACAAACTTCAAATGTTAATTTTGGATGATATTTTTGTATGAGAAAAAAATGAAAATAAATAAAAGCTACGTTAAACAAACATCGCTTCTTCCACCATACCACACTAGTCTTACACGATAGTGTCGTCAGTTTAAATCTGGCAACAACAAGCTTAAACTTTTGCAAAAAAAAAAAGAAAAGAAAGAAAAGAAGAAGAGAGTCGCCCTTAAAAATCGAAATCCAGGAAAGAACCATTCATGCTGTACAAGACCCACGAAATTAGTATCAAAGACAACATAATCAAAGGCCGCACACGTAACTAATAAAAAAGGCTAGACTTGATCCTACAACTATTACCTAGATCACCTTCCAATAATAGCGCCTTAATGGGCAACGTGTCACCTGGTCAGGCCATTGAAACCTTTAGCGTCGCCCTATTCAGGAAACTGTCACGTCAAGCACGACGCATCCAGCGCGTGTCACACTTTTTCGTCGAAAAGGCGTCGCACGCTGGACCTCCATGTCTGCTAGCCCAACGACCACACGTGTCGCAAGAGGGAGCACTCCATTATTGTATTCCTCTCTCCCACCACGTCATCATGGCTTGTCTACTATACTAGCGTCGTTGAAATGTGCATGTGTGGAATTGCGAGACTTGGATTTGTGTTGCATATACTACTCACTAACTCAGAAGTACCAGTAGAGCTTAGTTTCGTAATGGCAAGCGACATCAACATGTGTAGGATATTTAATAAAAAAAAGTGGACACGTTCGGCACAATTACTGTGTATTTTTTCATATATAATAACAATCTTTGCTGGATAAATCTCCATACATGGTGCATAAAATATTTAGCAAGAAAGCAAAGATGTCTCGACTGAGGTAAACATCACAGCATAGGATACCGACTAATTGTGGTAAAGCGTATGCTGCCGACATGAAGAGGACAATTCGCGAGAATGCTTCATCTTTTATGTTTTTTTTTTCTTTTGAAGCTAAGTTCAATGAATTTCGAGGTTCTTCCTTATTTGTCTTAAGATGTGTAATTTATTGACAAATCACAGCCATGGATGAAAGAAAAGGTAATAGTATGAACCAGATCTCTGTTTTAGCGCAAACTGAACAGGACTTGTAAAGCTGATAAGGAGCAAAGACGACTCTATTTTGGAGTAAACAGTTGGGATTTGGTATTCCTCTTTGTAGCATAATGATTCTAGGAATGACAAGGATACGTGTGAATGTCCACCAGCAATGAATCAGGTCAGAGACATGTTTGACAAGATTACTTTGGCTCATTTAACTAATGGGTGTGCATGTAGTTATGTTTAGGCATACTATAAATCTACTTGTGGTGGGAAACAAACAAACCTTGCTACATTATAGCTTGTTCCTTCTTTATAGGAGAATATTAAAGATGTGTACACGTGTTGGTGTCGTGTTGGGCATGTCATGTTCTAGTGTGCAGTTGTAGGTTTGCATTTTGAACAAAAAAAATGTGTATGAACTAATTGCCCCTTTGGGTTTCCGGCTGGTCAAGGCTGCCATATAATTGTCTGGAATTCGACATTTTAACCGTTGTCCACTTAACTGTTTCAGAATCTGCATACAGACCATCTTAATTTGACATAAAAAAAATAGTGCAATATTGAAGCACTGCAGAAGGGCAGAAGAAATTCCAAGAAAGAAATTTTCAGCATCATATATAAATTAAAAGAACATATGCCCAAAAACTTGTTTTTTATAGTTTACACAAGAATATCTCCATGACAAACAAAACAATTATATATGCAGCTGCACTCCTATTTATCCACGCAGTGCATACTCCTTTAAGAGGATTTGACCTCAGCTTAGAAGACAATTTCAGCAATTAATCCTAAGTTCCTAACCATTCTGGCAACGACCAGACCACTTTTGAAAATAAAAGCTCCAGATGGAAAATTTTAAGAGGTCAAAGCTCCATCAAAACCACGGAGATCAGCCGGCTACTGGAAGACTGTCATTATCACCGTAGACCAAGCCCAATGCCGGATGGCAGGTCCAGTAACCCTGGTACTGCAAAAGTACGGCAGAACGGCGACCCAAAAGGGCCGCCCCAGCCGTGACAACCAGAAACCATGGGATGAAACGAAAATGAAACCTACAGAACAGTTTCGAATTCAAACCGCGAGTCAAAAACTCCAAAACTGGATTTCGACATCACACTGATTCTGGCACCGCCAGATGGTAGAGCACCTTGCAGGTGACACTCTTGACCGGTCAGATTGAGGCAAACAGATGACAAGGAAACCTGTCGATTTCATCATGTCAAAATCTCAGAAAGTTTGCTCTGCCATGATAATAGACATCTGAAAATTGCAAGCAGTTCTGACAATTTTAGGCTAGAAACCACACAAGAAAGCATGTTCTGACAATTTTAATGGATCGCCATCTGACTGATAACTCATTGGATCGATCTGCTACCAATGGAGATTCCATTATTCCAAGGTTGGAAAAAGCCAAGACTGGACTAGCCACGAGTACTGAGATGGTGCACAAGATGGGTCGGTTTGTCTAGGAGAAATTGGATCACCTTCTGATTCTGATGCATGCGCCATTGCGCCTGTCAATTTGCCATCCACGTTTTACATCACATTGCAATTTGGGCTTCAGTCTAGGAGTCCCCCCAGTCAACCACTATGTGCCTGCCAATGCAACTCTTACTACGTGTAATTCTACATCTGTTGGCTAGGTTGTGCAGTCTATGCTAATGTCAAGGTAAGAGTGTAATTGTATACCCTGTGTATCATTTGCAAGCCATGTTGATGTTATCAATTTATGCTTATTTATTGAAAGTGCATTTTACACAAGCCCTCAGGTCTCAAACATCTCATTTTCCCTCCATCTCCCTTATTTAGGTTTTACAGCTTCAATTTAGCTTGTTGTTCAATGCAGTCACATTTCAGTGGTATTATCAGCATTAGACTGCTCTTCAATGGCATACCAAGATTTTTCCAAAAACGAGAAGTAGTCCTCATCAATTGCAATTACAGATTCAACATTCAACTCATTAAGTGTTAAAAGATGGATATTGTATGAGAAACTGACTACAAGATTAGTGCCATGCTCAAAATATATATAAGAATTTTTTCCCGTTTGATACATGGTGGAACAGAATGGCTCCCCTTGACATCATAAGGTCACTGCTCGCACCATAAAAGCAAGCTATATGACAAGGTTGACATATTTAATCCTTTGATGTTATGACCAGCAAGCCCAGCGCACCCATCAGCAGGTACTGCAGCAAGAGAGAGAACATATCTAAGCAGCCCTTTCAATACTAATTCTGATAACCTATCAGTGATGTTTTCTATCAATATATAGCAAAAAAAATGTTCAGGTAAATATGAAACAGTAAGAATGAGCGTACCTTAATAATTGGCTTCTCAGTCATGACAATTGTAATCCAGCCAACATATGGAAGAAAGCTATTCACAGTATAAAAGATAAAGTCAAATATAATTTTTAACCAGGTGTGGCAACAAGCCAGTGCTGTGTACATTGAGGATTCTCACCCTACAGCACGTCCCATGATGTGATGTTGCTGGAGCCAAAGCTGACCATGTGCATACAAAAGTCGGTCATCCCCGAAATTGTTATCACCTGAGAGGCAGTTTATCAATCAAGAATAGGTTGTAGAGATATACACAGTAGATCATTTACTTACAATTGTTGGCTATCATTTTCACCCATTATTTGTACCAGACAGTAATTCAACAACCAAAATTAAAAACATTGGGCAAAAGAAATAGTACCTTTTGTGAGGATGTCAACTTCTGCAGTGTCCTGACGTTCGTGGACCTACAGAGAGAAAAGAGTAAACAAACTGAGCCATAAAAAAAATAAGCAAACATGACGATTCAGAGCAAATAACATAGCTTGATGTGAATGGTTAAGGCTTCAATATGTATTTACCTTAATCACACGGTGAACAATTGGAATTTCACGGCCCTACATAGGTAACAGCCAAATAATATTTTAGAGTTTCCAGAGAATTGTATAGGCACACATTAGACATTACAATAAGGTGTACAGCAAAACGATGGCTTCGTGATTCAGCTGCTTATTCACAACTAAGCTGTAAACTTACATCAATGTTAAAAACAACTATTTCTCCTGTGCGGATAGGGTCTTTGCTCATGTGCAAAAAAAGGATATCGCCCTTGTCGGGTACCTGCAAAAGGGGTACCCCAATCTAAGTCCAAAACTACTTGGCGCACAACGACATCAACCAGGCTCCACAGCCCAGCAAAGGCCCGCCATCGCCATAAGTCTTCGGCGCCCATCCAGCTCGAGGCAAGCGATTACCCTCGAGCGGGGGTTTCCGTCTCGTTCGAGGCTCAGCGGCCTCGAGGGCGACCCCTACCCTCGAGCGGGTGGTTTCCGTCTCGATCGAGGCTCGGCGGCCTCGACCCTCACCCTCGAGCGGGCGGTTTCCGTCTCGTTCGAGGCTCAGCGGCCTCGAGGGAAACAACCACCCTCGAGGGGGTGGTTTCCGTCTCGTTCGAGGCTCGGCGGCCTCGAAGGGCGACCCCCACCCTCGAGCGGATGGTTTCCGTCTCGTTCGAGGGTCGGCGAGCTCGAGCTTGCCATCCAAGCTCGAGCCGGCCTCGCCGGGAACAGCGCCCAACGCTCTGCAACCCATCAGAGTCATCATGACGCGGTCAAAAAGCAGGGCTCACTGCCCCACGCCATCACCTACTCTTCGGAGAGGACATCGGTCAAATCCACTCGCAACAGTGAACTCTGAGCGCCATACTGCGCGCCAGACCTAACCCTGCCAGCAGCACTGTGCCAACCACTCCTTTGACTTTACCCCCCGCCGGACACGCTCACCCTCGAAGGCAACCTCGAAGGAGGCCACGGAGGCTCGAATCGGACCCCGTACGCAAGTTACCCACCCTCGACGCCGTGAACTGTCACGAGAAGGAAGGACATCACGTCAGCCACTGCCATGTCGTCAGCAGAGTTGGAAGGCGCGATTCCCGCTCACACAGTGCTCGGCATGGATGAACAGTGCACGAAGCGACAAACACATGTACTCGCACCCCGCTCCCCTTGGTCTATAAAAGGGGAAGGGAAGCCCATGCGAAGGGCAACAAAACGAGAAGAGCAGGAGGACAAGTCTCAAGCGACACAAACACACGAGTTCATACACACTCCAGAACGCACCCACACACCATAGCCTGGGACTTAGGAGCTTATCTCCTTCTCCCACCTTGCTTGTAAACCCCTACTACAAGCAACACGTAACCAGGTGCATCGCACCCCTGCTGGACGTACGGCCCCGTGGCCAGAACCAGGATAAAACCTCGTCTCCCACTCTCGCCATCGGGAAAACGAGTGGTTAGCACCGCAATCACTCGTCGGTGCCGGTGCGACCAAATCAGGCACCGACAGCCCTGTAAAGCAGATAGTGAGATGAGTAGCCATTCGGCCATACTGGTGTAAAAGAAGCTGGCACTTCATAAGGAGACAGATAATGAGCCTTGGAATCAAATCTGAGCAATAGATATATATACCATAAGTCCATAACAGAAGCAACTAGAGTGGCACACATCTTAAACAGGAAAATCCAAATTTTAAAGCTTAAAATAATTATGCAGCCATACACCATGTGCAAACTACCAGAACTTCCAAGGGACCAAATACATTTGTAAGAGGATGGAAATTCTCCTCTTCTTGCAGTAGTTTCTGAAGTTTAGAGTTTAGTGGTGTTAGCTAATCATGGTCGATGATGGAAAGGAGAAAAATGTTATGTATGTGTCATCCAACTAAAGCCCAAGCCCGCAACATACTAAAACAGTGATCCGCCAGCATCACTGTATGCAATCCCATGTCCTAGCAGCTAAGCATCCAGTGAAGCTTCAATATCATGTAAGCATAAGCCCATTGCCAATTTGTGTAAGGAGATAACTCACCCTCTTAAATCCAGGCTCCATGCTACCAGAGAGAACCACTACCACTGGGGACTCGCTCCCCGTCACAACTATCAATCCCTTCCATATGATCAACGCTGAGGTAACAATCATGCCTGCCAAGAGGATCATTTAGGAGCTATAAAATCTCATCATGCATGAGTGAAAATATCGAATTGCAGCTCCTTACAAAGAGCTAGAGGGAGGAGAAGCCGGCGGCGGCAGATTAAGAACCCCCCGATCTTACAGGTCAAAACCCTCCCAAAATCTGAATAGAACGGGACTAGCCACAAAAATCCTAGTGGAATCGAGGTAACCACAGCCCACGAACTACACGGATCCCAACGCCCTGATCTGGGCTACAGGAAACAGAATTCAGGAGAGACGAAGAAGAATAGGCTGTGGCAGAGGAAGGCGTTACCGACCGAGGCTGATGACCTGCGAGAGCACGTTGCGGACCTGCATCGTGCGGACGGACTCCAGCGTGTCGCCGACGAACCCCATCTCTCCCGGCGGCGAACTCACGACGGGGGATGGAGCGGCGGAAACAAAGCGTGCCGCACAGGGACGACGGAAGACGAGATGATGCCGGATGGACTCAAGGAGAATTTCCGGCCCGGCTCAGCATGTGGTGTTTTGGGTCTGAAAGTCTGTATCCCCCACTTCCTAATGCCCTTTTTGGACATTCCGCACGCAAGCCATTTGGACGAAATTTCAGGCCCACAGGCGCGACCATGAGAATAACTGAATACTCCCTCAGTCCCATAACAGATGACGTCATGGGATACGGGCACGTGTTACTTTCTCAACTTTGACTCGATTTGTAGAAAAATATATGCAATATTTATATCTCTAAAATATTTGTTAAAAAACTAGATTCAATCTCTATCTAATGATACTAATGATGTATTATAAATATCAATATTATTTTATATATAATTGGTTAATGTTGAAAGATGTTGTTTTTCTTGGGAAGCGAGAATGACATCTATTTTGGGACGGAAGGAGTAAGTATGAATGAGTTGAGAACCGAGCGAGCGCTCGGGTGGCTAGCTCCGCAGGTGTGCGGGCAGCCGCGTCTCTCACCGGGGCTTGCCCCATAAAGTCTATACATGCACTCTCTCGCGCGTGGAGCCACAAAGGGACTGCAATGCGCCGTCGCCTGCAGAGCTGGATGGTTCTGGTGATCTAAAAAGGACACGCGGTGTTATCTGATGGTTCTGGTGATCTCAAAAAAGACACGCGGTGTTATCTGAGTGTAGTTGTAGGTTTGATCGTAGACGAATGGTGTGAGTGTGGGGTGCGTGCGTGGGTGTGAGTTGTACACGAACAGATACTACAGCGGTACCCAGATGAGAGGCTTAAAAAAAAGTATGAATGAGTTCATATGTTCACCATTCCTTGCAAAACCTGATTTATCCCTGCTAAAAAGGCGTGTCGACAGTTCTTTTTAATGTGCTTCTATTTCCGGCACCAGTGTGAACAAAAAGGAAAGAAAGAAAAGAGAACTACAATGAAAAATTCAAGCAGCATAGTCAACCATTCTATGCTGTCTCACACTGTATTCTTCTTCCTTTTCTGTCTCACAAGAAGATATGCTTAGAATGAAGAGAATAAATAACCGTGTACAATACCGATTGGGGAACCTTGCCGTGAACGGATTACAATTTACACCTCGTACAAGCTGATACTGCATGTTCTTCAGCGAGCCCGCAGAGGTCATTTTTAGTGGAGGGGTTTGCAGAAACCAGCCAAAAAAAAAATAATCTGTTTCGACGTTCACAAACCAACCCGCTAGCATAGCATCGTACACAACATGCTTATTAGCAGCTTGCTACACGGCTACACCTGCTTTGTGCTTCTTCTTCTTCTTTTTTTTTTGAAACTTGCTTTGTGCTTCTTGCCACCACAATGAAATGACCTACAAGAGTTTATCACAGCTAGACAGTTTATCGCACTGAGGATAAGTGAGCTAAAGTCCAAATTATAAAACCAAATAGAAGGGATATCGAACTCAAAAAGACAGAAAATTCACAAACAAAATCAGGACGAGGAAGCTGATCTCGCTCAGCGACGAAAGAAGTTTCAAAAGCCAACAAGATGAAACCAATTCCAATCTAAGTTAAGATATTGCAGGAAACAAGTCCTAACCAGATAATTTAGGAAAAAGCCTTACAGATATCAAGGTAGACAAACCCACCATTCTCAATTGACAAGCCCACGCTAAATATGCTTAACAAACTTCAATCGAACAACACAAAATATTCAGGACTAGACAGCATTAATTGACTCGGCAAACAAAACAAGGTTCAGGAAGTACCAAGACAAAACCAATCATATTAGTCATATATCTGAGCTGACAAAATAATCATGGATTTTGTTGAGATAACGAGGTTGGCAAACCTAGGCGCACTAACCTTAAAACCATTAAGCATCAGAAAAAAAAATTGCAAGACAATTGAAAGCTGGGTAGAGATCTCCATTCACAAAACCATGAATAAATGAGCATGATAATTGTAATGCATGCAGTATGCACATAAAACATTCAAATGAGTAAAAAGCTGGTTGAAAGAGAAAACTATTTACAAAAAAAAAAAGTATGGAGATGCTTAGGTAGACAAAACTTTAACGTGAGCTCACAAAATCTTCAGAACCAGTGAGCATTAGAAAAAGATAGGTACATGATAAGACCACCGAGGGACAAAAAAAAAAGGAGATACTATTGACAATACAATGGAGCATGACAAAACCCATAACTAAATCGCAAAGTTAAGATTTTATCAATATACCAGATTGGAATCCTAAAACTGATGTTACGACCAAAATGGAACAACCTAGCAGAGATTTCATTTGACTGATACAAAAATACCAAGACAGCGAGACCTCAAGTAAATTTTGTAGGTACACTCATGTTTCGGAAGTCTGTTCATCTTCCAGTAATCATGAAAACATGCCCAATTACACTTCACATACTATACACTTAGCTTCTTATCAGTTAATTGCCTCATCACTTAGCCTATCAATTAATAGTTTCATCTCATTGCATTAACAGTGCAACACTGACCCACTCCATTCCACCAGAGAAGCTAGGATCAGTTAAATTCTCATGAACCACTAAGCAATGCATATTCACTTTTCAAACAAACAGCATCCCAACACTCACAATGAAACTTCCTTAGAAGCATGTACACCTTAAACTTTTTGCAAGGAATCTAAATGCATTTCAAATTCTACCACTCAATGCCCCCCATCTGACACCAACAATCTCAGTTGTCTTGAGCCCTGCATATTGGTACTACAGTTGTACAAGGTCAGAACCATATGCCTAGACATTGAAACGGATCTATAGGATAATGTAGTCCGCCGAAATTACGCTCTAGCCAGTCCAAGTTCTACAAGATTGAGTTACAAGGAAGACCAAAATGAGAAGAGCATCCTCAGCTCATAACATTAACATGTATTCCAAATGGAAGGGGATGGATTCTACATTATGATGCTAGAAGCACAAAATTGATATCCAGATAACATTATAATAGCGGAACAGGGGGCCTCCCAGCCAAAATTTGTGACTGAGAACATTTACCTCAAGAACTAACATTCTAGCTAAAGACTTCGTAAAACTTCTCAATGACAAGCAAACCCGAGTCAATGGATTCAAGTGGATCCTTCCGGAGCCGATGCCTCAAGCAGTTTGGAATGACTGTGGCAATGTCTTCCACCGTGACCTTGTCCCTTCCTTTCAATGAGGCCAACGCCTTGGCAGCCCTGTTAGTGACAATATCACCTCTGAGTCCATCAACATTCAACTCAGAGCACACCTTGGATATCTTGACACGGAGGTCATGGTCGATCTGCACGGCACCAAGGTTACTCCGAGCGGATGAGATTTGCTCCTGGAGCTTCTCCTGCTCCTCTTTGTAGGAGTCACGGAACGCCTTCGGGTCCCTGTCGAAGCGAGCCCTCTCTTCCACAATTTTCACCCTGAGCTCGGCGTCCCTGACCGTACCGACCTGCGCGTGCATCCCGAACCTGTCCAGCAGCTGCGGCCGGAGCTCTCCTTCCTCAGGGTTACCAGAGCCGATGAGGATGAAGCGAGCAGGGTGGGATATGGAGATACCCTCCCTCTCCACCGTGTTCCAGCCCGATGCAGCAGAATCCAGCAGCACATCCACGAGATGGTCGTCGAGCAGATTGACCTCATCGACATAGAGTATCCCCCTGTTGGCCTTGGCGAGCAGGCCCGGCTCAAAGGCCTTGACGCCCTCAGTGAGCGCCTTCTCGATGTCGATGGTGCCACAGACCCTGTCCTCGGTGGCACCGAGGGGCAGGTCGACCATGGTGATCTTGGCGGTGGTGACGGGGAGGCTGGTGTCCCCCTGCAAGACTCGCTCCCGGACCTCGGGGCCCATGACCTCCGGGTCGTCCGGGTCGGAGTTGAAGGGGTCGCCGACGACGACGCGGATGTCCGGGAGCAGGTCGACGAGGGAGCGCACGGTGGTGGACTTGCCGGTGCCCCTGTCGCCCATGATCATGACGCCGCCGATCTTTGGGTCGATGACGTTGAGCAGCAGGCAGAGCTTCATCTCGTCCTGCCCCACGATCGCCGCGAACGGGTACACAGGCCGCTGGCTCTCCTTGGCGCTCGAGGCCGCCGCCGTCTCCTGCGAATCGATCCAGAAGCGGCGCGCATTTGAAAAAACAGCCCCGCACTCACCGCCGGATGCGAATTTGCGGAAGGAAGGGTGTTACGGGTGTTTACCTGCTCGGCGGCGGTGGGGGCGGCGACATTGCAGACGGCAAAGCGGCCGCGGCGGAACCCGATTCCCTTCCTGGACAGCGGAATGCGGCCTGCGAGTAGGCTGGAGGGTGAGCAGCCGACGAGTGTTGGATGCGGCGCCCACGAGTGCGCTAGCTGGGAGGGGAAACAGAGAAGGGGAGAGGAGGACAGATGGTGTTACCTGAGGAGGCTGCGGCGGCGAGGGAGAGAGGGCGAGAGGTGGAGGCCGGGAGCCGGGCCCTCGCGGCGGAGGTGGGGGAGAATGGGGAGGCCATGGTGGAGAGGAGGGGCATGGGCGGTGAGGTGATGCTGGGGTGCGGAAGGGAAAAGGAGGGGATAGGAAGGGGATAAGCCAGGCGAGGCGATCCCCGAGGGATGCTGCGATTGGAGGCCGGAATCGCAACGAAAAGGCCCGCTTGGCAGTCCCTGTGTGTCTCTGTCTGGTGGTGATTGTGTGCGCTGCTGTCTGATGAAATGTTTTGAAGTGGAGAGAAAACTCAACCAAATCGAGTCCAGAACATACGAAATGTTTTGAAGTGGAGAGAAAACTCAACCAAACCATACATCATCATGGTTCATGAACTTCTTGGCACTGTGAATTTGTGATTGCAGGACGAGATTACGTATTGTACTGAAGAAGGTAGCACAGTGCACAACTTGAAGAAGCGGGAGATGCAACGAAACCCCAGAACCCAAGCTTCTCCAAATATAACATATGCAAGGCCTCAGACTCAGACCGAAATTCATGGAGTATGGAAGATGGTAATTAGAACTTAGAACAAATCATGGTTTAAGGCTAAGGGATAATCAATCTGTTGTAACTGTGGTTAATGAACACATGTCAAGCAAGATGGTAGTAGTCAGAACTCAGATGAGCCTGGCACCAGCAGACGACGATGATCCATCGCCTTGCAAGGGACACTCGAGTGTGGACGTCACGTTATAGAAACCAGTAAGAAAAATGACATGAAAAGCTGTCGACTTCAGTGCTCATATCTTAGAATGCTGCTGCGATTTTTTACCAGAAAAATACATGCATGCGATGCATCCCAAATGATTTTTAGTCAGTCAGGCAGCGAAAAATGCGCTTCTGTTCGCCAGTATTGCTTTCTCCATGTTATCTCCTAACAACTCCAAACGGATTCACAACTCAAACTAAACAATATTACAAGCATCAACATCCTCTGTACCATCCAACATTGATCAAACCATGAAAAAACAACTAGCAGCTACTTCTTAGGTAAGATCCCCACAATGCACATCAACGATCCACTCACTGCACATCTGTGTCCTGCCGAGGAGCTATAAAAGTTAGTAGAACGCAATGCTGTATGCAAGCCTCCTCTTGTGCTGCTTCTCGAATCCAGTAATCAAATCATCAATAATTTCTTCCCAGTCACCATCAATTGCTTCAAGCTGGACATGAAAAAGAAATACATAAATTAACACATTGTTTCTCATGAAAAACAAGTACAGATACTTTGTATACTCAAATTTGTAGGCTTGCAAACTGAGTATCCACCATTGACGAAGGTCAGAAATTTGGGGCAGAACATTTTGAGCAAAAGATTGACAAGAAAAATGGTAATATAATCATTCAACGCAGTCATGCAAAGGTTAATGTCACAATCCATTCACAGCAGTACAGCACAATACAGCACCCGTAGGCATTTGGATATCACGGCAATCTACATACTTGTGTCCCTTTAGACACCATAACAGACAAGGACAACCAGGCAAAAGGGAATCCTGTAATGATGCCTGTTCGCAGGTATTACTTGAGGAAACAAATACCTCAAATAAACATCATTTTATCAAATAGGTTATTAGAGATGGAAAGTTAATTACATTGAGAGTGCTGATTGCATACATTGATTCTCACTGCAAGAAAGGTGTCGGTTGAAATGGCTTTTCCTAAACTATTTTTCAAGGGGCAAGAGTTTCCAAGGTATGGTCTACTATAATTTGATTTATCATCTAAATTCATAAGGGAGCAGGGTTGTGCGCCTTTTATTTACATACACTGATATTGGGGTGTTTTCAGATATATGAATGTTGCCAGTAATATCAACATTCAAGTAGAAAATCAAAACATGGAATGATGGGAATGTCACGAATTTGGGTATATTAGTCCATAGATACCAAGATACAAAACACCAATGAAACACAACTCCCAGCCATATGCACCAACCAGAACAATTGAATTACATGAGAATCAACCTATTGAAAATAGAAATGAACACAAGAGTTAGTTAGCAAAGTTACTTTAATTACTACTGCAGCATATGATCATGCTAGGCAAAGCTGGAGCACTCCCTACAGCCTCCCCACTTCACTGCCAAACCGTACCGTCTAGGCAGGCTCTCCTACCTTTTTATTCCCTTACTCCCATTATTTACTCCCACCACCAGCAGCAAATCCCTCCTCGCCCTCCTCGCCCTCAGTTCAGGTAGCATCAATTTTCAGGTTTATTGTTCAGTTTCTATTTACTTGAAGTCCTTGAACTAACACCTAATTCTGCTGCAACTTAAGAGCACTTATGGATCCCTAGCCTACATGGCATTAGAGACCCAGTAGCTTGGGAAGTTACTGATTATTTTTGCGCATTATCACTAGTAACAATATGGTCAGATTTATAACTTTTTTAAGCTAACAGTGGGAACAATTTATGCATTAGCAGCACATATGCTATGTTACTTTGATACCTTCTGGCACAACTCTACAGCAAGCTTTGCCCCAACGCCAGCTTCTTCATGATTATCTTTGACATCCATATTGATTATTGGTACACTCTTCATCAGCTTCGGCTCGCGGTTATTCATATCTGAACACACACACAAAAACGGTTATTCATCAGCCATCAACTTTGGATTGCAGTTATAGGTGAATGAATTACCTTCAACGACCAAGTCGAAGACCCTCTCCTCAAAGGTCATTATCATATCAAAGATCCCATCTCCGGCATTGTCCTGCCACCGCTGAGGCGCAAGCTTCACGGAGGTGTTCCTCTTCAGCATTGGCAGCAGCCCATTCCTTTTGTACCTGGATGGTTCCACCGCCAAAAAAATGCAAAGTTTCAATTTATCATGCAGGATTACCGAGGATGCAAAAGGAACATCCCTGCCGGCCCAATTTAGCAAGTAGCCGTCTTGTTCAAACAATTTCTCAGAAGGGTTTACTTTGGAGATAGAGAAATTTTGCAAACAGGCAAAATTGCATAAGATTAGGAAGGTTGCTATCTGTTTCCATTGAGTACAAAATCAACCATGTTTTTTCACATCAACCAAAGGGGGAAAAGAGGGGCTCGCGAGGGTCAGAAAAGGGGAGATGATGATAGGTATCGGTACTGACAGGTCGGGATCCTTGCGGCGGAGGTCTTCGTAGATGGCGCCGTAGGGGGTGCCGAAGTCGTAGACGTTGGGCTCGTGGAGGGAGGGGCCGGGGAGCTTGACGTGGGTGCCGGTGCCGTAGGACTCGACGTCGAGCCCCGCGCGCCCCAGCTGCGAGTGCGCCTCCATGCTCCGGTTCATGTTCGATGAGCACACCATCGCGAATCGCCACCGCTTGCCCTCCGCCACCATCCTGCCGCTGCCGCCGCCGCCGTCGGCCAGGTCGAGCTCTGTGTCGAGGTCTGCGCTTGGCGATTCGGGCCGAGGGGCACGAAAGTGGAAGTGTGGAACTGGAGTCCCGTCTCGGGCCTATCAGCCCGCTAGCCGTTCCAGCCCAGAAGTAAATCTATAGTGGGCCAAGTCCAACCGGCCTTGTTGCCTACCTATCGTCGAAGCCCAAGCCCACGATCCTTCTTTGGACGTCAATAATCATAGTGGAACCGAGGGATTCTACCACTGAACGAAGAAGTAAGGTTCAGCTGGTGTAACAGTGTGACGTTGCAACACTAAACAACAAGGATCGAGCTTCTTTGGTAGGCTTAAAAGGGGCTTCTCAACTGCTTTATACAAAGCCCTACCAAATGTTGTCGTGTAAAACGGGTTTCTTTTTTTTTGCTCCTCTCCACGTCACAAGTGTTAAAACGGAGAAGGAGTTGTTTTACCAAATATTTTCCAAGACAACTCTAACTCTAGCAAAGAAGCCACAGCCCCAGAGCCATTTTGAGAGGACCTAGAGCCTTGCCAAACTAGAAAATTTTAACGAAATTGGAAAAAGAACGCAAAACCAACTAATACGTACGCCAAGTTCAAATCTCCATGTATACATTTGAAATGACACACCATCGCACAGGGAATGATCAACAATAACAACAAACACATGTAGGAGGAAACACTCCATTTCGAACCAAAACCAACAACAACAACATATCCAAGGAGTAACACTACAAGCATAAGTCGAGGACTGGAACACCTTAGATCGTGTTCGGTTTCATTGAATCGTTTCTATGGCATAGATATACGGTATACCTAAAAAAATTGTGATAGATCAAATAGGAGGACGAAATTTATTACGGACCAAAAACTACTTATCATGAATAAACTAGTTTTCTGCCCGAAATAAATCCCAATCTCTTATTCTATCTATCATAATTTTTAATATATATAATATATGGCTTAGTAACTATACTGTCCGAAAACGAATTTAATGGAACCGAATCAACCATTTTGCGTGGTAACGTGCACATATGGACAACTAAAGAGAGATCAGTGGATAAGAGGACACGATAGATTAGTATGCTGAACCGAATATAGAGTTATTAGTCAACATTAAGTGAATGTATAGCTCTTATCTCAAAATTCATTTTTAGGCTAGATTTGTAGGTGCAGCACACAATAATTTTGCAGATGTAATTTTCATATTTTATTATTTTAACTTCGAACTGTTAAAAAATATAAAAAAATCAAAAAATGTTGTCTAATAAATTCTGCAAAATTTGATTGATATTTTCATATTGTTTAATGAGTTGAGTTAATTGCACCCACCATACAACAACTTATCAGGTGCGTGCAAATAGGTCCACTAACTTGTAAAATACTCAATTTCGTGCAACAACTTTATCAAGGTGCAGACTGGTCCAATAACTTATAAAATACTTAACTTAGTGCAACAACTTGGCAAATTAGAGCATACAGAGTCCAAATGTTACATTAACGTGTATTTGGCCACGACCAACAACAAATCCATGGTATATTTGCATTCAAACAAAAATTTGACAACTGTGTAGCCATTGATATTCACGTTAACAGTGGCGATATATTTATCCAAGACAAGAACCTTTATTATGAAATTAAAAAATATACTCACGTTAGAAATAAGAGATATTTTGTTTTCTTCATATAAAATATTTTTCTTCTAAGTCTGACAGAAAATTTCTATAAAGCAATATCAGCTTGATTTATGCTTATTTATGTTTTTAAGTTTACATAAAGAATTTTTTCCTTTAATTTGAACTATAATTTTTAATAAATAAAATCCATTAGTTAATTCACTAAGGCAATATTACATCATGTACATGAATATTCAGTTATAATTACATTTATATGAAGAAAAAACTACGTCTATTGTGGTTAGATGAAAATATAAAAAGTGAAAAATTATAAGAAAATATTGGAGCATAAAATTAAAGAAATATCATAAAATTAAGAAACATAATCCAAAAATAGTGCATAGACAAATACATCGTCAAAGTAACATTTAGACTGCATATGCACCAATTTGTCAAGTTATTACACTAAATTGAGCATTTACAAGTTGTTGGACCAATATGCACCCACATGCCAAGTTGTCATATTAAATTTAGCATTTTACAACTTATTGGATTAATCTGCATCCACCTGACAAGTTGTTGTATGGTGGAGAAGTTGTTGTATGGTGGAGGTAATTTATGAGTTTTACGAAGTTTTCCGAAATAGAAGGCTAAAACCCTGCCAAGTTCTTTCCTGCGGTTTAAGCCACAGAGGCCCCACCCACACCAATTTCCGGGGCTCACTTTCCTGCCCGCTGCAAAGTAGGGTTCCTAGTTCCCAGCGCCCACCTCCGCCGCCATGGCGCGCGCCGCCGTTTCAAGGCTCGCCGCCGTGGCGACCTCTTCCCCGACGGTGAGCCCCCCTCCCCTCCTCTTCCCTCTCTCGCTTCTCGTCTACTCAACCTCGTGTCCCCACGGCTAATCCCTTGACCTCCGTGCCAGCGCGAGCTGTTCGCCCGTCACCTCGCCGCCGCCGCGGCGACAGCGTGGACCGGTCCGTCGCGGCCGTACGAACCTGGTGAGCTGCCTTTAGTGAAATGTTTGATGCCTTCTGAGTGGATTATTGGAGGGAGGCCTGTGCACGTGTGTTGATCCTTTGAATTGGGTAGGGAGGGAGCGGCGGAGTGCGAGCTGGTGGTGCCCGAGCAGGTCTTTCCATGGTGAGTACATCGGCCAATTTGATGGTTCACGTTTCCATTTTTCGTACGCGGTGGTTCATCGTGTGAAAGTTGGTGTGGCTTGAACAGCCGGTCTCAATATGACGACAATTAAAACCAAACAACATGTTCTGGTTAAGGCTGCCTCTCTTTCTGATTCCTGTCCGGGAAGCCAGTATTTTTACCATTTGCATACTCCCTCCGTCCCGAGTAACCTTTAGAATCATCTGATTCATTTAAGAGTTGTTACCATCCCAAGTGACCTTGAGACCTTCTGATCCTGAATTGTACTTTAGTGGTAAGAAAATAGTTGCGCGTGTAGTAGTGTTTGTGATGATATTAATTGAAGTTTCATGCTATGTTTTCCCCCTGTATTTTTCCACCATGAATATAACAATAACTACCTGTCTTTCTCTCTATGAAAAAAGAAAATAGTTATTTTCGTGTGACTGTTGTCTTCTAAGAAAACTGAGCTGATACTTAACTGAGGTAGCTACATAAATATTTAAGATTGCGCTGTAAACAAAAGTTTGAATGATAATGCATACATGTGGGGCCCTGTACAAACAGGCTAACAAACAAATAACAGAATAATCTTTGCCGGTTACTGATGCTAAGTTTTCATAGCTTATGGTTGCTTTTCTAGTAATTATAAAATTTATTTCTTCAATATGGTTGCTATATCATTAGTGCCTATGATAAAACATCTGCATTTCCTTGATGATAGCCACAAGGGGGATGAATGCAAGGGATTACTATGATGTGCTTGGAGTGAGCAAGGATGCTTCTGCACCAGATATAAAGAAGGCATATTATGTGGTATGCATCCTTTTTTTTCCCGTCGTTAGGATGTGCGCCTCAATGTTACTGTACTTGAACGGTGAATAGGGGTACCAGTATGGTAACATTTATACTATCGGTAATACCAATTAACTTTGTATCACAGATATTGGGTACCAGTATGGTAATATTTATACTGTATTACTGTAACATGCGATTTGCCCTATGATAGAGAGATTGCTGGAGTATTACAGTATTGGATATGGGCACGGCTAGGTCAGTGAAAGTATTGGTGATAGGCTGATTGACCTAGCTATGTGCAAGTGTGCAACTACCACAAGATAAATCTGACTACCTGTTCAGCTCTTTTTCTTTTTTCCTTTTTAATTTCCTGGGTGTCTAAGTGATGCCTAGGGGCTCACTTTGTTGAATATGTTGCTTAGACGCTTGGTTCTTTGGATATGGAAACTCATTTACAGAAGAGCGTAAGCTGAAAATCTGCGCCTCTGTGGAATTTGTGAAGACTTAAGATGATCTGCTTCCATGTATGGATAACCAGAGCAGAGTTCCAGTGCAGAATATATTGACATTTGAATAATAAGATGGAAGATAACTCTAGAATCAGGTAGAATAAGCTAGGGTCTGCAATCGAGATTCCACAATTGGGAATGTGATTCCCTTCCAACCCAGGTTGCATCTTGGGATCAATTTGGTCATCTGTGTTGCAGGCTTACTGTGTCAACTTCTCTGCAGCTGTATTCTCTTCCATTTGGGTTCCCATTGATTTGGTTTCTTCTCCTTCCTGCTATTTGGCAAACTTTTGGTTTTAACTGGACTTATCGTTCTTTTCCAGCTTGCAAAGAAGTTCCATCCTGACACTAATAAAGATGATGCTGATGCAGAAAAAAAATTCCAGGAAGTTAACCGTGCCTACGAGGTATGAGGTTCTTGCAGATAATGTAGTTACCTTTCGCGAACCATAGGTTCATAGTACATGATCGTTTTAAATGCTGATATTATCTGTGCATTGGTCAGGTCTTGAAGGATGATGATAAGCGTGAAATATATGATCAGGTTATTTGCATCTCTTTTTTTTAAACAAAAATGTGATAATAAAGTTGTACGTGTTTATCTTGGCTTGTTTATGCTGTGCTGCTGTGGTACCATTAATTTTCATAGCTCAACAGTAAATTGTTTTTGCTCAGTATGACCTACTTTTGTAATTGGCAGCTTGGACCAGAAGCATATGAGCGTCACGCATCAGGTGGTGATCCTGCACGGCAGGGTTTTCCTCAGGGTAACCCATTTGGTGACATCTTTGGCGACGTAAGATCCATTGTCCTTGGGATTTTATTTTATGCATCATAGTTTTGTTTTAGGTTGATCTGTACTGTCATTTAATGCACCTGTCATGTGGTGAAGTTATGCATGAGACATATGATTCACAACTTAATACGTGATATTTCGTTTTGATTGTTTTGCATGCTGCAATTGTTAAAAAACATGAATGGAAAAAAAAAGTTGTGGGCAGATGGCCAAGAAAAATCATGTTCAACAGTTCACGGGCCAAGAAAAATCACGTTCAACATTTCATGGTCTAAGCTCTAACATGCAATGAACACAGCTTTTGATTTTAAAATAAACACCATATTAGCCTCTCATTTCATGCGGCAGGCTAAACATGCTTTTAGTTACATCCTTTGAATATTTAGCAAACTCTCCTGCTCATTCTTTCACCTCTCATGCATATAATTCACTCGTTCTCTGCATCTGAACTATATTTGAACTGTTGTACACATCTGATATATTTTATTTTGTTATGTCAACCAGATCTTTGATAATCCGTACAAAGGAGGCCAAGATGTCAAGGTTCAGTTAGTTTTCACTGCAATTGTTTCCTTTAAACCAAACATTTTGATACAATGGTTGTTTCCTTTATTCCCCCCTGTAGGTTTCTGTTGAATTGTCATTCATGGAAGCTGTCCAAGGCTGCAGAAAAACCATTACATATGAAGCTGATACTTTCTGTGGAACTTGCAGTATGTGCTTCTCCATGCATATTCATTCCATCGACGATCCTCCCCTTCTGTGCTTGTATATAATGTCCTGAACTTTTATTTTGTTTTTGCAGATGGAAGTGGTGTCCCCCCTGGAACTATACCTAAAACATGTAAAACATGTAAAGGTTCTGGTGTGGTATGTATCCTTCGACAATACATTTTTGCATTGCATATTTCTTACAGATCAGTATCTTCATTAAATAATAGATGGCATTTCAGCATGTTGATCTGGTTTGCGAATCCTTTTTGTTTCAGTTATTCAAATAGTTTTTTTTTACTAAATGCCTTGGAACTGAAAATATTAACTGTTTTCTTGTTCTGTCTTGTGTGCTTGGAGCTCCAACAACGGTTTATAATGGATAAGAGATAGTACTCTGACCTTCAATATGTTGTCATGAATGCAGATATTCATGCAGAAGGGTATATTTACTGTTGAATGTACCTGTTCCCTGTGCAGTGGAAGCGGAAAAATTGTGAAGGTGAGTGTTTATATTCTTTCACTAGTATGTTCGTGTAAATTTGTTTATACGATGCTAGTTTCTGCAGTAAGCTGAGAATCATAAAATCTCATTTGTCATGGGCCATGGTCAGGCCTTAAATGTTAAGAAAATGTTTCTGTTGAGCATTTTACTGAGGACCACTATGTATGTGGTTTATCACTTACTGATGTTTTTCGTTCTTGGTGGCTTAATTTTTTTTGCTTTCCAAAAACCAATCTGTAGAATTTCTGCAAGACTTGCAAAGGAGAACAGGTTGTGAAGGGGAAAATGTCAGTCAAGCTAGACATAATGGCAGGTAAGGAGGAATTTTCTTTATTGATATATGTATATGCTTGAAATGCAATCTGAATTTTCTGTTCAATATGCAAAATGCTAATTGCATATTTCTTTTTTACTGTTAGTTTGCATACTGTGAACTGTAAACTTGTGGTATAAGTAAGACTACTCTACTAGCCTATGTGAAACTACAAGAGTTTACAACTGGCGTAATTGGTATTAAACAGAATGAGAAATACAGACACACTACCAAGTTAAGAAAGTTAATATACAAGGCAAAGAAATCATCTAGCTGGCCTATTATAAAATGTGATTGTAATGAATCATTCCACATTTCTTCTTGTTCTGTTAACATTTGACACTCTCCTACAGTTATGCAATCACGAGTATTTGTTGTGAAATCAACATTGCAATACTTGCATTTTGGGTATATTATAACTGAGACACTATTTCAGGAATCGATGATAATGACACCATGAAGGTTTTTGGTAAGGGCGGCGCAGATGTTGAGCGCAATAAGCCTGGTGACCTTTATGTTACTATCAAGGTTCCATTCTTTTTTTCTCCTTGTAGATGCCAACTATTGCCCTCAGTTTAGTCAGTACTCCTACCTTGCAAGATCTTGTAAGAAAGTAAAACGTGAAATTAATTTTCATCTTCCTATTACAGGTCAGAGAGGACCCTATCTTTCGACGAGAAGGCAACCATGTGCATGTTGATTCTGTTTTAAGCATTGCCCAGGTCGGTCTTTCTTATAACTATTTTTTGGGTTTCTACTGATCAAGGTACATGGCCGTGCAATGCAAGTTTCATCTGTTTCAAATAGACCATTTTGCATCTTACTAGCAAGCACACATTAAACGATCTTGCTTTCTTTTATTTCTTTACATGGTTGTAAGCCGGGATCATGGGAGTATCCTGACCTGATCTAGGATTTAGTTGACATTAGATATGTTTTTTTTTCTCCTTTTCTGGAGAGAAAAATGACAAAAGTGCTTGGATACCTGTTGTCCACTTGATCCCTACCCATCCATCGTTTTAAAAAAATTGCTTCCCACATGCAAGAAATTTATCTTTACACACCTTTGGGGTTTCCTTACTCCATCCTTCCCCTCAATCTGAATTATCATTCAGTCATTCTAAGGCTTTTCTGGTGGCAACCCGGTAAAGTTCAATGGTGGCAAGAACCCTGTATTCCTGATTGTGCATACAGAAGCATGCATGATCAAGGTCACCAGTGCAGAGTTTGATGCTCTATTTGGATTTTGGAATACTTTTGTCTCGATGGTCTTTTTTTTCTCTTTGGGATGATGAAGAGCTCTAAGTTCTACAGTAAAACTGTAAAACTTTTCATTTTACAGGCTGTTCTAGGTGGAACGGTGTCGGTACCAACCCTCACTGGAAATGTTACAGTCAAGGTATGCATTCATTCTTATGAAGTTTCGACATTATTCCTGCAGGATGATTGCCAATCACTGCAGGATACCTCTAGTTGCTTGTCCTAAGTTTTGTGATATTATTTGTCTAGGTTCGCCAAGGTACCCAACCGGGTGAGAAGGTCGTCCTTCGGGGCAAAGGTTTGTTACTCAAGTTACCATAAAACCATTTTTAATGTATTCTTGGTTTAGTTTCGATCACTATGGCTTTTGCTCCTTGATAACTGGTGAAAGAGAAGCATGATGGATGATATTGTTCTTTTGTCAGCTGATTGTATTGTAATTAACATGCATACTTTTATCTTCAGGAATAAAAGCGAGAAACTCGTCGGTGTTTGGAAATCAGTATGTTCACTTCAATATCAGGATTCCAACGTAAGGCTCCCCGCCTCCAGCAAGTTCTCATTTGAACATTATCTAGCAAAGCAGTAAGGTAATCACGAAAATATACCTATTTTCAGGGAGGTGACACAGCGACAACGGCAGTTGATAGAGGAGTTCGACAAAGAGGAGTGTACAGATCAGGAAAGAATTGCGGCTGCCTCCGGTTGAAATTTTTGGGTTGACGTTCAATGATCACAAACACCGATTAGTTGATGGGCCCACCGCCCCCCATAAGGTGCTGTAGGCACCAGAACTCTGTAACATTTTGACCCATATATAGCAGTTATCAGATGTATAATGTATATACGATGTGTCGATGTGTGCTGTCGCTACGCAAAATTGTAACATTTTAATTCTTTATTTTCCATGATGTAGGGAACTAGGGACGGATCTGAAATAGTGAGTTTCCAGTCTTTGTGACATGATATGTTTGCCCTTTGGTAATAATATTTTGATATGCGCCACGTATGGAGAGTGAGCCTGGAGTCTGGCACGAGAAAGTTTGTACTTGCAACTATGTGTAGTATCCGTGCTAACTTCACGAATACTGTTTTGGATACCATAAGCAGCTTAATTAGATGAAGTAAAATAGGAGAAAGAAAAAGTACGAAACTAAGCGAGCAGATTAATTTTTTTGAGATAAGCGAGCAGATTAATAAGATGAAGGAAAATAGGATTATTTTTTTTGAAAGCGAGAAGATTAATAAGATGAAGGAAAATAGGAGAAAGAAAAAGTAGGAAAGTAGCGAGCAGGACTACGCTTCGGCCCAGCTTTGGGAATGTGTGCTGGGCCCGTGGGCCCTGTCCCAGGCGGCTGGCTAAAGAAAGGGATTGGATTCGGTAGGGCCCGCTCAACGGAGCGGAGAGCGAGCAGCAGCCGCAGGCGAGAGCGACACAAGTGGCGACTGGCCGAGAGCAGACGAGAGTACGAGACGAAACCCCTCCTCTCCCCTCCCTCGCTGACTCGCTCCGCCGCCGCCCCCCCGGCGCGGTCGCCGCGTCCTCCGCCCCCGCCGTCCTCGAGAAGCTCCTACGCCGCTGCCTGGAAGGTACGCGCCTACGTACTCACTCGCCTTCTCTCATTGTCGCCGTCGCGGTTTGAATTTCGTCGACGATGTGTACGTGGATTGGGGCAGTGATGGGTCTGGGGGGCGATCTGATTCACCTTCGGGAGACTTCTCGGGTCCCTGGAGTGCTCTGTGCCACTGTCTTCTGTTTACTGCGCTGTGTTTGGGGCTATGCTGGAGGAGACTTGTCTCCTATACCAGGGAAAAGGTGTGCGGTAACATATTGTTACTGCCCACTATTTTTCGGTAACCCAGTAGGATGGATGCTGTATTCAATTCTATAATCACAATGGGAGTATTAAATACATACTTTGCAGTCTACCAATGGAGGACTCAAGCGCGTCTTTAGGGGACAATTGTATTACATGGTCAAAGATTAGCTATACACACCCTGTTACTTTACTTTATCGGTTAAAATAAGTGTATGATTGACTGGGCCATTTTCTGTCGATAAGTGTGGTGGTTGAGCTGCTCAATGGACCTTGTCAGATAAAAGGAGTAATCATGCAGTTAATCTCATCTCTTGTTTATATATTTTCTTTGATATCGCAATCTGGACCTTGAAGAAGTTTACCTCATGTCAGTTCTTCTCTGCAGGTTTTCTCCCCAGGGCGTGTGGGTCTGTTAGTTCACCTCCTGTAAACTAGTGTAGCTACAAGGACCACCCTTGCAGAAGTATGAATCCTTATTTTGTTGGCTTACTTGTCCCCGTCGCGTTCTCTCTACTGATCCACAAGAGGAGAAAGGCGGAAAGGAAGAGGGGAGTGCGAGTTGAGGTTGGTGGAGAGCCTGGATATGCGGTCCGTAACTATCGATTTGAACAGCCTGTCGAGACACACTGGGAAGGAGTGTTCACCCTCGCTGAGCTGTTCGAGCAGTCTTGCAAGCAGTATGTCTACTTGCCCCTCCTTGGCACCAGGAGCCTCATTTCGAGAGAAACTGAATCAGCGTCTGGCGGGAGATCATTTGAGAAGCTTCATCTGGGCGAGTATGAATGGAAGTGTTATGCTGAAGCCTTCAAGAGTGTTTGCGACTTTTCATCTGGACTAATTCGATTAGGCCACCAGAAGAATGAGCGTGTTGCCATTTTTGCTGAGACAAGAGCTGAATGGCAGGTTGCTTTGCAGGTAGCCTCTTCTCCCCCAAGCTAAAGATAGACTAGTGAATGCATTTTTGTTCTCTTCACTAGCAATTGGCATTTTGTAATATTCAAGTAAGGTCACCAGCTACTTTATATCTATAACACATCAAATGCGGAGAAACATGGTTGATGGAAGTTTTTAAATCATAGCAGTGTGAGCTATGCATAACACTGCTCAATCAATGTTATTACCTCAGACAGCATTAACTCATAGATTACTCTGTTAGTGCAGGTGATATGTCTAAGATTTGCGTTAAACACGCCACTGAATTGTGAATCAATTAGTGCAGTGATTTCCTAAGACCATTCACTCTTTCTATTAGCATTATGGTGCAAGTCAGAAAGGACTTAAGGACATGCATTTATATATTTGGCTGGCCATTGTTTTGCTATTTTACACAAAAAAAAAATTATAGGAGTGTTGTAGCAGGTCATCCATATAAAATGATGTTAGCTACCCTGTGTATTCGGACCTGTTTTATTGATGAAACATGCTTTTCCATGAAAAGAAATATGGTTCCTGATGAGAATGTCAAGTCACCAGGAACAGTGCACATGATACCCGGGATAAATATATAGTCACTTGATGAGCATACCAACTATCCAGGAACAGTGCGGATGATGCATATTTTTTTTTTATAAACCATACTTGGTTTCTTTGAGCGTGCTTTCAATTTGGTTCCTCTTTTTATTCCTTTGCGTCATTTCTCATCTTCTTAATGTTGTGTTATATTAAACCCTTGCATCCTGAAATTCTGAGTTAACACATTCTTTTTCACTTGCAAGGCATGCTTCAGGCAAAATATTACAGTTGTCACCATCTATGCCTCATTGGGAGAGGAAGCATTGTGCCACTCACTAAATGAGGTCAGTACTGTCACTTGTCTCTAATTGTTTTTTTTAACCGAAAACAGCGAGGGAGGCCCCCACTGTTAAATTTTATTAAAAAGAGCTAATGAAAAAGGTAAATAATTACATATCAAAACCAACCAAAGGAAGAAAACTGAAACGCTAAGCTAACCAAACAAAAGAGGACTGTATAACTATAAAGAGGCATCTAACCAAACTAAGAAGGGGGATTTGAGAGTATCTTTCATTCTTTGGGCTTGTAGAGAACATTCTTCTTTGAGGCTTCTTTTCCAGTTATTTATGTTTGCTTGACGATTTTCAAAGATCAAGTTGTTTCTCTATATGTGCCATGTTGCAATAGTGAAAATTTCCATGAAGAAGGGCCGATTGAAATCTTGTCTGGCCAGTTCCATCATTTGAAAGAAAGGAGTATGCATTTGCCACTGAATTCCATTGTTTGCCAACATTCCCAGGCAAATGGACTAATTGTTATGATTTCATGTGACCTGCTTCCCTTGGTTTATCAGTTTGTATTATTAGTGTCATTTTTCTAATAGACATCAGAAATAATTTGTACAAGTTGCATGTATGAATCATTCCTAATACCACTGTTTCAAGTAATTAACACCTGTATGCTATTTGATGTGCTTCTAGATTTAACTAATTTTTCCATTTTGCTCTTCCAGACCGAGGTGACTACTGTAATTTGTGGTCAGAAAGAACTAAAAAAGTTGATTGATATAAGTGGGCAACTTGATACTGTCAAACGTGTTGTTTATATCAATGAGGAAGGCATCTCAGATGAAGTTTCTTTAGCTCGAAACAGCACTAGCTGGGTGATTGAGGCATTTGATGTAGTGGGTAGGTTAGGAACTGAAGCACCTGTCGAAGCAAACATGCCTCTTCCATCTGACGTTGCAGTGATAATGTACACAAGTGGTAGCACCGGATTACCCAAGGTTTACTTTATATATCCTGGTTATTTTCATTTCTTATTCTCTGCATCAGTTTTTGTTTCTTGTGTACTAGAATTTATGAGGGAATTTCTTCATAACATGCTTTAAATTTTATATATCTGCTTCTGAACTGACATGTACTCAATTGTTTATAGGGAGTTATGATGACCCACCGCAATGTCCTGGCTACACTCTCAGCAGTTATGACCATTGTGCCTGCACTTGGTTGTAAAGATATATACTTGGCGTACCTCCCACTTGCACACATTCTTGAGTTGGCAGCTGAGGTAACTTTCAATTGGAATTTGAGTGGGCCACGTCTGTTCACATTATTTTTTTTATTAATCTTTATTCACCATATGCAAAACTGTGCTTTTCAGGCACTAATGGCTGCTGTCGGGGCATGCATCGGATATGGATCACCTTTGACCCTGACTGATACATCGAGCAAAATAAAAAAGGGAACTCTAGGTGATGCTTCTGCATTGAAGCCAACATTGATGACTGCTGTACCTGCTATACTTGACCGTGTCCGTGATGGTGTGAGGAAAAAGGTAATGCCTTCTACGCTGTTCTGGTCCAGTGTTTTTTATCGGTTATTGACTGCTATCATTTGGGCTGATGTCGCTTCAGGTGGATGCTAAGGGTGGTGTAGCAAAGAAATTATTCGACATTGGCTATAACCGCCGGCTTGCTGCAATCAATGGAAGCTGGCTTGGTGCCTGGGGATTAGAGAAACTCTTGTGGGATACACTTGTTTTCGGAAAGGTGCGTGCAATTTTGGGAGGAAAGATTCGGTTTGTACTCTCAGGTGGAGCACCTCTTTCTGGAGATACTCAGAGATTTATCAATGTATGCCTTGGGTAAGACTATTTACATCCTCATTTTGTTGTTTGATTTGATGGCAATTTCCTTGGTTGTCCTAGTCTGAAATTAACAGCCTTATGCAATTCCAGAGCTCCAATCGGCCAAGGGTATGGTCTGACTGAAACTTGTGCTGGAGGGACATTTTCTGAGTATGATGACACATCTGTTGGCCGTGTTGGTGCTCCACTACCTTGTTCATATATTAAGGTCAGTTTTGGTTTCTTAGCCATATTTCAATTTCAGGTGGATCTACCTTTTCCGCAACAAAGCTTCTTTTGTCCCATTGTGTGATCTGTGTGGATGTATTTGTAATTTTTAATACCTTGGAAGTTTTTATGATGAAGATGTTCCTTAGAAGTTTTTTTTGTGAAGATGTTCCTTTATTAGTGGCATAAGTTGTTTGTTGTCCTTGTCAATATGAGTTACATGCTTGCGCTTTCAATTTCCGGCTTCTCGATCCTATTTATTAGTGGATATTAGTTCTTGCGATAGTACAGTCAGCATTTTGTGTTTTCTTGTCGACCTCTTGCAATTTCTGACATACTGATCATTGTATTTTCAGTTGATTGACTGGCCTGAAGGTGGATACTTAACAACTGATTCACCTATGCCTCGTGGAGAAATAGTCATAGGTGGTCCTAATGTAACCAAAGGCTATTTCAAGAATGAAGCCAAAACGAATGAAGTCTACAAGGTATGCTTGTGAATATTTTACAGGATACTTCATGAAGTGCACTGAAAATTTTTTCCTTTCACAATTCATGTAAGCATAAATCTCATGTCTCGTGAAGGATGATGAAAAAGGTATGCGGTGGTTCTATTCTGGTGACATTGGACGTTTCCATCCAGATGGCTGCCTTGAAATCATTGACCGTAAGAAAGATATTGTGAAGCTTCAACATGGTGAATATGTATCTCTCGGGAAGGTAAGCAATATTCTAGTTCTGATCATACTGGCCGATTGCACTACTTAACAGATTCGACGATAACAGGTGGAGGCTGCTTTGATTGTGAGCCCATACGTGGAGAACATCATGGTTCACGCTGATCCTTTCCACAACTACTGTGTTGCACTTGTGGTAGTTGCACACAATGAGCTGGAAAGCTGGGCTTCGCAGCAAGGAATTAAATATAGTGATTTCTCGGATTTATGCCAGAAGCAAGAGGCTGTTAAAGAAGTGCTCGGATCTTTAGCAAAGGTTTGTGTTCTCTATTGACCTCTGTCAACATCTGGTTGCTATACTGTGGTTGGGTCATTACTCATTACAGATATTTCATGCTTGGCTCAATGCTTTTGCATGCGAATCTTATTATATGGAACACAAGGATTTAGCATCCATGGACTTCCATGGTCTCACTCATTCATGTGTTTATTTTTTTCTTCCATAGATGTAAGAAGTTATTTATAAGTTTAACCCTACATATACGCATACATCACTTTCACTCATACTGTGCTTAGTGATAATTTCTCAGTAATGCCGAACATGTTATCGCAGCATGATATTTATCTCTTTTAAGCAAAAGTAGTGAATGAAGGAATATTCGTTCCTGCTTTTAATTCAAACCAAGACCATGACTGTAGGTTCATATATGTTGACATCATTGCAACACTTTTGCATACCTGGGACTACGTACTCATGCACGCTGAAAGTTACATGCATATTAGGCAAGACAAATCATATGCAATTTGACTGTACTGATGCACTTGCCATTCCCCAGGCTGCGAAGCAAGCCCGACTTGAGAAGTTTGAGATCCCAGCCAAAATCAAGTTGATACCAGAGCCATGGACCCCTGAGTCTGGCCTCGTCACTGCTGCCCTCAAGCTCAAAAGGGAGGTTATCAGAAAGACGTATGAGAACGATCTGGCTCAGTTGTACGCCTGACGGTTCTGCCACTCTTTTTGACACGTTCAGCTGTGGTCTGTGGAGATGATATAGGGCGCCACCATGTCGATGTTAATAACGATATACTCCGTAGTTCTCCAGGTAGGTAATCACGAGGGATATTTTTTTTTCTCCTGTGGAGGTAACCTTGAATTTTATGTTGTGGCTAAACTTGATATTGAGAGGCTATCCTGTTTCAAGATAGCCTCGTGATGCTTCCTGCATGTGTTTAGAATAACAATGGCATCGGATTCTTGTTGCTTTTCGCATTTCTGATACTGAGATAGGCAGATAGCTGTTGCCTGCTAGTTTTATCTATCTAGAATGGTGCAGGTGCCTCTGTTCTTCAGTTCGTAGTGTTGTTAAACCATGGACAATCCGATATTATGGCTGGCATCCGTTTCTTTGCCAAGACTATCAAATCAGTTTAATGAAGTTAAGATTTTAAACATAATTCTACATTATTTTTATTATGCCTTTCTTCTTGGGATCCATATGAAATCGAACTTTGTCCTTGCAACCACTTGCCCATCAACGCCCAAGAAGCTTATCAGCCATCCTTGTGCCTCCTCCCTTATTGCACACCTCGATGCCGAAATTTTCATTTTACTTCATGTGAGTTGTCCGAGATGACCATGCAGGCCTGCACCGTAAGGACAGTCGGTCCCAATGCTAGAAACTACCATTGTTTACCATTGTTTCTATACTCTATACTCTAGGACATTGTGCCAAGAAACTACTATCTTCTACAATGCAATTTTGTATCATAATATCCTATGGCCTACTTTTCTCTCTCACATAGTCTTGTTTTGTGTGAAGACTTGGTTTCTTAGTTAGACTTGGTTCTCATCTCTCTTTAATAAATACCCTGCCACATCAGCTTTTTTCTTACATGACAACATAAATAATGGCTTTAGACTCTATAGTAGAGTCTGTATTGGGACTGCCCTAAGAGTTAGTTTGTTCATTTAATGAAATTCGCTAATAAACTTTATTAGATTTCTGTCGCTGATAAGAGCCAATAGATAATTTTTTAAATATTTTTCTACATAAAGCCTACTTTTTCTTGATTTATTAGCATCATCGCTCTAATCACCATACTTGCATCCTAGTATGATCATACTTGCATCCTAGTCTGATCACGGGCCGGTCAATCTGACCCAATCAATATATTGGTCGGGTTTGGACAAATATTTACAACCCATAATAAAAACCAGGTTGAGCACATGCCCTTTTTTAACCAAAGACCCTATCCTCTCATATGTTCGTCCAAGGCCTATCCTCTCATATGTTCGATCTAGGGCCTTCATGTCCTAAATGGTATAATTTGTATCTTAATTTGAACAATTACTATTCGTCTGTCTCCGAATCCGCATAATCAAAATCGAATATCTATTGTTGATATGCAATATATTAATATATGATATATATCTAGCATACTTATACTTTATAATGTTCGTATCCGAGCCTGAATCGTGAAAAAAAAATACTGATCCATTTTCATCTCTAGTAGGTCTTACCAATCCTGACATGAACCAAACCCTAAAACACAAGGTTGTGGCATACTCCTATGCTTTTTATTATGACTAGCATCCATCCACGCTGTAGAAGCAAATTGTTAGATGCCTTAAGTTTCACATAACTGTCGTCAGCTCACAAAAGCTGTCATAAATTTGTCTTTTGTTACCTTCTATGTCTGCAAACAAAATATCTTTGAAGCTATTTTTTCAAACAATATCTTCGAAACTGTTGATAATCAAAGTATTAAAATGAATCCACCTAATCCCTCAAACCACTTGGATTTGCATCTTTCCTGTGTACACTCTCGTACCAGCAGACAGTATTCGCAGTTCAGCATATCTTTGCGCACCTACCATTTTGATCTCCTATTTACGGAAGAAAAATACAAGTTTCGGTCGAGGCACACGCAAAGATCGCGTTTTAGCTCCGACAAAGTTCGCCGGAATTCGTGAAAAGATTTTGCGGTTTTCGTGACCCTCGAGGCAACCCCCCAAAAAAAAAACACGGCAAAAAAACAGCATGACTCGTCATCTCTCCGCACTCTCTTTCCTCCCCCTCCTGCTGACGCGCCCGCCCGACGGTCGCCCTTGCACGCTCTCTCACCCGCCGCCGCCGCCGCCGCGTTCCCGTCACCGCAGCGCTTCCGGCCGCCGTCCATGGCGACGGCGGAAGGGGACAAGATAGAGGTGCGATTCATTAATCTCTCTTTACTTTCGGTGGTTGGGGGGATGGGCTCGCAGTCGCATCTCCCCTAATCTGTCTCATCTAGCTCGGGAGCCTGCTAAAGATAGAATTTTTTCTAGCTGCGCAGCCGCCTGGATTAGGCCCAAGAACCAGGCGATCTGCGGCGACCAGGACGACCGGCGACATGGCCGACGGTGGTGGGAAGGGGGAGCGGGAAGTCCCCCTCGCATACATCCTCTCGCTCCCGGCTGCGCCGCCGCCCCTCCCCGTCGCCGTCTCCTGCCTGGACGCCAGCGTCCCGCGCAAGGCGCGCAGCCGCCCCCGCCTCCGTGCCCAGCCGTGCGCCTGGTGGGCCTTCAAGCTCCCCGTCCCCTCGCCGGAGGAGGCAAAGAGCTTATCCTCTCCGGCGTCGGCGGCCACCAATCCGACGGAGGAGGCGAGGTCTCCCCGTCCCCAACGCCTGCGCGTGCGCCAGGCCCCGCTTCCGGGGTTCGACCCCCGCACCCCCTCGCCGGCCATAGAGAGGCCGGCGAAGAGGACGAGGAGGTGCCTGCAGTGCGGCGCGGCCGAGACGCCGCAGTGGAGGTCGGGGCCGATGGGGCAGAGCACGCTCTGCAACGCCTGCGGGGTCCGGCTCAAGGCGGCCGGGGCGCTGCGGGAGCAGGTGCACCGGCCCCCTCCGGCGACGGCGAGGACGGTCGCCGAGCCGCCACCGGAGAGCCCGGTGTCGGACTCGTCGCCGGACGGCCCGATCTGGGAACCCGGGTCAGTTCCCGACGTATACCTGCTGAGGAAGAAACCGCCGAAGCAGAGGAGGCCTCCGCCTCCGATGTCAGAGCCCTCGTACGCTCCGGCGCCGGCGCCGGCGCCGGCAGTGTACCTTGTCAAGAAGAAGAAGAAGAAGAAGAAGGCAAACAAGAAGAAGACACCGAATAAGAAGCCATGGCGGCCCCGGAAGTCGGCGAAGCGGTGCCTGCACTGCGGCTCGTCGTCGACGCCGCAGTGGAGGGAGGGGCCGATGGGCCGCAGCACGCTCTGCAACGCGTGCGGCGTGAGGTACAGGCAGGGGCGGCTGCTGCCGGAGTACCGGCCGATTGCGAGCCCCACCTTCGATCCGTCGGAGCACGGAAACAGGCACACCCAGGTGCTCCAGCTTCACCGACAGCGGAAGAGCCAGCACCCAATGTCGACGGAGAAGCAGCGATCCATGGAAGAGTTGACCGGCGTGGCAGCAGAAGAAGAAGGCGGCGATGATCCGATGAACGTGCTACTGGCCCGGCGGTGGCCCAGCAAGAACGAGTACCCGCCAACACCGCTGCACCAGCCTCTGCCGCTGCACCAGCCGGTGGACAGCCTCGCCGGCGACCGACCAGTTGGGGGCACCGACGACAAGATCCAAGCACGTGGCGGCGGCAATGACCCAAACGAAGCGCCGAGCTCGCTGGACTCATTGCTGCTTGAGGGGCCGTCGGCACCGCTGATCGTCGACGGAGACGAGTCCTTGATCGACTAGCTAGCCTATCCAACTAGGGAAAATCAGCTGAGATGAGAATAGTAATCTTCTTCCACCTCTTTTTTTTTTCTGGTAACTTTATCGAGTTTTATTGTGTGTATCTGTTTGTGTCGGAAAATTTTTCGTGTAGAGCTTGGTTGTTAACTTGATCATGGCAGGATTTGTAGCAAATGCTCCAGCCAATTCAGAGAATTATAGGTCATGTAGGTTGGCTGCAGTAGAGGTGAAAATGGCATGATGATACATCATATATGTGCAGTGGCAACATGCTTGCCTGCAAATGTACCATGGTGGTTCAGCATAAATGGTACTCCAGCTCCAGTCTTGTGCATGTAAACTTGTAAAGTGAGATCCGAATTGGGCAAAGACGATGTGAAGGTGGAGTACTCTTCTTGGGTGATTGGGGCTGCAGCTCTAGATTGGGTGTTGCTACTTCTCTCTTCTGCTTTGCACCCCAAAAGCAAGAGACAGATGCCTAGAATGACCTCAGCAATATACTTGCCACGTTTTACTGGAGGAAACTGGTCATCCAGCTGAGATCAGAGAGAACAGTAGTCTGCTTCGACTCTTTTTCTCGGTAACTTTATAATAGGTTCATTTTTTTAAAAAAAAAATTATAATAGCTTTGCTGGGTTGTGTGTCAAAGTTCGTCTTGGAAATTTCCCTGTCGCCTAGTCTGTTGGATGCGTATTTTGCTAGTCTTTTTATTTTTGTTAGCTATCTGATCTGGGATACAGAGTCCCTTGGAGTTGCTCTAACTTTATCATAGTAGGATTGATAGCGAAAGCATACGCAGTAGACTATTGCTATACCAAAAATTAAGAGAGAGAGAGAGAGAGGGAGAGAGACAAGATTTTCAATCCTATCTCCATTAACAAATATCTTTTGGTAATAAAAAACACATCTCTCCAATATGTAGTCTACTTTTCTTTTTAAAAGATATGGATCTATTTTCTTTGTTTTGCAGAATAATTTATATGCTAGCAGGACACCTCCTGTTCGTTGCTAATGGATATGATAGCAGGACACCTCCTGTCCGATGACAACAGAATCATGTTTTTAGCCGGCGCGGCCAATATGTGAGAGTTGACTGGGTCAATGAGAAGGAAGGGGGAGGGTAAAATTTTCCTTTTTCTTTTTGAAGAGGAACTCATGCTCCTTAGGGAAGGCTCCTGGTGCTCCTCCGGCTTCAACACAAGGAGCAGAGAAACAAACTCCAAACAACAATGTTTGTTCCTGCGAACAAACGCAACTTGGGTCCGTATCCTCCTCTCGGCTCGGCCCAATCTGGCCTATCTATGCGCAATCAAGCAGGCCGGCCGACCCAAGGCCTGCAGCTGCAGGTCTGCATACTACCTCCGTTCTTGAATATATGACACCATTGATTTTTTTTTTCGTTTGACTATTCGTCTTTTCTACAAATATTTATACAATTAGTTAAGTCTACTAGTTAAATCCAAAGTATTATCAATAATAGATGTAGTGGTACCCATTTTATGCTATTTAACAAAGTAACTAATAAAATATCATTGGTCAAAGTTGAAGGAAAAAGTCAATGGTGTCGTATATTTAAGAACGGAGGTAGTACTAGATTAGTCCGCGCGCTTCGCTGCGCGCGTCTGGAGTCTAAAGATCACGGGATTGGAAAGTGGAAAATCTTAACGTATTTTAATATCTTTTGACAGAAAGAATGATACCTCAGGTAGTTTTTTAGACATTGATAATTAACCCATATACTGAGTATATTAGAAATGAAGTTTTAAGAGACCAGAGATTTGTATATTAGTCATCGGACGTCGTATTAAACCTAATTCATGCACTAATCAAACATTTGGCCGATCGTGTCAGTCCCCTAGAGAGCAAATTTGTAGACGTGCTACTCACTGACTTCCTTTCATGGACTGAAACAATAATCGATTGCTCCTTATAAAGATCATACAGATAATATATAGATTGAGATATGAACTGTATAAGCAACACATACTGATCCTAAAAGTACAACGTTTTTTTCTAAAAAAATATGATGTACATAAAATACACAATAAATATCTTTGCAAGCGGAAAGATGGTGTGTTGGTATATTACCATGCGCTGGTGGCATACTACATTTGTTATTGTAACCTGAATGTAATAAATCAAACTAAACCGCAGACTTGAGGTGACATGACCGCCCATTTCAGATTTTGATAATCATCTTGAAACATATATTGCTAGAAAAGAACAAATAAATGGAAATGTGTGTGTGAAAGCATATAGAAAAACCATAGAACGCGAAAGAATCCATAAATTTAAAATGCAATTTCTCCCCGCCAACTTTAAGGGTGTGTTTAGATTGTGAAAGATTCCTCGAAAAAACACTGTGGATCCAAAAAACACTGTAGATGAATAGTGTTCTGTGAGTGAGAGGGATGTGATGAATAGAAAAAAGTTAGATGAATAGTGTTTTTTGGGGGAATCTTTTGCAAACTAAACACACCTTAAATGTAAATTATGAAATAGTTGTAACAATGCTCAGAAATCTCCCACCGGCCAGAACTTTAACCACTGATGTTGGTGAATTTTGAACGCTGAAATCATGTAATAGGATAGCTGACTTGCTCTCTTTTTTCAGCTGGTGCAATCTTGGAACTGGTATTCCTAGTGCTTTCTTAGAAGTCAGAGATGTTGCTCCTTTAAAAAAAGTAAAATAGAGTAGAGGTCTGAACAAAACCAATAAAATTTGCACAGTTAGTTTAATTAGGTAAACACTCATAAAAAAAGGAGATTCCATAGTTAATGTAGGCACAGAAAAGTTAACAGGCTAGTAAGCTGCGGAATAATAGGAAAAACATGCACCATGATATCCATGAGATTGCCACATATATTTTTTTCTCTGGAATTGCCTCTATGGATAGACATGGCAGGGAGCCAGGAACGTGTGATCGCGAGCTGCACATGATTCGATGCATGCACACCGCCGGCGCACACGACCGAGTGCACACGTGTCGTACTTTTGGTTCGCACATGACACCATGGAAAAAGGCAGTTGAAACTCAAGAAAAAGTTGAAGGACGTTCACACTCGCCGTACATACATGAGAAGAGTAACACGAGGCCTCCATTGGGTAGCATATTAATTACGTTTACAAATTTTGTTTCATGAAGTAGTCCCCATCTCTGCAATTAGTGGGACTTGTTTAGATTGCCAACTTCCCACCAACTTTGCATATTGATAATCGTGTCCTTCTCATATAACATGTTTTCCAGGACGCCAATTTTCCACCAACTTTCCCATCTAAACAAATGTGCGTACTATGCATTGCGACGACATAACTGGCTAGAAGACGTGTGCCATTTGATCTCACATAACATGTTTTCCGGCACGCCAATTTTCCACCAACTTTCCGATCTAAACAAATGTGCGTACTATGCATTACGATGGCATAACTGGCTAGAAGACGTGTGCCATTTTATTTATTTCGCATGCATGGTACTCCCTCCGTTTCAAAAAATGCAATTCTAGCACAATACCACGATTAGCATGTGCGGGAGGTGTTTTTTTCGGCGCACATCAACGATTCGTGTGTCTATGGTCACCACGTGATGCATTAACGTTGTGTCTCATCAGATAGAAGCGGTAAAAAAAAAATTATCCTCACGCAAGACCACAACCGTCGGATGGCCACGTATCACGCGAGGAGGCCTCAAGTGCTGGATGCGCTCCTTTTCGTCGAGCGGTAAGAAGTTAACTATTCACTATTCCTCCCATCATATCTATCACATCTTTTTCTCACTATTCATTGCTACAGTGTGTATCTTGTACGGTACTCCACCAACAAAACAACCCCTTCGTCGAGCGAGAGCGGAATCGGTGCAGTGGATGATTCGCCAGCTAAGGTCGCCAAGTCTAGGGGGGGATCGACATACACGCTGCCGCCTACACGGCTCCGAGCTAGCGTGGCATGTCCCTTGTTGCTGCGCATTCGTAGCACGGCTAGCTGCTGATCGATCAATGACCAGCTTCTGCTGCGTCGTTTTATTCTCGGGCACCTTTCGTCTCTTGTACTTTGTTTTTTCCTGTGCCTTGCCGTCACACACAACACATGAACAGCATAACAACATGAGCGCATGACATGTCCCTCCAAAGAAAAAAAAAACATGAGCACGGCATGCATGCAATCAGGCCCGTGGGCCGGCACGCACCACAACAGTCTGGCCTGGTTGAAGCACGACACGGCACGGGCTGCATTGTGCCCGGGCTAACCCAGCCCGTACCCGTCATCCAGGCCCAGCATGATTAAAAGTTGACCCGTTTAATCCAAAGCCCACCGGCCTCTTTTCCCCATTGGCTCTCTTTGTTTCGCTCGGTTCTTTCCCTCCACTCTATTCCCAACGACCTGCCCCCCCCCCCCTCTGATCCTCCTGATGATTTGATGAGCCAGCCTCCTCTCTGATTCTCCCTCTATTTATGCGTTGTGCCTGTGACATATGCCACACCCGTTTGATCTATACTCGCCACCTTGCCATTCTACCCGCGAAGCCTTTAGCCATTGACAGTGCCCATTGAGCATACAGAGGCTGCTTGGATCAGGGCCAAATGTTGCCCGACCAAAATTACGGCAGGCCCACGAATTTTGGCGCTCGATTGGTTTGAATCCACAAAAATATCGGTAGGCCGAAGTTTCTGGGCTAATCGGCCATATGCTTGCCCACATTTTGGCTATCCGTGCCCCTGCCTTTTAATTATTCTGCACGCTCGGCATCCCACCGGCCACTGCTCACAAGTCACAGCATCCGTGCTCGTCTTCTTGCACTGGTCCTCTCCGGCTCTCCGCCTCGTTGGGCATCCTCATCCTAGGTTGGATTCTCCGCCATCAACAACAAAGCACCATAGTTCTGCTTCCACCAGAACTCATTCCAGTCGCAGGTTAGAGGGCCCTATAGATGGGGTAGAGAAACCCTCTCATCCGTTGAGGGGGGGCATTTGGCATTTCCATTGATCTGGTTCTTTCTCCTCTTCAATCGGTCCATCTAGTCGAACTAGCTTCTGTCTCTCAGCTCCAACCACCCATTATTTTTTCTAGATATAACTTCTTAATCTATCTCCTGTTTACAGATCTGCTGCACCGAAGTGACGACAAGAACTTGCGAGCCACCTGCTAGATCTGTCGGTCCACAAAATTAAGGTATGCAATCCTGCTCCTTTGATATCCTTGTCAATAGGTCCAGCACGCAAGCTTCCACAGATTTTTTTGCTTCCCAACTTCTTGTACTTGGTCCTAAATATACGACACTGCTACATGGTCGCTAGTGTCATTTCAGAATGCAGAATGAATGCAGAATAACAGAGCTATGAGGATGACAAGGATGGTAGGGGATATTTTTATTTTCACGGCCACCTGTGCAGCTTGGTAGCTTAGACCTCAATTCAGGAATTTTCGTAGTCTTAGTCATTTCTTATTGTTGCTCAACTAATTCGCAACTGTATAAGGCCAACTAAATTCCTTTGGAGTTCTGCCCGTCTACTGTCTGAGCACTTGACATTGCTTTGTAGTTTTGTTTATTTTACTTCCTAGACACGCTAAATATTCATATTATTTATACATTACATAATGTGACCATTTAATTAGTGCACGTTGATATATGATATGCAGTTGTGCCATTTTAGAAATATTGTTTTATTTACTATCCGTTGATATATATATATATATATATATATATATATATATGATTTGCATCTTATTTTTTTTATATTGCCTATCGTATAGATGAACAATAATCCGAGTCCATTACTGTATTCCTGTATGTGGAGGCAAAAGGCCCTAGCTTTTCTTGTTCTATTGTTGGTATTCTGGTGGAGGAACCAAAATGAGAAGAGGAGCAGTGCCAAATGTGTAAAATATGGTCCTCTTCTGAAAAGAGATATCTGGCGTACTAGTGAACTAATTAGGTTGATTGACACCTCCGACAGACTATGTATGCGTGAACTGAGGATGTCCCGGCATGTGTTCTACAAGCTTTGTTGTCTCCTTAGGGAGAGGGGCCTGTTACATGATACCTTTCATGTTTCAGTAGAGGAGCAAGTGGCAATGTTTCTGAAGATAGTTGGGCAATATCATACACATTCCTCTGTTTCAATTGCACTGTGGAGATCAGGATGGAGAGTGAGTAGGTACTTCAATGTCGTCTTGCGTGCACTCATGAAGTTAGCTCCTGAACTTATTTGTATTAGATCAACATCTACCCACCCTAAGATCACCAACAACCCGAACAAATTTTATCCATATTTTGAGGTACCTCTCTATAGTGCAGCAACACGTTTTTTAAGCACGTATACCTGTTTATAAATTATTGACATAAGTTTTTGTCTTCGTACATAGGGATGTATAGGGGCATTAGATGGCACCCACGTCAGGGCATGTGTGCCGGCTAAATTGGTGGAAAGGTTTAGGGGCCGCAAATCATACCCCACACAAAATGTCCTAGCAGTTGTCGACTTTGATTTACACTTCACTTATGTCCTAGCAGGGTGGGAGGGGTCAGCCCATGATTCTCTCGTGTTGCATGATGCCCTTTCTCGCCCAAATGGACTCAAAATCCCGGAAGGTATTTAAGCATTAAAGGATCTTGAAAATTCATACGTAATCTGAACCCCATAAGTTCAGTCTATATGATGTTCTAATTTTGGCTGTAGGTAAATTCTATTTGGCTGATGCTGGGTATGCCACTAGGCCAGGCATATTGCCACCCTATCGCGGTGTTCGTTATCACCTAAAAGAGTTTCACGGAGCCCATGAGCCGAAATGTCCAAAAGAGCTTTTCAATCATCGTCACTCCCAACTTAGGACAACTGTTGGGCGGGCATTTGCCGTTCTCAAAAATCGCTTCAAGATTCTTAGTAACAAGCCTTTCGTACCCCTTAAGTCACAGCCCAAGGTGGTCATTGCTTGTTGTGCCCTTCATAATTGGATATTGGATGATGGAGGTGATGAGTTCATATATGATGAGCCAACTTGGTATGACCATCTGCCAAGGAGTAAGAATCGTGTCTCTGATCGAGAGGATGATGTACGCGAGTGGGCTGCCAAGCGTGATTCAATTGCCCAACAGATGTGGAACGATAGACATAGTAGTGATGTTACTGTTGACAACTAGTTAGCTGTACTGAAGCTGGTATCTTTTGTTTCTGTACTTTAGTGGCTATATATGAAGTGTTTGTGTAATATATCCAGACATTTTAATTCTGTACTATTGAATAACATCTGTTACTTTCTGTTATCTTTTCTATTTAGCATGGGTGAGCAAAAAAAGGTTGGGAGTGGTGACAATGCATATCGTGAGAAGTACAGAACCTGGGCTGATGACGCTACTGATTTCATGCTTCAGTGGTATGTTGACTACCAAAAGAACAAACCTGCTACTTTTAGGTGGAAGCAGCAACACCACCATCTATGTGCAGAAGCTTTGAATGCCAGATTTGGCATTGGAGCTACCAGACATCAAGTTTATCGTCACTTCCGAGCATTCAAGGAGAAATGGGGTTGGATAAGCAAAGCTATGGCCAAGAGTGGCAATGGTTTTGATGCGGCATCAAGGAAGTTCAATATTCCCTATTCAGAGAAATCACCTTCCAAACTTGGGGTAAGTTTGTCCAGTGCATAGATGTATTTTGACAAACATTTATGACATGTGCATAATCTGTAGATTTGCAATACTTAGTTATATGTTGATATTAACTCAGTTTATCAAATTGTTGCAGACTGGAAAATACAACTATCTCACTCGGCCTATTAAATTCTTCGATCTCATGGAAGAGTTGTTTGGAGAATCTCCCTGCGCTACTGGAGCCTTGGCTGTTGACCAAGGCAACTTGGATGCAGAAGATGATAGATCTGAATCAGGGAGTGATGATTCGTTTACAGCTGAAGATGGTGAGATTGATTCGGATACCATTGCACGTACCAGTCCACCGGTTGCATACAGCAATGCTCATATTAGCCTACCACTACCAGTTGAGGACATTATTACTTATAGCAGGGCACCAGCTGTAGGCTGTAGTTCTGGAATGAAGCGCAAAAACAAGAAATCGCCTATGAAGAAGCATCGCAAGGAGAAAGCAAAACGTGCTAAAGCATTGGAGAATGATAAAATTGCAAAAAGTATTGTCATGCTTGCAAATTCCATTGCATCAAGTGTCCCTGCACCTACAGATCCATATGCTAACCTTTGGGAGCGTATTGAGGATATCCCATTCCCACCACGGGATAAGGTTGATATTGCATCCTTTCTTTCCAAGCCAGAGCAGGTACACTTACGGAACTACTTGAATGCTGCATCTGATCAATCATTTGGAACTTGGGTCACTGATTACTTAGGGGCCAAGTACGGTTACAGTGGTGGATATACAGATCAATGAACATGCTAGGTCTATGTAAATATGGATGGTGGAGCTTGTGGTATTTTGTACATCCTCGAGGTGGATGGCATATCAATGCTCTAGCTTTGCTGTTATCTCCCAGTGGTGATGTAGATTGTTCTAGAACTTATGGTACGTGGTCAAAACAGTTGTACGGTTGCCTGTTGCAAAAGGGACACTATTTTGTGTTGATTTAGATGAAGATGGTTGGATCGAATGTGATAAACTCCTTTGTATAATATGTAAATATAGTGTCAGTAATGAACTATTATGCAAAATGTGTGTTCCAAATTGTTATGTGCTGAGTCATGAACATTGGCAGTTTTTTTTGGCATCAAACCAATCAATGGCCAAAATTTTGGTTATTCTGTTTTGGCATCTAACCAATTGCTGCCATAACAATGTTGCCAAAATTTTTTGGCTATGCCCATGTTTTGGCATGCCTATGTTTTGGCATGGCCAATTTTGGCCATGAACCAAGCAGGCCCACAATCCACAAGTTCTATTTGGTAAGGGAAGTGACAAATTACAAATTCATTTAACAATATGTAGAAACTGGCAATCTACAATTTTGTTGCGTACGGAAACCACAAATGGATTGACTACAATTTCTTTATGGTAAGAGGGAAATGAAAAACTATAAACTAATTAACTAGTAGATGAAATCAACAATCTATGGTTTCCTCCAGATTATAAGATGCAAACCAAAGAAAGAACAACACAAATCGACAAGCAACGCTTGCTCAGAGTAGGGGGAAATGACAAGCTACTAATTTATTGAACAATAGGCGAAAATGAACAATCTACATGTTAGTTATATATAGACCGACAACGTATAAGTTCGTTATGCGACGGGTCATAGCCGACAACAATCCACAATCATGTGTTCAGTAACATTGATGAAATCAACAATCTGTGGTTTCCTCGAGATAAGATGCAAACCGATTTGCCAAATGATAACAACGTAAATCGATAAGCGACGATTGTTCGCCGAAGGGGAAAACGATCAAGCTGTTAATTTATTGAACAACATATAGAAACCGAAAATCTACGAGTTAGTTATAACGGAGGCAAACCGACAACCTACAAGTTCGTTATGCGGCGGTCCGCCACCGACATTCCGCGATAAACAAAATATTCAGCAATAGACGCACAACCTGATCATTCACAAGCTCAAAACATAACGAGCACTACCATTCTTCCCCGGTATAGCTTCCTATACTATAGAAACAAAGATCTCCTCATCAACTCTCTCTAATGTTCGTAGCTATAAGACTCATGGAAATAGTCAAAATCACTTTAGTTTCGTATGATGAGTCATCTATAATTATCATCATCTACCAACTATATATACATCTTTAAAACCAACGTTTTGTTTGTTTTCGTAACAGAAATGACAAAAAGCGACATGTATGTGTGACGGTGGGGGCCCGGCCGAGTGACGGAAAGTGTTTACTCCAATATAGGTCCACTCTTCCCCTCCCTTATTTCAAGGCGACACAGCTAGCTCCGTTTCGGCGTGAAGGCCAGCACAGGCGGTGTGGCATGACGCGCAAGGGCTGCGTGCTGCCGTCGTCCGCCCACCGCCGCTCCTCGCCGGTGACGACGGCGGCGGGGATCATGGTCTCCGGCAAGCTGCGGCGGGCGCAGCAGCAGCAGCAGCCGGCGACGTCGCCGGAGGTGACGCCGGACGACTGCAGCCCGATCTTGGTGTGGTCCGCCGGGTCATCATCAGATCCGGACGTGTACCTGGTCAAGAGGAAGTGGCCCAAGTCGTCGTCGGCTCCTCCACCACCGGCTCCGGCGACGGAACCCTCGCCGGAGGCGGCTCATCAGCAGCTGGCGATGCAGAATGTCGTGAGGCGGCCGCGGCAGCGGCGGGTGGTGGGGAAGCGGTGCATGCACTGCACCTCGTCGGAGACGTCGCAGTGGAGGCCTGGGCCGTGTGGACCCTCCACGCTGTGCAACGCGTGCGGCACGCGCTACAGGCAGGGCCGCCTGCTGCCGGAGTACAGGCCCAAGGCGAGCCCCGGCTTCCGGCCGTCGGTGCACGCCAACCATCACAAAAAGGTGCTCCAGCTTCACCGCCGCGCGCGGCAGCAGCTTCGCAACCGCCGCCGCCGCGGTGCTCCGCCGCCACCGGATCCGGCGGCCGGCGGCGACTCGACCGACGTGCTGCCAGCAGGATCCGGCGGCGACCACCTCAACTACGAGCTCCCACTGCCGTGGAGGTGGCAGAACAGCAACAAAGGCTTCGGCATGGGCGAGAAGTCCTCGGCTGGATGATATTGGTGCCCATTGTGCGCGCGCGGCGGTGATATGAGCCGACGGACGAACCGACCTCGCCGGACCTATGGATTAGAGGACGTCAAATCGCAAGTTCAAAGGCAAAGCAGCGTCTGGCGAGGGGCTCAAGAACAAGTGCATTCGGTTCCAAGCACTGCAAATCCTCGCCATATCTCGCCGGTTCATGTCAACGCGCACTTCGATCTACTTCCTGCTATATCCAACATAGGTTTGCATAGTATAATTCCGGAGTGGAAATGGTTCTAGACATGCATCAAGTGTTACTTTGTTTTTTCATCTCTAAAGATTGAATTTCCTTTTCACCAAAACTCTTTGAATTTCCCTTTCACCAAAATTCGTGTTCAATAAAGCATGGATTTAATCCAAGAGTTGAACTAATACAATAAGATAGACTCTGCTTGATAAGACCAGAATTGATTCCACCTTAGATTGTGTCTACTTTGTGCACACGTGGACACGCTTTGTGTCTACATTCCATGGCAAGTACACTGCGCGCACGGGCGTATACACGTTCAGTATATTATATAGTGCCGCTGCTAGAGCTTCGTTCTCATGGATGATAGTGGACGGAAGATGTTCATGCCAAGTGAGAATGCATCATCTTAAAGCGTCTCTAACAATCTATATATATCTCTGATGCAAGATTCTTAAAAATATTAGATAAATAAATAAAGTAGAGAAAAACTCCACGTCGGCCGTCCTTTTAATTGAGGATAGCTTTTCCCCTTTTAATTTGATACTAATAGGCTCACACTTAAGGGCTACGGAGTAGGACTTACCCCATGGCACTCATCCATACTTATTTTTGTTGTTTCGACAAAAAAAAAACTTATTTGTTGTTGTTTTATTTCCCCCCTCTCACATGCCCGTCAACACCAAGTGGGATCACGTCACCGCGTCAGCTACCGCCGGAGACCCATCTTGTCATCTTGACATGCATCCGATCCCCATGTCTCTCTAGCTCTAACCCACCCCGCCATGGCGCGCCGGGCCCCTGATTCGACGGACAGCGAGCACACACGTTAAAAAAGCTTTCATCTTTCTGTGAAATGGACTCCAAATGAGCAATTAAAAGAACAAATTTTTTTTGTTTGTTTCAAATCACCCCATTAGAACCGTGATTTCATTTTTGTCATTTGGTCCACTGCAAACAGCATTTAATTTCGTGACTCATCATGAGCGCGCTAGTTGCTGCCGTGCCCAACTTTTTTTCTTAAATTGGATGCTGCTTCAACATGCTAATTAATTGGAATCATCATTTCTCCATTGAGATTACTCCGTTGGATTCGAAATACTTCCTGTTTTAGTTTTCTGTACAATCTGCAAACAATTTTTGTTTTTGTTGACACCGGATTTTAACAGGTCACATCGGTGCCAAAAATGGAGCAGAGGTACAGGATCAGAATCGGAGTCTGGGAAATAGAGCAGATCAAATCGGAATCGGAGTCCTAGAGGAAGAGCGGTTTGAATCAGAGTCAGAGTCCGATGAGAGTCAAAATCGGAGAAGAGGATGATGACGAGGAGGAGTCCTGGTTACCAGGTTAAGCTTATAGAAGGATCGAAATAAAGAGTCGGTTATTTTTTATAGAGTTTGAGTCGTAAACGGTTGTGAGAAGGACCTTTTCTTTTGCGTCAAGTAAGTTTGTCGTATACGTTTAGGAGTCACAATTATCAGGGTATAAATATCGACCCTGCGTGGTCATAGAAGTCTGTACACACTAACATCAAACAAACCTTTACACTTTTTCGCATTTTACATACATTTGTCGGCGACTTCGTCTTTCTTTTTCGCGAGTTCTTTTGGGCACATCGAGGGTGATCAGATCTCAAGGCTTGCCTGTAAGTTCCGTGTTACTGAGTAAGATCCAAACCTTAGCAACCGGCGTATCGTTGTTGTTTCGTTTGGGATTATTCGACAGTTATTGAGTAAACATCTAAGCTTTAATATCTGGCGCATCGCTGTTGCTTCGTTTAGATTTTATTCAACCCTTATCCAGCTTAGAATAAGTTTTGATCGGCTGTTATTTATACTTCATTATTGGATCTGGTATAGCCGTTTAGATCTATTCTAAGTGTTGCTCTGCTTAGCTTGTTAGGTTACGTTTTAGTAATCTTACTCTGCTTTGCATCGGAATCGGCTGATCTAGCCGACTCTCTATCATAGATCGGAATTCATTGCCGATCTGGTATTCATCGTCAAATCGGAAACCCAGCCGATTTCATTGTGTTATTAACGTCCGATTTTCCTTGTCAATCAACAGGTCAGATTGACTGGCACGCCCTGCATCATCGGTCACAGCCGATTTCGTGTGTTATTACGTGAAGGTCTTTTCCGATTTTTGCGTCAACAGTTCTAGAGAATATTAATTGAGAGTAAAGGTAGCCATTTTAATCTCAAATATGCCCTCCTACTCTCTTTTCTTGTGTCCAAGATTCAACACGGCCTCTGCCACAACACACATGAGCAGAATCCTCCTCGTGGCACCTACATCGTCACCTTGTAGCGACCACATTGTAGGGACAAACTTACTTGTAGTGATGACCGCATTACCAACATTTTTTGCAATTAAATTTACATAATAAAGTGAGGTTGTACGCCATAAGGCTTGCATTGTTGTGAATCTTTGTTGTGATAAGATGCCAATCGATTTGCATAGAAAAAAAAGGACACAAGCCGACAAGCCACAAGTTATTTATGTTATGGTCTTATGGGATATAAACAACAAATTACAAATTTGACAATTGACAATTTCATTGAGATAAGGAGCAAAAATTCTTAGCAAAGGGAAAAAAAGGTGCTATGTAAGTATTTTGTTGTACGGAAAATAACAATCTATTTATTCGTTAAGCAAAAGATGGAAAATATATAAAATATGCATTGAACGCAAGTCGACAATAAGTTTGTTAAATATTAGAAAAACCTAATGCTATCCAAATCCGTTACATAACGGATGGAAACTGCTAACGATCTACAAATGTATCAAGCGTAGCACAAATTGACCATATATAAATATGCTAAGCAACACGTGTAAACCAACAACCTATAAGTTCATCGCGTGGCGAGCAGTCATTGAAAATCCCACAATTGCGTAAGTAAGTACTTTATTGTACGGAAAGCAACAAAGTATGGATCCCTTGTCCCGACAATATGTAAGATATGCATTGAAGTGCTCAACAAGTTCGTTAGTTATTAAAAAAAGTAACGTATCCAATTCCGTTATATAACGGATGCAAACTACTAACGATCTATAAATGCATCAAGCATAGCACAGATTGTCCTAAGCAACATGTGAAACCGACAATCTAAAAGTTCGTTACGCGGCGACTACGTCATTGAAACCCCCATAATTACGTCAATAAGTACTTTATTGTACAGAAAACAATAAACTATGGATTCGTTAAACAAATGACCGAAACTGGCAACATGTAAGGTATACATTGAAGTGCTCAATAAGTTCGCTAGATATTTTTTTTAAAAAAAACTAACGATATCGAAACCCGTTACATAACGGACGCAAACTAACGATCTATAAATGCATAAAGCGTAGCACAAACTAACAATATATAAGTATGCTAATCAACACATGTAAACCGTAAATCTACGAGTTCATTGCACATTTGCAAGGCGAGTAGCCGTAGAAAACCCACATCAATCAAGGCCCCTCACGGAGAGGTTCGTGTTAGTTTGTTGGAATTTCTGCTCGTGGATGAGTAGATGACACAGCCACACAGGACCAACCTCGGATACACTCATACACGTTGATGTCCACCGCAAAACAAGCACGCAGGCAGGCCGTGTGCCATAAGCGTGAAACTCAAACGGAAAAATTTTGTTCTACTTGACAACTTTGACAGGCACGTAATCACGTACGACAGCTAGTGCATGGATGTCGACACCTCTGGTCTGCCCGTCCGTCGTGAATGGCGAGGCGACAGCGCTCGGGCCCCACACGACACGCCGAACCCGGAGAGGATGGCGGCTGCGCGGTCTCGGCCATCCGATCTCTCTTCCCTGCCACGTGTCGCCCATCTGACTCAGGTCTGCACCCCACCAAACCCCGCTGCCCCCACTAAATCTCGTGGCCTGCCAATCTGACACAGCACACCGCTCCACTCCACACCCGCTTCCATCTTCAGTTTCCGGTCTCGACGGGCCTGCGCCATGGACAGCCGTGGCGGCGGCGCTAGGAGGGGACGCCACTCCGGCGACGGCGTCCCGGCGTGGGCGATGCTCCTGTCCGTCGTCGTCTCCTTCTTCGACCGCGACGTCCGCCGCAGGAAGCGCAGCACCCATCTCGCCGGCGGCGGCCGCCGCTCCAGGGCCGCGGCGACGAAGTGGTCGGACTTCAGGCTCTCCGCCGTGCCTCCGCCGCCGCCACCACCTCCGGCGCCGGCGCCGGTGGAGAAGTGCAGCGACTGCGGGACGACGACGACGCCGCAGTGGAGGAGCGGGCCGATGGGGCCCCGCACGCTCTGCACCAACTGCGGCAGCCGGCGCAGGCTGGCCGGGGAGCGGTGGGGGAAGCCGCGTTGCACCTGGCGTGGGGCGGTGATGGCGAGGGCCGCCAAGGCTAGGGCCTGGGCCGCTCGCGACCAACCACCGGCGGCGCAGCAGGTGAGTCCTCCCGTCTTGGCGGCGTCCCCACCAAGCACCCGGATCTGCGAGGACCAAGGGTTAGAGATCAGGGCATCGCCCAACCAGGTGACAACATCTCCGCCGCCTCCGGCTCCGGCGACGGCCGTCTCCGACCACCCTCCTCCGCCGCAGAAGATCCTGCCGGTCCCGGCGTCGTCACCACCGAGCAGCCGGATCTGCGCACAAGGGTTTGGTCCCGCTCCCAGCGTGCTCACTTCGCCCCCTCATGACCGGGTGAGAACTCCACCTCCGGCTACGGAGTCCCTTGCAGCGCCGGCACCGACTCCGGCGACGGCAGTATCCGACCACCCTCCGCCGCCGGCGGCGGCGGCGCAGGAGATCCCGCGGCCGCGGGTTCTGTTTCTGCCTCCCCCAGCGAGCATTCGATCAATCTGCGAGCAAGGGTTAGCACTAGCAGCTCTCGCTCCTGACGTGCTCCGGGGGAGGACGCCATCGCCCAACCCCGTGACGCATCCGTCTCCGGCTCCGGTGGGCAGAGAGCTACTGCCACCGGAGTCGTCGTCGGCGCCGGGCAGGCGGAGGAAGCAGCAGCCCAAGCGCAGGTGGGTGAGGGGCTCCACGTGTCAGCACTGCGGGTCGACGTCGACCCCACAGTGGAGGGGGGGACCGGATGGCCGCCGCTCGCTGTGCAACGCGTGCGGCGTGCGCTACCGGCAGGGGAGGCTGCTGCCGGAGTACCGCCCCAAGGCGAGCCCTACCTTCGACCGGAACGTCCACGCCAGCTGGCACAGCGAGGTGCTTCGCCGGAGGCGCCGGAGGAACAGCGCGCCGATGATGATGACTCCACCACCACCGGCGACCATGACGCTGCTGCCGCCGCCACCACCGCCGATCGTCCCCGAGGTCAATGTCGTCGCCAGAGAGCCGCGCGCCGGCGCCAACAACGCCGACCCCATGGACGGGCCGGTGGCGCCCGTGCCGTTCCTGATGCTGCCTCCGCCATCTCCCCCCGTGGCCAACCTCGCCAGCGAGCCACGCGCTGACGGCGCCAACGAGGATGACTCGGCTACCAACGCCATGGAGGAGTTGGGTCCGCTGGATCCGTTCCTGCTCGACGGGCCGGCGGCGCCCATGCTCATCGGCGAAGATGGAGAGCCCACCCGCTTCTTCATCTTCTTCAAATAAGAAGCTTCTAATCACCATGCTTACCTATTTCGCGTAATCATGTATCTACTTTGAAGGGTAGCATGTGTGTTTGTTTCATCTTGTCTGTCGAACTTTGGTCTGAATTCTCGAATCTGGTCCTAACAAATTTGGTTGTTCGGTCTTATAAAAATCCGTATAGAATCTAGGTATAGGTTCAATGATCCGGCGAAACCTGCCTAGCTATTCCTCGATTCGAGATTGCCACGGTGAGACTAAGCAGGTGAAAGACATGTCACTTGCATTGCATTGCATCGCCTAGATTAAGCAACGTGTTTATTTCACACTACCCGGCCACTTGCGCATGTTTAGTGTAAGATGACATTGACGAAGTGAGGCACCACGGCCCATCACAGTTTCAGAGTTAATACCATCATATTGTTGTGGGCCTATCTATCATGCATGGCCACGTAAAATTCCCGGTCGAAGTCTATATAGCCAACATTATTGTGCAGCGCCGATAGAAAGAACATCAAAATGGTAGGATCGCTGAACAAGATAAGAGTGTTAATGAGCTTCCATTGCAATGCATGCTATCGCTTATTCGCCATGTTGCATCAACTCTTAGATAGACCCCCAACAAAACCTTAAGCATCAACCACAACAGACCACCACGATAGCAAAATTCAAGAACAACATTGGTACAAAATCATTTTAGCCATAACAATCTACCTAATAACCAGTGGCAGACCTAGGTCTTAGAGATGGCACTCCTTAAAGATTGCTAGATTGATGAAGTTTGATTATGGCGATGATTCTTTTTTTTTACCTTGACATTAGAACATTGAGTGATGAGGGCATGTGCCCTCACTGCTATCAACATGGGTCCACCCCTGCTAATAACTGAGCTCGTACTTCCTGAGGATTGTTGTACCGCGGTGATCAATCATTGTCGTTGAAGCACTTCAACGTAATTACAAGCTTGGCATGCAAGCTAACTAGTGGCACAAACCGAACTATAAAGGGGGGAAAGGGTGCGGCACACAAGCTAATTCTTTGACATAGAAGGAAAACGACAAACTATGAATCCGTTACATTATTGGATACTGCAAATGTCAGACGCAAACCAACAATCTAAAAGTTCGTTAGACAGAAACAAAAAAATGTGCAAGCAAGCAAAATAACGGTAAATGGACAATCCGCAAGTATGCATATGTATTTATTATCAGAGGCGGCACTAACCGACAATATGCAAGCATGATTGTGTATTATTTATTAGCAAAGGCGGCGCTAATCGACAATATATATCCGCAAATAATGCGCACGTGCATTTCGCAATAAAAGGGTGCAAACTAACAATGTACAAGTTCGTTACGGGATATAAAAGTGTTATTTAGCAATGGCGCGTATATTGACCATCTACAAGAAGCTTGTTATGCGACGAATGCATACAAACCACATCTATGAATGTAACCACAAGCTCCAATAGCTAGGGTAAAACCGTCCAGTGTTAATGTTCCTATAGTAGAAAACTACTACACTACGCTTTATATATATACTCTCCTCCCAAAACACGACTCATAGAAATCCATCGATCGACGTGCTTCTGAACTGTTAGTTCGTCTATCTTGTAACAAAAATGAGAAAACTAACGTGACCACGAGGCTTTGTTTTTGTTTTCTCTGATGTAATTTAATTATAACAAAACATAAAAACTAGACGACACGAAAGGTAGCAATTAATTACCTGCAAAAAAGGAATGTAAGGTAGAAATTAATTACAGGGAAATTAAATGATCCAGACCTGCTCGACGGCGATGAGTTGGCGGTGATAGCTCTGCAAGTGTCTGCGCGTAGATCTAGACTAGGAAATGGATGATCTATATGTATGTGCATGTGTATGCGACTGAGTATGTGTATGTGTGCGCGTGTTATACCCTAGGTCTAGAAATGGATAAGAGTAAGGGTTTAGATCAATACCATCGCGTGTCGAGGTGTTGGATGGCTCTGTTGATGCCATGGCGGGTTCGTCGGTGAAGGTCTGCGCACGGGCAGCGACGGTTGGAGTAGATGTTGATGCCGTAGCTCTGCGCAGTAGATCCCGACGTCCTTCAGGGCGCCACCGGCTTTGGCCGGGAACGGCGATGAAGGGTGTGGTGGAACTTCCCGCCGCCGTAGCGCTAACCCACAGATCGGTCTAGGGTTTGAGTGTAGGTGGAGTTGAGTCTCAGTTCAACTTGGTGATCCGAGCCGTGGCCCCCACCCCCTCTCTATATATAGCGCTGGCGACAGGGGCCCACCAACCATTAGGGTTGGGTGCCCCCGATCAGGGCGCAGATCAAGGCCCAAAGGCCTTTGGGCCTTTTGGGTCTGAGGAGATCAACCTAACAATCTCCCCCTTGATCTCACTCTTTATCTTATTTTCTTTTTCCAGTATTTCTTTCATCTCATCTTAGATTTAAGTACAGAGCTTATCTCATCGTCACGATTCTTTATCGATAGAATCAATAGCCACCGTACTCGCCTCTAGTCAGAAACGAATTCTTATATCTTATCGGGCCTTCTAATCCAGGAATCATAGGCTTTCCCTTAAACCCATACCGGCTAAGTGTTCCTTGAACACATTGGGTGGTAGGCCTTTCGTAAGCGGATCCGCAAGCATATTCTTTGATCTCATATGCTCGAGACTGATGGTGTGATCCTGGATTCTATCTTTTATCGAATAAAATCTTACTTGTATCGGCTTGGTAGCCGTACTTCTTTTGTTGTTGTGGGCATAGAATACTGCAGGCTGGTTATCGCAGTACATCTTTAATGGACTTTCTATGCTATCCACAATTCGCAAATCGGGTACGAATTTCTTTAGCCATTCTACCTGCGTCGAGGCCTCATAACATGCTATGAACTCAGCATACATCGTTGATGATGCTGTAACTGGTTGCTTTGAGCTTCTCCACGAAATAGCTCCTTCAGCAAGCATGAAGATGTAACCTGTCGCATACCCTTTGATCTCTAGGGAATCAGATCTTCTGTAAGTCAGCATGAGACCTTTTGTGCCTTGCACATAACGGAAAGCTTTCTTTACCAGTTTCCAATGTTCTATTCCTGGTTCTTCTTGATATCTGCTTAGCACGTTTGTGACAAAGGCTAAGTCTGGGCGAGTGCACGTTTGTGCATAAGATAAGCTCCCAAGAGCCGAAGAATACGGTACCGCTTTCATCTGTTGTCTTTCGTATTCATTCTGGGGACATTGGAATTTCCCAAATCTATCACCCTTGACTATCGGAGCAGGAGTAGGATTACTTTTCTGCATATTATATCTCTCTAAAATCTTTTCTAGGTATGTCTTCTGTGACAATCCTAGAACCCCATTTCTTCTGTCTCGATGAATCTCAATTCCTAAAACAAAGGAAGCCTCACCGAGATCTTTCATATCAAAGTTAGAGGACAAGAATTTCTTTGTTTCTAGTAAGAGACCAATATCACTACTTGCCAGTAGGATACCGTCCACATACAGTACAAGGAAAATGTATTTCCCTTTCTTAAACTTTGCGAATACGCAATTGTCCTCAATATTCTCTTTAAACCCAAATTTCTTTATCGTTTCGTTAAACTTCAAGTACCATTGTCTTGAGGATTGCCTCAATCCATAAATGGATTTCTTAAGATGACATCCCATGTGTTCTTTTCCTTTCACAGCAAAACCCTTAGGTTGCACCATGTAAATATTTTCTTCTAGATCCCCATTTAGGAATGCCGTCTTTACATCCATTTGATGTAGTTCTAGATTATAATGAGCTACTAGAGCCATTATAATTCTAAAAGAATCTTTACAAGAGACTGGTGAAAACGTCTCATTGTAATCTATACCTTCCTTCTGAGTGTATCCTTTTGACTTCTCTGTGTAGCCAATAAAATGGCAACTCACTGTCTTAGGATCTAGTTTTCCAATGTTTGGGTTAAATATCTTTGCCTCAGCAGGACTCCCCCACACCTTTAGGTGATTCAGTGAGGGTTTTCTGCCTGTCCACAGTTCATACGGTGTTTTAGGCACCGCCTTACTGGGAACTCTGTTGAGAATGCAGATGGCGGTTTTTAAGGCCTCCATCCATAGACTCTCTGGCAGTGTGGAATAGCCTATCATACTTCGTACCATGTCCATCAAGGTACGATTTCTTCTTTCGGCTACTCCATTCTGTTGTGGGTCGCCCGGCATTGAATACTGGGCAACAATTCCTTGTTCCTGTAGGAACCTTGCAAAAGGTCCTGGAACTTGTCCGTATGGGGTATGCCGACCATAGTATTCCCCTCCACGGTCGGATCTTACTATCTTAATCTTTAAATTGTGTTGATTTTCTACTTCAGCCTTGAATATTTTAAATTTATCCAACGCTTCTGATTTTTCTTTAATCGGATAGATATATCCATAACGGGAATAATCATCTGTAAAAGTTATGAATGAGTCATAACCGTCTATGCTTGTAACTGGGAACGGGCCGCAGATATCTGTGTGAATTATCTCTAATTTACCTGCGCTGTGTTCCGCATGTTTTCTAGTTATCTTTATATATTTCGCTTTTATGCATTCGATGCATTTATCTAAGTCTGAGAACTCAAGCGGAGGAAGTATTTCATTCTTAACCAACCTTTCTATTCTCCCCCTCGAAATGTGGCCTAATCGACAGTGCCACAATTTCGATGACATACTATGAGTTCTCTTTCTTTTTCTGTTGGTGGGTATTGATTCGTTTGCATTCACATCACAAATGGAATTCACACATTCACGAAGTGATAGTAAATATAAATCATTCTTTCTGTAAGCAATAGAAACAATCAAATCGTTGTAGTCTATTACACACTTGCCGTTTCCAAAACGGCATTCAAATCCATCAATATCAAGTTTTGATACACTAATCAAGTTCCTTTTAACAGAAGGAACATAGAAAACATCTCTGAGAAGCAACTCAAATCCTGTATCTAGCACCAAGAGAAGGTCTCCCACCGCCTCCACTTCGGCTTCCACTCCATTCGCGACTTTAATCTTTCTTTCTCTTCTTTGAGTTGTTCGCGTTTGGATGAATCCCTGTAAATCATTTGCAACATGAATAGTTGCTCCAGAGTCAATCCACCAAGTAGATTTCGCATAATCTATATACAGAGATTCATTTACAAATGAAATAATATTCTCACCATTCTTTTCACACAGCATCTTGTAGTAGTCTGGACAATCTTTCTTGTAGTGTCCCTTCTTCTTGCAGTAGAGACACTGATCTTTGTCCACAGTGCATTGCCCAAGCTTGGGCTGATGCTGCTGGAACTGCTGGGGATTCTGTGGAGCCTTAGACTTGGAGGATTCACCCTTGATGAAGTGACCCTTCTTCTTTTGGTTGTGCACATAGTTCACAGAGCCACCATGTGCAATCTTAAGTCTTTCCTCCTCTTGGGCGAGCATCGCCGTTGTCTTCTCTAGGTCCCATTGCTCAGGACTCAAGTTATAACCTACCACAAAGTTCTCAAACTCTGCAGGAAGTGATTTGAAGATCAAATAAACAATATGACCCTCATTGAACTCTAAGTTCATCGGTTTGAGTTTGTTGTTGATATTTATCAAATTATGGATGAACTCTCTAAGTCCACCCCCTCTGTATTTTACACCAACCAGCTTCTCAAGCAACTGGTGAGCATAAATCTTGGAAGAACCAGTATACTGATTCTTAATCTTTTCTAGATATTCAACAACATTCTTGCAGTCTGTGATTGCCCCCAGAATGGTAGGCTCTACGGTGTTCTCCACCACTGCTACACATTTCTTGTTAGCAGGTTTCCATTTAATCATTACAAGGTCATAACTCTCTTTGGATGCTTTATAAACATCCTGTGCTTGTTGCCAAGCAGTATCTGTCATGTCATCCCCTCTGACTGGCGCCTGAGGCTCTACAGGCACTGGGTGTGTGAGTATCCAGTCCAATTCTTGCATGGTGAAGAATAGGTTCAGCTTCTTGTGCCATTCATTGTAATTATCTCCCCTTAGAGTTGGGATATCTCTGATGGCAACTCCAGCTGAAATCAATTAGAAACAAGTGAGAACAATTTATGAGAATAAAACTGAATATGACTATATGTTTTATCATCAACTTTGGTCAGAAAATAAAACATATAGTGATCTTTCACATTAAAACTTAATCACCTTTGGGCAGAAAAAGGTAATAATGCATGGAATAAACATATCTATGAAATCATAATATTATTATTTTCAACTTTGGTCAGAAAACAATAATATCACAATTATTCTGAAATTTTAATCTATGACTTGAAAAATAAATCATCCCTTTGGTTCAAATTTAAATTCCAAGTCAAAAAATAATTATCTATGCAGCGGAATCTATTAAATTATTCTATTCAGAAGCAAAATTCTGTAATCTATTCTCTAAACATTTATCCCTTTGGTTCAAAATGAATAGAGATTCAAATTCTTTGCAAATTCATATTCAAATTCAAATAAAGAGCTTCTGAAAAGAATAAAACAAATAAAATAACGAATTCTGTTCAGTAGGACGCCCATACGGCCCATTACGCGCGCGTGCGGCCCAGCAGCGCTCTGCACGAGACTCGGCCCGCTCGTCCGTTTTCGCGGTCGGCCCACTCGTCCGTTCTTGCGGCCCAATAGCAGCTCGGCTCGCCTCGAATCGGCTCGGCTCGTTCTTTCTGTGGCGGCTCGGCTCGCTCTGGGCTCTCGGCTCGCAGGCCGCAACCTGGGCCTGGGCCTCGATTTCGGCCCAAGCGCGCGCGCGCGACGCTCCGCGTCGATCTGGACCGTCCGTTCGATCCGACGGCGCGGCGTCGATTTCGCGGGGTATAAAAAGGGCCGCGACGCGCGGAACCCTAACCCTAGCTCATTTTCTCTTCTCCCCTCCGGCCGCAGCGAGCTCTTCCCTCGAGCGTCGCCGCGTTGTCGTGCTACCGCCACCGCGCCATGGATCTTCCATGGCCGGGGCTTTCTCTTCTCTTCCCCTTCTCCCCACGTCTTTCTCCTTCCACTCGCAAGCAGCAGCAGAAGTTGTGCGCCACCGTGGGTCTTCTCGCCGGCGCGTGCGCTCATCGAGGATGAACGCACCGCCGTCGAGCGGTTCCTCGGTGGTGGATCTGTGTGCGCTGCGCACACCGGCGTCCCGGTGACGAGGCGCATCTTCTTCCTTGCGCGTGCGCACCGGCGTCCCGGTGCCAAACGCTCGGTAAGTCTTGTTTTGTGTGGATCTGTGTGTGAGGGTGCTAGTTCTTTGACGTGGGGATTTAGATCTGTGGATTTGGGATGTGGATCTGTGGTTTTCGGTTGGATTTGGATTCGAGGGTTTTGGATCTAGGGTTTCTGATGCGGATCTAGGGTTGGGGTTTCGGGATTGGTTCTGCATTTCTCGATTTCTTTCGAAATCTCTTATCTTTTCTCTAGATCTACACTGGATCTATTCTTATTGTAGGCGACTGATACCAATTGATAGCTCTGCAAGTGTCTGCGCGTAGATCTAGACTAGGAAATGGATGATCTATATGTATGTGCATGTGTATGCGACTGAGTATGTGTATGTGTGCGCGTGTTATACCCTAGGTCTAGAAATGGATAAGAGTAAGGGTTTAGATCAATACCATCGCGTGTCGAGGTGTTGGATGGCTCTGTTGATGCCATGGCGGGTTCGTCGGTGAAGGTCTGCGCACGGGCAGCGACGGTTGGAGTAGATGTTGATGCCGTAGCTCTGCGCAGTAGATCCCGACGTCCTTCAGGGCGCCACTGGCTTTGGCCGGGAACGGCGATGAAGGGTGTGGTGGAACTTCCCGCCGCCGTAGCGCTAACCCACAGATCGGTCTAGGGTTTGAGTGTAGGTGGAGTTGAGTCTCAGTTCAACTTGGTGATCCGAGCCGTGGCCCCCACCCCCTCTCTATATATAGCGCTGGCGACAGGGGCCCACCAACCATTAGGGTTGGGCGCCCCCGATCAGGGCGCAGATCAAGGCCCAAAGGCCTTTGGGCCTTTTGGGTCTGAGGAGATCAACCTAACAGGCGGCCGGGATGGAGAAAACCTGGCGCTAGACCGCCAGAGCGCGGCCGTTTCTTACCGCCGACTGGGTGTCACACACAAATCACAATGTTGGACGATCGACCGGTCAACGCGTGTGGAGTAGTTCCATATACTAGTTTCCTCGATCAACCAGCATGGTAATATATAACTAATACTATCTAAGGTGCAGTGCAGGTCTTCCCTGCTGATGATATCATATGTTATTGCCAACTTGCATGCGGACTGTGCTGGAAAAACCATGCATGCATGCATAATACTTCGTCCTTGATGAAAGCGACAGCAGACTTGGCATGCAGACTTAGCAGCATCCATGGGCGTCGATGAGAAGCTATGGGCAGCATGCATGACGCCCAGAGATCGATCGTCTGAACTGTTAGCTCGATCGTCTCCCCGTCTCTAACTTACAGACTATCGATGCACGCCATTTGTTTTCTCTGTAACAAAAATGAGAACATAACGTGACCAGCCTTTGTGTTTTTTTCTCTGTAAAACTAACATAGACGACGGACGACACAGAAGGTTGCCATTAATTATAGTAAAATTAAATCCAGACCTGCTTGTTGGCAATGAGGTGGTGGCCGGAGATGGAGAGAAAGCAGCCTGGCGCTAGATTGCCAGAGAGCGTCCGTTTCGACGGGCCGCCGCCGGGGCAACGCTCCCCATGTGCTGGCGGCCGGAGAAGGAAGAAGTGATGCTGGGCCCATTATCGGGCTGAACGGTGTGGCTTTGCTTTGTTGTTGTAGCCCAAACCCAATAGGTGAGCCCAAGTATCCAACAATCCAAACGAGCTCTAAAGTCGCATAGATCAGTCTCAGTGGGAGGGTCATCACACAATTATAAGGCTGCAAACTTGAAGACCCGTGCCAAGGGTGTCATCACATAGTTATCAAGCCTGCAAATTTGGAGACCCGTGCCAGCCAAGGGCTATGGTGATGACCCTCCCCCTCATGCCATGACTCCCTCCTCCCTTCTCATAAATAATCTTGTCATGTAAGCAAATTTGCTGATGTGGCATAATATTTAATGCCATGACACTCATTTATGACCCTCCCCTCATCCCATGACACTCTCCATCCTTCCATCCTCTCTCCTCATAAATAACCCTACCATGTAAACAAATTTACTGATGTGGCATAATACTCATGACCCTCCCACTACGACGGGCCTTCATGCTTATCTCAAAACAAAAAGAAGAAGCTCACCGCCAAATCCTAAGACCCCTTTTTTTTTCACAGTCCTCAAGTGACGATGCCGACTGACCATGACGCGTGCGCCAAAATTTAGGCTACAAAACCAAATTCATACCATGCTACAAAATCACCCTGAACAAGTAATAACATGAGAGAATAACAGATGAACAAAAGGTGTCCTCGACACTCTGCATTGCATGTCCTTCGCTTATTCTTATTCACCAAATTACATCGCCGTCCACCCAAAACCCCAACAAAAAAAAACTGTGCATAAATAGAAAGCATCGACGATAGCCCACCACCACGACGGAGAAAGAATAGCATTGGCATCAAAGGGGAAAGTCCTCCCTAGGCTGCACATGTTTTTTTCTCAGACCCAAACAGAAGAACGAAAGAAAACTAGACACGGTAAAAATAACCCTCTAAACAGCTCCAGCTTCTTGTCTCATGAATATAAAACAAGGCCCGGCCAGGGCCAGACAAGTCATCGAGATCTGGAACGTGCCTAGTCTGCACGGGACTGGCCAGCACGGGACGACAGGATGATGCCGACGATGAGACCGTAGAGGGCGAGCGCCTCGGCAAAGATGAGGATGAGGATCATGCCCACGAACAGCTTCGGTTGCTGAGCGTTAGCCCTGTGGAAAACAGCGAGGATTAGGAAAGGTGTAAGTATACTTCATTTCCAATTCTAACTTGTGTCTGGAAGACTGAAATGACTTCAAAAGGTCCACAAGAGAAGTGAAAAAAGAAGACATATTTCATATAGAGATGCATTTAGAGCTTTATAGGTCTTAAAATAAAAACTTCCACTTCCCACACAACTTTAATGCATTACAGGACAAGTTTGTACTGCATATCAACAATAAAATTAGCTATATATTTATCAGGAATTCCTTCCGTAGAGAAATAGATCTGCACAAGCTGTGACAAGCGACTAGCCTTCTATTGTTCATGGCTCGGATAGAGTTAACTCATGAGCATAACATAGACAGATGTAGAAACGAAACAATGAAAATATTATATATCCTCCTAACTAGGAAACTACAAGGTCCTACAGCAATCAACAAATAGCAAGTGCAGATAAGAAATGGCATCACTGTCAGTTCTCCATGGAGCAGCATAACTTCCTAAGATGATATGATACTATTGAGTCTATGACATAAATGGAGTGCAATTAACAATAATGAACAAGGAAGCGCAGGAATACTTTGACCTTACACTCATCATGAACCAGCTACAGATAAACAATATGAGGCAACCCACTGTCATTTTACCATATGATTGCTACAATAGTATGATATGAGCAGAGAACCATTATGAAGCATGACGAGTTATCATATTTTCCAGTGTTCTAAACGTGGTAAGGCGAGGCGACCTAGGTGTGCCTTATCACCTAGGCGACAAGGTGTCACTAGGACCTTAAGGCGCCCTAGGTACGCCTGGAACCTAGGCGATGCCTATAAATCACTGATAGGTTCACCTTCAAATCACAATGAATTAGCTATAAACACCTTAAATAGGCTAGTTTCTATCAATGGTGTGACTGACATTTACTATCGAAAAGACATCTTCCACCATTACAAACCGAAACAAACTTATTCAAGGCATATCAAAATAGTTCCTAACTGTTCCAACAAATAACATCCACTTTAATCAGTAAATGTAGCATTCACATCAGCTTTCAATGCAGTATTTGTATTTCAATGGCGGAGGAATTTATCTACAAACAGGTATTGACTAGATGGAATTTTAGAAGTGACTGCCATAACTACTTCACTGATCAACAAATTATCTACCAAGCCATCAATCGTCCACATGCCATATCATAGTAAGATAGAGCAAAGGGTCTTTACCTGACACCAGCGTCACCAACAATGCCAATGGCCATGCCGGCAGCAAGGCCAGCGAGACCACAGGCAAGGCCAGACGACAGGTGGGCATATCCATCGAAGAGGTAGTACGGCTTGGCCTTGGGGTTGATCCCAGTACTGATGATGACGGCAATGATGAGGCCGTAGATACCGAGCACACCAGCCATGACCACAGGCACAATGGACTTCATGACGAGCTCTGGGCGCATGACACCCATGGACGCGACACCGACACCACTCTTGGCCGTCCCGTACGCCGCTCCCATGCCTGCAAGGAGCGTGCAGAGAAAAGAGATCTCGTCATTCACCATCAGAATTCCGCACATGGATCTGCCCAAAATTCTATCTGTTGTCCCCCAATCGTCCCCCGTGCTTCTCAAAGCATATCAAACGATCCAATTTGGGGTGCGCATTGAGGATCGTACAGCTAATATAATAATCTAATAATTGACTAAAACGAGCAATGGAGGGCACAAATTTGGCAGATCGGAGCAAACCGAAAGCATCAGGGCGTCCCGGATCGAGCGAACAGTACGCCCGGAAGCCGAACCGCTAATGGATCGTAGAACGAACGGGGTCGCGCAAGCTCCAACGTCAACCCCACCCAAATTCCCAAAAGCTGGAACAGAAAGTAGAAGAGAGGTCCGTATGACCACGGGGATGGAGCGATGCATACATGAGAAGACGAGGGCGGCGGCGGCGCCGAGGAAGCCGAAGAAGGGGGCGGTCTCATCGCCGCTGAAACCCACCATCTTCCTCTCCCTGCTGCCGCTGGCGACGCGAAGATCGACGGACAGGCAGGACCCCTTGGAAGCTCCCGCGCCGCGGTCCTAGTCGCCGGCACGAGCGCTCGAGATGGGATTTGGCTCCTCCGCTTGGGATTTGGGGCCTCGCCGATCTGATCTGGGGAGCGCGGGGGTGGGGCGGGGAAGGGGAAGAAGACGAGAGGGCCACGGCGCTGCGAGGTGGGGATGGGGGTTGTTTTTGCGACGTGGACGGTTTTGCCCCTGCGACCGGCGAGGGGCAGGACCGTCAGTTCTCTCGTGGTGACTAGTAGCATGGATGAAGTAGAAGACTTTGAAATTTGAATGAGACGTGATTTGTCTTGAATTTAGCATGGCCTGTGGTAAATTGCGGCCAAATATACGAAACCCCTCTATTGTTTGTTTGAATTAGGTTATTGTATGCTGGTGGTCGTGTCGTTGAAGCTTTAAAAAGTGCGTATGGACGGAGGGGCAGTACCGTCCACCGGTGGAATAATAGTTGGAGGTGCTGGTCGCCACGTCTGTGATTGCCCGCCTGCGCCCACGTGTACCGCGCGCTCGAGGCGCTGAGACTGCAACGCCATTGGTGGCGACGCGCTCGAGGGGCCCGCGAGTCAGAGTCAGCCCCCACATGCAGTCTCTCATCCTTCATTTTTTTTTTTCCTTGTAATATCTGATGCAAAACAAGATGCGGCATTTGGAATCTGCAGATCTCGGTTTTCAGTTTTCAGCCGCGAAACGCATGTCAGATGAAAACATAGCAAAAATCCTGCATGAGACACACTAGCTCAGTAAACAAGAACAATCTGCTAGGACAGCACAGGACAGTACTGCCTGGAAGTTCATTGGGTTCCTAGCTGTTGGATCTCTACTACAAGCATGGAACACACACAAGATCAAGACGGGCAGAGTTGTTGTTCAAGATCCTCTTGGCGTTGCGCTCGTCCTCCGTCGCGTTGATCACTCACTCCTTGTTGAGAGATCGTAGAACACCTCCGGCTTCTTGTAGCCCTTGGCGCACGCCTCCTGCATATATACAACAGTCGCACAACTCGTCAGGTTTCAGATCTCAGCGGCAAAGTTCATATTAGAACAGAAGAGAAGAGACCGTCGTCGTCTCTCTTGGGGCATGAACAAACTTGCCTGCATGGCGAAGGCGATGTGGAGCAGGGTCGCCTCGGACCATGGGCGGCCGATGAACTGGAGCCCGATGGGGAGCCCACCCTTGTCATACCCAACCTGACACAACTCACGACCGGATCGATGAATTCTCCTCTTAAGTTTTATGCTCCCCATTGACATGGATCAGTTACGTACCTTGACGGTGATGGCCGGCAGGCCGAGGAAGTTCCCAGAGATCGAGTACCGGACCAGAGCGGCTGTTTGATTCGAATTTGAAACAGCACGACGAGCAATAGTGAGAGTTTGGAGGATCATGGCGGCGCTACTAGATTTGGAGTCGATCGCTTAGTAGAAAATACTGTTGCTGAATTACTCTTGCTTTCTCACCTCCGTTTATGTAGTCGAGCTCCCCGGTGTCGAACGCGTCGTCTTGCAGCGTGTAGGCGGTCACACTGGCATTGGAGGAGGACCATGGATCAGAGTCTACATCTTAACTTACGTGATGCATGAGAAATGGTGGTGGTGAGGGCTGAAGATGACATATATATACCCTGTCATTGGCGTGACGATCACGTCGGCGGTTTTGAAGATCTCCTTGTGGAAGTACATCTGCCGGTTCCTGTAAAAAAAAAAGGTTTTTTTTTTTCAGATGGACCGTCACGAACTGCCATTTACATGTCTCATCTCTCATGTTATTGAGATGTTTACGCATGTATAGAGTACTCTTTTTTTTTTTCTGTCGGAACTCACCGAAGTCGCTGCGCGTTGAGGTAGGCTCTGCTACTGAAGGAACCGTAGACGCTCAGAGCCACCCTGGCGTCCCAGCCGATCTCAGACTTCTTCCTGCAAGAAATTCACCGGTTTCAGACTTTCAGTTTTCATCAGCAGCCATACTGGAAATGACATTCTTCAGACTGGATGGTATTCTTTACAGGTTGTCGAGGTATTTGGCGAGCGACGTCGTGCACTCGGAGCCGATGGTGACGTAGTGCGCCAACCGCATCTCCTCGATCTCAGGGATGGTCACATCCATGGTCTTTTTTTGCAGTTGCAGCAGCGAGGGGGCACACAGTTTTAGTTGGTATATTTAAAACGAACGAATTCTCGCCGAATTTGAACGAACTTTATCGTGCATGTTCCTCACCTGCCAGCCGTAGTTCGCGTGCAGCGTCTGGAGAGCCTTGTCGCAGCAGGTCCTGATGTCCTCGGCGCTGTCGTTGAACCACTGCATGCAGTTTTTTTTTTGTGGGGGGGGGGGGGGGGCGGTCAGCACAATTTTCGGATCTAGCTAGTGGCATTATTTCAATTATTATATATCACAAACCAATATTGAGGGCACTGACCTTTGCGTACTTGGCTAGTTTGATGTTGTTCATGGACAGTGTGGACTTGAGCTGAGGCAGATTCAGCTCAGGCTGCAGATTAAAAGAAGAAAGCTTGTCAGTATTCAAGATCATCGGGTACTGAAAAAGTGAAAAGTGAAAGAGAAAAAAGTTGACAAATAGCAGTCCTTGTAATGGAATTTACCCTCAAGTAGGATGGCTGGGACTGGTCAACGATCGCAGAGTATCTGAAAGAAGCAAATTACACAGCATTCTTTTAGGTTTCGGAACACGGTATACAATACAGTTATTAGACTGCAATGAGATTATTCATCCGCGAAGAAGCTGGTAAAAAGGACTGACGCAATGAGGGCGTCCTCGACCGTTCCCGCCAAGATCCCCGGCATCCCGACCGTCCAGTTCAGCGGAAGCACTCTGCAGCCGCAGCAGTAATGTTGTGTCAGAAATCTCATCAGACATTCAGACGTGGTCACGGATGACGTAAGCACGACGTTTGCTGCTGCGTTACCCGGCGTTGGAGAGGCGGCCGGCGGTGGGCTTGAACCCCACGACGCCGCACAGCGCCGCCGGCATCCGGACGGAACCTGAAAATGCATGCACGGCAATGCATGGTCAGGTCAGCACTCAGCAGCAGCATTCAAAAGCAAGAGGGCGACGGATAATGCCAATTGCCACGTGACGTACCGCCTCCGTCGACGCCGAGCGCGACGGGGCAGAGGCCGGCGCAGACGACGGCGGCCGAGCCGCTGGACGAGCCTCCGGCGATCTTGCTGGCATTGTACGGGTTCCTCGTCGACCTGGATGCAGTCAGTGACAGGGAGATCGAGGACAATGTTAGTTGATGTTGCAGGGGACAAAAATGGATCCTATCCAACAGTGTGTCAGTGTCTGCTCAGGCTAGGCTGGCTGTCCGAACGCACGGAACGTGACGCACTGCTGCTGACAGGGCCACACAGTGACCGTAAATCTCCAGCGACCACGTACGGTGCCTGAATGATGATTGTCGCGGACTTGCAGGTGGGTAGGTCGTTCGTTCCCAGTAGGGTAGGTCGCGTACGTACCCGTGGTGCGGGTTGATGCCGCTGGTGCCGGCGCCGAGCTCGTGCATGTTGGCCTTGCCGGCGAGGATGGCGCCGCATGCCCGGAGCTGCGCCACGCACGCCGCGTCGGCCTCGCAAGGCCGCGCCGCGGCCAGCCACCGCGTCCCGCCCGTCGTCGGGTACGGCAAGCAGTCGATCTCATCCTTCACCGCCACCAGCACGCCGTCCAGCGCTGACAGCGGCGACCCTGCACATACAGTACATGTTACAAATTACAATACAAAGCCATTGGAATTTTCAGTTCATCAGCAGGCACTGGTACAAAGAATCTCTGCAAGAAAGCAGCCATGGCAGCTTCTGCACTGAATCACCTACAACTCTGCAACCGCCGGGCGGTGGCGGCGCAATGAATGAGAGCCGAAGATACGGGTCAGTGCCAATGACAGACACCAACAATGGCAACCATCTGTCTTGTTTGCTTATGCAGTTACACCTCTCTTGCCTATTTCGTCTTTTTTTTAAAAAAAAAAAAGAAGAAGAAGAACACTTCACTCGAACGTGACAACTGCCAAACCGATCACCGGTGCTACTCATGTGGCAGGCTCTCACCAGTCACTCCTCTCTGACAGCAACGTGTAACCGCAAGCAAGAGTTCTCCACTCTAATCCCGTGCCCTATCATTTTCATCTCCTCTTGGACAAGTACTACGGCATTTCCGTTTTCAGATGCCCATGCAGAGAACTCAGGAGCTCTCTTTCTTGCCTAGTTGTCTTGGACACCTTCTCATTACGCTTGCAGACTTGTCGAGGCCAATGCTGCTGCTGGCATTGTAAATGAAGGTTGGTTGCAGCTAGCAAGTGGGTACAGACAAACTACAGAGTTTGGTGAGGCAAGCTAGGCGTCAAAACTCAGAGCTCATCGTCATCTATCTTGAGATCTACCAAAAGGAAGCTGAGGTGTTTGATGGCTGAGAGCAACAAAAATGGCATATACTGCATCAGCCAAGAAAAAAAAACGTCGGTGTTATTACCTCTCTGGTATCTGAGGGTGGACTCCTGGGCCTGCCTCATCACGTCCTCGGGGTCACAGCTGATGAAGAAGGCCATGTTCTTCATCCCAGGTCCCGAGCTCTCTTTCACCGCCGCCAGGAACCTCGTCGCCACCTGCACAACAGCTCAAATGGATGGATGCTTCAGACGCTTCAGGAACGTTCAGGCCGTGGAATGGAATCAGAAATCACCATTCACCATGTACAGTTCATTCGTCTCAATTACCTGAACAGGCGTCGTCTCCCCCGAGCTGTACGCCTCGTAGAAGTCCTTGATCGTCCATCGCTTGAGCCCCGGCGACGACAGGGTCGACTCCAGCCGCGCCGGGAGGCAGCCGACGGCCTCCTGGACCCGCTCCGCCGCCGACAGGTCGGGCTTGGTCAGCGTCACGTTCTGCTCCGGGATGTCTGCACCATGAGGAACAACAACACCAGGCAGGGTGTTTTGTCGGTTCAATTCAGAGTTTGGCGGACTTCGGCGGCAGACAGCACGGAGCAGTCAGAACAGAACAGAACAGAACCTTCCCAGCTGTGGGTTGCCGTGAACAGCGGCGGCTCCGGGATGTCGGCGTCAGAGACCAGCTGCAAGCAGTGGATTTTTCAGAGGTCAGAGACACTGAAATAAATGGGAACTCTGAAAAGGCTCTGACTGATCTATAGCAAAAGTGCAGCCAAGGAAAGTTCGAAACGGAACACCACACAGAAAGTGCTGTTTTTTTCCCTGTTGTGATGGCTGCCGTGTTCACAGCGTTTTTGGTCAAACCTCAGTTGCACGAACCTTTTACATGCGTGATGCGTGCATGTCAATTGATACGTTTCTTTTTTTTACTGAAACGTCGCCGTAATGGATTTTGATTTTTGAATTGAGAGAGAAAAAAATCATTTCTTTTTTACAGAGAGAAGAGTTGAAAAATTCAGGGGAGTGTGGGATTCGGCTGCATGAACTGCACCTTGTTGATGAGATTGTCCTTCTTCAGCATGTAGAGCACAATCTGCCCGACGATCGGCATCTCCAGGATCCACACGAAGATCTTCACCAGGAGCCCGGCGACACGAGGAGCTGAACATCAAACAAAGACGAATTTCCTCAAACAAGGATCCACACGAAGATATTCGCCAAGAACTGAATGAATTCAGACAGCAGGACTCTGTCTCTTGTACTCCAACGACGAACTGAATTCAGAACGCCGGTATTACGAACAGAACCGGGGATGAGCGAGAAGCAGAGCAGCAAAGCCATGAGAAAGCACCTTTGACATTGGGGCTGATGTAGAACTCGTCGCTGCCGGCGCCGAGGTCGACGTCGGCGGCCGGCTTGTAGACCTTCGCCGGCGAGCTGAAGAGGCCCATGGACGACGACGGCGAGAGCGCGCGGCAGACACACACAGACAGACAGACACAGCCGGGCGCTCTTGAAGCGTGGACAGGGGCTACTGCTCTCTGTGTCCAGCTGTAGTGTCCCGTGATGATTAGGCCGGCCGAGGATTGCTGCTTTTATACGCCGGCAACCGCGGCGATGAAGAAGAAGAAGAGCGACGACCAGAACCAGGACGAGGTAAAAGTGACTGATTTCTTGGTGAAGAGTTAACGGGGAGGCAGGACAAAAGGATAGAATATGATGGGGAATTGGCAGAGTATAGAGAGAGAGAGAGAGAGAGAGGAGACAAGATTATGACTTGGACTCTCTCTCTCTCTCTACTCTACTCTACTCTACTCTACTCTACTCTACTCTCTGTTGCTAGTTTTCTTCTTGTGATTTTGGCGGGGGCATCAGGGAGGCGGTTGCTGTCTTGCTGAGTTTCCAACGGTATCTTCCATCACGATTGCTCTGCCTTGTGTGCTTGTACAACTAACTGCCATATCGATGCAGTAATCTACTTAAAATGGAGGTCAATTCATCCGCTCTTACACCAAGGATACCATTTAAATATGATTCTGTTCTTCCTGCGTTTACAATTTACATGTCCAGTTTTGCAAGATAGGCCTCTGTGGACTGTTAATTGTAAATCTGAACTAGTCAATTGCATGTAGGAGACTTATTATTAAAAAATTATAAATCCAATGGTATCGTATAGAAAAGGTTCAGAAGATATTCGCTTGAATAGCTACGTTTCTGAAAGACGTGGGGAGTAGGGAGTTCAACCAAGTGTGTGGAAGAAATACGATGTACTTGAAGGATCTGGTTGAATCAATAATGTCAATTTGAAAATGATGCCCAATTTTTTCTTAGGAGTTGCTCGTTTTGGTTATGTCAAAACTTCGTACTGTTAACGACATTACCTTCTTAGCATGCACTTTTTTTCATCAATAGAAAGAGGATAAAGGCAATGCATAGTCAGCCAGATAAGACCGTTATTTAGTGGGTAAGCAAAATCGTTTTCGACTTATTGGTTTCTGTTTCTATTGGACACAAGGAAGTCTCATAGCAGTAATTCCACCATATCTTGATTTCTTTCATCTGCTGTCATGTATTTTTTTTTTTTTTTGCGCACGGTATATTTTGAAGGTATAGTGCGGCCTCTTCTTTTTTAGCAAAAAATTGAAGTTTTGGATGTATAATTTGGTGCGAGCTCACAGTCGGCTATATTTCTTTTAAGGAGTTGGATAACAAGCACCCCCATTTTTGCGTCTAAAGATCGCATTGGTAGAGCCATAGTGCTTTATACGGGAGGTATTGTTGACGTTTGGGCTGATATTTTGAGTGCACTGATCAATAATAATACATGAACAGGTAGCAGTTGAATATTTGAGTTCCAAGAGAACCTAAATGAGCACCAAATTATTGAAGCATGGAATTGAAGATTTTCAGGGAGCGCAAAAATAATTATAGAAAGCCCTTAGAGGTCTTCCGTTATCCACCCACAGCGTGTGCATGGAGCAATACAATATAACAACCTCTCTCCCACCAAACTCAGTCCAACTTGTCACTTTCACCAAAAGTGTGCACATTCAACTCAGCACCTCCAACACTCCAAATGAATCAACGATCGCCAATAAACATAGCCAATTTTACTTTCCAAGGTCACAAGAATACCAAAAATAAAAGGTATTCTAGAAGCTCAAATATACTAATTAAAAAAAGGAGGAGCAAACTGAAGAAAAGTATGGGAGGATTCAGCCAGCAACCAACTATTCCAGCCATTGATTGAGATTGCTTGCATGCCCATTTAATTCTCAGCCTCCTCCCCAAACACATCACTTGCAAGATGGTTAACCCAAACTACACCATGCTCCTTAGCTAGTCCTTGAGCATTAACTTGCCTCCCAGGACTAAACCCTATGGATTGCTCACCCAAAATGGAGGCTAATTTATGCTTGTGGTGCTGAGCTTCTTTCTCCTGTACTATGTGACCTGGTTGTGCTATTGGGACCATTGATTGCAAGCAGATGCAAAGCTTGATGGCACAAGAGCGTGGTGGTTCTTCCATGATTTGTGCCTTGGCCAAACCATGTTGTACTATGGAGTGGCATTGTATGGGCTACATCAGGGTCCTTTTGCATCTTATATGGTGTAAGACCGGCCACTGATGGGTGTGGCTTACATTTCCCTATTGTGAATGTTCGTTAGTATGCAGTATATGGAAAAGGATACCATATCATTGTAGTTAACAAATGCCTTTCTAGGTGAAAGCGTGATATAAGTTATTTTCTACAACCAAATTCTTGTAGGTGAATCATGTATACCATGTTTGTGCAGGGAAAAAAAGACGCTAGATAAAATGAAGCTTCGAATAGTGTGCAGAAAAAAAATATAGGAAACGCCATTAAAGACGTCATAATCAATCCATTCATGAAAACTGAGCTCTAATTTTCAACTGAGTTAAGTTGCAATACTACACACAACAGTAGGTAAAAAGGAAGAACAGTTAATATTGACTTTAAAGAAACTGGTAAAATGGAGAGCAGAAAGTTTCTTTACTAATTTTCAACAGAGAAGTTATCATACTGTATGAGATGAGACTAGGTCAAAATTCAATATTTAGGATCGGGTATAATAGCACAAGATGCCCCAAGAATAAATAAAAAAAGTCACTTCTCACGTTGACTACTATGTATCCTGTTGATGTACTATTATGGTACCACTAGGCGCGTTGCAAGTGATATAGTACACCGTAGCATAGTTATATGTAAAAGCATTTTATTTAGGGATGGCAATGGATCGGGTGAAGTGTCTAGCGCCCAAACCCAAAACCCAAACCTAAAATCCGAATCCGACCTGAACTCCTATTCGGGTGAAATTCCATGCCCAAACCCAAACCCACGGATTAACCAAAACCCACGGATTAACCATACACCCAAGAATATCATAATAAAATCAGCATTCGGAAAGGGCAACAACAACAAAATAGTAATTCAGCATACAAAAATACATCTATCCAGATTTCATAACATTCATACTTAGACACAACACATGACTACTTGATATTTTTTTTAAATCAAATCTATGTAGGCAACTTGGGGACTTCATCTTGATTCTTGACTTGAGTTCATCATTCATCGGTTGTCGTGGAATCATCCTCATCCTTGTGAATAAAAAATAGATAGAATAGCTAATCAATGAAATGTTGATCTCATTGTAAATTCACAAATCACAAGTGAAAACAAAAGCAAATATCAGTATTTCGGAGCTCCAATGGAGCTCCACGGGTGAAATTCAGAATCCACACTAAACACGAACAGATATCCGAATCCGTAAATCCGTGGGCATAAAATAGAAATCAAACCCAAAACTCAAAATCCGCGGATATCCGCTCCGAACCCAACCCATTGCCATCCCTAATTTTATTTCAAGGGAAATGTACGTACAACAATCATTTGTCAATGAACTAAACTTGCACTTAAGTGGAAGGATGGCACTGAATTCCTTTCGTTCACTGGCCATGAATTGAGGCCGAGAGATAATTGGAGTATTGTTGTTGAGACTGCTCATGTGAACCACAAAACAGAAGTGCATGCCAATATGCAAGGACTAATAGGGCCAACAATAGCTATCTTGTGATTGCAGGACACATGAAGAAGCTATTTAGTAGCAATTACATGGACTATAACCGGCCAGTCTATAGGTTGTTTTGTCAACCTTATGCATTTATGAACTCAGTTCGGCTTACCCTGTCAACCTTATAGAAACGACATTAATCAGTGTCCATCAGACCAGCACTTACCCTGACGTTTTCCATATGCATCCTGTCGATGATTCTGAGGATGCCAAATCGATGGGTTGGAAAACGTCAGCAGCTTAAAAGATTTCACTGCTAACTTGACATCGTAGAGGCCGTGCACGTGCAGTCCTAGAGATGGGGACCAAGTTGAAAGTTACAACTTCATCAGCAGCCATAGGCATATTCCATGTACACTTCATCTTCCCAAATGAATCTAAAAAAACTAACTTGGATATAAATAAATAAACGAGATCATGACTCATCTGTTCTGCTAGTTGCTGCAACCATTTCGACAGCATCCGGAGGAATGGAATATCGACGAACCGCACAACAGTATTCATCGCAGTATATTGCTACAGACAAAATAAGTTAAAAACAGCAGTACATACAACACCAGGTGAACATTGAATTTGCACTTCCTCTGCACTTTCCTGCAACAGGAATCGCACACAGAGAGCGGGTTTGAATTTTGCAGTTTGCACCAAACAACCACCTAGCTGATACAGTGAGACCTCATCAAGCAGGCTATAAAAACTGAGCTTGCTGGAATGGATGGAATTCAGCACACGAACCTAACAATCAGTTTCCGCGAATGTACATCGACCTACCTATATATGACGGCATCCCATGAACAGTTTGTTAGTATGGCATCTGAGCAGCCTTTTCAGCATCTCCTACTTGCTCTTTTGTTCCTGTAATTGCTAAGAGTAGAGAGCCCCCCTGCGAACACAGACATCTCTGAGGGGGGAGATGAGGGCTGGATAGACGGGAGCGGAGAAAAGCAGCTTGTGTTGCTTTTTGGAAGTTCAAAGTCGTAGAAGTCATCGGTAAACATCGTGAATTCAGCATCGCCATTTCTGAAGTCCAGTGGCAGTGGCATGTCCCTGCTGCATTCAAGCCTTTCAGGCTCCAGCACCACAGTGTCAAGGTCTGTCAATGATTTCAGTTGATGCTCCAGAGAAGCAATTGTCTTCTGGCACTCTGCGAGCTTGCCAGCTGCGTTGGCGAGCTCCTTCTCCTACAACAACGACAATAATCCAACCTGGATTCAGTGACGCTGATAGACTTGCATATCCTCTATCCTCGAATTGAAGCACTATAAGTTCATAAGGGTCTGTTATATGTGTTAGAAAGGGAAAATTAGATCTTATGGAAAAAATTACCTTTCTAACCTTCAGATTTCCATTCGAGTTTGCGAGCCGCCAGAGCTTTGCATCCCGACTATCTCTTGATAGCTGAGCCTCCAGCTTTTGGCATTTCTGCTCATATTCTTCTGACAGCAATCTCTGATGCTCAATCTCCCTATGAAGCAAGCTCACCTTGTTTGTCAGTTTTATGAGTTCCCTGTCTGCTGTTTTGAGTTTATGCTCCATAGCCATCCTCTCTGACTGTAAAGCCTCTGTCTTGACAGTGAATTCTACAGCTGATGACATCTGCTCCTTGAGTTTTGCTTCCAATGACTCCACCTTCTGGTTGAGATTTCTAGCATCCTGAAGTGCACACTCCGCCTCTGACTCCAACACCTTCTTTACAGCCTCTAGAGCTTCTAGCTGCATCTGGAGCTCTGTAGAAAATACTTTCTCCTTTTCCACGTCGTGCTCAAGTGCAGTCACCATATCACGCAGGTGTGCAGCTTCCGAGGTCACTAACTCGAGTTGCTCCTCTAATGATTCTTTAGCAGACTCCACAGAACGAGTTCTCTCTGCTTCAATCTTCATCTCTAGCTGTGCTGAGAGTTCCTCATAAAGTGCCTTCTCTTTTTCTAACTCACTCTGTAGTGCTTTTGTGATATCATGCAGTTTCTGTATTTCAGCATTTGCTCCACACAGCTTTGCCTCCAGGGATTCTTTAACAGCCTCTGCAGTTCTGGCTGCTTCAGTTTTCATCTCTATTTGTGCTGCAAGCTCTTCATGTAATGCCTTCTCCTTTTCTATCTCATTCTCAAGCTCTTTGACAACGTCTTGCAGCTTCTCTGATTCAGTAATTGCTGAACTTAGCTGCGCCTCCAATGATTCTTTAACTGCATCAACAGCTGCTTCCATCTTCACCTGTAACTGTGTTGTTAGTTCTTCACGCAATGCCTTCTCTTTTTTTACCTCATTCTCCAATGCTTTAATAATGTCATGCAGTGTCCCCAGTTCAGTGTTTGCTGAACATAGTTGTGCTTCCAGTTCTTCTTTAGCATTCAACACAGCCTCTTCCTTTTCTTTCTGCTGCAGAGAAAGATCCTTCTCAGCACAAACTCTCTCTTCTAATGATGCCACAGTAAGGCGGAGCTCAGCGGCTTGTGCTGGCATCAGTTCTAACTGCGATTCCAACTCTTTCTGCCCTGCATTTTCCTCCAATGAAGCTACAGCCACACGTAGCTCCTCAACTTCTACAGACTTGGACTGCAACTGCAACTCCAGAGCCTTCCTCTCAGATCCCAGACGCTCCACATCTTCCAAAGCAGAAAGTTTGGAGTCATTTGCTGAGTCCAACTGCATTTGCATTTCGACCAGCCTGTTCTTTGCCGCCACTAGTGCATCGCAGGAAATGTCAAGCTGATTCCTAACCTCCATAAGTGCCATCTCAAGCTCCCTTTTCTCGCTTTCAATGGCATTAAACTTTTCCTGTAAATCTGTGACCTGGTTTTGCAATTCTTCAGTTTCGACCTTCAAGGAGATGCTTCTTGCCACAGCCTTGTCAGAATCGGTTTCCATTTCAAAGTTTGAGCTTGTGCGATCCGATTCAGGCAATGCAGCTATCCTTTCCATCTCAAGGAAATCATCCATTATGTCAATCTCAACAGGATTGTTCACAAGATTTCTTGAACCATCCTTGCCATTATTGAACTGATCAAGCTCAGCAATCAAAGCTGATGCCCATGAGTCAGAATTCCGCAGATCATTATCTACTTCCACCATATGCTCCCCATGGTCGGAATGGCTGTCAGTCAGTGATTCCATGCAACCATTGTTTTGTGTAGGCCTAGAATCATTGATCAGTGTCGTTTTCTGAGGTAGATGCTGTAACCTGCGGCATTCTGCCTCGAGTCTTGCAATCTTTTTAACGCTTTCCAAGTGCTGTTTACTTGCTGTCTCCGCTGCTTGGTTGCTCAAGTCTCTTTCCAACATTAGTATCTTCATATCCTTGGATTGTACAAGAAGCTTGGCCTTGAGATCCGCATTTTCTTTATCAATTGAATGAAGCTTTGCCTTAAGGTTCAAGTTCTCTTTCTCAATTGTCTGAAGCTTTTCTTGTAGTTGATGCTGTAATAACATGGACGATGATGCTTCTGATCTGGTCACTTCCACACGCTTTTTCAGCTCTGCGATATGGTTTTGGAGCTCAGAGTTTTCAGAATTCGGCACCTGAGACTTCTTGGAAATTATTTCACGGATTTTGTCCTCCTGTTCTTCCCTCACAAGCCGCAGCTGCCTGACACATTCCTTAAGGGCCTCATCTAGGTGGCTGACTTGATCCTGGAGAGAAGCATTCTTCTGACAAGAAGCTTCAAGTAGCCCCTTAAGAGCTGTAACTTCAGCTTCCGCCTGTTCCCAACCTACAGAAGACACATTAACAACAAGCTTAGGAGAATGGCTACACAGAAGGAAGAAAGCAAACTTCTCCGACATGCAAATTTACTATTTCCATGCGGTACTAGGAAAACATATTGTTATGTCACAGTGACTTTACATGTGAAACTCTAAAGCAAAATGTTTTCTTCACTTACAGTGAAGTGACTTTACAGATGCAACTCTAAAACAAAATAATTTGTGCACTCACTTACAGTAAATTCACTAAAATTCACCAAGGACCAATACTTACCTGCAACAGCCTCTTCTGTGACCTTAGCATGCTGCTTCACCAAGTCTTCTTTTGCTCTGATAGTCAGAAGTGCAGAAGAGAGTTTCTCGTTTAAACTCTTCATGGTCTCCTTGATCTCTTCATCTCTGACATCGGAGGACACTAGTGGTTCTACTGATTGACCATGCTCTGGACTGGAATCAGTTAAATTTGCCCCTGCTGCTAGCTTGCCATTCAAGGATCTTGCTGCTCCATTTTCTTGGATGCAATCATACTTATTTCTTGAAGAGGTTTGAGGAGATTGATGCTGAAATGGCAAAGCATTATTTGGGACTCAGAATCTCCTGGATTAACATTAGTAAACAAAATATAGACAGACTGTTTTCATAGAAAGAGCAAATCATTCGTTGCATATTCAAGCTGTGTCCAGAGCTAGCACCAGAGGTTATCTATGTCTAGACTGTTAAAAGTCATTAGTTGCCATACTCTCCATTTGAATTGCCAAATCATTCACCTATCTTCCGAGGAATGTGCAAATATTACGCTTGTTAAAAAAAGTACATTCAATGTGGTTAATTTTAACTTAATGCCCTTGGACAATAGTATGTCAAAGTTCCAACGCATATAATTCCCAAGACCTAAACTCTGTTTATTCAGTAATACTATATACTTTTATCCTTTTTACCAGAGCTAGCAGGTTAAATCATGTGGTCAAAGAAAATTAACCGATGATACTAATTCCATACTTCCATTCAAACGAAAGAGCGTTACTCTAATTTAGTTCTCCAACAGCCTTCAAACTAGTCTACAATATTAAATCTGAGAAGAAGGCTCCAATGGCTTCTCACTTCAAGCCAAAGTCGCAAAATATGAAATTTCTTATAGTTAGAAAACACATGAAATTATCTAAACAGCGTATGAATCAACCAAACAACAGGATGAAAGGTAGCATCAGTAGAACCGAAATCGACCAGATCCAAGCATTAGACAACTTATTCCCTAGCCCCCTAGGAAATATCAGTGTCCTACAACTGAAAAGAGGGATAAAGTTTTCAAAATTATGGTAAATTCTGAATCCGTTGGTCATAAAGTAAAAGGTAATAGCTATAACCAAACTGCCAGATGAAACAAAAAGATGTAGATGGTACAGAATCAAGGCATGGTGCTGAACCTGATCGTCAGGGCACTGCTCTGAATGCAGCGACACAGACACCAAGCTGTCGCTTCCGCCGGGGCTCTTATCCGACGACTTGCGCCTCCAGAGCCAACCCGCACGATCCATAACCATGAACCACTCAAAAGATCAAAAAGTGGTTCTTCTACTTTTTGCCTCTTTGAGGGGCTACCGCCATGTGCAGGTTTCAGAGATCAACATTGGCATTGCAGAGACAGCTGTGCACCACAAGTAGACATGCTGATTACTATAGTCTGAATTAAACAGCATGCAGTATAATCATCACTTGAGAATAAAAACTACAGATGGTGAAAGATGCAGTTCCAACAACACCTACAAAACAAATTGTAAAAGGTAGAGACTTTTGGAACAGTCGTTGCATGACAGTCCAAAGGTAGAGAGCAGCTGATGTTTCTCTATCAAACTATATTTTCCCATTAAAAACTAACGGGGTGATCGAACATTAGCATCCAAAGTTCCCTGTCCTCATAGAATCAGGCCAAACGAATACTGATATGCGTGCTCCACACATCTGTTGGAAAAGAAAAGGACATCTTGCCTAGGACGATTCAAATCAGCAAGAAGAGGGGAAAATTGGTCACCGACGACATGTGCAGCAAACTACCGGTTCCTTTCTTTAGCGCAAGTTGGCAACACTTTCACACACATCTATCGTGAACACCAAATCCGACCACGGTAGAGTAGAATCTCAGCAAAACCAGGCGATGCCCAAACAAATTGCAAGAGAGCAGAGCTCCGAAGACCAGCCGAGAAATGAAAACAATGTGCAAGCATTGCTGCCTGTATAGAAGTGCATAAAATCCACTCAAGTACGTCCCTGTCGCATCGGAGGAATATTGCCAGCAAATAGTTGCGACAAATAATCGCAGAGAGCGTGCAAGTACAAATCTTTTTCCTTTGCATTGAGAAAGGAGCAGGTAATAGAAAAAGGAACAAAAATAAATAAAATATAGCCACCGACTAGCCCCAATTCCCCAAGTGCAGAGAAGGAACGCACCCGAGAAATCAAAATCTATCCGCGGCAAAAACAAGAGGCGCGAAGACGAGGAAAAAAGAAGAAAATCCGTATCCTGAAGCAAGAGAATCTGATTCCTCCTCGGCAATTACCTAAACCCCTGGCAAGAGAGAGGAACACGCTCCCAATCTCGTCAGAATCCCATCCCGCGCGAGCGGAAATCCACGCCTAACAAATTTGAGCGGAGGAACCAAAGAGGAAGAGGAGAGCAAGGGAAGGACGAGGGGGGAAAGAAATAAACACTGATGCGACTGAACAAGCAGCAATGTTCCCCCATGGAGGGAGTTACAGTATGTACCAGCAGCAAGGAGTGAATGATGAAGTGTGGAAGGAGAGGGTATGAATGGCGGCATTGATACCTGGGATGGAAGGAATTAAACCGGTGCACGGAGACTGCCGCGCATCACAAGAACAGTCAAGGACACCCACTCACTCTCCGTGAGTTGAGAGAACTGAAGAAGGAAGCCAGCCCAGCAAGCAACAGCTTCTCGGTCTAACTCCGCCGCTTTTTAGCAGGACAGCGCGGCGCAGGTGGGAGGAAAAGGCGGCGTCGCGTCGGGCCTCGGCCGGCCAGCTCAGTCGACGGGAGAGGCGAACAAGCAAAGCGGACAAGCCCGCAAGAACACGAGCAGAAAAGGCGAAAAGGAGATGCTACCAGCGGGCACCACCTGCGGCTCTCTCGCCATGTGAGGTGGGGGAGGCGACTACAAGTACGGGTCCGGTTGTGGGAGCTCGGAACGGATCTCCTCCTCGAATGCTCTCGGGTCTCGAGGCGAATGGCGGCCAGCGCGCGTGCGATGCGTCGGAGGGAGCGATAAATGCGAGGATCCAAAGCTCCCTCCTTTTTTCCCCTCCTTGGAATTGCCAAAAAAGAAAGAAAGAAATGGAGTACTAGCATGTAGAGTACATACATACACAGTGGCAATGCTAGGCGGCGCCATTGGCGTCTTCTTCCTCCTCCTGCTCCGTCTTGTAGTATGTCTGATCAGCTGCAGTGCTCCCCTCTTGTTCCTTTCTTCCCGCGCGGGGGTGCTCAAATCGACAAGGGAACCCGCAGGCCACCCCCTCTTGTGCGTTGGTTTCCTTCCCCTTCTGGTCCCCTTCCCCCTCGCTCACCTCACAGCCGCCTCGTCCCTCAATTGCTCAAGGCCTCAACTGCATTGAGTAGCGTGGTGGACTGGTCCTGTTCAAGTAGGATTACCATAGTAGTGCATTGTTGGGTGCAAGTACTCCTAATCCTTGAACTAACCACCGCTGCATTAGTAGCCGTTAAAGATTCCAGCCACCCTCTGAACCTTTGATTGCGAGATTGCAGCGACGGATTAGGAGGAGACGCAAGATTCTTTGTTATCCGACCCAAGCAATTTCTTTTTTCAAATCTGTTTTGATTTTTTTCCAAATCTGTTTTTATTAGTCCTTTATTAGGGGAGACGTAAGCTTTTGTTTTTTCTTTTTTGAGAGAGAGAGAGAGGAGACGTAAGCGACCTCGAGGAGCGTTGAGACTTGAGTGCACGCTTGAATTGTGGTTTGGCTGTTCTCGTGCGTGCCCGCCCCTGTCGACGGCTCCTCTCCTGTCCGCTTGCGCGTGGGTCCCACCGCAGTGGCCCAGCGACCTTTTCCTCCTCGGCGCATGTGCCCGGTGGGCCCCAGCCCAGCAGCCCGGAGGATGGGAGAGCGGTTGCGCTTGCGCCGTCGGTCGGGACGGCGACCGTGGTGATCCGATCCGTCGGTCGCCTGGGACGAGCATGCTAAAAATTAAAAGCAATGAAGAAACAATTTTCGAGAACAAACCATTTCATTTTAGTAATCCCTCTTGGTTTTTTCTAGTTTATTTTATGAAGAAACAATTTTTTATAACAAAACCATTTCGTTTCATTATCTTGTTGTAGACGTCAATGTATCTAAACCAAATTATTATTTTTTTTTTGGCAACATAGTATATATCTAAAACAAATTAAGGAATGGCATGATAAGCTAGAACACCCTATTACATGACCGTCCGTCCATCAGTACTAAGGAGAACGCCGCACCAACATTGCACGTGCCAAGCCTACATCGTGCCCAAATCTCGTTTCCTGCCGATACAGCGATTGATCTCTCTGCAGGGTATCCGATCGAGAGACATACAATTACAGGCTAATGATTTCTAGTGTATAGTACCTGCATTATTGCGTTGATGGTACTTGTCCCGTGCACTACGTGCTAGCATGTTGATGGTACGTACGATACGATCCAACCCTTCACTGTCATTGCTTGTCTCCATTTTTCTTTTATATTTTTTTTCGGGCATAATGGTGGAGAAGTTGGAAAAAATACTATAGCAACTGTGTTGGTAAATGTGTTTTGTGAGATGGAGAAATAGGGAATATCCAATAAATAGTGAATATCTAGATAAGTTATCTAGAAACTAAACTAGTCCACGTGTCAGAGACGAAGCATGGCTCGGTTGCAGAAAAGAGACCGAAGGCACCCACGGCGCCGCAAGCACGCGCAATCATCGGCGCCTCAGTGGCAAGGAATCCTCGAAGCAGGGATACGATGAGATGCGAAATGGGATGGGCACCAATGCAAACTGCAAGCACTACTGTTTGTGTTTCTCGTCTTGACATTTTTCTCTTCTCTTTTATTCAAACACTTTTTTCCTCTTATTTTGTGTGCATAATCAAGCAAGCATGCGAGTCATCCATTGATTCATTCAGCAGCTGCATTCTGCAGTGTCCCGGCCTTCATCACATCACAGGTGTCAGCACACATTGCCTGGTTCGGTTCCAAAAAAAAAAAGACACATTGCCTGGTTAAGTACGTACTGACCCTACAATCACGCCACGAAAGATGAGTCCCCCCCCCCCTCCAAAAACAGTGTACTCATGTGCTGATCGATCGAGTTGCAAAAACATTGCACCATCAGTAGTCGATAGAGGCCGATAGCGTAATAAGTAGTAGAGGCTAGCTATCCAATCTAGTACAGACTCCAGTGAACTTATTTGTATGGCGTCTAAGTTTAGCATCGTAGGGGCGCGCATCCAATATTTAGCTTTCAAGCTACAGAAGTCGGCAGTTGCAACGAAAAGAGTGGTGGCCGGTAACTTGCGCAAAGGAAGCGTGCAATGATTCCGCCAAGTTGGAAGAAAACGGTTCGTATTGTTTACCCTGCTGTCGAGTGTACTAAACGTACATGTGGCAGCTCGGGGCGCCCCTGTCAGAGAGCTCGCCGGGCCGGACGCGCCGCCATCAGCAGGAGGAATCCTCAGCAGGATGTGCCGACTATTTGTTGGGTAGTACAATAGTACTGGCGTGTACTCGATCGTCCTAACCACTGACAACTTTTTTCTTCGTTCATCATTTCAACTTTTCACTATTTCTCTCTCAGAAAACATGTTTTCCAACGAATGCTACAGTGTTTTTCTAATGTTACAATGTTTTTTTCTACAATCTAAACACACCCGAAGGCGGCTCGCGGCTGTGCATCGATCGAGGACATTTTATAGCCAAGAACGAAGGGACTTGGCATTTGTGGGATTAATAAAAAAACGCATCAGGTTCTCAACAGCATCAGAGCATAGGCCGTCCTAATAACTAGCGATCTTGCAGTTTTTGTTTTCTTTATTTTAAAGAACATGTTATCTTGCAGCTAACAATAAGATCGAATGGACATTAGCTAGGTGACACGTGGTTGTCCCTTTAAGCTCACTCAATTGCAACCCCCATCCTGCTTAACAGGGTCCCATATATATTGCACGTAGGTACATGTTAACAGGGTCTCAGATGTGTGCAGCTGTGTACTTGTATTGTATGGAACTGCTGCTGAAACATGCCATTACAGTGTCTCTAATTATTTTAGAAGCTGCATTATTCGCTAGCTACACGACTCAGGAGTAGTCGTTGCCAATGCCACGCCACCTACGGACAGGTTTCCGTTTGATTCGGTTCTAATAATCATAACCACCTTAAGTAAGTACGTTCGCATAAATGCCCAATTATCTCCATCCATATCATCGTTGTATCCTTTTTTGTTAGAGAAAAACCTAGCACGTGTCATATATTCCAAAACGAAACTATTTAAATTATATATTAATAAAACAACAACTAGTAGTGGCGAACTTTTATTTTATTTTTCTATGAAAAATAGCGATTTTTTATTTAAATTAAATGTTGAAACTCGTAGTCGATCGTAGGAGAAAAAAGCTTGGCATCATTGTATATCCAAGAATTGCCTTTTAAGCTAACGAAGTGACAGTTGGGAGTCGGCAGAGGAAAATCAAAGGAAAGCTAGTTAGGCAGGAGAAGTGCAAGATTGTTTATTCCGATATCAAAGTCATCCAGCGAGATGAAGCTCCGCACTACACCATCCAAAGAAAGGGCTCACGCTCACCAAAAGCTCCACTACTACTAGGCTATGCTAGCATCATGCATGTGAGTAGTACGTGACCATACGACTTGAACCACACGTTATTCCTATTTTGCTTGCCCATCATCTTTTAATGATCAAGCCATCACGCAAAGGATTAAGAATCATGGTTCAATCAACTCTACTACGGACAGCTGAAGTTTTGGAAAGAAATAAAAAAAAAACACGCACGTGATAGGTAAAAGGCCTATTAGGAACAAAGAAAGAATTTCGGAGTGAGACTTTTGGGACAAAAGATTGACCTAGAGTTAGTACCAAATAAGGAATTTCAAAGGAATGTTTACTCACAATATATCACAATTATCAACAGAGAAGTAGTACTAACTCTTAGTACAAAGAATCTCCTTAGGTTTATAGTGGGAATATATATATAAAGAGACACTTCATTTAGATCTTCCAATTATATTTGTCACTTTTGTAAGTGTGTATATATATACTATACAATTCCAACCTCACCCAAATTAGTGGTAACTTAAACACGACAGGAATAGAGGAACCGATATATATCATCCTTGTCCTGTTGGCTCAAATGAGATGACGTGCAAGTGTATATCCCAAATGGAATGATTTATCTCTCTATACAACCTAATAATTGTAAAGTGGTGCATGGCATTTGTCATTATCGCATCAACTAGATTATGAAGATGTACACATGCATGGTAACAACGACGATCATATTTTGCACCACAGACTGTGGGCCTAACACGCCCATAATGTCATGCAAATGAATATGTACGTGTCATTGCCACGAGAGCAAATGCATATTAGTTTTTCATTCTTACACATACGCATATGTTAAATGTACAAACACTCTATCCTGTATTGAAACGAGCAAACACCTTTGCACATACTAATATGATGGCATTATACATTAAAAGGAGAATAAAGTTCATTTTGCCCCCCTGAACTTGTCATCGGGTTTAAAAGAACCCTCCCCCACCACTCCAAAACCGGACATACACCCTGATCTCCTAAAACCATTTAAAACAGCCCCTACAACAGTAAAGAGTGGTTTTGAGTTTGATTTTTAAACTCGATGACAGGTTTAAGGGGGCAAAATAGACTTTACTCTTTGTTTTATGTTTTATTATTTCTTATAAGCTTCTATTCAAGAGAGTTATGGAGTTTAGATAGAATTGCTAAGGTTACCTTTGAAATGATAAACATGATATCATGCTAAATGTTTCCCAAAAAGAAAATAGTATGGAGATGATGTTTTTGTCCTGTGTAGTACGAAGAGGACAAAAACACCATTTTAGGCCTTGTTTAGTGCACAAAGAAAACAATGTAACAAGGCCTTGTATAGATTTTTTATTTTTTTAAGATAATATTGATTACATTATTTTTTAAAATATTGATTACATTATTTTTTAATTATTGATTTTTAAAATTATTAAATTTGTCAACACAAATATTAATTTGTTGCATTAAAATATTAAATTTTAGGTGTAGAGTCTGAAACTCTCTCCTCCAACCAAATCTCTGACTATGGGCCAGGGCCCATACGGTAGAGGATCCTGATCGAACCGGCCCATGCGACGGCGTCGTTTTCTTCTCCCCGGTACCGGGACTAATCTCCTCCCTTTGCTCCCTGCGCCCGCCGCCACTCTCCACGCGGTCGGCCCGTGCGCCGCCCTCCACGCTCCCCTGCCCAGCTGCAGCTCGAGTCCGGCTGGTGCGGCGGCACCCTCCCTTCGACTTCTCTGTTCTTTCACTCGGCCCCGATCCTCCTTTCCTAGCGGCAACGACAGGGCGAGTTGCGCTGCCTGTTTTTCGTCGAGCGACGAGCGCTTCTCCGGCGTCCGACAAGGGTATGTCTGCCTATTCCCCTCCCTTCCAATCCTGCTGCCCGAAATCAAACACACAAACCCCTAATTTATAGTATTTGTATTCGGATCTGACCATGATTTTACCTACTAAATTCGATGTTTTTGCAGCAGTATCATTTGAGCTTTCAACTGTCTGTATCAAACTTGGATGCTTGATTTTGATTTTTTTTTAGATCTTTTGCGCCTCGATTGCTTTATACATCCTCTCTATATCAGCATGCCTTGGCTCTAGTATCCATACAAAAAGAGGTGTGGGTTTTTGGCTGCAGAAGTGTAGCCTAAATTGTTCACATTGTGCTGTGGAGCTTATGAGTTTATTTCTGCTGATTTTAGGTTCCTGCTGTTTCAAGGAAAAGACAATGGAGTCAAAGTTGACATGCTCGCAGGTCAGCCCACCAATTTCAATCATTTGTGCCGCTAAGGTTACGGGTCTACCCATAGCCATCGATCCTAGTCTTGCTGCTGGCTCGGCACCCACCCTACATCTTGGTTCTGGGTAAGTTATTTCTTCTCTTCTCTGGTAGATTTTTTTTTCTTGTAAAGTATATCTCTTTGGTCACTTCTTGCAAATGTGTAACGCTTGTATCATATTTCTTGCTTTTGGACAGTTCATGTAAGTGAGATGCTGCCAATGGCAGCCTTGAGTTTTTTCATGAAAATAATATGCTGGAACATATGCAATGTTAGTTGTACACAAGTTATTGCTGTAACGACTGTATTTTTCAAACGTAATCATTATACATCAGGAGTATCTCTCATATGTTCTTACTTTGCTGTTCTGTACCTAATTAATGTGAGCATGCAACTATGTGGTGGCAGTTTTCTGAAACTTGTGTGTAAATATGTCATTTTGCAACTTTGAGTTTTATCTGTTTTATTTAGTTTCATTTATTTCTCGTTTTCTGACTCATCTGGGGGTTGATATATTTTTTGTCATACAACTTTTTGTGGTCGTGTGCAGAGAGTCACTCCATGGTGTCAACCAATTCTCCATTTCATTGCCCGCGGTGCATCATTCTCCAGTTTCTCTGGGCAGAATGCTATTGAATTGGGGCATGTATGTCGTCATCTATTACTTTTTATATCGTTACTTATAATTGCGACTTTCAAAATTCTGAATCACTGCTATCAATAAACTTGCAGGTTGTTGAATGGCTTGAATATGCCCCCATGTTCCTTTCAGGCTCTGAATTTGAAAATGCCTGCTCATTTGTCGATTGTTACTTGACCTCCAGGACCTTTCTGGTGGGTCATGGGCTGACAATAGCTGACATTGCAGTGTGGTCGAATCTTGCTGGTAAGCTGTGGGGTTGTTCGGCATTTTTATTTCAGGCTGGTTCTGGGCAATTGTAATGTTTAGCTTACTGTGTTATTTCCCTACAGGGATTGGACAAAGATGGGAGAGTCTAAGAGACAAAGATGGGAGAGTCTAAGGAAATCAAAGAAATACCAAAATCTTGTCCGCTGGTTCAACAGCATAGATGCAGAACACAGGCACACACTGAGTGAAATTGTGGCTGCATATGTTGGGAAACGAGGAATTGGTAAATCTCCTGCACCAAGCCTTAAGGAAAAGGTACATGACTCAAAGGACCCATTAGCTCCAGAAGTTGATCTCCCTGGTGCAAAAGTTGGGCAAGTTTGTGTTCGTTTTGCCCCAGAGCCTAGCGGGTATCTCCATATTGGTCATGCAAAAGCTGCACTATTGAACAAATACTTTGCTGAAAGATATCAAGGGCGCCTAATAGTTCGATTTGATGACACAAACCCTTCAAAAGAAAGCAATGAGTTTGTCGAGAACCTCCTGAAAGATATCGAGACATTGGGGATCAAATATGATGCTGTCACATACACATCTGACTATTTTCCAAAGTTAATGGAAATGGCTGAAAGTTTGATCAAGCAGGGGAAAGCATATATTGATGATACACCGAAGGAGCAAATGAGGAAAGAGAGGATGGATGGTATTGAATCAAAGTGCAGAAATAATGCTGTTGAGGAAAATCTGTCATTAATGGAACTGAAAGGGGCATGCAGTGCTGTTTGCGGGGTAAACTCGACATGCAGGATCCTAACAAGTCGCTCAGGGATCCAGTTTACTACCGCTGTAATACTGATCCCCACCATCGTGTTGGTTCAAAGTACAAGGTCTATCCAACATACGACTTTGCTTGCCCATTTGTTGATGCGTTGGAGGGAGTGACACATGCTCTTCGTTCCAGTGAATACCATGACAGGAATGCACAATATTACCGAATTCTTCAAGATATGGGGTTGAGGAGAGTAGAAATTTATGAATTCAGCCGATTGAATATGGTTTACACTCTTCTCAGCAAGCGGAAGCTTCTTTGGTTTGTACAAAATAAGAAGGTTGAAGATTGGACTGATCCACGTTTTCCTACTGTTCAAGGCATAGTCCGTCGTGGCTTGAAGGTTGAGGCATTGATACAATTTATACTCCAACAGGTACACCTATGCGCTAAAGTGCTCATGCTTTATGTTCATATTTCCTCTCAATCTATTCCTGATTTCATATCCATTTTGTTTGTTGAAGGGTGCTTCAAAAAATCTCAATCTGATGGAGTGGGATAAACTATGGACAATCAACAAGAAAATAATTGATCCAGTGTGCGCAAGGCACACTGCCGTGCTAAAAGATCAGCGTGTTATCTTTACTCTTATCAATGGTCCAGAGAAGCCATTTGTTCGAATCTTACCAAGGCACAAGAAATGTGAGGCTGCCAGAAAGAAGGCTACAACCTTCGCAAACAGAATTTGGCTAGATTATGCTGATGCATCAGCCATTAGCAAGGGCGAGGAAGTAACCCTAATGGACTGGGGGAATGCTATTATTAAAGAGATCAAGATGGAGAACGGAGTGATTATTGAACTAGTTGGAGAGCTACATCTTGAGGGCTCTGTGAAGACAACAAAATTGAAGACCACATGGCTAGCAGATATAGAGGAGCTAGTCCCCCCCTCGTTGGTGGAATTTGATTATCTCATCAGCAAGAAAAAGGTAAGTTCTGTCTGGTGCAACCATTGATTATGCCTATACTAGTGTGACATTGCTTGTACCATTTTTGTGTCCATGTGGTTATCAGTTTGTTAAAAAGGTTGATAAAATAGAAATAACATTAACACGTCATCATATGATTTGTGTATTATCCTATATAAAGAAGAATAAGCTGCACTGAGTCAAATTGCATGATGATTTTCATGGCACATAATCTTCTAGATAAGCAGCAAACTAGTAGTTTCGTCGACAAGTCAGTCACTTAATTTGTGCTTAATGTTGGTTTGCTGGTGCAAGAGAATCTATGTTGCGTATTTAGAATGGTCATTGGAGATTGAGGCAAATACCATGCCTTCCTCTAGATTAAACAGGCTTAGGGTACATGTCTGCTTTGTATGACGTGTTAAGTTTTTAATTAAAGATTTCCTGTTAATTTACGAATTGATTAATGTTGAGAATACTGTTGGTGTCATTTAACAGCTAAAGGAGGATGAAGACTTCCTCGACAATCTCAACCCTTGCACCCGGCGAGAGACCCCAGCCCTCGGAGACGCAAACATGAGGAACCTCAAGCGTGGAGAAATCATACAGCTCGAGAGGAAAGGCTACTACAGGTGTGATGCACCGTTTATCAGGTCATCGAAACCGGTGGTGCTGTTTGCGATCCCAGATGGTCGGCAGCAGGCCTCGCTGAACTAGGCAGCGTCCACTGATGGCACATGTAATTCCTAAGATGTAAGGCTTGGCTATCAATATTGCCGTATACACTTAATCTGGTGCCATGCTTAGGCTTTTTTGCGTAGGTTTTGTTCAATGCCAGATGGCCAGGCCCGTCCTCCCAACCATTGGCATGTGCATTTTGATTTTGGTCGATCCAGTTTGAAGATGCTGGTACTTTCATAGCAATACTGATCGCGTCCTGCACTTGCACATCTACTGTTTTGCTGTTCGATTATAGTTGCTTCGGCTGTTTTATCATTTTCCAAATATTAGTTAATCTTCCGTGGCAAGTTTTCATCCAAGGCTAGTAGGATGGTCGAGTCGGCGTTTGCGTTTGCTCGTGGGATTCCTTGAAGTTGTTTCTGCCTGAAACAGTATACGGGTTTTAAATGCGATAGGCGTTCTGCAGGGACATCTGTTGGGTAAATGGTCATTTTTTGGGGGCCTTCCCAAGTTGCCAGTGGCAAATTGCCTGAGGGCTGAGGCAGTGAATCAGGCCATAAAGTTACCATCAAAATTGTATGGTATACTCATACTATTTACGATCGATCTCTGCTTGCAGAATTTCAGTACTTCCTCTGTTATGTGTTGTTTTTGCAAATTGCAAACAGGACGGGAAAATTCTAACATCAGGTCCAATTGCAAAGAGCCTCCTATACTTCTTGAGATGAACTAAAGCCCCTTCGAAATTGAGGCAAATGACTGATATTTTCTTGTCAATACTTTACACTGTAAAAGGTTTGGTAACGAGATGGATTTAAGATGCATGTCTCTAAAGCTGGTGCTCTGCTCTGTTGTTCGAGTGCAGAGCACACTCCAAGGCATTCGTTGCTGACGAGTTCTGGCAGGTGAATACGCATTCTGTGTGAGAGTTCGTCCTTGCTTTGGATTGGAAATTGTTTGTAGAGCTGTTGCTTGATTTAAGTCCAAAAGGTTCTGGTTTTGTTGGTTCAGCCTTCTTGTAAGGTAGTTTTTCCATTGCGAAGCAAATCTTGATTTGTAGTAAAAAAAATTATTCTTGGCATGAATTCATCGATCCTAACTGAACAAGATTTGTTATTAACAAACGCGCAAAAAAGGATTTCGCTCGATATCTTGGTTTGGACGTGCTGCCTCCGTTTGCAGCTCGGCGACGAAGCAAGGCGGTGACAGCCCATGCCCGCCGCAGGAAGACGAGCGAGCATGGACCTCACCGCGAAGCGAGACGCACACAGCGAAATGGATTATGGATGAGAACACCCGCCCACTGGTTTCCCTTCTCTGTTTCTGCTTCTCATCTTCGTAGAAAAATGGTAGATGTGTCGACTCAGTTATCTGTCTGCTGTCCTCTTTATTATCTTTATATGTGAATAATAAAGGGATGTTATTTATGTCGTGATTGTTATCACGCAACCTGAAATGGTTTTCTGAAATTTACTCTAATTAGTACTCCAAGAGTGATCACCTAGCAACGTCTGATAAGAGAGCATTCAGTGTTCTCTGAAACGACTCACTTTTCACACCCTCTGCTATGGTAGGCAGATTTTCCAAACTCAGCGCGAACGCCTGAGATGAATCAATGTTACCCTCTAAATTTGAAACAACAGTATCATCCTCAGAAATGAGTTCAGTTCATCTTTTTATCTACAAACAAATACATAAGTATGAACACTCAACATATATGTAATACGTATACATTAGACACCGTAGTCATAAAATTGTTCACATTCGTTGCAGAATGAACTAAGATAGGCAGGCCCTTCTGCCCAGAAATTGACCTACTCCAAATCGACAACCTTGTTCAGTGACATGTATGGACTATGAACCGTCAGATCAACAGATCACATATATGATCTTTGTTTCTGTTTTTTTCCTTCATTTCTTAGCTTGGTACCCAGTGAAGGCAAAGTTTCAGAATAAATTAGTTGGTGGCAATGCTACTTTGGAATGCCACAACCCGTTCAAAAAAAATAAAAAGAAAAGGCATGGATCCCTCTAGGTTTCGGAAATCATAGCTGAGATCGTTTCAAGTAAACCAACACTGCTGCGCCACTGAGAGCAACTACACCAGCCATCAACCCAACATGAACCGGTGATATCCCACTCGACTGGGGAGGTGGTGCCAGCTCCTGCAACGGTTTTGTCACTTCGGTATTCAAACCAGGATCTTCGATGTGCAACTTCAGCACCTGACAGTGAACACTCAGTTTGGTCAGATGGATTGAGCAGGTAACTCAGCAGCCCAACTTGCAGAGTTGCAGTAGGACAAATAACCACAAAAGGCAAAAATGGTTACCTTCAACCCAGATGATTTTGCATGGAGCACAGCACCAGCCAGATCGGCATCGGTTGTCAACAGCACACGGTCTCCTTCATCATCTTCGTACTACACAGGACAAGAAGAACATTTTAAGTTGGATAGTGCAGTCAAATACAGGCCTCCCTTTAGTAGATGGAATGATTATCAAAATCTGCTTGTAGCATCATAATGATAATGCAAAGACATGAATGACAGTACGCATGCTTGAAGCACATAACACAACGTTTTTCATTGACGGAACAAGTAAAACTTGCTCTCAGGTATGGGGGCAAATAATAACTATCCAATTGGACCCTTGGAATATTTTGAATCCAAACACTCTACATGACTACTAAATCATAGGAATGTTCTCATGCCAAAATACTCGACCTTACCAAGAGTTGCATTGTTTCCTTTTCATCTGTAATACTTAATCTTTGCCTCACAGAAGACACAAGCTCACCCAAGTTCTCAGAGCCTGCAGTAATGAATTATGACAAAATAATGACCAATTATATTTGGAGATTCACAACCACATCATACATCTACGCGTAAGGTATGGAACATGTATAATACCACAAGTAAATCTATGCACACGGCCTTTTCTGTCATGAAGCTTGAAGGAAAATGAGTTGCCAGTCACAGGGGGGTAAGCACTACTCTTTCCATCTCCAGCCTCTGATGGCAGGAGTAAGGATACCTCACTGAGAAATACAAGGAGAGTTGTATTATAAGAAAACAGAAGAAAAAATGATCCTTAAAAGATCCATGAACAAACCTATGGCTATCAAATTCCTCATCTGGAGGCTCCAAAGCAAGCGCAGAGTCCCAGAACCTCTGCATTACTGAGTTTGCGACATCATTTACAGTTTCATTCCCTCCTTCAACCTACAAGTAAAGAATTAGTTCGACAAATTCAGCAAATAAAACAGAAGAGAGCTCAATATAGGAGTATGGAGTTAGGGATCACCAATTGAATGGTTGCATGGGTAAGTTGCAGGACATCCAGGCAAGCAGCAATTTGTCCATCTGTTTACAAAGGTGAAGAAGTTAGACATGTAAAAGATAGAGTGGCAGTAAGATATTTGCAGACAGATAGAAATCAGTTCGCACCTCTGTCAATAACAGGAATATGCAAAAATTTGCCATCATGCATTATATGTAATGCATCAAGAATTGTTGTATCTAATGTGGCACAATCTGGGTTGGCAGTCATCACCTGAAAAAGTTATAACTACACAGTTAGTGTACAAGCAACTAAAACAAAACTTAGGCAATGCGAATAATATGAAAATGTAAATGTGGTGAAATACCTTTTCTACTAGGGTCAACTCAGGGGAAATATTTTGTGCGACAACACGCATAAGTACATCTTTTGAGCTGCATAACATGATCATATATCAGTAAATAATTAGCACGTAAATCATGTACTTACAATTTTGACTACTATAGAATGCTTACGTAAAGATTCCCTGCAATGTATTTCCAGTAGCGACAACCACCGAATTAACTCGAAACTCACGCATTTTCTGTGCTGCTACACACACCGGATCTGTAGGCGAAACAATTGCTACTCTGGAAGTCGATAGCATAGTAAGCTCAATGTCCTTTTTATCGCCAACAATTGAAGAAAACAGTCAGAGAAAACAGATGCTTACTTTGTGTTCTCTGTGACGATGGTTGACAAAGAAGGTTTGAACATCCTCTCTCTGAGAGTTTCAATTAGAGCAGAAGGAGCTGTAACCAAAGAGGACAACTACATTTAATTGTTAGTAGAATAATAAAAATAAAAAAATTCGGAACAGAGTTTCAAAAATAAAGATACAAAATATAATAATGTAACAGTAAAGCAGAATATGATATACCTAACAAACTGGTATGGTATGACTTTTCAGTTCACTTGGATTTAAAATGATAAGGCATAACATGATTTTGTTTTACAAAATACCTTAATAGATTACATCAATGTACTCAGAAGACCCTTTTTTAATCGAGATAAAGTTGTGTAATTCAAGACCTGAAAAGTTGCCTCCTAATTGACGCTCAACCCCTTCAACAGCAGCTGCTATTGCACTTCCTTGTTCTGCAGCCTTTTCCAGTCTTGCTATTGCGTCGTAAAGGCATTTTGCAATGTCCAGCATAGCAATAACCTCACCATTTTCTACTACAGGAAGGTGTCTAAATTTCCCTAAAATATGAAAGAACATATTGGAAAAATTGATGTTAGAGAAGAAGGAAGCAAATATTGAAATATCCAACTAAATGTCGACTCAGGGTTTGTATGCAAGGGAAATGCGAGCAACCAGCCTACACAGAAACTTGCCCAAGGAATCCTAGATAAGATATCTGACCGTCCCAAACGAGTCATCTGTTACTGAGATACATACAGCCAAAGATGCCTAACCATCTACCCAAGAATGTGTTTTCGTTGCATCTACAAGTTACAATACAAGCAAGTTCAGCTAGTTTGACAGCAACTTGCGAAAAAATATACACCACATGAATACGTGATACAAGAAACAAATCTCAACAAGATTGTCTGAAGACACAGAAAAATTGCATACTGTAACAGAAAAAAGATACTAGTCACACAAGAAGTTCAGGATGCAGGCAATACTCTTGCACAAGATGTACACGAATGGCTAGTGTGCTACAATTAATATACCAGAGAACAAACATAAGTTAGTGAAAATAACAACTTTACACTTTTCTACATTGTTGCCGTAGTGTCCATACAAACATTTATCGAATGAACTCAAAGGGAATGCCTCACTAGACATACCTTGAACCATCTTCTGCAATGCCTCAATGGCAAGTGTGTCAGACATCACATAAATTGGATTTCGGGTCATGATCTTGGACATAATGGTTTGCTCCACCCTAAGCCCTTCAGCAATCACCCTCGTAGCTATATCCTGCACCCCAATTTGAATACAAAGGAAAATGAACAAGAGTCACCTTGAAAGTAGTAAAAATAGGCTCACTTGCTTGTTTAAAAAGCAGTTTACAAGCCTGCTAACTTAAAATTACAGACTGGAACATAGCTATAAAAATTAGATGCCTAACAGAAGTCTTGTGCAAATCATTTAACCATTGTCCTTCTCCCTCGACTACATAGATAGCCATAGCCAGAACTAATTGCTAAGCAAGTACAGGAACATGAACATTCTCTTCCATCTTCAGGTCTAAAAATAGTAGGGGAAAAGGAAATGGAAAAAAAAAAGTACAGTGGTAAACAAAATTGCAATGAGTTACCCAAATTTGGCTTGATCAAAAGCTCCAAATAAAAGGGAACTTTGTGTTATCAGAAATAGCCACTTGCTAAGCTCCAAACAAATAGTTTAACCCAAACATATATTTCCCCCCGATAGGCCGTCAGGCCGATAGTGAAAAGATATGTGGCCTTTTCGACTCCTGTTACATCAAATTCAAAAGGTATCACCTTTTCCCCTGATCCGAATGGTTATAAAAGCGCAACGGAACACATTTTAGTAATCAAATTCAATCCAAAAATTAAGAAAATGGAAAAGAACAGGACCTTGTCGGTGACTATGCCGGAGAGGAGGCCTTGGGCGTCGGTGAGCAGCACGGCGTCGACCCGCCTCGCCGCCATCCGCCGGCACGCATCCGACACTGTCGTCCCTTCCGGAATCGTCAGTGCCTTGGACAGACGCAGCTTCTTCACCGTCCTCTCCCCTCTGACCAAACAAACCAAGTAAAAATCCAATCTTTGCCGGTCCCGGTTCGATTCGAGGTAACGCAACAGAAAATGGCAGAATACGAGTGACCGAGGCTTGCCGCGCGGATTACGTGAGCTGGTGGGGGGAGGTGGGCTTGGAGGCGGCCTTCCCGTTCCCATTCCCGTTGGCGGCGGCGGCCGAGGGGTCGTCGTGCTTGCGGGAGGAGGCCGAGGGCGGCCGGCTTCGGGTGCGGCGGCTTGGTGGCGCTCCGGACGCTGCTGCGCTCATGGCGAGGTTTGTGGCACGAGTTCGTGGGGATTCGTGAGGTGGCGGCGGCCGGCGAGGTGGGAGCAGCAGGTGGAGCTGTCTTTCTGCTCCGTTTCTCGTGGCCTCCCTGGGCTCGTTCGTTAGCTTGTGGGTGTTTTGCGTTTCAGTCACTCCAGTCCTGGGTTATCATGAAAAATTACTCGTGGTTTCGGAGTTTTCGGATTTCTAAACTTACCAGTGCAATTTTTCGTTGTGTTTAATTAAAACTCATGTGTCATACCACGGAAAAGACACAATGAAGGTTACAGTAATAAGTCTTATATTTATATTGCAAACTCAACTAATTGAAGGTGGTAAGTAAGAGAAGCTTTAGAATAATAATAATAATGTGACATTACCACATGTCTTATCTTGCACCGTACCATCCTAATTCTTGTGCGAGTCTTCGTGCAACAATGATGTGGTTTATTCTAATCCATGTAAAACCCCTCCGTATTTATTATTGCTTAAAATTCATCATGCTCATTATTTGTAAAACATACCGTTGGCTGAATAAGCACCACAAATGTTTCTTTCGTTTGCTTGCACGGCCATCCCTTTCCTTGGCCTTGTCAGGTATCCCAATCAGCCCAGTTTATAACACGACAGGTGAAGGACCTCACTGAAACATTCCCTAGCAATTAGCAGAATATTATTATTACGCAAAAACAACACCCATTAACTCGTCATTGACTCGCAAACCGCGTGTACCACATGCCCCCCCCCCCCCCGGTATGGCCGTATCCTCCAACCCCCACGGATCGCATGGGCCCCGCTCCCGCAGCCTATAGTCCACGGTGCACCGGGTCCACGCAGCTTCCTCTCGTCCACCAGCGGCCGGATGCGGATTTGAAAATTTTTGAACGTGCGCCGCGCGGGATGGATCAATCATCAATGAGCGAGTAGCAAAGGGCCCCCTCAAAGTTTTGGGAAATGACGCACAGACCCGTCGGGACATGCCAGGGGTTGGCTCAGGTCATGGGGCCCGCTTGGCAGTGAGAGCATGCTTGGCTGTCACGGCCGAGCGGCACTTCCCGGCAGCTTGGGGCGGCGGAGGGCCACACGAGCTGGGTGGCGTGCGATCCGTGCATGCTGTGTCAGTCAGTCCAGTCAGCAACCAGGTCGATGCTTGGGACAAAGGGCATGTTTGGATCGATGCCGTCCTCTCTGCCTTTCCAATTTTTTGGCGTTAACCCCTCCCACTTGGTATGTTTGGTTCGGTGCCAAATTTTGGCTTGTCCCACCAACCCACGCCAATGCACGTTCATTTTCTCGCCAATTGAGGGCAAAACTTTGGCGGCTGTTTCCTCAACCAAAAATTTGGTGAGCCAACAAATTGGTGTGGCTACCTGGGGCTCAATCCAAACGTGCCCAAAAGGTACTGGCGGCCAAGCGACGACACCTCTGAGGGATGGAAGGAGCACGACAACATCCACTCGCATGGCGTGGGTGTTTCGTTTCAACGATAGCAGAAACCAGTCGATGCTGGGCGTGAGCAAACAGGGAGCATCAATCACAAGTGCACACCACAATAGTAAGCTGCAGCGTAAAGAGCTAGACTGTGTGCATGGGCCTTTTGTGTATGTAAACCCAGTTTTACTTAATCCGCCACCGCTAAAAACTAACTTGCCCACACTGTTATTACTTAGTACTAGTTATTATCCTAAAGGGATTGACTTCAAGAAGGCTTCATAGGCTTCTTCATCGGTCATCTCTTCTTCTTTCCTGGCACATTCATTCAGGTAACTGGCGAGTTCACTGTTAATACTGGGCTCGAAGTAGACAAAATCAGACTCCATCTCGTAGTTGTAAACACTACTATGAGGATTGCTGGAGACATAGTTCATGAAGTCGAGGTAGGCTGCCTCTTGCCGCCCGTAATACTCCATGCCAACGCAGATGGGGTGCACAATCTTGGCCCGTCGAAACTCACACAAAAAGCATCGACCTGTAGTGAGTAATAATGGAGGTGAATATGAGAACAATTTGTTAAATTGTCACCGAGATCGAGATTTCAACATGTTTTTTGTTTGATGCAAGTGCAATGCACTTCGCCACTTACCAAGAAATGCAGAGATGGTCACAGGGCAGCAGAATGACCGGATCCAATTCTTTCCACTGGAATTCTTTTCCTGATGAGTCACTGGATTGTAAACGCCAAGAAAAATCTGCGCAAAAAATAGCACCCGCTTGTCTTGGTTTGTGTCACCAATGTCCGCTCTCGTAGCCAAGAAATTGACATGGTAGATTTTCTGCCTCCGAACATCGCTTCTAGCCACGGCACAAATGGTGTCAACCTTGTAGTTTTCATCCTGAGAGATGCATGAATAACCAATTAGTGGTGTATAAATTTCGAACGACCCAGCAACAAAAAAAAAAAGAGAGCTAAACATACATATTTAGGAGATGTAAAAAAAATTACCAGCAAGGATCGGACCGTGTCCATTAGGAACCTACGTTTCCTTTGGAAAGCCCTTCTCTCCTGGGCTATTTCTGCTAGGGCCCTTTGGTGCATTATCGTCGTCACAGCCGGTGGTGACTTGAGAATGGGAATGGTCGCATGAGAATACAGCAACATGGAGATGTGTTGTATGGTCTCACTGGATAGCTCATGGCCTTTCGCAGGTAGGAGATCACACAGCTTGGCTTCTAATGCTGGCGTGAAAGAGTTCATGAATGACATCATGGCAGCCTGCCTGGGGTGTTTCATAGCCTTGACCGCAGCCTCAGTAGCAGACAAGTCACTGGAGCTTACAGCATGGTGCCCTGCCCCTTCCACTGCCTCTGCCGCGACCCGGAGGTTACAGTTAGTGAAGTAGAGATACTCCATGGCATCATGCCCAGACAACATGCTGTATTTGGAGCACAGGAAGACGACTTGGCCCGTGAGGGCATTGAACCCATTGCGAAGCATCCGGTCAGTGCAGATCATGTCCACGGGCGGTGATGGCACACAGTTTTCGTTGTCACCTGCTGGGAAGTTGAGCTGATACCATATCGCATTGAGGAGGATGTTGAAAATTGGGTCCTCGAGTGGACCATACAAGTAACCTGCGACAACTAGCCCATGGTGCAGCACCATCGCTGAATCTTGTGACAGCCGGGATATTGCACTGAGGTGCAGCGCGTGGATGTAATCGACGAGGAGTGCCTCTATTCTCTTTATATAATCGCATGGAGAGGCATCATTCTCTTTCAGTAGGGATGAGCAGCGGTGGATGCAAGTGTTCAGATCCTGACAGGAGGTTGCCACCGACGACGCTTGATGTGTGCCATGACGAGTGTCGTCAGGGTAATTTAACCGCAGGCTGTAGAGATACTGGCCGTCCGGTGCGCTCCTCCCATACAAGAGAGAGTTGTACATGTCATCGACAGAGATCATCTGGTTGGCATCATGGAGCCATACCGCAATCTTGTCGGCATGGTCAGGACCAAACTTTTCCGTGGCGAGCGCGACCAGGCCATCAGGTTTGGGGTGCTCAGCAGCCATCGCAGCGTACATGAGCGAGTCCTTGACTGTGAGGATCCAGGCGTCATCATCAAAGGAGGGTGCCGGTAGCACCTCCTCAACCAGGCACTGTGCGTGGAACTCTTGCTCGACAAGATCCATGGCCAAGCAGATGTCAGCCTTGGCCAAACAGAGGTACTGCAATGCTTGATCAGCGGTGAGGTAACGATACCAGCTCATCAGGAATGTGGTGAGGCCATCCAGATCCAGAGATCTCTCCGCCGGCCGCAGCCAGTACCAGCTCTTGTGTATCTTGTCAAGGAACTCGGTGGTCATGTCCTCCCTCTCGTATGGTTCCTTCAGGTCACGACCATGCTGCGCAATGGCGTGGAGGATGATGTTGGAGACCGGCTCCAGGAGGCCGTAGCAGTGGCCAGCGACGAAGAGGCAGTGCACCAGATTTGGGTAGTCATGGATGGGGAGGCGGTCGAGCGCCTCCACGTAGAACCCACATATGGTGTCGAGCAGTGTCCGACGGGGGTCCTCTTGATCAGTGCCACTGTCGCCACAGCAGCAAACTGGGAGGTGGTTGGACGCCATTGGAGAGCGAGCCATGGGATCCCGGCCGGTGGATGATCGATGCTATTTGCTTCAGGCTTTCTGGGGATCAGACTCACAATTCGGGAATACGGCTGTTGCGAGAGTGGCGTGTCCGATTTCGTTTGGATGAACAGCGGAGGAGGGAAAGAAATAGGGAATTCGATTTGGACTCGGACAGGCCCGAATCAGAAACGGATACGGTAGGCCGCGGTGCTGCTTGAGGGAAAGGAGGCGGAAGGAGGGAGAGAGACGACGACCTGAGGCGGCGGCGCTGCGAAGGGGAACGGAGGGGAGGGAGCGGCGGCGCTCACGCCACGCGAGGGAGAGAGACGAGAAAAAATGTAGATAAGGCAAGGGCTAGGGTTGTTATGGTGGGCTGATTTAGTGGGCTGGGCCTTCCAGCCCAGTTTCTTTCTTTTTTATTTCCTCTACTTCTTGCTGCTAGATTGCTAGTACGCTTATTTTCTTGCTGCTATGACGTCGCCTTATCATTTGTTGGACCATTTAAGTTGTACTGAAACGTAGAGGCACTTGGAGTGGTAGTGAGGAAAGAGGTAATCGTAAATTTTCGAGCACTCATATGAGCAAGCATTTCAGGAAGGAGAAAGAGGGAACCAGCTCATTTTAGGTCCATCGAACAAGATATATGCAAAATAGTACATATAAATTAATAATTAAGTAGACAGTACAACTCGATCAACTTGATAATTAATTTCTCTCCAGCCGCCATGCAATTTACATATAGCACTGCCAGTGCCATGTCGTCTCAAGCTTGCATCTCAATGGCGAGCTCGATGATCTTTATAGTTACGTACTCTACTAGCAGTAGCAGTAGCAGTAGTATAAAAGCACACGCAGCTATAGCATCAAACACCAGCCACCACCATTGTCCATGGATCATGGGGATGATGGAGTATTACGTGCTTAGCCTGCGCGCGTAATCGTCGGATGGGCGATTAAATTAGTAGCTGTAGTTCTTGACGAACATGCCCTCCTTGGCCTCGGCGGCCTCGCCGTCGGAGGTGTACTTGCCGAGCTGCGCCAGGGAGTTGGCCTTGGCGCGCAGCAGCAGCGCGTCCTGCGCCGCCTTGACGTTCTCCGGCACGCCGCCCCACGTCTTGAGGCACGTGTTCTGCAGCGCCCTCGCGTAGGAGAAGGACACGTGCCACGGGTTGGGACCCTGGTTCATGGCGTTGAGGTTCTGGGTCGCCTCCACCTCCGACTGCCCGCCGGAGAGGAACATAATGCCCGGCACCGACGGCGGGATCCGGCGGTGGAGGAGCTTCAGGGTGTACTCGGCCACCTGCTCCGGCGTCGCCCTGTCCTTGGCCTCGGCGCCTGGCGTCACCATGGATGGCTTCAGCAGGATGCCCTCGAACATGACGTTGTTCTCCGCCATGGCGTAGAAGGTCTCGGCCCACACCTTCTGCGCCACCTCGAAGGTCCTCTCGATGCCGTGCTCGCCGTCCAGCAGGATCTCCGGCTCCACGATCGGCACAAGCCCATTGTCCTAAGCAAAGATCATTTCTCGGCAGGTCAGTCAACTAAACTAACTAGTACATGCAGCCATGCAGTGATCGATCTGAACATACATATACATATATGTATATATGTATATATACCTGGGAGATGGCGGCGTAGCGAGCGAGTCCCCAGGCGGCCTCCTTGACGGCGAGCTCTGAGGGTCCGTTGGGGATGCTAACGACGGTGCGCCACTTGGCGAACCGAGCGCCCTGCTGGTAGTAGGCGGCCTCACGGGAGGCGAGGCCATCGAGGCCCTGGCACCATGACTCGTTGTTGGAGCCGGCGAGAGGGACGAGGCCCTTGTCGACCTTGATCCCGGGCACGATGCCCTGCTCCACGAGGACGTCGACGATCTTGCGGCCGTCGACGGTGGACTGGTACAGCGTCTCCTCGAACAGGATGGCGCCGGAGATGTACTGCCCGAGACCCGGCGCCGTCACCAGCAGCGTCCTGTACGCCTGCCGGTTCGCCTCCGTGTTCTCCAGCCCGATGGACGCCAGGCGCTTCCCGCACGTCGCGTTCGACTCGTCCATGGCAAGGATGCCACGCCCCGGCGACGCGATCGTGTTCTGTCCATGATGATCATGTCATTGTCAGCATAAAGATATTATACTTATACCACGGCGATAGATCAGGCTGTTTCTGTGTGTGCTTGATTAAATTCTGACCACAGCTGAGCTGATGAAAACGAAGAAACGGCGAAATTAAATAAATAAAACGTAGTACCGCGGTCTTGACGAGCTCATCGGCGTAGGCGCTGGCGCGTACAACCATGGAGACGGTGGCGGGCCTGGGTGCGGCGGCCTGCCTGGTGGCGCCCCATTCGGACTTCTTGGGAAGGAAAGAGGACTTGAGCACGGTAGCGGACACCATCGTCGTCTTCCTCTTCCTCTTTGCTTTCTTCTGAAGACTACTACTGTCTTGGCTAGTAGTGGCTTCTGAAAACGAATGGGGTGTCTGCTTCCTTGCTTAGGGTTGGAGCTGCGACCACCTCCCTATTTAAGCCTGCACGACAGCCGGGTAAACCTGTGCTGGCTTGGCTGGCAACATGGGAAGGATAGATGGGCGTTGTGAGGCTGAGGTTGCCCTCTGGATTTCAGTGGCTGAGTGGCACCCTCCCACTGGCTCTGATCCTGTTGCTATCTCCTCTTGTCCTGATCCTCAAGAATTATGACGCCAGCCAAGATCTTTTCTGTGACTTTAATTTCCAATTTGCCATCTCATTTCAATTTTTATTTGTGCCTTGTAAGAAAAGAGGATAAAAAAGCTGTAGAGAAAGAGGGAGAGCTTTCTGAAACTGAAACCTCAACCATGGAATCGCCTGCATGTTGCTGACGAAAAAGGTTCTGTGAGGCTGACGGAGCACAAACAGCCACTTCCTGTGGACGCATCTCACCAACAACTGTTGTCCGTAGGGGCTAAGATGTGCGCATGCGGTTGGCATTTCCTCTCAAGATTACACGTGATCCGTGGATCCATTCGCACGGTTGGTCACTAGTTTTCGCCGAACCCCTCGGATTTTTGGGGGTTTCTGCTGATGCCAACGGTTGCCGGTGACCGCTTGCGGCTTCAGGCTGGAGCGCGGACAATGGCGATCCAGGGGCGTCCAGCAATGTCGCGTTCGTGCAGATCGCCTGCATGTCACGACGCCTGATAGAGTGAGTGATCTTCATGTATCTACGGAGGGAAACGACGAACTGTTCCTATCTTTCGTTGGTTACATTCAAGAAATCACCCGATGGCATACAGCCAGATCTCTGTAGGAATACACCTGGAGATATTACTCGTTTAGGCATACGTCTGTTTTTTTTTTTGACAGATGCTCTGCATGGCGGATTCTGATCCCCTATCATGTTTCTTTAGCACATGAGAGTAATGCATATGAACGCTTTTCATGATCAGCTGAAATCTCAGAAAGATAGAAAATTTCATACTGAAATTCAGAACAATATATGCACCGCTTATTTCCATTCCATTACCACTTTAAGAGCTAATATCACATCAACAACACCAGGCAGGGGAAAAATGATGTAACCATTCCTAATACTGTAATAATGGGGAAAACACCAAAACAATGTGTTTTGACAAATCATCAATAACAAATTGGTACTTGGGAACATGTTTACGAATGGATCTGCAATTCAAATGTAGAACCTAAGATCAGTAATGGTACAGACCTGAAATTACAAACAACATTGATGACAAGACAACAGGACTCGGAAAGTAGCATAGCATTCCATCTTCAGTACCTAAAATTTGTTACACCATAGGATGTTCTTTCCACTAGCTACTAGTACCACTGCAGAAATTTAACAGCTTTTTGGTGGCATTAGATCAACTGCCCAATCTTCATAAGCTGATGAGGCCCACGAAACTTCAGATGGAAGCATCTGCCAAGAAGAATCCTCTGATATCAATTAGCTCTCGGCAGGCTTCAGGAGTTCACCAAGATCCACATGCAAGCTGTTCCTCATGGTTCGCCTACCTGCTCCACCAGCATTGCCCTTTCTCATCATCGCAGCAAACTCGCTATAATCAATTTGTCCATCCTAAAAATAATGTATAACTTGTTATCGCCCAATTAGATGAAAAATGAGACAATGGACAAGTATGAGATAAAATAAAATAAAAAAACAAGAAGGCTTAAGAAGACCAACATTGTTTTGATCCACATCTTTGATCATATCCTCAAGATGAACATCAGAAAGACCAAACTGTTGGCATGCTTGTGAGAGCTCATCAATTGTTATGAAGCCACTCCCATCCTTATCAAAGAACGCAAATGCTGACATCAAGCTTTCTTCCCTCTCCAGCTTATTCATGTGCAATGTAGCTGCTAAGAACTCTCCATAGTCAATGGTTCCACTATTGTCAATATCAGCCTGAAATAGAGCAAAAACCCAGATTACAATCTCAATGGCTCCCGCAATCAAAGGATGCTACACTATAACTATTGTATTTTGAGAACAGACTTGATACAGTAGTAGTACTTACTGCATCCATTAAGGCCTGGATTTCAGGTTCCATCAGATCCGATCCCACCCTTTTCAGACCGTTTTTCAATTCATCATAAGTTATCGTCCCACTGTTGTCAGTATCGATCATTTTGAACAACTCCTTTAAGCCCCCAATCTCCTCCTCAGATAAACTTTCAGCAATGACCTGCATGAACAAAAAGGTGCCACTGAAATGATCAAATACCATAGTCATTTCATGGTGCACATGCCATGATCTCTTGTTAAGCATTTGCAGCCTCGAGCCATTCCTATCACGTGGGAAACCAGTTCATCTAGAGTTCAAGCAAGCAATATTGTATAGCCCATAGAGAAAACCTGATGATTAATTGCTTTACCATCACCTCAAATAATTAAGCAAAACCAAAGAATCTCTTCTAATCAATGGAAAAGTAACAGACAACCCAATTGTGAACAACACGTTATTCTGAACCTCTGTTTCGAAACTCCCGATCCCTTCAATTCCTTGGTGACCACACTGCCTCAGAGCGCGGAGGCAGTGCAGTCACCACGATGGGTGGAATTAAAGATAAGATGTCGGCAATGCTAACCCAACTCAATCAAGCAATGAAAATGTGCTGTAGCAGCACATGAAACAATGAAGTTCAGTCAATAACCAGTTTGTTCATACAGCTACTTACCACCTACCATCACTCAACTTTCTCACATCTTGCCATTGCTGCTATTTGTGGCCTCCTGCTGCTACTGTTGAGCGATCCTTAGTCGTGGGTTCAATGGCTGTTTCTGATTGGTAGTCATAGAATACCATGGCTGAATCCAGCTCTGGCACTGGTGCAGCTAAAGGAATTGGAGACAACAGGGTTGGATATGGGAGGACTATTCTTTTGGAAAGAAAAAAGGTTTCGTGAATAGTTTGAAAGAGAGGTGCGTGCAACATGTATGCCAGCTTTTTGTTTATAGTGGGACCTTATGACATGGATGGTTATTGTGGCAGAAGTGCAGAACCACTATTGAAAACAACAACAGGCAGTTAATAGCCCAGTTTCAAAAGTTTGTTTTTTAAGCAGATGTCTGTAAATTGGGCTTTCTGAAAAATAAAGTGAAAAGATTACAGATATATATCTAAAGGACTAAGTGCACAAAAAATTCAGTTAACATGGAAACCAGGAGAAAGAAGAAGAAAAAATCATATGACGTATGGCACTGTTATGATAGCAATGAGGCACTGAACCTAACATAGCACTAAACAAAGTACTGGATTTTGTTTGGGAAATGATCGCATATCACCAATGGGATAGACTTTTTCTTAGAGGGAAAAAAACTATTACCCTCAATGCCATCTTCTTGAGCTTGTTCATTGCAGAAAAGTTTTTCAGCCTTGACAAAACAGCAGAATCAATAGGCTTATCAGGTGCGACAGCATCATCAACAATCCAAGGATGACCTGCCATAGTCAATGTCAACATGTTTAATAAAAATGAAATCCCGTGACACATGAGCACAAGCACGCATAAGAAATATTAACAGAGGGAGAAAGGGCATGCAGGCAGAAACTTACATAGAACCTCATGAGCAGTCAATCGCTTTGTAGGATCCCGGGTAAGCATCTTACGAACAAGATCTTTAGCACTATCAGAGATACTTGGCCATGGTTCAGACTCCAAGTCAAGTTTGCCTCGCAAGATCTGCCTGAAGATCCCAGCTTCACTCTCTGAAAAGAAGGCAAAATAGTTAGATTTTACATATGGAAACATGCTAATGTCAGTAAATTATAACGGATCTCAACGTAGCAATTAAATGGTTGGAAAAGCAAAAAATTTACCTGCCCAGAATGGGGGTACACCACAGAGCAAAATATACAGGATCACTCCAGCACTCCAGACATCAGCTTCTGGGCCATAGCATTTCTGAAGCACCTCAGGAGCTACATAATAGGGGCTCCCAACAACATCGGCAAATTTATCGCCTGCAAAAATGAAAAGGAATAGCTCTCTCATAACATGTTCTACAAATCACTTCAAGCAAAACAGAAGAGAAACACCACATCAACTGAAGACTTAGCTAATCACTATGCACTATGTAATTACAACAACAAGTTGGCATTTGTCAGAAATTCTATTAGATTTCTAGACACTGCTTGCCGTCAAAACTGAATGCCTTATCGGTATTAACAAGTACCGTGAACTGCACAAAAGATATAAAGCGATAGAGGTTCTTTTTACACACGACATGCGTAACATATGAAAATGAAATGTATTAGGCTTGCCGGTGTATCAAAAGTTCAAAACTGTCTATAAAGAGCACTACTCCCTACCAAACCCAATGCTAACGGTTAGGCTACATGCCATTGCCACATCAAATGGACCAAACGATTGCACAGGTACGCACCGGGCTTGTAGAACACGGATAGCCCAAAGTCAGTGGCCTTGAGCGGGGCATCCTCAGCGGTGCTCGCGAAGAGGAAGTTCTCCGGCTTGAGGTCCCGGTGCATGACCCCGAGCGAGTGGCATCCCTCCACCACCCCGACGATGGTCCTGATGAGCTGCGCGGCGGCGCGCTCGCTGTAGTGTCCCTTGGCGACGATGCGGTCAAAGAGCTCGCCGCCGGCGCAGAGCTCCATGACGAGGTGCACGAAGAGCGCGTCCTCGTAGGCGCCGCGGATGCGGACGACGTTGGGGTGCTCGGAGAGGTGGTGCATGATCTGGATCTCGCGCCACACGTCCTCATAGTCCTCGCGGCACAGCAGCTTGCGCTTGGGGATGGACTTGCAGGCGTACTCGGCGCCGTCCGCCTTGCCCACGCACTGGTACGTGGTGCCGAACTGCCCCTGCCCCAACTTCTTCCCGATGCGGTAGTGGTCTCGCACGTTGGCCGTCTTGTGCGGCAGCACCGACGCCGGCCGCCCCGCCGATCCCGCCGTCACCGGCGGCGGCAGCCGCGGCGCATTGGCGCCACCCGCCTTCCCCCTGCCCGGGCCTTGCGGGTCCGGCTGCATTGCCTTTTGCCGGCGGTGGTCCCTCCCTGGATCAAGAACCGTGCGGACGCCCTGCCCTTCCTGGAAATAACCGCGGCGAGGCTCGACGAATCCGCACCGGCGACCGATTAGAAATGGAAACCTTTTCCAATCCCGGATACGATTCTGGGTGTTTTCCGGGGAAATCTACACAGATTGAAACCGAATAACTCCAAGGATTGGATCTTGGCGTGGGGGCTTCTCGCCTTTGGGGATTCTTGGGTGAATGGCTGGCGAATTGGGCGCCACAGAGGAGCTTTAGCGGAGGTTTATGCGGCGCGCAGACCCAATAAACAGAGAAGAGACGCCAACGGAAAGGCGAAGATGCGAAGCAACGGGATTGCTCTGTTCTTCGCTCCCCCTGTGGGATTGATTCTTGCGGGGGATTTAAGGAGAGGTCACATGCCAAGGTTGGACTTTTCCTCCATGTGAGGGTGGAAATCTGCACGGCAAGGTTCGGTGATTGCTCGGGGCTCGGATTGGGTCTGCAATGAGAACGGATCGCTAGGGCATGTGGGGGAGCATGTCGGTGGTTATCGCCTTCGCCTTCCTTGGCGAGAGCGGGCGGAGAGGGGGAAGAGAGGAGGAAGACAACGTGGTCGGAAACTTCCCTTTTCCATTTACTTTTCTATTTCCTTTTTCTTTATTATTTATTATCTATTCTATAATAGTTTATCACTCCATTGTTGGAGATCCTGTTTAATTTTCGGGGGAAAAAGCTTGTGTTTAATAAATACTCCTACTTTATAGCATCTTTTTATAAAACTTTTTATAAAAATCTACTAGTAATCTTAACTGCAAACTCGAAGGCCTGTTTGGCGCACGTCGTCATAAGTTCGAAATTATTCTCATGATTTGTTTCCAAAAGGTAACATGCTATGTTATCACAATTATTCAGTTCTAATATGAGACGACAGTAATGGGAAAACTTATCAGTAAGCAGTTCATCAATGATAGGCGTCCATCGCCAAATTCACTTTATTAGCTTATTATTCATTTTTTTTTGTTTTTTTAGCATAAGGTTGTCTTTAATTAACTGGGGCCGGAAATAAGCTTATTATCCGATTCGAGGCTGCTAGACTATTGCTAAATGTTACGTATCACAAGAAACTCTTAATATAAGCTCCATGTTCAATTAAACTGGGAGCACATATCTCGCCCAGCCTGATGCATTGCATGGTGACACATTTCCTCAAAGATTTCACTCTTGTCATTGTAATACTTTGCCAATCACATTTTGTTTTCCACTATTTATTTATGCATAGTAAACAATAAAATTCAGAAGTGCCAACTCCATTTGTGTCTCCCTTTCCTTTACAAGATTTAATTCACTTATTTGAAAACGGAAGCCTACTTATACAAAGACAAAAATGAAGCCTATTTAAATCCTGACTTATCTAAAAAGCTACCGTACTATAGTGGCACTGGCACATTACGACGATAATTCCATTAGACATACCAACAATGGTGATATAGTTTTGCTCGACCATTTTGTGGTTCCCAATTACACATTTTTTTTAGATAATGGAGAACAAGTATCGGCCTTTGCTTCAAAAGAAGCTACGGCCCATTATTACATCATGAGCAGATCTACTGTCTGCCACAAGTTTAAAGAAAATCAAGCAACGACCCAAATAGTTCGGATGAAAAGATATTACAAGGCAATCCTATTGCTAAATCTCCATCCATGGTCGATAAAAATTTGCATTGCAACCGTTTCAGACCTCTGGCAGGCAACTTTTATTTGCTCTCTATCTTCTTCGTGCTTTTCCAGTTGACTCTGAAAACGAATCCAATGAGTTTCCCTGTATAATACCTGCAGAAAAGATTTCATTGGCAATTTATCAAAAACAACATCATTCCTACTTAACCATATAGCCCAACATAATGCAGATGCCCCGACAAGTAGTTGTTGTTTAAAATTGTCTCTAACACCATTGAGCCAATTACCAAACATGTGAACTATATTTCTAGGTGGCCTCAAACCAAAAGTAATCTGAACTAGACCCCACAGGAACCTAGCATTCTTGCAAGTAAGAAAAAGATGATGGATAGTCTCATTAGCTAAACAAAAGCTACATTGCTTACTACCATTCCAATTTCTTTTTGCTAGATTATCTTTTGTGAGCACCACCCCTTTGTAAAGATACCACATAAATACTTTGATCTTCAAAGGCATTCTTGCTTTCCATATAATAGTATTCTTATCCACTACCCCATTATTTATTAAAGCAAGATACATAGAATGAACAGTAAATTGTCCATGTTGATGCAAGGACCATTCATAATGTTTGCATCACCATTTAGTTGAACATGCACAATTCGCAATACAAGTTGGTTCCACAAATGAAGATTTTCATCACCTAATGATCTACGAAAAGATACATTTAGTGGAATTGAATTGAAAACAGATGCTACTGAATCACTCTTTGCTCTTACTATATTATACAATGACGGGTATTGTTGTTGAAAAGAAAAGTTGCCAATCCACTTGTCTTCCCAGAATCGGATTTGTTTTCCATTATTGAGCTGGAATAAACCATAACTAAGGAATTGTTCTTTGACTTTCATGAGTCCAGTCCAAAAATGTGAATCTCCTGGCTTCCTTTGTACTTTTCCTATTGTTTGGTTTTTAATATATTTATTCTTGAGCAAAGTTTGCCATACTCCTCCTTCATTTATAAGTTTGAATAACCATTTGCTCAATAAACATCTATTCTGTATCTCAATATTTTGTATTCCTAGCCCTCCTTGGTCTTTCGGTTGACATATTACACTCCACTTTGTTAATCTATATTTCTTTTTCTGGCTATCAGTTTGCCAAAAAAATCTAGATCTGTAATACTCTATTTTCTCGAGAACTCCCTTAGGGACCTCGAAAAATGAGAGCATAAACATTGTTAGACTTGTAATCACTGAATTAATCAACACTAATCGACCACCAACAGACATGTATTTCCCTTTCCAACTACTCAATTTTTTTTCTATCCTTTCTTCAATAATTTTCCAATCTCCATTACTCAACTTTCTATGATGCATAGGTATTCCAAGGTATCTAAATGGAAACGATCCTTGTTTACATCCAAATAATTGTGCATATTGAATTTCCTGTTCTTTTGCCTTTCCAAAACAAAAAATTTCACTCTTATGAAAGTTTATTTTAAGACCAGAGAGCTGTTCGAAAGCACACAACAGTAGCTTCATATTCTTAGCTTGGTCTAAATTATGATCCATAAAAAGTATTGTATCATCTGCATATTGTAGTATAGACAAACCATCCTCAATTAAATGAGGTATGACCCCTGAAATTTGTTCATTTTTCTTGGCCCTCTTTATTAGAATCGCAAGCATATCTACTACAATATTAAACAGAAGAGGAGACAGAGGGTCACCCTGCCTTACCCCTCTTTTTGTTTGGAAATTAGGCCCTATTTGATCATTGACTTTGATACCCACATGCCCTCCTTGCATGAAAGAAGCAACCCATTCACACCATTTTTGTGAAAAGCCTTTCATCCTTAGAGTTTGTTGTACAAATGACCAATTAATTTTGTCATAAGCCTTCTCAAAGTCAATTTTCAGAATAATTCCATCTTGTTTTTTCCTATGCAACTCATGTATTGTTTCATGCAAAATTACCACCCCCTCCATAATATTTCTGCCCGGAATAAAGGCAGTTTGGGTTGGACTGATCACCTTTTTAGCTACTCCAGTTATTCTGTTTGTAGCTACTTTGGTAAAAATCTTAAAGCTTACATTCAGTAAACAAATTGGGCGGTATTGCTGAATTTTACAAGCCTCCTGACATTTTGGCAATAAAATGATTGTTCTAAAATTCAGACTATAAAGTGGTAAATTACCAGCATGAAAGTCATGAAACAAAGCCATTAAGTCCCCTTGTATAACTTCCCAAAAAGTTTGATAAAACTCTACTGGGAATCCATCAGGTCCCGGTGCTTTATTATGTTCCATGCTAAAAACTGCTTCCCGTACTTCTTCCTCGGTGAATGGTTTTACTAAGGACTCATTTTCCAACTCCAACACTTGTGGTATGTCATCAATACGGCTTTCATCCATTGAGACACTAGGTTCTGAAGGTGGGCCAAACAGACCCTTGTAATATGAAGTGATGTGTTTCTTCAATGCTTCATCTCCCTCAATTATTTCACCCTCATGTTGTAATTGGAAAATTCGAGTTTTCCTATATTTTCCATTCTCCACTAGATGAAAATACTTAGTATTGGAATCGCCTTCCAATAATTCTTTTACCTTTGCTCTTTGATACCACTTTATTTCCTCCTCTCTCAACATCTGGGCTATAATATTTCTTAGACATTGTTTAAGATTTATTTCGTCTTCCGTAAGCAATGCCACTTCTGCTTTTTTATCGAGCATATCAAGTTTATCTAGTATCCTTTTCTTTTCTTTTTTATAATGCCCACTAACATTCTTTGCCCATCCTCTTAAATATTGTCTCACTCTACGTAATTTTGATTGCCAAATTTCCATAGGCGAACCATCTATAGTATTTTCATACCATAATCCTTTAACCATGTCAATGAAGCCATCTCGTAATAACCAGCCAAGCTCAAATTTAAAATTTGATTGGTTAGCTAACATTTTGGCTTCACCAGAATTAATAAGCAAAGGAGTATGGTCTGATATGTCTCTAGATAATGCTTGAACTGTGGACAACGGGAATTTTTGTTCCCATTCTGTGGACATTAGAATTCTGTCTAATTTCTCAAAAGTTGGATTTTGCAAATTATTTGCTCATGTGTATTTCCTTCCCGACATTTCTAGTTCCCTTAGATCTAAGCCATCGATAATTGCATTAAACAAAAAAGGCCATCTGCCATTGAAATTATCATTGTTTTTTTCCAAGGGACTCCGTAAGATATTGAAGTCACCACCAATTAGAATTGGAAGGCTTTCATGAGTACTCATGTGCACTAATTCAGTTAGGAATTCTTCTTTAAATTGCGTTTGCGCCTGACCATATACCGCTACCAAAGCCCATTTGAAACTATCTGATTTACTGCACAAATGGAACTTTATATAGTATTCCCCTTCATCAATTGCACCAATATCATACACTTGCAGATCTATGCCAAGTAGCATGCCACCCGATCTCCCTTTTGGTGATTTATTATGCCAAATAAAATCCTTACCCGCGCACAGGTTTTTAAGAAAATTTGACATAAAATCTCTCCTACCAGTTTCGGAAATGGCTATAAAATTCAATTGATGCTCTTTAGTTAAATCAGTAACAAATTTATGCTTTTTGGGATCCTTAAACCCATCACTATTTCAAAAAATTCCTTTCATTTTACAATATTTGTCTTTTTACTTCCTTTTTTCTTCTTCTTTTTGGACGAAGATGGTATAGCACTTGGAACAGTATCGCAATCCAAAGGACATGCACTATCCAAATCCATCACCTCATCCATTATATCACTGCACAAAGTTCCCAAAATTAATTTATCTACCTCATTTTCCTCTGCCATCTCCTTTTCCTTTTTATCTAACTTCTCATTTATTTTATCTACTACAACAATACTATGTATCCTCTCTTTTTCTATATTTTTAAATTCTTTTATCGAGTCTACCACTGAAATATTATCATTTCCAAACATAATGCCTAACTCAGACATGCTAGAAGAAATATATTAATTAGTAAACTGAAGAAAGGAATTATTTGTCTCGTTACCTGCATTCATCTTGGAGTCCAAATTACGTGCCGCCTTCAGCTTCTCGGCACGCTCAAGAGAGTGCTGGTCCACCGTGTCTGACCTCCGCTTGCTCTTCCTGGCTGGTGATGCTTCTGGTATTGCTGCAAGAGCTTCAGCTAGCACTTGTGGATTCACCTGCATCTGAACACTCCCAGCAGCCCCTAGCTTCACCTCCTGGAACGACATTTCATCAGACACGCTGCCATCATCTATGATATTGTTCATCTTTCTCTCAAAGTCATCTTCTTCCTCATCCGTTTCAGCCTCAAACTCCTTCTCTACCATGTCATCAGACTCAAGGTTAACAGAGCTATCCAACATGCCTGGAACAGTGAGATGGTAAACCATCTTGTGGCCACTAGTTCCATTTGCTCCAGAATATTTTCTATTTTCTTATTTTCTTTTCCTGGTGCTGCTCCTTTCATCTTCCCATCATGTTTCTCCTGCTCCTCCTTACCACCATCATGATCCATTTTTTTCCTCGGACCATGATTGCCTTGATCTCCTCCTTCACCATCTGTCTCCATAGGCGCAGGGCTTGAGTTTCCTGTCGGCTCAACATGAAACTGAAGCTCGTACATGTTGCCCCCTATTACGACATCAACCGCATTAGGAATCAACTCTGGGTCTAGTACCATCACTTGCATTCTGGATATACCATGTGCTCTTGTGAAAACTATATCCACATCTTTAGTTACCCCAAGAATTGAGCCGACCGCCCAGATAACGATGAACTCCCGTAGCTCGTATGGTAATCCCCGAAACTGCACCCATATTTTTGGTAAGGCCATCTTCACATCCTTTGCAGCCTTGCGTTCCTCGATTACCATTGTAGCAGCTTTATTTTTGGACTGAACCATGCCCCATTCCACCATTCTTTGCAACTCAGTTGTTGACGGAAAAATTGTATTAAACAAATTCTCACCTGCTGCCTCTACCACCCACTTCCATTTACCAGGAATTAACCTCTCCATTTCAGCTGTTACTTGAGCTGCATTGAGTGAGCCTTGTGTAACTCTAATGACAGCTGCTCTTGCATCAGTCTTGGATTTTATCTTTGCGGCATGCGGTATATAAAAAAAGCCCAAACCTCGGACTCCATACCCGCATGGTGTTGCATACAACCTATTGACTGATTTGTACAATGGGCAACGAGCCTTCACATGTTCCATGCTTTCACATATCTCGCACACCACTTCAGTAGTACACTCATGCATAGTATGTCCTTTCACAAGACATCGATAACAGTAGGACATTTTACCACCGCCGATACCGTTCCTACCAGCTCTTTGTGCTGAGGACTCCGGCACATCACCAGTAACAAAGTTGTTGCCCACTTTCTTCTCGTGAGTATGACTATCAGCCACCATTGGTTTAGTTTCTTCCGTTGTCTTCTTTTCAGCCATAGCAACTGCTATTGCCTGTTGGAGAAGCTCTGCGGCTTTCGCCGGCAATGATCCCAGCGCTGACAAGTCTAGTGCTTGCCCTGTCTGCATGGCTTTCTGATCTGTAACACCCTGATCTGTCGGCGTCGGAGTCCTGATCTCCGCTGGCCTTACCTCTAGGTCGCAGTGCTCTCTTGGTCGCCGGAGCGAGAGTCAGTCGACGTCCGCCCATCCACCGTTACCGTAGTCGTCGCCGCCGTCGTTGCCGCAGTCGTCGCCGCCGTCGTTGCCGCAGTCTCCGTCACCTCCCTCTGCCGTTCTGGTTCGCGAGTGCGAACGTGAGCGCCTGTGGACCCAATTATACATGGGTATGGCCCGTATGGGTTTATCTATAGATCAAAAGATCACTGTGGACCAACCAGTTTCTGTAGAAGCATATAGCCGTATGCTAGCTTCTTCTTTTGTCTAAGGCAAGGGTGCGTGAGAAGTAAGATGTCAAGATGTCCAACGGAATGAACACAATACTAAACAAGGACACACCGTGGATATATAAAAATAAAATTTAAAGCAATAGTGAAAGCACTTAATTTTTCAATGGGATAACATGCTTCCCCACTAATCACGCATTGGTCTGTGGTCTCCTTGTCATCTTTGACTTTTTGCAGCTAACTCTCGGCTAGTCTTGAGATGAACAAAGCTATAAAACACATTGCAGAAATGACCAGTCCATCCATGACTTTCTGAACTTTTTGCTTGCTTGAACTAATAAAATGCCAATTGGGCATATTGACCCTTCACGATTTTTTTTTTATTTTGTTCATGCATAGTAGGAATCGACATTGCAAAACAAGGTGCTAAAAGTTGCAAATTCGAGATTTTTTTATTCTCTCTTTTCCTTTTGTCAGATGTTTTTTCTAGTTTACATGTTTCTTTGAGTATGTGTCTAGTTTATATAATAATCATTATACTTCCTGTAATAACAGCCGGATGCATATCCATTTATCTAAACAAACACTATTATATTTATCAAATTAATTTTCTAAGTTTAAAACTAGTGGCATAGTTTGTTGCATGCATTATTGCTATAACATGTTCTTTACATTAGGCTTGTTGCCTCATTTGAGTTTTTTTTTCATGATGCTAATAGTGATCATTGTCCCTTCAATGGTTGTGTCTCCTATGTTGGCACCAGCCTAAGATGTGTGCTCATATTTTTCTAAATTTATTCGAGGAATAAATGATGCCATCCTTTAAATGTTAGATGATGTATCTGCCGACAGGTAGACTCGTTTGGTGACTTCGTTAATTTCAGGCTCTACTCATTTATTGATGAGCTTATTACAGGGGTAGAGGGTTGTATATGTGTAAGTGTATGCGTGTTCTGAAAGAATGGTGCACTCTCTTCACACACAAAAAAAAATATTGTTTTATTTCTTAAAAACATAAGATAAGACTAATGCAATAGCTATAAGGCTATATCTGACAAATTAGAGGAAGCTGATTTGAACATGATACAAGAATTTATTGTAACAGTTACCATTTTTCTTTTGTAGCATTGGCAACTAAGAGGCAATCAGACAAAGACTAGTTGAATAACAACATAGGATTCACAGAACGCATGGAAAAATAAAAATATTTAATCACCGATCAGTGTGAATTAAATTTACTAATCTCCACTTGATAAAGATTGCCGACACCAGCCTTGGCAAAATAACATAAACAAACGGAAGCCAAGTCGTGACCATTAGTCCATTACTTTAAGGTAACATGTTGAGTTCCTGAAGTTTGCAACAGGCCATATGAATGGGCCATAGATTTATCAAGAGGCACTGCCAAGATGGTCATGCATATCTTCCCCCCTGAGAATACAGGGATCATGCCAAACCGTATCAATAAAAATTACTTTCTCCACATGGATCAACAGTACAACATAGACATAGCAATAAGATATGCTCTCTACATTCACAGTTCATCGTAAGGTACATAAATGTTCATTACTTTATTTTTCACATATTTAACTCAGTTAGGCATGTGAGACTAATGGTCAAGTGGAGGATGCTCTTTTTTTAGAGCAATTCAAGTGGAGGATGCTCTTTATATTTCTTGATAAAGAATGTTTCTATTGAGAAACAAAGCACATCGAGAAGATACAAAGCCATGGAAACCGTTTGACTTATGCTAGGTGCATGCATCAATATATTTCCAAATAGAAAATGAACATAAAAATTTATTAAAATAAAATTCTGATATAACATACGAAAAGCCCAATTGTGTTGGTTACAACATATGATTATGCTATTGTAGTTGCCCAAACAATATATATTGCTGATGGTATCACATACTCCAATTGAAGAAAACACACCCTAATCTCAATTTAAACAATGCAAATACATAGAGATGACACCCACAATAACTCATTAACCATAATACTAGATTATTGCATCAACTTAATGTTGGAAACTTCCTATATAAGCAAACATGTTATCCAGGAATGGTCGAGTTAGAGTAGTTATTTGTATTTGTATGTAGAGGTTAATCTTTGCTCCAAGTATTCATCGCTCCTAATAGTCGGATATCTGAAAAAGAAACCAATTTTCAAACAATGAGATACAATAAATAGCCAAATAGACCAAATATATTGACAATAGAAGATGACCTTGGTGGATTTGCCTCGCTGCAACAACTTCCGATGCATGTAACCATAGTATCTGGACTTGGCCAAACAAAGAAAGACACCTGATATGTGAAAAAATAACAAATATATGTACAATAATTAGTGTCTAAATTTCACATGTTTATAATACCAAGCATTAGGTTTTAAATTTAAAAATACTTATCCAAGGCTGTCAATGACCATTGTCTATAGGCCATGTAAGTTGAGTCCATAAATAATCAAAGAGGGTGCCATATGGAAACAATGAGAGATGGAGAAATTAATGAAGGTTACTTTTTATGTGGGAATTTTCATTATACATTACCGATACAAGTTGTTTCCAAAAATTTTGTAAATAAAAGAATATTAATGTTGTGTTTATGATAAATAAACCTAGGAAGACTTTAGCAATTAATACAGGCATGCAGGGTAGGTAGTTTAATAGGCTGATCAGAGTTATATCATCGGTGTAGTTATGGAACTTATTTTACATATACTAAGAAAATTGAGTAGCCAATAAGAAATTCCATATGATTTGAAATAAAAATACTGAAGCTGCTAAATATATAAAATCATTCTGAATTTAGAAATTAGAATACTTACAGAATATCGTTCTTTGCCAACCATCAGAACACGATGCAGGGTCGATCTATAATATTTTTAGAAAATAAATAAATATACAAATTCATACACGAAATTTAATCCAAATAAAGATTAAAACATAAATGAGAATGCATCATAACTATCTTTAATAGAATCACAATAATTACATATCATATTATCTACCATATTAGTAAAATAATCTTACTTGCTGAAAGAGTTATTTTTTAATTGTATTTAGCATCCGGACTTTCTGAAAAAATGCACTCTACGTCAATGATTCACAGTTGGTTGCACAATTGTCACACCTGATTTTAGAAAGAAAAACCAGATGCATCTCATATGTGTGTCAGGATCAAGTTTCACACATATGATAGACTCCATGAATGAACAGAACACAAAGTTACAGCGGAAATAATAAAATAAAGACAATACAAACGTTTTCTAGCAGCGGAATCTTGAACTCCACCACAGACAGTTGACTGGGGGTTGCGTATGCCTAGCATCATCTTCAACAACTTCACACACCTTCTGAATACTGAACAGCAATAAGCAAGGATGAGTACACTTATGGTTGGTACTCAGCAAGTCCGCCGAAATAACCAAAACAATTTAATCATCAACTTTAAGTATATTAATCATGTGAGGGTCCAGGCCGTTCATGACCGCGAACACGGCTGCTATAACAGTTTTACACTCTGCAGAGGTTTTACACTTTCACCACAATTCACGTAAAAGCTCCGAGGAACTTTAAACCCAACCATGCTGTGCCGGCCAAAGCACGTATCACACTTTCGAGGTGTGACTGCATAGGGACGCTACGGAGCCTTTACAAAGATTCCCTAGTTAGAAACGATCCGCTAAGGTTTCCGGATCGGAAGCAGGCATAACCCTCCCTAACGGGCATAGTGTCTTAGCTAAGCCCACTTCCCGAGAGGACCAGGCTATACACCGTCAACCGCCACCCCCCATGCCCTTTCGGTAAGATCATTCCTAACCAAGGTGTCTAATTAATTAGCCAAGACCAGAGCCATATAGTATTATGGTTGTACGGGTAATCCTGGGTGGTTCTCCATGTTCCGATTAACATATATGATCTTATAAAGCACATGTAGAAAGATGGTTAGGTACACTTGCCTTTCCGCAAAAGAATACCACTGCTCAGTCTTCAACTCTTGTTCTTGACAGCTTCAGAACGATGGTCCTCTAATCGCAGCAAACATCGAGCACAAGCACAAACATGCAAGCAAAGAAATAGGTACAACTAAGAACAATACATCAATCAAAAGAAAAGCTTTTAAAAGAACGTACTAAACGATGGGGCTCGATACTACGATCACGAAAGAAAGTAGAGACTATATGCTTTATTGATTTTAATTATGAAAAGATATGTAATGAATACTTCAGAGGAATATTCAGTAATCAAATTAACCCAAATTATACTTCCATAGGAAAACACGGGTTAAAGCATAATCAATTTTATTTACAAATATTTATATAATGATTACACGAATTAAATATTTTAATTTTCAATAAAACATGAGAGAGCATCTAATCGATTAGCTTCATATATCGTGTTGAACTAAACAAATTATATTGAAAGCACATTCAAGTTGGAAATTATTCATATTAATTTAAATTGCACAAAATCGGCGTTTTAAACCTAGTTAGATTTAATTATGAAAACTAATTCAATAATTGTTAATCAAGTTAACATCATTTATTTATGAAATAACGGGGTATAAACCTTAATTAACTTTTAATTAGAAAAGCTATTTAATAAATATTAATCAAGTTAATATTTATTTATAAAAGACGATTTATAAACCTAGTCAAATTTTATTTAGAAAACAAGATTCAACATTGAGCGTTAAGCAAATTAATTATTAGTTTATGAAAACCGATATATAACCTTACTAGCTTTTATTTGGAAAATCATATGAAGTAAACATTATTCAAATTAATATTTTAAATAAATTATAAAACATGGAGTTGGAGCTCTAATTAGTTTTAGTTTTAGAAAACCAGTGTAACAAGTATTAAACAATTATTATTTATTTATTTATTTCAAAACATGAAACTTGGTAACCAACGATGTTAATCTAAACTTTGCACCTTTAGAAAGCTAACGCATCAAGAACGAGGTTAAACGGAGATAAAACGTGAGAACTATGAGCTTCTAAAGGCTGCAGAGCTCTAATCGTGAAGAACTAAAGGTTTCAGGGCCTTACAGAGAAGATTTCTAGGGGTTAAACATAATTTCATATAAAAAGGAAAAGGCTAACGCGTAAAATTACCATCCAAGGACGGCGGGTTGGAAACTACGAATGTACAGGGGCTAAACCGGTAAAAAACAGGACCTATTTCTAATTACTTTTCAACTGTCGTGGACTGCGGGTTTATTAGAAACAACTACGGGGGCTTTTCTGCAAAAGAAACACGGCTGACTCGGTTGACTCCGATTGGATCTATTGCGGGCTGCTGATCTCCGATCAGACGGCTCTGGTTCGTCTGGGCGGAAGGCTCGCAGGAAGGCCACTGACAGCGGCGGAGCAGGGCGGCGCTTCGCCGGAGTCGCGCGGAATAGGGGCTAGAGTCCACGATTTTGTACGATTCTTGGACTGGGAGAAAGCTTGGGACACGGGGAATGTATCTACGTGGTTCTTGTCGAGGATTGGACGGCCGTCGGGGCCGGCAACAGGCAATGGCGGCTCCATTGCGACGGCGAGGCCGCGAGCGTGCGAAAGAGCGAGAGAGGAAGGGTAGAGGGGCTCAACATGTTCTTTACCTTCCCCCGAAGCTCGATGACTGGTTCACGGCGAGGCAGAGACGACAGGGTGGAGACCGATGGCGGCGGCGCTAGGGTTCGGTGAGCTCCGTGACGGGAGCTTGGGAGGCGGCTGCTAGGCTTTCTGCTTGCGGGTCGAGGAAGGCTCGAGGCGGCGCTATTTATAGGCGATAGCGGCAGCCTTGGCGTGCGCGCCAAGGGAAGGCGGCGCGGCGGCGGTCGGGCTCTGCTCGGACTCCACTCGAGTTCGAGTTGGGCACGACGTGAGGTAGAAGATGACAACCGGGGCCCACTCGTCGGTCACAGAAAGAGAGAAAGGGAAAGAGCTGAGGGAGCTGACAGGTGGGGCCGAGTTGTAAGTGAGAGGGGAGAGAAGAGGCGGAGGGACAGTTGGGCTAGTGTGATGGGCCGGATTGGGCTTGCGGTGCTGGGCTAAGGGATAAATCGGCCCAAAACGGAGGGGAAAAAGAATAAGGTTTTATTTATTTGAGAATTCATTTCTAATTTAAAAACAAATCCAGATAACTCTAGATATGCATTTAAATCACGAAAAAATCTCTCCAAAGATCCAAAAATCCTAGGAAAAATTCCAGAGATAGAGTTGGAGACTTTGAAATAAAATAAAATAAAATATTTGGAGCTCGATAAAAGGGAATTTAAAGCCTTCCAATAAATGGATTTGGCTAAGGAAAAGAGAATAATTTCCCAGAAATTCTAGGAAATTCTCAGGAGAGATTTGATCAATGTCTAAACGTATTTTGAAATCTCACACTCAAGAAATATTATATGCAATGGCATGAATGCAACATTTCACTTATTAAGCATCACAAAGCATATTTATTTAATTTAGGAAAATGATTATTTTCCTACACTAAATACCCTGTAAATAAGACAAATGAAAATTGTTTATTTAATTTTTTTTCTAATTCACATCCCGAAATTCTAAATTTCGGGGTGTGACAACAATGTTTTGAGAGAACGTACCTATAAACATTATTTGTCCACCTTTCTAGTAAATCACCAATGTTCACAACAAGGGCTCTGTAAGTACAATAGAACGTTAGAAAAATGTAAGGAAAGAATGATCTATGCAGCATGGAAGACATGATCTAGAGAGTTAAAGAACAAAGAAAACAAACTTTTAGTGATGAAATATATACTGGCTTGTAATTTTCAGCAGTAGATTCATTATGAAGGGCACCCGAGTACTATATGCAGAGTTTATTATTACACAAAAGAAGTATTTACCCTTGAATGTGATGAACATCTTCCCAGAGCTGGGGACGAGCATCCTTATCCCTGCATATCTGTACAGCATCATAGTAGAGTAAGAATCCAGAATAGCGACATCACAATCTATAGTGTATACTTGTGTGATTAGTAAAATTCTAAACAAATTAAATAAACTAGAGCTGATAAATTAAGAATTATACACACATACCTGCAGGCCAGGAGTGCCATCTGTTGAAAGAAGAGTTAGCATTCCATAATCTGTATGAGCGTTTGCACCATGGTCACTTCCATATTTGGATTCCATTGCACATCCTGTAGTGAATTGATCAAACATACAAACATAATTAGTTTCTATAAAGCTGTACAAAAACTCCAAATTTTATCTGCCCCTGTAACCGACAATTATTCTCTACACAACACGTCATCAACCAATAATCCTGACCATAGCAGACACTTTTTCTTGATCCCACTTGTTCTTATGAACTCAAGGTGTTCATAGGTGCCAATAAAATTTTCTGGTCATAATAAGTAAATAGAGTAAATATCGTGAAAATATTTATTATGGAACACACATCATCAAGTAATAAATAGCCTATACTGTTCTAGTTCACTGCAGTACAATATATAGTGATGTATCACCGACCCAGTCACACTCAGGCAACACGATGTGGTAGCTAGGATGTCGTTTTCTAACGTGGCACACGATGGTGAATTAAGTTCAGATAAGGTACAATTTTAACATTAAATATATTGTTACCGCTTGAATAGATATGACAAATTTGTGGAAGCTTACGCAAAAAAAATAAACATATAGACAAGGTAACTCCGTTAAATGAGTTGAGACTAGCTCCTTTGTAATATGCATCTAATAAAGTACCTGAGTAATGTATTGGACGAAGAATTGTTTCGGATCTATCCGGCTGGAAAAATTCAGCATCAAGGTCCAAACTCAAAGCAATTAGGGACATTATCTTTTTGCTAGTTGCCCTGGGTTAGCAAGAAATTATTAAAACACAATATACAAGAAGAAAATATTAGAATACGAGTTTGATCAGATAATAAAGAAAATAATCCTGGAAAACTCACATCGCACAATCATAGTATGACTCCATTGTTTCCTTCCAAGATGGAAAGCGTTCTGTAGATAATTTTAAAAGGGGATTTTAAGCTCCAGGACAATGGAGTTATCGAACATCCAATAAATCGGCTTGGTTATCTATCTATAAAAGAACGAGTAGAATTGAAAACGTTTCTCACCTGAATCGGGCCCGCGGTACCCCCACGCCGGACCCGCGTGTAAGGGTCAACGGAGGTGGGAAAGGTGTCAAACCCACCAAAACCGGGAGTTAGAAAATGTTTCTGCCAAAATCATAATTTTTTTGTCACCTATGTTTTCTTACCCACCAAAATTATTTTTCCTTTTTTATTTGAAAGTGCCACCAAAATTATTTATTCACTGTGTAAAAGAGCAGGACTCCATGCGCACACGGTCCACGTCCCTCCACCTGCGTGCGATTGCTCTTCGGCCCATTAGTGGCCCACGCAACTCATGCACGTCCTGGCCGGCCAGGGCAAATATAGGCCACACCACCACACGCCACGGCCCATCATCTGTTGGGCAGGTAGGAACCCACTGCTGCTGCATGCAGCTGCTGTGCCCCTGTGCCTGCCGCTTGTCTGCTGGGCTCATCCACGCACGCACCATGGCAGCATGCGCCATGCACTGCTGCTGGTGCCCGTGGGACCTGAACTCGAACAATGGAGCTGTTTTCCATGGATTGTTGACTCCTGCTGCTCCTAAAGCTCCGGCTGGCTGGTGCACGCCGATCTCGTGTTTTCCTCACCGTCGATCAGTAAAAATAGCCTGGCCAGTCCACTACGCACAATAAGAAAGTAAGCGCAATTGAGTTGTGAGCAGAAGCTATTCTCTTCTTTACTGCAGAGACATAAATTTGTATTGCAACCGATCTTAGTGGTTTTGCATGCATGAAAATCCAAGATTAGTCTCAAGTAATCTTGTTCATAATACATGGTTGATCAATTGAAGGATTAGGAGTATAAATTAATTAGATTTGAGGGCTTAAAATGACTAATAAATTAAACCATGAAGGAACAGACAAATAAAAACAAAGCATGTGCGGTGGGAGCAAAGTTCAAGAGTAAAATATATAATTTCTTAGCCTGGAAGGGTGGAGTTATTAGCACAAATGCTATTTTTAATAAAAACCATTAAATATACAATAATAGTTTCTAAGAAAAAAAGACAACCAATATAGATAGGGGATATCTCATATTCGTATTAAACAAATCGTTTGTAAGAGAAAGGTAGATAATTTGTGTCACGTGCGTGTCGCACGTGCGTCTTTGCTAGTATTGGTAAACAATGCAAATTAGTACCTGCAGATGGCCACTGATTCACATCCTTGGATTTGCCGGACCCAATGTGGAAACACTCCAATAAGTCTCCTATATATATAATATATATATATATATATATATATATATATATATATATATATATATATATATATATATATATATATATAACCACTGTCAACTAGTTAATGTTACAAACTGAATAAAAGAAATGAAAATGCAAAAAAAACATCCAGCTCCTGCTGGTAGATTAGTTTTCTGACCCTTGCCGCCAGCATCGGCCTCGAAGCCTTCAAAGTCAGGGCGAATATATCCTCTGTGGCTGCTGTTCTTCTCCAGCACCATCTTCTCCTCCATGGGCTGCTCGAAGAACTTCTTGCTCTCGGCGTAGACGTTCTTCATGGTGGTGTCATCGATCCCATGGCTGATCACGTACAAGAAACCGTAATCCACTAGCGCCTGCGGGCATGCATAAGCATAAGTGCATAACCAACCAGACCATGCATGCATCGCATGAATTATATGTATACATAATATATATATAATGAGAATGAGCGAGTGCACATATAATGCTCGCCGCGCCGGAGATGGCGCTGCATGCAGACCTGGCGAATGGATTTAGTGGCGGCGGCGATGTCGGTGGACGCAAGGTCGATCACGGGGAGGTCTGCGCTCACAGGGCCCATCTCGATAGAAATGGCCGGCCTTTCTGGAACGATGAGCTGAGTGCTCTCCGTGCGCTGTAAGTACACTGTGTTTTTGCACTACAGGCAGTAGGCTACAACAGTGTGTGTGTCGTCCTGAGAATGCACATCGATCATCTTGGGCGCGGTTGTCCTTTTATAAGGCACAGCCATGTCAAAGTACCCTGTGATACGGGCAAGTGATTTTTCAAAGGCACCTCGCTCTCCCAACACGTCAGCTAACACGTCTATGCGGCGGCAAGATCTTCAAGTCATAGCCTGGTTGGTGGCTGATGGATTCTTGCCTGGTTGGTATGATGCATGCCCTGGTATGGCTATCATGGCATTAAAAAAAACAAAGATCAACGAAGCCCACCCACCACGGTCATCTCACCTACACGGTCTATCCAACAAAAAAATGTTGAGCTGGCTCTTCCACATGGGAACAATAAAAGAAAACACGGCCATCAGTTCAGCTAGCTCTTGGCAGTTGGCACGTTTCTCTTGATTACCGATTCGTTCAGTCCTCGCACAACTGCAGATAGAGAGAGGCGCAGCTGGTCTCTTTTCTGGCTTCCGTTATGATGCCGGCAGGCGGCAGCCCAACGCCACGCACTCTATCCAGTCTCCAACTCTGTTGTTTGTGCTGCGGTACGTTGTGCCTCTCCTCACCATAGTTAGGCTTTGTTCGGTTAGACATGGACTGGTTGGGTACTCATAGACTCAATCCTACCCATTCCACATGGAACCCAGCCAATCTATGCATAACCGAACAAGCCCTTACCAGGACCGGACCGGTAATTGAACCGGTGAGGGCGTCGGTTCACTGGTTCAACCGTTAGGAACCAGTTGAACCGCCGGTTCGATAAGTTTGAACCGCTAAACTGAACCGGTCACCAATACTTTGAACGGGACCCTATACATATACATATGTTATATGCTTCTGATAATTAATTGCTACATTATTGGTCCTAGAAAAAACAAGCACATAAACAACATAATTATAGTCAGATCAGTTACATTTTAAGTGCAACACGTGAACAAAAAGTTCACAACAGGATGGACATACGCTACAAACGCTCAAGTATAGTATCACACAAGCAAAAATGGGACATGGCAAATTCAAAACCATTGAATACTCACACAGCGAAACTAGAAATCTACACTTACCGACAGCCATTTCTCTTGCAACTCGCAAGCAAGCTCTGGTTTCCAGAACCGCAAATCTCAGCTTGCTTCCTGTGTGGCACTTGGGCGGTGGAGAAATAGAACTAGCAGAGGCCAGAGGGAGGCAGCAATGGTGAGGAAGCGCAGGCCTGCTGCCGGTGCCGGACCAGGCGCAGCCTGCAGGGTGCAACCGCCGAGGCTGCACTCAGCACTCTGCAGGGTCAGGCCGGCAGGGGACAAGGCGTGAGCGCACAGCAAGCTGAGAGGACGTCGGCCCGCCGGCCGCCGCGAAGAAGAGGCACGAGACGAGAACCCAAAGAAAAACAGGAGAAGAAGGACATGACCCTTTCACACGTGGAGAGTCCGATGGGTCGTTAACTTCGACGCTAATGCTAAGAAAAGTAATTTTTTCCCCCTTCCCAATGCCGAGGGCGTGCTGCCGCCTGTGACTAAAAAAGCACCGGTTCGCAGGGAACCGGGCGGTTCACCAGTTCTCCAAAAAACTGGCCTGGTTCAAACCGGTTTTTAGTGGTCCAATTACACGAAAGGTCTTTTAAGTGAACCAGACCGGTGAAGGCTCTGGTTCGATCTTTTACCGGTCGAACCGCCGGTCCGATCGGTCCTAACAACTATGCTCCTCACGACCAGGGGCGGACGAAGGCCGAACCGGCCGAACCCACGCCTAGGGCTACTCCACATATGTAATTTACCAGCTAGGTTAGGGCGCTTGTTGCAACAGTAACATTGCGTGGAGATTTCAGCCCAACGAGTGAGGCCATGGCCCTACTAGCCCCAGCCTTGTATCCGCCACTGCTCACGACTACCATGCACGACTACACGATAGTTATAGTTAGTTATTTCAATTTGCTTGGCTCGTCAGTAGAACAATAATCCAGTTATAGGTGACTAAGAAGCCATGCACCCGCCACCATTGAAATTGGGGCACTATTTTTTTTTTTTCGATCGGAGCCTCGGAGGAGGTTGCACGTCCTGTTGCTACTAGAACAATAACCCAGTCGCAGTTAGTACACTAGAAAGTCATGCACACTCCAACCATACTTATTGGAACCGGACTAGACCGGTGGTTAAAAAAAAAAAGACATGAACCAGAGACTATCCGATCCGATTCACTTAAAAGACCATCCATGCAATCGAAACGTTCAAAACCGGTTGGATCAGCGGTCTTTACAGAACCCCAATGAACCTCGGTTCCATACGAAACGAACCCGACTGTATTTGGTACCCACCAATGTTAAGCCTCGGTAAATTGAGCACGACTGCATCCTCACCGCACATCTTATTCGCGCGTCTTGGAAAACTAGCGTTGCTCCGTGACTTTCTTATATGGCTTAACACTAATGCTGCAGTTCATGTTGCCAGCAGCAGTACTTGGCATGCTACACATAGTAGACTTAGCATTCGGGCCCTGCTTTACGGTGAACACAAACATGCTGCTCAGGTTACTAGCAGTCACAAACTCCAGAAACCAAAATCACGCAGTTCTGTTGACAACTGACCTAAAGAAACCATAAGCTCACTCTAGTAGGCAGCAAAACTCTACTACTTGGCCAACTGATTTATAAGAAACGTGCTTCAGTTATTACAGTTATTATGGTTCGAAAAAAAATTATTACAGTTATTGTTGAACAAGACATGCTGATGTAAAAGCATGAGATGGTCTCTAATTCTTCTTGCCATCTTCTCCACCAAAGGGCAAAGCTCCTACACTAAGCTTCCAGAAGTGTTACAAGACCAATGCCATTTAATCTACAGCTTTGTGGCAATAATCATATTTTTAAAACAAGATCATTCCTATTGAGCCAGACAGGAGCAAGTTGCACCTAGCAGAATCCCCCCCCCCCCCCCCCTCAAAAAAATATATTCAGTAATCTGCTTTGGGCTGACAGGTGGACAACCAATGAAGTGGAATCAAACTATATGAAAAGTTGAAAACAGAGTGCCCTGGCGGTTAACAAGTTTGGAAGAAGAGATCTAGCTTGGTAACAAAAAAAAAAGGTAAAATCTGACATTTCGCAAGCGAAGAGGTAAAGCACAAGGTCAGCACTCTTCCTTTTTACCAAGAAAAGATGACAGATCCACAGACAACCTTCTTACAACTAGCGATTTTTGCAGTTTATTAACCATTCTTGCTGATAACATCTCGATTGATTGTTAGAGTTGTAGAGATGAAATCAGCTTACAAAACACACTGACAAAGGAGATTGCTTTAATCCGCACCTTCTTTCGAACCAGGATAGAACAGCCTACCACTGAAAGCTGCAGTGTAGAAAACAGGATGTACCATTGCTAAAACTACATAATGTCATAAGTTCACAAGTATAAACAACCACTACTAAAAGGCAAAGTATCATTATGCATGATTATCACCTGAGAATCAACTCCTTGATAATAGAGGGGCAGCTTGTACTCAGATGCTGGAAGCTGTCACTGGCAACAAACGCCCTGAGATTTTCCCGTGAGCTGAGAAAATCAAAGCATGATTTCTTGAGGCCGCAGCAGTGATGCTGATCGGCTAGCGTCAGTATGATTGCCACAGAGTCCAAATCAATGTGCTTGCACAATTTCTCTTCGCACATCAACTTCAGCCTCTCCATGCCATACCTATCCGCTGCAACGAGCAGATGCTGAACCATGGCATCATCATCTTCCTCTCCAGTCATATCTGGAAACAAGTCCGTGTATACGAAATATAGTAGAGCCTTGAACACCCGAGGCTCCATGTCATGTATGTGCACCACACCTCTGGTGTCACTTTCTTTCATCATGCCAAAGAGCTCCGCATTGAAGACCGCAGATCGGGCTGCAAGCATCCACCGGTGCGCTGTGAACGCCACGCCACCCACATTGAACACCACGTCGGCGCCCCTTCCGGCATGGAGGAGGTCGGCAAGGTGCCGTTGGATGTCAGATGGGGGAACCTCGACGATGGCCAGAGATGTTTCCTCGGCATGGAACTCGCTGACGAGGATTATGTCGCACCGGACAGCAAATGAATCATCCTTGAGATGCTCCGACGCCTCAAACTCTTCCCTCTTGATGAACTTTGTGTACCCCCAACCACTTCTACTGTCGAAATTGTCCACTTCGTCCAATTCCATGGGATCTTCATCTACCTCATCGGCAAAACGGAACTGGTACTGCGCCTTCACTGCCTTGGCGACAGTCTCGTCGAAATTAAGATAAATAGCTATATGATCTGCGGTCTTCGAGTCGACGCCGTTGGGGTAATATCTGAGGTACCAGCGGTAGCCACCTACCGTGAATGGGGTGGACTTGATGTACTCACCGGTAGGGAGATTCTTGGTGAGGGAGTAGCCGTCGATCTTGAGGATGTGGCACCCCCGCGCGGTGTGCGCGACGATGGCGGACGCGGACCGCGACGCCTCGCCGCTGCCGTCGGCTTTGGAGGACGACATGGCAAAGCCTGTGGTCGATTACGGGTCGTCGTTTTGGGTTTTCAAAGAACAGCGGCGGCGGAATTGGGGAAAAGGTTAGGGGAGAAGGGGATGGAGAGAGGCTCTTTTTTATTTTGAGAAAGAGAGAGAAGAAGACTCGGGCGGGGCAAAGTGCGGCGGGCTGGTTTAATGGGCCTTCCTACTTATTGGGCCTAGGAAAGGCTCTTAGATTTATTTATTTATTTTTACTGAGGAAGGCTCTTAGGTTATGGGAAAGTCTAAGTACTATTTCTAGATGAATAGTACACTGAGAAGCGTGTTCTATGAGTGGGATGAATAGGAAAAACTTGTTGGAGAAGTATTTTTTCCTGAATCTAAACACAGCCCGCCCAACAAGCATACATAAGGGCGATAAATTAGTAGAGTTATCAACGACACCCAACAAACATGCATAAGGTTTCCTCAAAAAAAAAACATGCATAAGGTTTCCTCAAAAAAGAAAACATGCATAAGGGCACGCATTCAATGATCAAAAGTAAAAGGGCAGTCATGATTTCAATATTGCACATATTCAGTAAAGAGTAGATCATGCGTTGCGCTTGTCACTGGTTTCATTCTCTGAACCAGGTATGATATATTGCCATACAAGACCTAGTGTGCTTCCCATTATGTTCATGATGACAGCCGAGACTGCAGGTGGCAGGGCAACCAACGGTGAAGAGAAATGTGCAGTTGCTAACACTACCCCTAAGGATGAGTTTTGCATTCCTACCTGCAATCCCGGAAAACAAAAGGCTTCAGTCCACTATTTACTTTACAAAGCCAAGTAAATTCATACACAAAACCAAAAGAGTGTTTGTCTGGCTGGCTGGTGCGGCTGGACTGGGCTGCTGGGCCCACAGCCAGCCCCCATCCCGCCGCTAGACCAGCCAGCGCTTGGGCTGTTTCGCAGCAAAGCGAACAGGCTGCAAGTAAATTTCAATTTTCATATCATCACGTTGAAAATGTCCTACTGCATGCATATTGCATACCAAAATGCATATTTTTTTTAACTAGGGTTGAAGGGTACTTGGGTCATATGAGAGAACTTCTATACATCTGGTTTCAACCATGAATATAATTCTTCGTTTTTTGAACTACACACTGAGGGAGACCCACACCGTGGTGTAAGCTTATATTAAAAAGAGAAGAAACTGTACAGGAAAAAAAAGGGTAACCGGGTACCCTAAAAAAGAAAGACCTCACAAAAGAGCTAACACAAGCCAATAAGCTAATAATTCTTTCTTTGTTTCACTGATCATAGTGAGAAGTAAATATGGTTAGATGTGGTCAGGATTCATACCTCAATTGATATTGCTCTCCTCTGCTTTTCTTTGAAACCACCTACAGCTGCTGCTGCATACCTATTTGTTGTAGAGCCATCAAAACAATTATACATATGGATGACAAATTCTGTTCTGCTACATGAACTTCGTGGATGGCGTTACACATAAAGGATCTAGTGTGTACTATTGTGCTCACCCTACAAAGAAGCCAGCAAAATGCAGCAAGAAAACAGAGAGCATGACAACTCCGATATCGCCAGAGAAGAAGCTTCCATTCACAGAAGATGCATCAGCAATTGTTGATCTTAGGCGTACAAAGTTCTCAGAGAAGACACTGTAACATTACAAAGATAAAGCATTATCTAAAAATTAAAAGATAAAGGGCAAAATGATGTACAGTTTCTGCTACTCCCAAGCCAAAATAACATGGTAAATTTGAAGGATCTGAACCTGCACGCCAGAAGCGATGAAGCCAAGACTGCCATCAGAGGTGCAAAAGGAGTCACATACCGAACTACTGATGGGAATGCGGTTTGTACAGAAGAACCTAACAGAATTGGGGCAACAACCACCTGAAAGGGGGAAAGGGTCAGAGACCCTAAAGAAAAACTAACTAGGAATAAAACTGCGTTATGAACTAAGGGTGTCAGAAATCTCACCTGCAAAGTGCTGAGAGAAAGCTTCACAGCATCCACAGGAATGTACGCACCAGCTAGAATTTTCGTTAACAGAGGTGTAAGGAACACTGCAGCAAGAGTGCTGCAGACAGTCATCACAATGGATAACGGAACATCGCCTTTAGCAACTAAAGTCACCTGAACCGCTATATGAAACAATTAGGTCAGTCCATGGGAGAACAAAACTACATAGTAGGAGAGAAAAGGATCATGAAACAGCAAAATCGAACTGCTTATAATTGTCGACAAAATGAAACATTTTTTTTCAAATTATTCGAAGTTCAGTAGCATTGCCTTGCAGATATATAAACGTGTACACTTCGTGCATGTAGGAACATCAAAAGTTGGCTTCTCCAGAGGCTAAAGCAACCAATTACTCAACTACTATCTCTATCCCACTCCCATTTCAGTGAAAGAAAAGTGCATCTGAACTCTCAATTGCAGAACCAATTTTGATTTAGCCGTTCGATATATCAGTATTATTTCAGTACATTAACTGGCAAAGTGAAGTCAACTATAAAAATAAGGCTAAAAAGGAAAGGGAAGACATCCACAGTCGTCTAACAGAAATAAGGGGCATGACAAAGTGAATCCAGCTGACAATCTTACCACATTGGATGCAGTTCCACCAGGACAGCATCCCAGCAGGACGAGGCCAGCCGAGAAGGATGGGGAAAGCCCCAGCGCGCGGCTAATGATCGTCCCCAGCGCAGGCATTATGGTGTACTGCATGGCGCACCCAAACAGCATCTGCAGCAGTTTGGACCGTGAGGTGAGAGACGAATCGAGATCACAACGCGTCGGCAGGGAGAACAGGCCATTAGTCAGAGGAAGAATAAGCTACAGTAGCTTGCATGAAGGAAGGTGTGAGGTCCGTCCCGTCCGGCCACTTACGGCGAGGGGCCTTTCGCGGAGGAGGGCGGCGAAGTCCCTGAGCTGGAGCGTGAGGCCCATGGCGAGCATGATGAAGCCGAGCGCGGCGGTGTAGGACCCCGGCGCCATGTCGACGAACCACCGGAACGCCTCGGGCCTTGCGACGGCAACCGCGGCGCCGGCCGTCACGTAGGCTGGGTACATCCCCGCTGCGGCGGCCAGCGCCGCGTGCCACCGCGGCGCGGGCGGAGGCGCGCCGCCGCCTGGCCCCGTCTCCGCGTCCGCGAGGCATTGGACTCGGAGGGAGGCGGGGAGGCACCGGCGCTTGGGGAAAGACAGAGGAAGGCACGGCCGGGGAACCGATCGGTACACGGGCCTCGCCGACGGGAGGTGGCGGATGGGGAGAGGTAGGAGGAGAAGAGGAGGAGGAGCCATGGCGAGGTTGGCGCGCGCGGAGCGGTTGGAGGTGGGCACGACCGCACCAGCGAACTGTGTAGTGCAAGACTGTAAAGTGTACGGTAGAGCAGAGCAAGATTTTTATGGCAGGCGCTGCGCCTGCGCGTAGGCCGCGCAACAAAATAAAAAAATCAAAAAGTGGCCCAACTTATTTTGGGCCTTAAATAGGTGTTTTTTAGAGTTTAGCCTTAAATATGTGTTAAGGCACCCAACTCGAGGGCTGGTTAAGGCCGGTCAAATGAAAAATGGCAGGAAATTTGCCTAGGAAACAAATACATACTCAATTTACATTGTCTGTCCGTGCTTATGAATTGTGATGCACGAAGGCATACATCTTGAATAACGCAGGAAGTATAGGTTCAAGAAAGATTACAATGTTCGCCTGCTGTTGAATAGCTGACTAAGGTAAAGGGTTTTTCTTTTCTTTTTTTATTTGCGAGTGATTAAGCCATTAAGGTATGTATTTGTTTGTGGCGTTTGGACATGAACGGCAGACGCCACTCGGCAGGAGTCTTGTTCAACTTGAAACACCAGGAATGCACCGGGTTAAGGTGTAAACAACCACACGCGCGCATAATTATCTTGGCCATTTCCTTTTTCTTTTGTCACAGTGCTCACAGCTAGCTGCTGCTTCTTGTCGTAAACCAGAGGCCGGCCATGACCATCGTCGTGGCTGGATCGTACGTATTCCATTCCGCAAGGCAAGCTCCACCTCCACCGGTCCAGAACACCAAGGAACGACAACCAGACCGCCGGAGATACGATACATGGCCGATCTACTTGTGGGCGACAACAACGTCGATGTGCAGAACCTTAACAAGTACAGAAGCAATGCTTCCGGTGTACTGAGATTTTATCAGCACCTTTTATCTACTGCTGGATTACTCGGTAAAAAAAATATTTCCTAGTATAGCACACCACTACCTGTACCGTACGCAAAGGGAGGACCAGTAGTAGTACTTGTACACAAATAATAAAATCGATCATGTCATGTGATGCCATGGGCATCTGTCGCCCATGTCATTAGCATGTCCTAAACAAATCGAGCTGGGCGGAGGCAGCCACGCAGGTGCGTGTGTGAGACAGAGAGAGAGAGGCAGCAGAGGATGGATCGGGACTCTAGGACCGCGGGAACCCATCCAATAATCTAAGCGCAATTATTGACGCGCTAAACTACTCCAGCACCAGCAGAGAGAGAGTCTCTCCATTGATTCTTGGCTCCCATAAGTTTGACCAACTCGCACCCAACCACCTCTCTGGCTGAGACTGGCTCTCTCTTGGCTCCTTGCCTCCATCCTCTATTCCTCTTCCTAGCTACTACTACTAGCCACCAGTTCTTGGCGACGGGACGCCCGCCGCCGCCGTCGACGCCTGTTGCTCCTCCGGCTCCTCTTCCTCCTCTTTTGGTATGTCACTGGGAACCCGCACGACTGAGCCTTGAGGCGATTCGATCCCGGCAAGGATGTCTCAGATCCTCTTTTCTTCTCACGGTTCAAGTATGTGCTGTTGACGGAGAGGGCGTTCTTCTTCGAGATCTAGACAGGAAAAAGGGACGTTCTTGGGTGGTCCTAGTGTTCTTCTCCCATCAAAGGATATCGGTGGCTATAGGGTGGACCAAACCCTTCTCACCCCCTTTTTATTGAGTGGCGATTAATCCGGGTATTCCCCCGTTAATTCCTGTGAAATTATTGGCCCGTAAAAGATGTTGATGTCCCGTAAAAATTAGCCCTTTCCTTTTTCTTTTAGTACAAGTACGATTTCTTTGTGTTCAGCAATTGGTGGTGAAAGTACGGTCTCTAGTCTTTACCCAAACTGCAAGTACATCTATCATGTTCTCATTAGTATGACCACGCTACTCGGAGTGCTAAGCTGAAGGATTTCAAGCTTGGTACCACTTCATCTGGCAACAAAACAATCTGAGTGATCAAATATGTTAATTTCTCTGTTTGCTCTTTTCTTTGCCTCAGGACCTATCTCGTCATCTAAATTACACGTGAAAATTTTATAAGTAGCTGCACTAAAAACTCCTGGGATATGTTGATTTTTTTCCTACTTGCTATTTTATACCCATCAATCAGCTAATGCCTTGAGCCTTTATATGCCCTTGAATATGTGCAAACCATGAATCTTCAGATCTGCAGCTTGGTTCTGATGGTAGTGTTTCCTTTCAACTCTTCTTTTGCAGATTAGTGTATCCCTTTGAGTTTTTGGAAGTTGAACAACAATGGATCGCAGCCAGAACCACATCCATGGCCAGTCTGCTGCAAACTTCTGCTACCAGTTTGGTTCAGACAATCCGCTCCTTGGTATGGGGATTCAGCAGCAATTTGCGCCATTCACCTCGCCATTTGGTGCTTCCTCGTCCACCAACATTCCCCACATGGATTGGAACCCGGCTACCATGCTAGACAACCTCACCTTCATCGAGGACAAGATACGCCAAGTGAAGGATGTAATCCGTACAATGGTGGACAATGGTGGCCAGCTACCGTGTCGTCAAGGGGACCTCACCCAGCAGCAGCAGGTGGTCAATGCAGACCTGACATGCCTCATTGTTCAGCTCATCTCTACTGCCGGGAGCCTCCTCCCCTCACTGAAGAACTCGTCCTTTCTGAGCCAGCCCCCAGCTGGACACATGGACACTGTTAACCATGTTGGATCGAGCTCAAGCTTCATTCCTAATGCGACAACAATTTCTGAAGAGAACAAGGAGGACATGTGTAGCCCAGAGGACTACGAAGAGCTTTTCAAGGGTTTCACTGACGGCGCAATGGAAGGAGGCATTGAAATTGACAATGTTTTTGTTGAGGAGCAGGATGCGAAGGATGGTGATGAAGGTGGTGATGCTAGCATGGACGGAGAGAACTTACCGCCTGGCTCTTATGAGCTACTGCAGCTGGAGAAGGATGAGATATTGGCCCCACACACGCACTTCTGCTCCATCTGCGGGAAGGGTTTCAAGAGGGATGCGAATCTGCGGATGCATATGAGAGGGCATGGTGACGAGTACAAGAGCCCGGCTGCACTAGCCAAGCCACCTAGAGATGCAAGCGTAGAGCATGAACTAGTGAAGAGGTACTCTTGCCCGTTTGTAGGCTGCAAGCGGAACAAACTGCACAAGAACTTCCAGCCCCTCAAGACAATCCTGTGCGTGAAGAATCATTACAAGAGGAGCCACTGTGAGAAGAGCTACACCTGCAGCCGGTGCCACACAAAGAAGTTCTCAGTCATGGCCGACCTCAAGACGCACGAGAAGCACTGTGGCCGCGACAAGTGGTTGTGCTCCTGTGGAACAAGTTTTTCAAGGAAGGACAAGCTGTTTGCCCATGTAGCTCTGTTTCAAGGCCACACGCCAGCACTGCCAGCAGATGAGACAAAGAATTCTTCAGACCAGATCAGTCGTGTAGGGAGCCATCAAGAACCAGCGAAATTCCCAAGCTCCATGGGCAGCAGCTTCATGTGGGGTACCTCTTCAAGCGACGACAGGGGCCTGGATGTCAAAGGGCTTGCTGGTTGCAGCGAGGACATCCTGTCGACAGGGAACTTCGGCTCCTTCAACTTCAGTTTCGGGCCAGCTGATGGATTCACAGGAGAGCCTTCTGGCAGTTCGTTCTCTGTGCTGCCTCCTGAGCACTTCCAGAGTGCTCAGAAGAAGGGGAAGAACTAGACACAGATAATCTTGGGAAGCTTCAGATGTATCATGGCGTTGATCTTGGGCAGCTTCAGATGCGCCATCATCTCTGCTCATTGTTCGCATCCTTTCCGCTGTAGTTAACCTCACCTTTGCTTCCATGGCACTGTACTTGGATGGGGATTTCTTGTTCAAATTCCCTAGCTTATTGTATCCTGTGCACTAGTCTTATTATTCCTAGTCTATTGAGCCTCCTTCTTGCCTCCTTACTATCTTACCCCAGTGTGAGTGAATGATTGATAATTGATTTCAATCGCTCTTGCCTGTTTGAGGTATCAGGTAGCAACTACAGTACTTTGTGATGAGCACCCTCATTTCAAATTAGTATCAGTCAATGACCTAACTGCTGATATGTTCAAAGACAGGTGCACAGAAAATTGATGAGGATTATCAAGTTTTTTTTTTCCCAGCAGGTACCAACTTGCATTATGTTTAGTACAGTACTAACATGTTTAGGCCGTACATTCAATGCATGAAGTACATTGCATGTACCTTCATGCGACTAGTACGGGCGGCATCCTTTTGCTACTAGCTGCACACAAGCTTCCCACCTGCAAAGCACATGGTGATGCTGGATCTGTGAATTGCAGTTCAGCACTTCAGCTACCTTTGCATATCGTATGGGAGCCTGCAATTTCCCTTGCTTTTGATCTGATCTCCATCTATGCTAGTTGTTGACCTCATGGGAATCTGGTCCTATCTCACAGACAAGATCAAAGGATTCAGGGATCTGCATGTTAATTAGTGACTGAGCAAGCAATTATCATACGAGCTCTCTGTACCACGGAAGCCCATGCCATGTGGGGATGTGGCCGTCTCGCTCGTGCAGCCCATGATATGTCGATCGATGTGCGTGCAAGTTATCAGGGTTCGTGCTGCGTCGATGGATGCCATTGCCGCACGATCTTTGTGTCAGTCAGGGCGTGATTCACTCTGACCCTTTACTTAGCCGAGGGACAACGAGTAAAGTATCAGTATCACTACCAAGGTCCAAGTTGGTTTTTTTTTTTTTTAGCACAAGGTCCAAGTTGCTTGGTCTGCCGAAAAGCACCCTATGCATCACTTTGGGCCTGCAACAAGCAAGTTTTGGCCCAATGTTCTAATTCACGATCACGAATCGCAGAAAGTAAGTCCACTTTCTTCTTCTTTTCCCTTTTTTCGTTTTGCTAGCAAAGTACATAATTCGTTGCCAACCAGTAGAAAGGAACGTTGATAAAACAAAAACCAGTAGAAAGGAACGTGCGTCTACGTGTATATATTCGACCTTGAGTGAATCTCGTATATTTGTTAGCCATGCATGCACGTCGCGTACCGAAGTACGCGGCAGGTACTAACCTGCATGCAAACTCCATTTTCTCATCTCCACTTTATCCAACCCCATATCTTTCCCAACATGGAAACTAATTCCTGGTACTCATAAAACCTTTCCTCCTCGCAATTTCAAAACACACACACACACACTAGAAAGTACGTACTTTGTGGGGGCTGCCCGGCTGTGACGTGTATTCAATTTTAAAACATCACGCAATCAAGCTAAGTTTTATTGGTTATTTCAGCGTTAATTTCGTATATAACTCTGAATTCTTCAATTATCGTCAGCAAGACAATTTTGACTACAGGCTACAGTCCCTCCAGTACAGGTAGACACCCAATTGTTTCCACGGGCTTGTTTAGATACATGCTAAAAGATTAGAATTTAGAGAAAACATCTAAAAAATTAGATCTTAGGTGTTTAGATCCATTTGCTTATTTTTTAGCAAACGGTGTTTAGGTCCATTTGCTAATTTCGAAGTGGGTCCCACACATATGGGTTGCAGCCGTCGGCTCTAGAGGGCGAACAGGCTCATAGATAGGCTGGTTTCAGTGGGCCCCACATGTTTGGCCCAACGGTATCTCTGGGTAGGCTGATATAATTTTTTATATGTGTTTAGATAGAAGGAGCTACTTTTTTAGCTTTTAGCTTTTTATACTTCAACTAAACAAGCCAGGTTGCATTATTGTGCTCTACTGTCAAGTCCTTTTTCTTACATATATAAATAAAAAGAAAAATACCCCGCGCTGGTCGCAGCCATAATTAATTAAAACAAGCAGCAAGCAGTCAATTGCCCATCATGCCCGTCCGTTGACTCATATCTAGTGTGCCGAACCACACATGAACAAACAGCACGATGGCTGAGCATTATTCCATTTCTTTTCATTTCACTGAGGTTCTCCGATCCCTCAATAAAACAAATACTATGAAAATACATCACAATAATCAATCCATCTATAAATTAAGCTCAATACATGGATGGTTACATGGCTTCATACTATATGCTTGGGTCAAATACATTTTCTTTCGTTTTTCTTTTTTCTGTTTTTTTTTTGTAAAAAAAAAGTCAAATACTGCAGATCTTAGTATACTTATTCCTTTCCGAGGATAATGTGGACTAGTCGTAGTTTACAACCAGCTAGATGCACGTATAAATGAAATACATCCTTAGCCGCCTGGAACATTCATCAGATCAGGTGCCAACTCGACAAACCATGTGTTCAAATTCTCCTGTGTGGCCAGCCTACTGCCCGACCACTACAGATCGATCCACGTCACATCACATCCCTAATGAACAATTAACGAAACTTCTTTAAGATCACTTCGATTATCCAAACACGTCGGCATGCAGATGCAGCTAGCGATACAGGTGCTATAAACAGAGAGACTCAGTGGCCATGCTCAGTAGTCAGTACTCATCAGACTCAGCTCTGCAAGAATGGAAGCTTGGTGGAGGCTGCTATGGCTGGCACTGTCGTCGTCGGCGCTTCTCCTGTCTCCTGCGGCGTCGCAGCAGCAGCGTGGATGCCGGCGTCAGTGCGGCAACATAACCGTCCCCTACCCCTTCGGCATCGGCGCCGGCTGCCACCGCGCCACCGCCGGTGGCGGCGGCCTGGGCTTCGGCCTCGAGTGCGACGACGCCCGAAGCCCGGCGCGGCTCACCGTGGCGGGCTACGGCCACGAGGTGGCGGCCATCTCGATGGCCACGGCGGAGGCCACGGTGCTCCTCGACGCCAGCCGCGCGTGCTACGGCGACGGGCGCGTCGTCACTCTGCTGCGAGAGCGGCCCATGGCGCTCAACGGCAGCGCATTCCTCTTCTCGTCCATGAAGAGCAAGTTCGTCACCGTCGGCTGCCCCGAGCTCGGCTACTTCGTCGACGGCGGCGGGAGCTACGTCACCGGGTGCGTGTCGGTGTGCCGGCCGTCGTCGGCGACCGCGCCGCCGCTGCCGGGGTCTTGCCGGGGCCACGACGGATGCTGCCAGAACAACATACCACTCGGGCTCGACACCTACCGGCCCCACCTCGGGAGCCTCAGCGCCGGCGAGGTCGTCGAGGGGACGCTCATGGCCAACACCACCGGCTGCTCCTACGCGTTCATGGTGGACGCCATGTGGTTCTGGCTCGCCGGCCCAAGCTTCAACCGCACCGGAGACTTCGCCGTGCCCGTCGTGCTCGACTGGGCCATCAGGGACGCTCCGACCTGCGCGGCGGCGCGGCGAGACACCGCGGCGTACGCGTGCCGGAGCGCGCAGAGCGTCTGCCTCGACTCCAGCAATGGCCCCGGGTACATCTGCAACTGCACCGACGGGTACCAGGGCAACCCCTACAAGATCGACGGCTGCACAGGTAGGCACTCAATTTCGTTCATTCGTTCATGGAATGATGATCTGCTGATCGATCACTGACGACATCGCATCGAAATGAATATATCAGATGTGAACGAGTGCGAGCTGAGAGATGAGTTCCCGTGCTACGGGGTGTGCGTGAACACGGCGGGCAGCTTCACCTGCACGTGTCCCAAGGGATCCAGTGGGAATGCTACCATACCAGACGGGTGCCGACCCGACGACAAGTTCACCTTAGCACTCAAGGCCGTGACAGGTGTAAGCGTCGGCGTGTTCCTGCTGCTGGTGTGTGGCTTCTCATCGCACCTGTGGGTCCAGAAGAGGAGGCTGCTCCGAGCAAAGCGTCGCTTCTTCGAGCAGCACGGTGGCGTCCTCCTGCAGCAGCAGCTGGGCTCCCTGGCCAGCTCCGGCGTCACCTTCAACATCTTCTCCGAGGAGGAGATGGCCAAGGCCACCGACGGGTTCGCCGAGGCACGTGTCCTGGGCCGTGGAGGCCAAGGCGTCGTCTACAAGGGCGTCCTCGCCGACGGCTCCACCGTCGCCGTCAAGAAGTCGAGGGTCGTCGAGAAGCCACAGCAGGTCACCGAGTTCGCCAGGGAGATGCTCATCTTGTCCCAGATCAACCACCGCCACGTGGTGAAGCTGCTCGGCTGCTGCCTCGAGGTCGAGGCTCCCATCCTCGTCTACGAGTTCGTCTCCAACGGCAGCCTCCACGGCCACATCCACCACCACACCGAGCTCTCGTCGTCGTCGTCTTCGCTTCCGGCGGACGCGCGGCTCCGGATCGCGGCGGAGGCGGCGGAGGCGCTGGCGTACATACAGTCGTCGGCGTCGCCGGCGATCCTCCACCGGGACGTCAAGTCGGCCAACATCCTCCTCGACGGCGAGTTCAACGCCAAGGTGTCCGACTTCGGCGCGTCGCGGCTGGCGCCGGCGGACGGTGCGGCGGTGGCGACGCTGGTGCAGGGGACGCTGGGGTACCTCGACCCGGAGTACCTGCTGACGTGTCAGCTCACGGCCAAGAGCGACGTGTACAGCTTCGCGGTGGTGGTGCTGGAGCTGCTCACCGGGAGGAAGGCGTTCGCCACGGAGGACAACGAGGAGGGGGAGGACGGGAGCCTCGCCTTCGTCTTCCTCGCGGCGGTGCAGGAGGGGCGGCACCGGGAGATCATGGACGCCCGAGTCAGGGAGGAGGTGGCCGTGGAGGTGCTAGACGAAGCCGCGGAGCTGGTGAGGCAGTGCCTTAGCATGACCAGCGACCAGAGACCCACCATGAAGGAGGTCGCCAGCAAGCTTCAGACGCTCAGAAAACGAGCTTGCAGTTGCAGCGGCGATGGTACGAATGCAGGAACTAATGGTAATGGGGTTTACCACTGATGTTTCTGCAGCTGATCTGCTACAGACTTGCTGGGAGGCTCGTACACACCAACTACTGGAGCTAATACGCTCACTATTTTTTTAAAAAAAGAATATATGCTGGTTTGTTTGTGTTAGTTTCATTTAAATTTGCAAGTACACATCGAATATTTACTATTTTACTTTGTGATTTATTATGCAGTCTGTGGGGTTTTGGGTTCTTAAAAGGCTTCAAATCCTTTTGATTTCTGTGTCTCCACTCTCGTTTTTTGTTGCTCTGTGTTAAGAAGCTAGCTACCATGTATTGTTGCCCACAGGAGATCGCACAGCAGCAACACCTAATCAATCCAAAGCTGATTGTGACACGGTTTGTAGTTCAGCTCTCTCAACTGCTAGAAGCCTGCTCCCATCTCTGAAAAACAATGCGAATGTACTGGGCATGAACTTTTTAATAGATCAACTTGCTACAAATTAAGTTCTTGTACTGGGCATGAAGCAATGAATTTTCATAATTGCAAATAAGATTCTCATTGTTTTTTCTCCCGATCACTGCATGCAAAATTTTGATGTCAAAGCATCCTGGAAATCTGATACTCACTGAAGAGATTAAGAATAGCCATGTTAATAACTAACGTACTACTCCTTCCGTTCCAAAATACTATTCGTTTTGGCTTTTCTAGATACATAACTTGATATCATGCATGGTGCTGAGCAGTAAGCACCACGGGAGCACGTGCACAGGTTTTTCCTCTGCTCCTCCTTCCCATATGTCAATTCGTGCACATTTTTCACGGTTTTTCTTGCCAGGAGAAACGGGTGCACACACCGATTAGAAACAATATATTAATACATGCGCCACAATGTCAAGGAAGATAACATTTCAAATACAGGTGTGTAATAAGCTTCATGACACCACCCAGTGCAAATGCTTCAAAGTTCAGATAGTACACCTCAGGCATTCCCTACATGTGCTTAAGGTTATCCGAAGAAATATGAACGCCATCGTTACCAAACAGCATCTCCCCCATGCGCTTTACTGCCTTTCTGTGTTCTTCCTTCTGGAACCCGTCAAACCTGTGTGTGTCGGCCATCAACAGTTCTGTATACTTCTCATAGAGTATCGTTTCCTTTCTGTCCTTCGCTTCTTGCTGCTTCAACCTGGCCAATTCAAGTTTCTCTTTTGATAGGCGGAACTGCGCCTCTGACATCTTCTCACGGTCCTTCTGGAGCATGGTCTGAAGATCCACGGCACGTTTAATGTCTTCCTGAACTTCTGAAGGAGGAGATGAAGTGTTCCCTTTGAGTTTCCGCTTGGACTTTGCCTTCTTGGAACCTCGCTGGTGTGTTTCGTTCTCAGGAAGATCAACTCTCTCTGTCCCCGCGTGCTCTACCGTTTTATGACCTTGTGGTGGATGTGTTTTCTTTTCAGGCACATCTTCCCTCACTGCACTGCCGTGCTGAAACTCAATGACCCTTGCCGTGTCAGCCATCAGCCTATCTCTTTCATGCTGAAAATCAAGGATCCTTGGCGTGTCAGCCATCAACAGACCTGTTTGCATTCTAGATATTTCCATTTCCTTGCCCTTCATTTCCAGTTGATTCGTTCTGGCCAGCTCAAGCTTTTGGTCTGAGCACTGAAGCTCTGCTCCTATCATCTCCTTGTCATTCTTGCCAATCATGTTTTGAGGGTCCACAGAGTACCGAATGTCTTCTTGCAACTCTGATGAAGGAGATGGTGCCTTACCTTTAACTTTGTGTTTCTTCACTGGCATGCTACCCTCTTCACCTGTTTCTATTTCAGGTGCATCCTCGGCATCCTCGGAGGATGATGTGCAGTCCCCAGATTCAGACAACTTAGTTTTCTTATAACATACAGAAGAGACGTACTTTTTCCACTTGGGTTGGTCCCAAACAGCTTTCCAACAATGGCTGAAGGTGAAATGGCGTTTCGCTTCCTCAAGGTACATTTCTCGTGCTTCCTCATTGTACATCGCCCATGTTTTGTCCATCAGTTGCATTTTCTCAGACTGGACACTGGAATATTTTGCCTCGACTCGGCACCAGCAATCATAGAAGTGGGCAATCTTTGCGTTAATCTTCTGCCAGTGGCACTTTAATTGCAGATGTGACCGTCTCCGATCTTTTGGGGTGTTCCTATTGTACATCCCCGCAACCATTGCCCAGTATACCTTATACTTCTTGGCATTACTCAACCGGAAACTATTCAACCAAGCACTAACCTGCGCATCCGAAGAAAAACTATCAAGGGAAAAAAAATGTGAAGTCTTATATAAATAACATAAAATGGATACAAAACTTCTTACCAATCTTAATTCCTCCACTTCTGTCCAGTACAGCCGCCTAGCAGTTCTATCAGGTTCAGCATTCACGTCATTGCCTACACTAACAACGTCTTGTTCATCTGGGCCGGTTACTGAATGTGGGGTGCCTGACTCTGACACTGAAAATGGGACCACTCCAGCAGGTGGAGGTGGAAGCGGCTGTGCTGGTAATGGTATACCTCCAGCTGTTGGAGGTGCTGGCGGTGTCAGCATGGTCCCAGAAGGCGGAGGCTGTGGTTGTGGTAGTGAGAAAGGACCATATTGTGGTTGAACAACAACGTATTGGACATGTGGCGGGTATAGGTGTTGCTGTGGGTATTGGTGGTGAGGGAAATTCATGGCATAAGATGGTTGAGAAAATGACACATGGTGCGGAAACTGTGCATGGTGAAAGTTTGTAGGAGTGGGCGTTCTCAATGGCTCAGTTGGATAACCTTTACAGTTTGAAGAGCCACTGGGAGGACGGGGATCCATATTTCAAATGGAAGTAAACTGATACGAACTCTGTAAATTTGATTGATCAAATGATAGTGGAATTCAGGGTAAATAGCGAATGGAGGAACAGTTGCACCTTACATCCAGGAGAAAGTTTCATCTACAATGGCTAAAATTTGCAAATGCTACTTTTGACCTCTGTACCTCCTTTCACCTTCATTGGACCATACCCCAGATTGTCCAATATTCCATGGTTCGGAGCTACATGTAGTATCTTAGTGTACGCAGATGTCACACCCCCTGGGAAGCAAAATGGACGGTCAATCAAGATGCATAATTTTGTAACAGAATTGGATTGGTTGACAGGGGATAACAAAGAAGTAAACTGTAGCAAGCTAAACAACACAATGAAGGAAGCAAAATGTATTTTTTATAGTGGTAAATACATGTAGGGTTTACATAATTTACCTCAGTCCTAATAGCCAGGCAGCACATGTGTCATTTACCTTAATTGAAGCTAAATAAATTGGTCCAAAATTGACTAGCTTTAAAATTAAAGATGGAACGAACATTGGTAGCTTGCTGAACCGTACTCGCATTTTCTCTAAAAAAATGAATGCAGAAATCGGTCCAGGTTCTCTAGTCGGTATCAAACTGCTATGCAAATGATGCAGCGTGTATAGTCTGAGAGCTTTTAAAACTGTGGGGAGTACGGGAGGATCTTAAAGCTAACCTAATCCCGTGGCTAGCATGCGCAGGTTCCTCCCTCCCAGTAGGTTGTTCCTGAAAAAGGATTCAAGTATTGAACTTTAGTGATAGCACTCGGAAGTACATTAGGCACGGCACGGCCCGATTCATGATACAGCTTGACCCCCAGTTTATACAGTGTGAGGATATCGGGCGCACCCAAGTTCAACACGGAGAAAGAAAGAGCAGTGAAATGAAAAGCAAGAACCGTACCGCAGGCGCGGAAGGGGAACGGTTTCAGCCTCTAGCAGCAGGGCTTCCGGGGGAGCCACGACTGGGGGCGGGAGAAGCTAGGGGCACCGTGACACGGCCGCCGCCGCCGCCCGGAGATGTGCGCGGCGCCAGGTTAGAAAACGGCCGGCATGGGCGGCAGATCAGTGGCGGGCGGCGGAGTTTGCGTCGGTGGAGCCGGCGAGGTGCTGCTGGTGCTGGCTGCTGGGGTGGGGACGGAAGTCTTCGGTTGCTGTTTTTTTGTTGGGCTGGGTGTTCGCCTGTTTGGTGGGCCAGTCCAGACGGACAGAATAGCCCGGTTTATTTTGGACCTAAAACCCGTCTCAAAAAAAAAAAAATTGGACCTAAAATAGTTGATCAGGCCCGGTCCCTCTTCTTCCTCGTTGAGGATATCGGGCCCACCCGAGCTCACGAAGTCACGATGCCAGCGCCATTTGCATCCAAAGGGAAGAAAACAAAAGCCTATTAATTCTTGCTTTGTAATTTTATGCTTATTATTTTATATTTTTAGAAAACAAAAGCCTGCAATGCAACAATATCTTTAAAGAAAACAATTATGGCGAAACTGAAATACTTTCATCCGAAGGTATGAGAGAGAACACAAATGACCTTTTAGTATTCCATATTCCCATATGAACGTGATTTGAAACTTTGCCCTTCTAGAAAAACGTACATTGAACGATACCCTACGTACGCGATTTATTTTCTTATATCTACTATATAAAGTCAAGTCTAGGAACAAGAGTCAAATACTCAAATGGACACGGAGGAAGCATACGTATCTCAAAAGTCATCGGAAATGGTAAACAACCACCACCGCCGTCCGGCGGCCACCCACCACTCCCGTCGGTCCCAACCAAGCAGTCCAACCACTGCCCCACATTTTCTAAAACAGCAGTCTTCCATGGACCTCAAAGGAAAACCACCTCAACGAAAGAAAACCACGAGCACCACCCAAAGGACAAAGCCCTGCCAATTTTGCAGAAAAGCCCCTTCATTTACTCCTCCTCCTCCTTCTCGAGTGCTTTGTCCCCTTCTCTGAGATCTCGCGCGCCGGCGAGCGGCCGCGCGGTGGAAGCATCTGGAAGGTTCCGAGGGCACCCCGATGCTCTTCCGGAAGCGCATCAACTACGTGGCCCCGATGCTCGCCTCCGCCGCCATCCTGCTGCTCCTCCTCTCCGGCTACTTCGAGCTCCCCTCCATCTCCTCCTCGCTCTCCACCCCGGCGCCTCTCCTCCCGGGCGCCGGCGCCACCCGCTTCCCCACCGCGCTCGACTCCGTCGGCTCCCGCGACCGAGACCCCTTCACCTCCCTCCTCGAGGCCTTCAACACCTGGGACGTTGCCGTCGGGTGCCCCCGCATCCGCGCCAAGCTCGCCGCCGCCGAGGGGCTGCCCAGCGCCAACGCCACCGCGCAGGCATCCGCCTCCGCGGCCATCACCGGCGGCGCAGCCTGGCGCGGGGCGAGGTGCGAGGACCTGGCGACGCGGCACGTCGGGGTGCTCGTCAAGGGGTGGACGTGGATCCCCGACGCGCTCGACGGGGTCTACACGTGCCGCTGCGGTGTCAGCTGCATCTGGAGCAAGTCTGCCGCCGCCGTCGACCGCCCCGATGCGCTGCTCTTCGAGGGCGCCACGCCGCCGTCGCAGGTGCCGGACTTCTTCTCCTCTTTTCCTGTCCAGTCACGATACCAAGATCACCTTTTTTTTCTCTCTCTTTTGCTGAAATGAGGCTTAGCTAGGAGCTTCCTGTTTATGATGAACTGATAACTGGTAAATTTGGGAACTTGAAACTTCATAGATCAAATTAATGATGAATTCTGATCCTTACTCTGTAATGGTTGTGTCGTGAGTAAGATAATCAGTATAGGGTATACCCCAGAAATGGTGAAAAATTTGGGACATTTCTGTTGAGGTAGGAGTATCTAACAGATGCCAATGGTTGCGTGTTTCCCCTTTCTAAAATATTGGTTGGGTTATAAGATGCCTTTGAAGTATGTTCTAACCTTTTTTTTTTGTGCACTCGATGGCACTGTTTGGTTAGGTAGTATATTTGTGATCTGAGTTCTTCTAGTCTAATTATATGTTGTAGTAAATGTAAATTGGTGAAAATAGCAGACATTGCTTCCCGGTGGTCTGCTGCATTGATGAAAAAAAAAACTGAAGTTTATTTTGTGTATTAGCTCTGCGGACCTGTAACCTGTCAGAATCAATAGGAGAAATAGAATCACTGCATTAAGAAGTTTCGCATTACAGATTGCTTGCTGCATTTTTCCTTTGATCTTACTTCTGTCCTTTAATTTGGTAGTTTGGGTTGGTCAGTTGGTAGCTAAAGGTTTGTTCAGTGGCATAGCTACAGCTTTGCAAGTTTGCGGTCTTTTGTTGGATCTGCGTGGATCAATCACTATTTCTCTTTTTAAATAACACAAGATTTATTTATTCTGTTGACTTAAGAACTAATTTTATATTTTTCTATCCGATTGTCACTTTCAAGTGTCTATAACATGTTTCACAGAGATTGAAAGGACTTCCTCTTCGTGTTTATCTGGATTTGGAGGCTAGTAGAAAGCCAACTGGTTTTGAGGACATTTTTATAGGTTACCATGCGAATGACGATGTGCAAATAACATATGCTGGAAAATCATTTCACACCAGCCGGAGCTACCATATATCAACTGAAAAGAGAAGTGTAAGTCTTAAAGTATAAATTCCATAGCATAGTAATATCAAGGCATCAATTTACTTAATACTTGTCTCATAAACATTGTAGTTTTGAGTTTTGACACCCTGTGCATGACCTAACTCCAGCTATGCTTTTCCTTAACATGAGTATCAGTATATTACTCATAAATTTTCATGGGCATTGTCCTGTCCAGCATCAATTGGTTGTTTGAACTTGTCTATAAAAAATATAGATAATGTCTACACGTTGTGTATTCTAGAAAAATAGCAGGTGCATAGAGAACCATCCTAGCTGGAGGTTTTCCACTTCTTTGCTACCTTTTCATGGCAAGCCTGAAACAGTTATGTAGTAGATGATACAAAGAATGACCGTGAGATGATTTAGAGTGGGGAATGAGTGTTTACGATACCAAATCTTCTGTATTTTTCTGTAATTTGTGTTTTACTGTCAGAGAGATGAAGTCATGCAAGCCAACTTGTTGCATCGGTTTTGCATTTTCTCAGATAGGATCAGTTCTTCTGTAATAATTTTCTCCCTCATTGCATCCTTTGAATCTTATGAACTTTTGATTTCCTTGTCTGCTATCACTCTATCAGGATGCACTTATTTACTGGTCATCTTCAAGGTGTCTTCCTCACAGAGACAAGCTTGCAAAAGACTTCCTCTCAATGGTGCCTCACCATTCATTTGGCAGATGCTTGAACAATGTTGGTGGTCCTGACATGGCGTTATCCATGTATCCAGTTTGCTCCACCAATGGTAATCGTGCACCACACTGGTCGGATCACCTACACTGTGCAATGTCACACTACAAGTTTGTTCTTGCAATTGAGAACACCAAGACAGAAAGTTATGTGACCGAGAAGTTGTTCTATGCTTTGGAGGCTGGATCGGTGCCCATATACTTTGGGGCACCCAATGTCTGGGATTTTGTTCCTCCCAATTCTATTATAGATGCTTCCAAATTCAGCTCTCTGAAAGAACTGGCATCGTATGTGAAAGCACTTGCAAATGACCCTGTAGCCTATGCAGAATACCATGCATGGAGGCGCTGTGGTGTTCTGGGTAACTTTGGCAGAGCCCGTGAAATGAGCCTTGACACACTGCCTTGCCGACTCTGTGAACTAGTTAGCAAGAGAGGTGGTAAGAGTGCAGATGCATTGTGATTGGCGGATAGGTATGCTGACTTAGATACTCAGTCCTCATTTATACTTTAACGCTAACACTGTCTGATATTATCTTTTTTCTATACTAGGTGATTTTTTGGCTTTTAGTATACCATACATTGAGAACTGAATGACTTGCGACTCAGATATGTGAAATGCCAATGGTACATCAAGGTGCTCATTCTATTCATTTGAAACAGTGCTCTTGGCGAAGATCAATTGCCAGAGGAAAAGAGTGCAGCCATTTTTTATTATTTTTTTACCCTACTCTTTTACCTTCAGAGTTAAGAGGTGTGTACAGCTTTTGGACTAGAGGTTCACATTTTTAGCTAGAGAAGGATGCTGTATTGGTGTGGTATGAACCATGTAGTCATCCATTACATCAATATGAATCAATTGAGTGAATTTGATGACGGCACAGAAATGACAGTATCAAAACTCTAGATGTTACATGCCCTGTTCATGTGGCTACAGAGAAAATGAACTAACCAGTTTTGTGTTGATGTCATGGCTGTGTGTATTTGTTCTCTTTTAAAATTCTCATGCAAAAATTGTAACGATGCATCCCTTCTCCTGATTTTCCTCTCATTGTCAAGAAGTTGTAGATACTGTCAGTGTCAGGTTGCTATTGTTGTGATTCGGGCCTGGATGCTCAGACAAGTTGTCGTTTCAGTTGAGATTACTTTGTGGGTGGTAGCCGGAATCTGGAAGACTCCAAATGTAAAATCCGTTGGCTAATAATTTTCAGGCAAGTCAAATGTCCGCGCTGTTGCTTCTGCACGACGACGCGCGGCTTCTGATCCTATGGAGTCTGTCGGCGATCTCCTTCATGGTGGGCCTCTTGTCGCCGACCATGCTCAGGCACCGCAGCAGCAGCTCCGCGGCCTCGTCCACCACCTCCACTCCGAGCTCCTCCCGAACCTGCTCGTCCATGACCTCCCTGTGCCTCCCCGCCTGCGCCGCGGTGATGAAGAAGAAGGCGAGGCTCCCTTCCTCCTCCCCTTCCTCGTCCTCCACCAGGACGAACGCCTTCCTCCCCGTGAGCAGCTCAAGCACCACCACCGCGAAGCTGTACACGTCGCTCTTGCTCGTGAGCTGGCTCGTCAGCAGGTACTCCGGGTCCAGGTACCCTAAGGTACCCTGCACCAGCGTTGCCACCGCCGGCGCCTCCCCCGCCGGCGCCAGCCGCGACGCGCCGAAGTCGGACACCTTGGCGGCGAGGTCGCCGAGGAGGATGTTGGCCGACTTGACGTCGCGGTGGAGGATCGGAGGCGACGCCGACGAGTGCATGTACGCCAGCGCGTCCGCCGCCTCCGCCGCCACGCGGAGACGCACGCTCGCCGGCAGCTCTCCGGCGGCGCCGCCGTGGATGTGGCCGTGGAGGCTGCCGTTGGGAACGTGCTCGTAGACCAGCATGGGGACCTCGACCTCGAGGCAGCAGCCGATCAGCTTCACCACGTGGCGGTGGTTGATCTGGGACAAGATCAGCATCTCCCTGGCGAACTCCTTTGACGTTCCTCGCGTCGACCGCCCTCGACCTCTTGACGGCTAGGGATGGCAACGGGTCGGGTAAGGTGCGGGTAAACAGTTTACCCGCCCGCGAGCCTACCCGCGACACAGACCTTTGCCCGCCCGCTACCTTGTCCGCGGGTAAGAGTTCCTGCCCGTACCCGCACCCAGCGGATATCCGCGGATATCGGGTTACCCGTTACCCGCGAACGAGTAGCATATCAACAGAATGGTTTCAACATGTAGAACAACAATTTGACATCCAAAACACAGGTAAAAAACCAACATAATTCAATATCATCCTCAAGTTGTCCAACCACACAATTGTTACCGTTATTTATTACAAATCACGCATAACAACACAAGTTCTTGAGCCATGCAGCCACACACATTGCACAATACAAGTTCTCCAGCTGTGCTGGCATGCTGCCACACACAATTACACAAGAATAATGGGAAAACTGCAGAAACAGAAGTGTCCACCATCCAGCCATCTCAAGTGTTGCTCTCATGTTCATGTATGTCCCTACTCCCTAGTCACATGGATCAATGATATCGGGCTCAAGACCATCCTAAGGATAAAGGAAATACAATTCCAATTTTAATTTCAAGACAAGTATAGTAAGATAATGTAGAAAAGAAAGGAAAATATAAGGAGAGTGATTACCGAGCCTTCTTCTTCATCATCAAGACATGTCAACAATGCATTGAGAGCCGGTGATTCTGCCCCTAAAAGAACAAATCATTCAAAAGTTAGTGTTCATGTAAATGAATGAAGGTAAACAAAACTGAAATGAATAAATCTTATACCTAACATATCTGCTCGAGACCATGCTTGCATACACATCAAAGCTTCCACTATATTTGGGGCAAGTCTGCTACGGTTTGGGCTAATGATTCTCCCACTAGTACTAAAAACGGACTCAGGTGCTACGGTTGTCACAGGAATTGCTAGGATATCTCGAGCCACCTTTCTCAAAGAAGTGAACTTGAACCCTCCAACTTTCCACCAACCAATAACATCCATTTCAAGCGTTCTTGGCAGCAAGTCCTCTTCCAAGTACATATCAACCTCTGTGCTCACTTTAGTTGTTGCCACAACAGGTTCAGAAGCCATGTATTTATCAAATATCTCATCAACTTCAGCATCACCCTCATTTATTGCTTTACTGCTACCACCGGCCACAATACCGTCTGTTGTACTAAAACCTTCCATAGAATTTTCATACTCCTTCACCAAATCTATCAGTAAATCTTTAACCTTTTGAACTTCTCTAACCATACGTTCAGGTCCATATATTTGGGTGTACATGGCATACAAGAACTTCATTTTACGCCTAGGATCTAGAACAGTGGCAACTGCCATCAAACCATGGATATCTGTCCAATATTTCATAAACTTCTCTTTCATGGCTGCTGACATGCTTTCTATGATGGGGTTATCACTAGCTTGCCACTTTTTAATAGCTAGATAAATACCACATACTTTAGGAAAAAACAAGCTTAATGTGACATAAGAAGTGCCAGATAGTAATTCAGTTGTATCATAGAACAGCTTCAGCCTATCACAAAGATACGTAGCAAATTCCCAATCTTCTTCTGAAGGTCGAAAAGGAAAACACAATTTTTCTTTCTTTGCAAGGCGATCAAACACAGGTATGTATTCTAGCGCAACACTAAGCATCAGGTAGGTGGAATTCCATCTAGTTTTAACATCAAGTGCTATTTTTCTATCATACTTGATGCCTTCCTGCAAAACAGCCCTTTCAAATCGTTCATGCCTTTTGGGTGTGGCTGACCAAAATGCAATAGTTTCACGAATCCTGCCTATTCCCTCTTCTACAACTTTAACATCCAATGCATCTTTTGCACCAATTCCATCTTTCATGATAAGGTTGATAATATGTGCAGCACAACGCATATGCAATAATTTACCCTTAAGCATGAGAGAGGGAAGAGGCATCTTATCTTCCAGTTCCTTCACAACATTGTCATTGGTGCTGCAGTTGTCAAGTGTGATCATCGAGACCTTCTTGTCAATATGCCAATCCAGCAGTACATCATGAAGGACTTCACTTATAACTTCAGCTGTGTGTGGGTGTGGCACATACATGAACCTATAAGTAGAATGCAAACCATGAGAGATTAGACTAGTATACAAGATAGGTAGTGTAAGAAAATTAGGAGACCGACAAAGAAGCTTGTTATTACCTCAAAAGATAGCTTTTCGTATTCCAACTCTCATCAACATAGTGCACTGTCACAGCCATGTAACCCTTTTTCTGATGGTTTGCTGTCCACATATCTGTGGTGACGGCAATACGAGATTGTTGCTGCTTGAACTGATTCATCATAGAGAGCTTTTGCACTTGATACATGTCCAAAATATCCTTTCTAATTGTATTTCTTGACACAACCTTAAACAAAGGTTGCAATGCAGCACAAAACCTTCTAAAACCAACATGATCAACAATAGAAAGCGGATATTCATGGACACATATCATCAATGCAAGTTCTTTCCTAGCAACACCTTGATCAAACACATACTTCTCCACAACAACAGTTCCATCCTGTGTTTTAGCCAATTTTAAAGTTGACTGCTTTAGACCTTTTCTGCATTGTCGAGCATCACAGCTACCTACATGGTTACGCAAATGACTTGTACCATTTCTACCAACAGCTGATAGGTGTTTTTTACACCACTTGCATTCAGCTTTCTGAATACCACCTACTTCTATTTTATCAAAGTCATTCCATACATCAGATTTAAGCCTCCTCTTACTCCCAACTCGAACTTCAACATCATCATCTATTTCAATGACATCCGTGTCAGTACCTTGAGGTCCTTGGCCATTAGCCAGTAGGGGTAGGTGCTGCCTCTAGAGCTGGCACATCAGATGGTGCAGATGATGGAGTTGGAGCTCTGGAACTGGAACCACGTCCACCAGCAGCACTAGGCCCAGCACCACTGCCACAGAGAATCGATTAGATAAAAGAAAGCCCCTCACAAAGCATTCGGCTAAGCTCTTGCACTAATTAAACTTGCTCAAATAAATAAATCATGTGCTCACCGAGAAAACAAAATGCATAAGAAGAGCTATCGAATTTGCTTGGCAAATTAGCTACTGATCAAACACAAGTGCTCAAAGTATTTTAGTAACCAAGCTAATCGAGATAGCACACCGACAAAATCAAACTGCAGAGGACATATCACAAGATGATTAAACTATAAACCAAGCCACCAACTAGCTAATCATACAAAGGATTAAACTATTTCACCTTGTAAAGATTGTCTAATGATCAGACACTGTAGCTAGATAGCAACGTTTCACAAATAAATAACCAGAGCTGCACAATTCACCTGCACTCACCGATGGACTATTTGTGCCTGCACGTGGCTTCAGGTTTGCCTCTGTTTGGGCCGCGTGCACGAGCTGGACCTTGGCTTCAGGTGTGCCTGCTGCAGATGCCGTCGCGTGGGCCGTGAGCCTCCACTCCTGCCGTCGTGAGGCCGCCGCGCCCTCCTCTCCTGCCGTCGTGAGGCCGCGGCGCCCTCCTGCCGCAGTCTGCTAGATGCAGTCGCGGCCGCGCCCGCGCCCCGAGCCGACTGAGAGAGAGAGAGAGTAGAGGAGGCGGCGACGGCACCGCACAGGAGCGACGGGGACAGGCGCAGGGCGGCGAGCCGACGACGGCGGCACCGCATTGGAGCGAAGAGGAGGCGGCGGACCGGCCGTGGTGCGTGGCTGCGTGCGGTGTGCCGCCCGTGTGCGGTGGCGGCCGGAAGGGGATTTGGGGGTGGCGTCTGGCGTGTGGGTGACTGGGTGGGAGGAGTGGATAGGGTGGCTAGGGTTTTGTTTGGGCCGGGCTGAATGTAGGTATTTTGATGGGCCACTATAGGATTGCGGGTAGCGGGTAATATACGCGGATAAGTTTTTGTGCCCGTTATATGCCCGCGGGTGAGATTCTCTGCCCGTATCCGTGCCCGCGGGCGAGAATACCTGCCCGTGCCCGTGCCCGTCGGGTCGGGTATCCGTGGATATCCGCATCCGCGGGCAGAATTGCCATCCCTATTGACGGCAATGGCGGAGCCGTCGGCGAGGACGCCCTTGTAGACGACGCCGTGGCCTCCGCGGCCGAGGACGCGCGCCTCCGCGAAGCCGTCGGTGGCCTTGGCGATCTCCTCCTCGGAGAAGATCGTGAACGTCACGCCGGAGCTCGCCAGCGAGCCCAGCTGCTGCTGCAGGAGGAGGCCACCGTTGTGCTCGAAGAAGCGACGCTTTGCTTGGAGCAGCCTCCTCTTCTGGACCTACAGGTGCGCCGCGAAGAAGGCCAGCAGCACAAGGAACACGATGGAGCTCGCGGCTACGACGGCCTTGAGCGCTGTGCTGAATTTGTTGTCACGGCGGCAGCCGTACTGGATAGTGGCATTTCCACTGGATCCTTTTGGGCATGTGCAGGTGAAGCTGCCTGGCGTGTTGACGCAGACGCCGTAGCAGGGGAACTCGTCACTGTGCTGGCACTCATCCACATCTGTGCACCCGTCCAACACGTATGGATTGCCCTGGTACCCGTCGGTGCAGTTGCAGACGTAGCCGGGGCCATTGCCGGACTCGACGCAGACGCTCTGCTCGCTCCGGCACGCGTACGTGTCGAGGTCTCGCCGCGCCGCCGCGCAGCTCGGGGCGTCCCTGATGGCCCAGTCGAGCACGACGGGCACGGCGAAGTCGCCGGTGCGGTTGAAGTGTGAGCCGGCGAGCCAGAACCACATGGAGTCCACCATGAACGCGTAGGAGCAGGCGGTGGAGTTGGCCATGAACGTCGCCTGCTGCGGCTCCCAGCCTCGGCCGCCGCCGGGACCTCGCCGCCGGCCGAAGCTGCCGAGGTAGGGTCGGTACGAGCCGAGCCCGAGCGGGATGTTGCTCTGGCAACAGCCGTCGTCGCCGCGGCACGACCCCGGCAGCGAACGCTCCGAGGTGCGGCACACGGACATGCACCCCGTGACGTAGTACCCATCGCCGTCGTTGAAGTAGGCGAGGCCTGGGCAGCCGATGGACACGAACTTGCTCTTCATGGACGAGAAGAGGAAGGCGCTTCCGTTGAGCGCCATGGGGTGCTGCTGCTGGAGGTTGGGGTCGCCGGAGTGGTCGTCGTAGAAGGCGCGGCTGGCGTTCAGGAGCACGGTGGCCTCGGCCGTGGCCAGCGAGATGGCGGTGACCTCGTGGCCGTAGCCGTACACGGTGAGGCGCGGCGGGCGGCGACGGCTGCACCGGAGGCGGAAGCCACCCGTGGCGGCGCCGTGGTGGCAGCCGGCGCCGATGCCGAACGGGTAAGGGACGGTCACGTTGCCGCACTGTCGCCGGCATCCCGGCGGCTGCGACGCCGCAGGAGGCAGCAGTGAAAGCGCCAGGCAGAAACGCAGCAGCCTCGACACCTCCATTTCTGCCGTGTTCTTCTGCCTCTTTCTTCTTCTCTGTTCTGGATTGGATATGGACTGATTTGGGATGGAAGAGGGTCGATCGGTCAGTAGACGCACAGATCGAGATGACGAGATCAAATCCAGGTGTAAACACGCGCTTCGCGAAGTCCTTTTCCTCCACGGCGGCGTCGATCTTGGCTAGGCCAAACTCTGTTGCGTCACCAGGTGTATGTCATTGGCCTGACCTCGAACAAGTCAGTCTTCACAGCAAGGACTGGCCTGTAATCAATCATCATTTGCTCCAAAGCTTTTTCCACTACGAACGATCAATATCCTGACCAAATTGTTTCATAGTATCATCTGTCCGAGCTCCTTAATACTATGATAGATGGATCTCCAACTTGTTTGTTTCATCACACAAAAAAAAAGCGAGGAATATTTTACCACAGGTCATTGCAAGTCTGTGACTTTCTAGGTTGAAAAAAACATTGAAAAGGACAATTTCTTTCTGCTGGACACTCCATATGGGTGGATATTTGTTGAGTCAGTCTTCTAAGGTTTCGTCCAAATTTCGGTGAATATTTTTTAGGCCACGACAATAAGAAGTATATATTGTAAAAAGAAAATAAATTTGTTGAATCTTCATGGATTTTGGTGTTTTCACCCATGACGGAAAAAACAACCCTATATCAAGATCTCAAACCCTACGCCCAAATGAAGTAAATTTATCCCTTGACGATATTTACCTACTTGATTATAGATTGAGTCGTAATGCAGCTTCAGCACCTTGATTGTAACTTCGGACAACAGGATTGTACGTAAGATAGATCGCATGCTAGACAAACAGTTTTTGCAAGGATTTTGAAGAACTTTTCAGCCAGTCAATCAAATAGTTAAATTTTGTACATCCGATCTGAAACTAGAAAATACTTCAGGGGAATTACTTGGCACATTCTCACTGTCTACGAAAATTTTGTTGTAAGCATCGACACGGCCCCCGAATCACAAATTTTGCCTGTCAAAATTGTTCGTGTTTTTGCCAGCCTAGTTGAAGTTGAAGCCAATCAACGGTGCAGCATGGCGTTTGCTGGATCAACCAACGGCACCTGCAAGCCCGGAACCCGGCGGCAAATTTAGCGCGGCGGCGATCTTCCAGAGTCAAGATCTCCTGCAACCGCACGCGCGAGGATCACGGCCGCGGTGCCCGATGGATGTGGATCCCCTCCCGCGAGGATCATGGGGGAGTTCAGTTCAGTTCGTTCCCCTGGCTCCTATAAATGCAGCAGCAGGGGCGCGGTGGCGAGGCAGCCCACGCCCGCCGCAGGAAGACGAGCGAGCATGGCGCTCACCACCACCACGTAGGAAGAGCCTCCGCCGTCCGAGTCCACCGGCGATGGACAGCACAGGGAGGACACGGCGCCCCCGCTCCTCCGTCGTCCCGGGAGTGGGCAAGGCCGGGACGTACGCGGCGGCGACGACGACCATATCTCGTCTCCTACGACTCCATGTCTCCACGCCATGGGCCCGAGTGGATCCCCCGTGGCGCCGCCGTTGGCCGGCCGCCAGCGATTATGCATCTGCTCCGGATTCTAAGACTCTCGCTGCTCGCGGAAGAGTGGACGAGAGCACCCACCCCCTGCTTTCCCTTCTCTCTCGCTGATTGTGCTTGCTGCTTCTCCTTCTCCTTCTCCTAGGTTGGTTTTGGTCATAAATGGTAGATTCCTTGGGCCAGTCATTTGTTACTTTCTTGTGTGATCTTTATATGATTATGAACAAAGGGACGTTATCTATCTTCTGATTGTTTTCAGTACAATGCCATTCTGTGATGTAATCGTATTACGATATCTGCAAAAGTGACGACCTAACAACTACTAGACATAGCTGAACCTCTGAACCTGAATAATGCATTGTTGTTTCTGGAACGAGGACACATCTTCTGTTCATCGGCGGCCGCCAGGTACAGTGCTAGTGCAGTTAGAGACGACGGCGACGCGATGGCGATGACATGCTTGCAGTTTCCGTTTAATTAGGCTCTGCCCTGATCCTGATGATGCGGCTACTTTGACTGAGCACCGCGGCTTGGCCGGACTTCACGGCATCTCGAATAGCTAACTACCTGATGACCATTTCCTTCGGCATATTATCTCATTATCTCATTTTCAGAAATTGCAGAACAATGAAATCAATTAGGCCTCGTTTTCTTATTTCATTTTAATTTACCTCATTAGTTAAGGAAATAGAGTTCTTGGCAACAAAATCAGTTTGGCAAACAAACGCTGGTACAGCTAACAGAACAAGAAGTTCGATCCACGACCAAATCAAGAGTGCAATTAACCATGACATCATCAGACAAGACGACACCACTCGCATTTTCACTTCATTACCGTCGCCGTCGCCGTGAATACACGAACTACAATCGCGCAGCGTGCACGAATCAACCATCGTCTAAACCCATGCCACTCATGCATCCTCATCCACGGACCACAGACGACCGAGGACAATTTTGCTTGCGCCACGTACGCCCCCGTTTGCCGTTTCAACCCCCTTGCATTGTGCCTCACGACCATGCAGCATACACGTATCTAATTTTGTGTATATGTTTTAATGTGGCAAAACGTTTTGTTATAGTACTAGCATTCTTGATGGTATTACCTTGACTGAACTTTTTTGAGTGAAAAAGATACGCAGGCAATTCCGAGGCCATCAGAATGAGCACACGGGGAAGCCTACAAACAAAGTTATATTCAGCACCGGCCATCAGCAATATACTCACCTTAGGTAAAATCGTCCCGGCCCCTGAATCAGGTTAAAATGATTTGAAAACAAAACAAATCAGGCTTAGCCACCAGTCAGCCTTGCATGCGTACGTATGGTGACTTGTTGCACTGACTGACTGCCAGCTAGCCCGGTGACTCTACAATACTCAAACAAAGTACTGAAACCCTTTCTCACTGGAATAAAAAAACAACTGAAACCAACCAATCTTGTATGTGTAAACACCTACAGCATGCAAGGCTGCATTTTTCTATACCAAGAAACCCGTCCATGTCTATCTCCCCAGTTTAAGCCACCTGAGCCTCACTCGCAGATGCTCACAAAGGACGAGGAGGTTAGGGAGGAGCTCGGAGTGGAGGTGCTGGATGAGGCCGCGGAGCTGCTGCTAAGGTGCCTGAGCATGGTCGGCGACAAGAGGCCCACCATGAAGGAGGTCGCCGACAGACTCCATAGGCTTAGAAACCACGCGTCGTCGTGCAGCAGTGTCTCAAATTAAACTTTGAACATTCCTGCAGGAAGTTAGGACACGCCTTTGAAGGATGATCTTATTTTCAGAAATTGCTAAACAATGAATTAACTCAGAGCCTCGTAAGGCAACATATCGTGTTGTGAAAAATCAACTTCTCCGTGGAAACTATAAAAACCTTAATATGAGCTTCTCCCACCTCACCTGAACGCCTTCTTGGATCAACATCGTATGACCCAAATTAAAGTTTACACGGAGAGATTGATTTTCCTATTCCATTTTACCCCATTTTTGTTAGGGAAGAGACCCACTTCTTGTATAGCTTTTCCCCCAATAAAATCGTTCCGGCAAACAAACTCTGGTACAACTAACAAAACAAATTCGATGACCAAAATCCAGCCAGGCCAGGCGCAATTAACCACGTAGGCACCAAGCGAATTTTCAATTTATTACCGTCGTCGTGCCGTGAATGAGCCAGCCACAGTAGCTAGGTTACCGTGCCCAGCGTGCACGAACCATCGTCCAATTCTAAACCCAACTCATACTCATCCACCGACTGCGGACAATTTTTGCTTGCGCCACGTACTCCCCGTTTGCCGTTTCCATCACTTTAATTTGTGTTGTGCCTCACGACCATGCAATATACACGTACGTACGTATCTCGGTTTTTGTAGGTTTTTAAGCATGCGACATGTTAGAATTCTTGATGGTATTAGCTTGACTGAAGAAGGGACAGGCAGGTAATTCCGAGGCCCAGAAATGAGCACACGGGGATGCCTACAAACAAGGTTATTCAGCACCGGCCATCAGCAATATATTCACCTTAGGTAAACTCGTCCCGGCCATTGAGTCAGGTACGGTTAAAATGATTTGAAAACAGAAGAAAACAAAAGGCAGGCATAGTTACCAGTCAGCCGTGCATGCGCATGGTAACTTGTTGCACTGACTGACTGCCAGCTAGCCCGGTGGCGCTACAATACTCGAACAAAGTACTGGAACCCTTTCTCACTTAGAATAAACAACTGAAACCAACCAATCCTCTACGTGTAAACACCAACAGCATGCAATGCTGCATTTTTCTATAGGAAGAAACACGTCCATGTCTATCTCCCCTGTTTAGTAAGATCCCTCAGGGCCTTGGTTGTATTTAAGCCACCTAAGGCTCACTCGCAGATGCTCACAAAGCCAGCTTAGCATTAGCAGAGCTCCTGCAGAGGCAACTAAACTGTCACCTCGATCAGCTGTCTAAGCAAGGACGAAGACAAGGCAGAGAAGCCACTGCAGCATACTCTATATGCCAATGGCTTCTTCTGTCGTCTGTATGTGCATGGTTGCAGTAGCCGCCGCTTTGTTGGCATCGACGACGCCGGCGTCGGCGTCTCTAGCGCTTGCTGCTGCCGCCGACGGCAGTGGCGACCCGACGGTGGGGTTCAGAGAGGTGACCCTGAGCGAGAGCAACTTCGTGCTGCAGCGACCGTACGACGTGCCGGGCCGCGACCGGTACAAGTTTCACGGCGGCGTGCGGCAGCTCTGGGTATTGTCCTCTGACAAGCCCCATGATCGCCAGAGCAACACCAGCCCCAGAACCGAGATCAGGATGACGGTAACCAATCATACATATATCCTTGTAACAGTAGATTTCGTCAAAATTAACACAAACTACACAAGATTTTATTCAGATCGATGAAAGTTTTCTTCTTCGTTATCAGGGCTACGACTACTCTTCCGGGGTGTGGCAGTTCGAGGGCTACGGCTACGTCCCGTCCGGCACGACGGGGGTGTCGATCATGCAGGTGTTCGGCGCCGGCGAGTCGGCCACAACGCTGATGCTGCACGTCTACGACGGCGCGCTGCGGTACTACGACCGGCAGGTGGTCGAGGACGACATCTACGACAGGTGGTTCAGGCTCAACGTGGTCCACGACGTGGACGCGTCGAGGCTCACCGTGTTCGTCGACGGCGTCGAGCGGCTGCGCGCGCCGGGACGCGGCGGCGACTCGCACTACTTCAAGTTTGGCGTGTACGCGCAGAACCACGCCTCCAGCTGCATGGAGTCGCGCTGGAAGGACATCAGGATCTTCAGGAAAGAATGAACAATTATTGATCATTTGGCTCGAGTCAGGTCTTAGTTACTCTAATTACATGGTGATTATTTAATTTGTATGATCTTGGAATATGCATTGTGTATACTTGATACGCAATATTTGTATATACTGTATTATCGTACTGTCTTTGTATAGGTTGTGGTTATATATATATATAAGTTATACTTATTATTATGTAAAAAGTGGTAATATATATGTTAAGCATTATTTGTAGTTGATTTATATATATTGTGAAATCTTTGTGTTTGTTCCTCTACCTTTTTTTCTCATTTCCTGCGATGGCTGATCTCCACATGAGATTAATTATTAAAGGCATCACATGCAGCCCACAAATTCAGACAAATTCGTGAAGGCGGCGGTTCCAGGAAGTAGTGATTTTACTTCTGCCACCAGAGGCTTTGAACAATTCACTTTACGCAATACTCCCTTCGTCCCGTAAAACATGTAATTATGGATTTAGTCTGAGTCAACCTCTTTATATTTGACTGAACTTATAAAAAAATATTATTAGTTTTTATAATTCTATATATATATGATTGAAAATATATTTCATTCAAATTTAATTGTAATTATCTGGTATCATAGATAGTATAGTTTCCTTCCATATATTTGATCAGTATTGGAATGTGAGAATTGCATTTTTTTATACCGAGGGAATAACTCATCATGTTCAAACTTATAAATTCCTTGCGACACAAATCATTCGAAACAAGGGACAGCTCAGCTCTCCTGCCAGATCATTGAAAAAGAAAAGTCAACCAGCAACTAAAACAATAAGAAGAAAGGAAAGAGCCTTCTCCTTTCTGCCATCAGCTTAATTAGTGGCCTTTGCTAACTCAAAACAGACAAGATATTATGGGAAATGGCACCATCTGAGTAACTTCTTTTGTCCAGAAATTCCAATTGCCATTTCATACTCTGTTACCCTTCTTTCTTTGTCTGAACGGGCAATTGACATGCTCTACCTGAGAGGGGGCAATGGGGCATCATTGTGCAGACTGCAGAAGTGCAGAGACGAATATTACTCATGTTTCACCAGCCTGCCGCTAGAACCATTTTTTTTTTAAAAAAAGTCATAATCTTGCACAATTAATATTTTTCTTGGCTAAAAAATAGCCTGGTAATACAATAATGCTAATGCTAGTGATCACGTACACTAAAGAGCTTAGATCCGCCGTCCTTTGAAAAAAGAGCTCTTTTACAATGATTGGCAAGTACCATGGTACTACCAGAATATAGAATCCAACGGTGAAAAATATGTCTAGTACCTAAAACTAAAACTATATATGACCTCACATCGTTCACTATCGCCGAAACTGCAACAGAAGATTCGAAGAATTTCGACTCGAATTGAAATTTCCGGTGTATGATTTTGAACAGGTCATCTCTTACCCTCTGCGGTGCAGTTTTCTTTTGTGAGTTGTCAGTCTCCTCCCTCACTTGGTCGCAGATGCTCTCAAGTCTCAATCATAAAGCCAGCTAGCTGAGGCAACTCATATATCCTCCTGACCATCTGAAAAGAGGGGGAAGGAAAGGCAGAAACTGCTGCTGGGCTGCTGGCTTTGCTGCCTGTGCACACGCGGCCATGGCTGCTTCCTACACCCTCCCTCTTCCCTGCATCTGCGTTGTAGCCGTAGTCTTGTTGGTGTCGCCGTCTCGTGCCCTCGCCGGCACCGGCGACCCCACGAAGGGATTCAAGGCGGTGAGCCTGAACGAGAGCGACTTCGTGCTTCAGAAGCCGTACGACTTGCCGAGCGCCGCCCGGTACAGATTCCACGGCGGCGTGCGGCAGCTGTGGGTGCTGTCCTCCGACAAGCCCCACACGCCTCAGAGCAACACCAAACCAAGAACCGAGTTCAGAATGACGGTAAGCAAATTAAATTGTTGCAACCACGTAATTAAACGGCAGATTATGAATGCCATTCCATAATCTCCAATCTTCCATCTTCGTTGCAAATGTATTCTCTTCAATGGAGGCTTAATTGTGTCAGCCCATCTTGTTTCTACTACTAGGGCTACGACTACTCTTCCGGGGTGTGGCAGTTCGAAGGCCATGGCTTCGTCCCCTCCGGCACGACGGGCGTGTCCATCATGCAGATCTTCGGCGGCGGCGAGACCGCCACCACGCTGATGCTGCACGTCTACGACGGCGCGCTGAGGTACTACAGCCAGCAGGTGGTCGAGGACAACATCTACGACCGGTGGTTCAGGCTCAACGTGATCCACGACGTGGACGCGTCGAGCCTCGCCGTGTTCATCGACGGCGTCGAGAAGCTTCGGGTACCCGGCCGCGGCGGCGACTCGCACTACTTCAAGTTCGGCGTGTACACGCAGCACAACTCGTCCAGCTGTATGGAGTCGCGATGGAAGCGCATCAGGATCCTCAGGAAAGACTGACATTGTTTGCATGTTCTTGGAGAATGCATATGCGTTTCAGTACTATCCAGTATCCATTCATATATTGTGTAATGTAAAATTGTTAAAGTATAATGATAAAATTAAGAGAAAGTCTTGTGGTCCATTATTTCTGCGTTCCTGTGGTGATAACATCAATCTGTTGACCTCTACGGACGTCATAGTCTGCGCTTGACAAATTCAGAGAGAATGGATTGATCATGAATTCAGGTTGATAGCTAAAAGGTGGTTGACAAGTCCACGCTTTGGAAAACACCTTGATCATGAATCCTGATGACAACTACTACCATACATTGGCCTCCGCGAGATACATATTGGCAGGCACTTCTGCTCCTAGTTTAAGAATTCTTTTTAAAAAAAAGTATTCTCGTTAATATGATGACATATTATGGATTGGATGGGGAAAGCAATCTAGAAAATATGGCACGGATGGGGAAATAAAAACCTGAGGATTGGCCTAACCTTTCATGTTTAGATGGCTTTGTTTGGCTTTTTTTAATATAATGTTTAAAATACAGATCATGATTAGTGGCAGTGAGTTCATAAAAGAGTGGCATGAACATGCAGATCATATTTGTTTTATAATACCCAGGTCTCAAATTCTGGCTTCACCACTGGCCTTGTTAGTGTGATATATAGCAGTACTTCTTAAATTCTTTATCATGAGCTGTGATGCCTAAACTTCCACTAATTTACATAAATGGGAATTTTTATCTACTGTTTGGAAAAAGAAAATTGGTACACCTCAGTCAGAAGAACCGCTTTCGATCGAACGGCTCGCTGAGTGGCATGCCGTAGGTATTGGAGTTCGGAAGCGGAACGGCAGCGGAGGGAAAATGGGAAGCGAGACCGCCACATGCCTCCTCGCCTTCTCCTCGTCCTGCCTCGCGGTGGTTTCTTCCTTCCACGTCTCCCGCGCCGCTCGCCGGCGCTTTCTTCTCTTCCACGGAGCATCCCCTCGACTAAACGCCCCGGAACCTTTGTTTCCCCCACTATACGTGCCTTCTCGGGCTACTCCGGCATGGCGGCGGGGTCGCCGGAGCAGCAGCAGCGGAGCCTGGTTGTGAGGGAGACCGTGGAGCTCACGGAGAAGGAAGAGCTGATCTTCCGCCGGCTTCTCGCTGTCGTCCGCCACTTCGGCCTCGGCACGCAGCTCCGCGTCGCTGGTGGCTGGGTCCGGGATAAGGTGAGCTATTGAGGCATTATACCCGCTTCAAAAAAAAAATGGCATTATACAAATTTAGGTGTAATAAAATGTTTATTACTGAAAAAAAATTGAATTTTTGTGCCCTTAAGGTCTCACTGATGATTTTCCCTCTAGTGAGACTGAGAAACCACCAAATATGCAAGTAACAAAGGGTAGGGTCTTAGGTCAGGAAAGGCTCTTCCTTTCAGTTGGGTATTACAATATTTGCTGTATTTTGATACTACGATGATTATTTTGGATGGATCATGGATCCCCTGTCTTATGTTTTAGGGTTTTATGTGGGTTTAGAATAAACTGTTTAACAATGTCATGAACAAAATCACATGCTTGCATTGGAGTTTTTGTTGAAATTATCCCACGTCTCTGGACAATTTTGTTCTTTGACTATTTTTAGGGTTCATGGAAGCAATGTTTATCACATGCTTGTCGATGCATAAAGGGTCATGAGATTCCTTGAGCCCTTGATTAGCTTTTTTTCTTTTTGCCTCAAGCCAAAAGTATTCTGTATACAAGAGAAAATCTATGTTTTCTACAGTATTTCACTTGGAAATTTTGGATGTAAGAATGCAGCAACATGTGGAATAGGATAACTTTTGGATAAGTCTCAAAATGATTAGGAAAGTGAAGGTTAATGAAGATATTCTATTTTGATTTTGTGTCATAAACTCATATTATACTGAATCATATCATAATGTTTTACTATAAACTAGCCTCTTGTAGCTTGTATATCATAAAATGATTGTTGGCTAATTTTGTGACATGACTGTTTCCTTGGCAGCTATTAGGGAAAGACTCTGCTGACATTGACATTGCCCTTGATAATATGACGGGCCAGCATTTCTGCGAGAAAGTAAATGAGTACTTAGGGTTGATGGGGGAGAAGCAGAAAGCAGTTGGTGTTATCCAGTGGTATGCAATTCTGGAGTAACTCATTACTGCTGCTGCTTATACCACTTTACAACTGTTTGCTAATCCTAATGAGTAACTCATTATGCATTTTTTCTTATGCTAATCCTAATGAGAAACTAGCCAATCCTAATGAGTAACTCATTTTGCATTTTTTCTTATGCTAATCCTAATGAGAAGTAGCCCATTAAATATTGATCTATATACCATGACTGTTTATTTATCCATTAGCATGAATCATGACTTCTATTAGTGTTTTGCAGCAACCCTGATCAATCCAAGCACTTGGAAACTGCTAGGATGCTTGTATTCGACATCTGGATTGATTTTGTTAACTTGAGATCTGAAAAATATGCTGAGAACAGTCGCATTCCTACCATGGTGTGTACCCATCCCTTTGCATGGTTATTTCAGTGACCTTGTTTGCAGTGTAAATATTATCTCATTGCATGTCTGAGATATTAACCGCATGCCTAGATTCTTAGCTCAACGTTCCTCATTATATTGGCATATTTCTTTTGGGTTTGGCTTGTATTGTCCTGAATATTTAATATTTCAACTAAAATACATGTTGCCTCAACTACCACTATAGATGTCCAGACGGGCCGCCTGGCCCGATGCAGCCCGGCACTATCAAGGCCGATGAAATTTTCGTGTCGGGCCGGGCCGGACATCGGGCCGAACTGCCGGCCCAAGCCCGGCACTATGGCCAGTTTTTAGTGCCGGGATGGCCCGCTAGTCCGATCAGCCCATCGGGCTTGGCCAGCCCACTGGGCCATCAAAGGATATGGGGGACGAAATTCGCACTCTCAAAGAGATGAGGGAGTATATTTGTGTTGTAGAAAAAGATGAGGGAGGAGAATAGGATCATTACAGAGAAGAGGGAGGAGATTCGCATCATTTAAGAGTTGAAGGATGTGTTATGATATGGGCTGCTAGTACTTTTATTGGGCCTTCGTCGGGCCACACAAAATCGGTCCAGGCCTCGGTCCGGCACTGCGGGCCGAAGGGGCGGCCCAGGCCTGGCACTACGTCTCGGGCCGGGCTGGCCCGGGCACTATCTCCTTCGGGCCGGGTCGGGCTAGTACCAGGCTTTTTAGGGCCGGGCTACGGGCCGCCGATCGGGCCTGGCCCATCTGGACATCTATAACTACCACAGATAGCCACTAAATATTTGGCCAGCTCATTGTTTGTAAATTCGTGCTTTCTGCTTCATTTACCAAAGATCCTCCATCATCTGCAGGAAGTTGGTACTGCCGAAGAAGATGCATACCGCAGGGACTTAACAATTAATAGGTAATGCCTCGATGTTCCATTTTTCAGATGGGTTTTTTATATCTCCAAAATTATGCTTTCATCATCGCAATTTTGATTCTAGTATTATGTTCTTTTTCTAACTTTGGTGATTAACAGTTTGTTCTTTAATATAAACAATAACTCGGTGGAAGATTTAACTGGAAGAGGTGCGTTTGGCAGTACTTTATGGTATAGGTTCATAATTGATGTGGTCATTTCATAATGTTCATGTACTATGCCATTGTGAAGGTATTGAGGATCTCAAAAAGGGCCTTATTGTTACTCCTTTACCTACGAAGGATACCTTCCTTGATGACCCACTTAGAGTTCTTGGAGCAATAAGATTTGGTAATTTTAAACATCTCCCAGTTGTTCTTCAAGGTTTTTTTTATACTAAATGTGTTGCATGTATTCATGTTACTGGGGTAATTTTAGTCGAGAACTCAAGAAATTTCTTCTATTCCATAGATATTTAATATTTTGTTGTATGGTCAAGTAGTACCCCTTTTTTTTATAACTGATTATGTAATTCTGTATCAAGAAATGAATACTGTGAAGTATAGTAGAGAATATAATTGGATTAGAACATAATATTTTCTTTGCACACACTAATACTTGCCTCTTGCAGCTGCTAGATTCAACTTTACATTAGCTGAAGATTTGAAGGAAGCCGCATCTGATGAAAGGGTGAAGTCAGAACTTGGTAGCAAGATTAGTAAAGAACATATTGGTCACGAGGTTGGATGCCCACACCACTTACCGCTAATTGCAGTTTGTTCTTTTTTTGGCTGCTTAACGCACCTTGTCATTCTTGATGAACTTAGAATAGCATGCAAAATCCTTGGTCATCAGTTTCTTTGTTTTTATATTTGCAGATTGATCTCATGATGTCAGACAAACACCCTGTTAAAGCAATGTGTGACATCCGTGATCTGGGGCTATTTTACATTGTATTTTCATTCCCCGAGAACCCCGACCCTCCAGTTTTTGACAAATGTGATTGGTATTTCCTTGTTCAAACATCTCATGTTTTTTATATTTTGGATTCAGGCAACTGTCTGATGCAGTTGTACTTCAAATTAGTGTTCGTGCAGAATTGTGAGAAGTGTGGAAGATATCATTGTTCACTATCCATTGGCATCTCTACTTTAGTCTAATCTAACCTCTTGTCTCCTACGGGCATGCAGGCAGTGTGTTTCGCATATTGAAGCAGCTTGGAATATTGCAAATTCTATTGGCAGCTCACTGTTCAGCAGTGCCAAGTTGCAGGTCTGAAATTTTTAGAATACTTCTCAATAAACAACTAAATGAACACCCTGAAACTCTTTCCCTGCCTCCCTCCCATGATTGTTTCTCTGGTTAAGATGCTTAACAGAGTGATTAGTGATAGTTTAAAACTCCATTGCAAATAAAATCACAAATCAATACTAGCCTAAATTGTAATATTTTGTCAGATTCATTGGTACTAATCAGTTATTTAAGCAATTTACAGAAAAATTTGCACTGATTGAACTATGGACAGCTGGACACACAAATAGAGCTTTTCCATTGTGATGTGATAATAATCTTCTCTCTAGTTTCATCTGTGCACTATGGCTAGCAGGGACTATTTAAATATGATTTGTTCTCTCTTTATTTCCCTTAATATTAAGATGTGTTATGGTGTTTAGGATGAGCAGCGAAGGCTTTTCCTGTATAGTGCATTATTCATTCCCCTACGAAATATGGTCTACTTGGACAAAAGATCTAAGAAGGTATCATCTAAGTTCTGCATGATCCATTTTTTAGTGCATCATCGGCAGGTTCTACTGTGACATGCATCGTATTATTTCTTTTAATTGTGTGCTAAATAGCCTGCTTCATCATTGGCAGGTTCCTGTTTCAAGCTATATTATTAAGCAGTCACTAAAGTTGAAAACTAGCGATGCTGAAACGGTATGTTCTGTTGAGTTGCTCCCAACAGTATTTGTTTGTGATTCTGGACAGTCTTGTATACTGTGACAACAAACTAACTTGTCATAATGTTTTGTGCTTCAAGGTTGCCAACATGCATGCTGCTAGTGTAAAGTTTGCTGAGTTAGTTCTTCTCCTTGAGCATAATGTTGATGTGGTGACTCTCAGAGAGAATCTGGAAGATGAATATCTTGAGATACCTACAGACAGTGTGAAGCGTGTTTTAGCAGGTCAGTATGCAGCATTGTAGTTTTAAATTTTGCTAGGTTCCTCTGAACTAGCTTATCCTTTGCAGTGTGATACTGTTTGGTGTTTGCTTAATTTGATTATTCAATATACTTTGTTACAGTATTCGTAGTACTTGAGATACCTACAAATACTTCATTATGGTATTTGTAGCATTTGATTTGTTACAGTAACAGTACTTGCAATTTTCCTAATGAATTAATGTGATTCTTTCATTGCCATATAAGACTGATATTTGGTTTGTTTCAAGTAAATATTTTGGACAGAACACGTGACCCTCAGTATTTCAGGACTTGTACTCCGATAAATAAAGGAGTTTTGGCGGGTGGCACTGCTTATATCCATTCTCTCCTACCCTGAAGCAGAAAACGCAGCTGGCATCCTCAACAAGCAGGATGAGCTGCAGCAGAGGAAAGAGAAATACATAAAAGTTGAGCGTGCCATAACTGGGCTGCGTTCAGATTGGGAGTGAAAAGTACTTTTGCTGATGAATAGTGCATTGGAAAGCGTGTTCTGTGAGAGGGATGAATAGGAAAAACTAGTTGGAGAAGTACTTTTCAGCGAATCTGAACACAGCCCTGACCTAGGTCAAGTTCTATATGATGGTTGTGAAATTTATGCTTTTCCCATAACTGCAAGTGTGGACATCTACTTGTTCACATGTAACTGTCCTTCGCTATTGATTCTCTTCAGGCCTTGATGAGGTGTCGAAGTTAAAGCCAGTACTCGATGGCAAATCTATCATGGGAGTTATGCAGGTCAAGTCAGGAGGTCCACTGATTGGAAAATGGGTATGCCTCCATGCAACTGATCATACTGATTCTAGACCCCAAAACATCTTGACACTAATACATGTTGGTTGTTGCAGCAACAACGTGCATTGAAGTGGCAGCTTGCACATCCAGATGGAACCGTGGACGAGTGCATTGAGTGGATCAAGCAATCGCAATCGAAGCGCCAGAAAGTAGAAAGCGGCACCTGATAGTCAATGGCATTTTGAGTATAGTAGGCCATAGCCCATAGGCAGTTTTCAGCTAGGTAACCAGCTGCAGTTGCACCAGTTTAACCGCCGCCGGGTTGATTTCTTAGATCCGGGTGGATTTCATGTCTTAGCTCGCACAATGAGTTATTGATTCGTGTCACAAGAAAAAAATGTCGGTTGGTTTCGAAAAGCCTCCGTCTCTGCTTGTGATTAAACGTCCGATCTAAATTGTCCAATTACAAGTAACCTCTCACAATAAACTTGAATACTAGGAAACAAATTGGCGTGGATGGGGGTGATGGGGCAACCAGATGCCCGTGTTGTCGTTGACCAAGCTGGGCTTGAGAACCCTGAGGTGGACGGTGACTATAACCATGGTGTAGAAGAAGCAAAACCGTGGCTGCGACAGTGAAAAGATGCAGGAACCATGCACATGTCTGACAGACTGAAAGTTTTGCTCACCGGTAGCCGTGAATTTCTGAAAGGGGAACAAGCGATTTGTCTCCCAACCAAATAAGGCCCCGTTTAGATTCAAAACATTTTTTTCCTAAAAAAGCACTGTCTATCCAACTTTTTTCTATTCATCTCATCTCTCCCACTCACATAATACTATCCATCTACGGTGTTTTTTTGGTAAGCACTGTATTTTCGGAGAATCTTAGCGCGAAAACACACCCTAAGGAGGGCCCGGCAACATCTTCGACGTCATCCACTGCGCATTCCGTGACATTGACGGGCCACGCTGCTGCTGGAGGTCAACCAACCGCCTCCTCCGCGCCGGCGGTCTCTTCGTCCGGTCGGCGACGCCGGCCGGTCTACCGGCGGGGAATATGGCGGACCGGGTGATTACCGTGGTGCAGAAGCAAACCGTGGATGCAACAGTGGAAAGATGCAGGAACCAAGGGCAAGTCTGACGAAACTGAAGGTGCAGGAACGACTCAAGTTTTACTCCAGTCCAGCAGTACAAGTAGCCTGGATTTCTGAAACTGGGAGAAGCTGAATAATTTGTCTACCAAGTCCCAACCAATGTACTACTGCATGCATGCCTTGTTGGCCCTGGTCTCTGCCCGTCTTGGTTTGCAGCCTTGCCAAGGCAATTGAGGTCGTTCTTGTGCAGCTTCTGAAGGTGCTTGCTCAGGTGCTGAGAAATTGCACAGTAGCAGAGAACATTTGCGATGGCAAAAATCCAAATTTATTTCATACGAGAACCATCAGTAACTATTTACTACAATATATCCATCCATAAACAGATGCCACATATCCATGCACACAGAGGTCCAAACAAACGACTACTCAGTTTAATTCGAAGGACAGTTGAGACACAAATTATCACATCAGACAACTCATACTGTCATCGATCGCACATCAATTCAACAAGAATTGATAACATCAGAATGAATCGGGACAAGAAAGCAAGCAAACAACTGGGGCGAAGGTCAACGTCCCCTGGAGGCCTGATCATCACCACCCTCACCTTGGGGAGGAGTGAGGGCAACGGAGGATAGGAGAGGTCCGTGCCCCTAGCCTTCATGAGGGATAGGTGTGCCCGGACGAACATAGCGTGCCTAGGCTGGAGCATGTTAGGTTTAGTCCCACATGGGTAGTTGATGGTGGGGGAGCACAATATATAAGGTGAGGCAGTCCTTCTTCTATAAGGCTAGTCTTTTGGGTTGAGTTAGGCCAAGGCTTTGGATGTGTTGGGCTCCGGTGGACCTAGGCTTGTGGGCGCCGGCTCTGTGTACAGCGTGCCGGGTTGGAATCCGCTACGCCACTCTAACAAGTGGTATCAGAGCCAAATGTTGAGAAATCGGTAACATCTCCAGGTCACATGGTGACGGGGAGCCCGTGAACGTCTCCGGAGGGTCACACGGATGGTTGCGACTGGAGAGTTGGACTCGGGGCTTGGGATAACGTCTTCCGGAGATCACACGGATGGTTGTGATGGAAGAGTTGGGGCCCGAGGTGTGACGAGGGAGATTGTTAGATTTAGTCCCACATCGATAGTTGATGTGGGAGAGCACAACATATAAGGTGGGGCAGTCCTCCTCCTATCAGGCAAGTCTTTGGGCCGGGCCGGAATCCGCTGCACATAGCCTGGCGCCGTATTTGCCCTCGATGCAGCGCGTGATCGCTGCAGTGTCGGATCCATTGTCATTGGTCAGCTCCCGGAGATCATCTGCCCAGTGCCCACCACGGTCGTGCAAGGAGAATTCGAATTCGATCAAGGCACAATGAAAAGAAAACCCTACGACGACGAAATTAACAGGGGGTTTCCTTTCCTTACCTCAGGGTGAGTTGGGAGTGAGGAGGATGATTCCCTTCCCAGACAGCGTCAGTGGCGCCAAGCACGAAACCTTCACCGGTGGTGATCGCGCCACAGAAAGTCGGCTCGGGAGTGGGTCCCCTTCGCTTGCGCCGCCGTCGTCGATGCTGCGGCTCGAGAGGCACGGCGGCGTTGGCAACAGTACGACGGGAGGAGGATTTGGTGTCCGGTGTTGTTGCAGGTTGAGGACGATCTCGCCGGTGCAAACAATTCGGGCGAGGTTGGAGCGGACGAGGGAGACGTGTGCTTGCGCGGGAGGCTGTCACCGTACTTGCCCTTGATGTAGCCCAAGATCGCTGACTCGTTGGACAACTTGTCGTCCTCCAGCGCGACGATCGCGTCCAGGATCATCTGCGCGCCCGGGCGGCCGGAGAGACAAATGAAGAGACGCATGCATGGGGAATAGTCGAATGACCAGCAATACGCGCTTAGAATCCTACAACCGCATGGACTTCAGATCTCCCAGATGCCTATAGCTGCACGATCCGAGGCGCCAGTGGCAACGGCTAGATACGTCGTTGCCGCCACCGCCGCTGCCCGTACGCCACACTCCGTCGCGTCGACGGTGGCATAGGCAATGGCGTGCGCACTCAAACGTCTCTACAAGTACCGTAAAAGGTACATGAGAGCAAATAGAAGTAGTGTGAGACCGGACAAACACAAAATAGCAACGTTGTTGTAGTCAAAGAGGCTTCTTTGAGCATTGGCAGAACTGGGGGCATGGGCCCCTTCCCAATAAAAAAAATTGTTAAATTTTTAGGGGGAAAGTTTGTTAATGCCCTTCATCAATTAGCCAAGAAATAATAGCCTTGGCCCATGATGGTCCATGAAAAAGGCCTGCAGTCCAACGCACACGTACATGAGAGGTGAGAAGTCCAACAGCCTGAATGCTTGATAGAGACAACTTGATATGGTAACTACGCCACTATGCGAATGATGTGCTTATCAATTTAAAGTTTCAAAATTTGGCAAGTGTAGCTGAACTTTGTCGTCGACTGGTAGAAACTAAAAAAAATAGATTATTATCATTTGATTGATAGGTATGTTCATATTTTATATTATTGCTACTTATTTTGTTAATTAGAAATTACAATCAAGAACTAATGTATTTTATGTTGTAGGTTGATTCGCCTAGTTACTTTACTAGCATTTTCTTCAACGAAACTTATGAAGACTAGGCTACAAAACAGAATGAGAGATGGATTTTTTAAGAGATTGTCTGGTACTCCATATTGAAAGAGAGATTGCAATGAAGGTCACCACAGATTCGATTATTGATGATTTCAATATGGCAAGAATCGTGCAATGAAATTCAAATGAACAAAGTATATTCACCACTTTTGAAAAAAAAACATTTTTATTATCATTGTATAATTAAATACTATAATCATGGCTACCTAGCTAGTATATACGAGCTTGTGTGTGAACAATGAAAAATTAAGATATATTGCAATTTTTAGAACCGACGATGTGTTTTTAGCCCCCTTGAATTTTTGTCTGGTTCTACCACTGTTTTAAGGACATTTGTCATAAGCGATCGGTCCAACTATGTGTTACGACCACCAGCGTTGCAACCCAGATGTTGCAACTCTGGTTTAGAACATGCACCAGATGCAAGCCTAAAGGTTGCAGCTCAAATTGCAACCCAGAACTCTACCGGACAGATGATTCACTCACTACGACACTACCTAGATTTAGGTGCGTTTAGATCACCTAACTTCTCCCAAAACACACTATTCATCTAACGTTTTTTTATTCATCTCGTCCCTCCCACCCACTGAACATGTTTCCCAACACGACCTATAATATTTTTTTTAGCTACAGTGTTTTTTTTCACTAAACTAAACTCACCCACGAATCACGATGGGACCTCGCTGACAAGTTGGAGGCAGAGCTTGCCGCCAAAGCTGACGATATCCAAATCGAGTCGTCCCCTTTCCCGAGTTCAGGTTATAAACCATGCAAGCCGTCGGGAGCAGCTGCCCGTTACATGGGCTAGGCCTCGATCACTTCCTTACCCACTCCGAGTCTCCGATCCACACACTGTGGTCTTCTTTGATACGGGTCGTGTTGAGCTTCTCTCCTGGACCTTCCTTTTTTTTCTTTGCGAATCTCTCTTGGACCTTCTTTAATCATGACACTGGGCTGTTTGGTTGGGTGCATAACCCCCTAGACAGGCTTGTATAATGCAAGAAGGTCTTGATTGGTTTCCTGCACAGCCTGTAGCCAGGCTTGACTTAGTAGCCGTCGCGGTTTTGTGTACCCACATTTTCATGTCTGATCCACTGAAAAGAAGAAAGAATATATAGGTGCTTTTCAAGTCCTTTAATATCTGTATTAAGCAATGAGCATGATCTTATCACTGTATTATACAACTTTGATGAGCTTATGTTGCGCTCCAAGCAGGGACCTAGAGCAAGCCACCTGCTGCGCACAGCGCACTCAACATCACACAGTGGTCGCGGCAGTACAGGTACAGCGACCATATTGTATGCTGAGGAATTGTCGACGGACGCTGCCGTCACTTTCTCGGTGTCTTTTGCTGACACACATCGATGTCTACTGGCATCTGCATGCTCGAATAGTAGAGTGGATAATGCACGGCCTTGTTGTATTGTATTCTACGTTCACATCCATCTAAAAGACGCGAAAAATCATCTGACGTATACGACCATGACAGGGACTTCTTCCGTTTCTATCTTTTATTTCTCTTGTATTGCACTCATGGACGTCCTGCACTCATATCAGTCGTATATATAAATATTATATATGCTAACTTATCATAAGCCGTTGGTTCTTGTCCACAGTGACAGTGTGGACGCTAACACTGAGCTTAACACAAAATCTATAGCCCAAACAGGAACAAATATCTGGACCAACAGGCCAGCGAGAGCCGTCCGATGCGCATCGTGCGGCCGTGATCGGGAGCATGCGTAGCGCTCAGCTCACTGTGACTGTGAGCGCTGACGCGACGGGCATTATTAAAGGGATAATAATCCCAACTTGTTTCGCCACCCGTTAGGGGGGAGGATAACGACGCCTGCGTTTTGTTAATCGATCCCGTCGCTCTCGCTGTCTCGGTTTTCTTTAGCCTCTGTCCCTTCATTCATCCATCAGAGCACCCATAGAAAGGATTATCCCTCCTGTAATGTCATGCTGCTCTCTTTTGGCCTAGCCCGACCTGTTTCCACTCTACCACAAATGGCTACTACTCACCTTGCTAGCCCTAGAAGACGATAGAAATGCAGCTTGGATTGGATATCCAGTCATGACTTCACAAATGTGTGGTTTTGGACTTTATGCTGATCATATGCCACTGATATCCACTCCAGCATTCCAACAGCACGAGCCCACGAGCACACAAGTCACAAGTATACTACCAGGATAAAATCAACTCAAATAGTTGTCACAATTCATGGTGACGATGCATGAACAAACCAACGACCACTGCAAACTGACAATCTTGCAATTCGGAGGAGGAACTAGAATTAACAACGCAGCAAAAAGATTAAAAAAATCAAGATGATCAGCTGTATATACAGAACGATCCCTCAAACTCAAACTCTGTCCTTGGCCCTCCTAATTTGGACCCACTACTAATCATAATCATCACACCCGTCTCAACAACGCAATCATTCATAGAACAATCCAAAAATAAAAATCAACAGAAACAGATGCCAAAAAAACTAATGGAACTAGCAAGAAGTTTTGCTCTTGCATTGGCTTGTCTCGGCTTGCTTCTTGCACAAAAGCTTGCGCTCCATCTCCATGACTCACGCCACCGTTTCCTCCAGCCAATCATCCTAGCTCCAATCCGCTGACAGCTCAGAACGCGAGCGAGACAGCAAAATTCTACTAGTAAGCTCTAACACCTATTGGATGCAGATGCTACCAGAAAGATGCGGTCATGGTGGCGGATTCGGAGCCCATCATCATCATCATCATCATCTTGTCGCGGGCGGGAGCGTACTCACTGTGAGCTGTTGTTGTTGCCATGGTTCTCCTCCCCGCTGTCGTCGCCGTCCTCCTCGTCGTTGCCGGCGCCGTCGCCGCCGTGCTGCTGTTCGCCTTCAGGCTGCTGTTGCTGCTGCTGTTGGTCCTCGCTTCCGCCGCGGTTGTACGCATTGAGCGCGGCCAGCATGCCTATGTTGGTGTCGGACATGCCGCCAGCACCGCCACCGGCGCTGCTGGGGTAGCTAGCCCGCGACATAAACTGCAGAGGCGCCTGCACGGTGGCGTTCCCGCCGGCACCGGCGCTGAAGGACCACATAGGCTGCTCGGCCGGCCGCGCCGCTGCGGCCGAGCTCGCCGACACGGGCAGCATCCAGAACCCGCCGGATGGCGCGGCGGCGTTCGGCCCCACAGCCCACATTGCAGCGGACGGCGGCGGCGGGGGCGTCGCCGCAGCCTGCTGCTCACGCGCCTTGGGCGCGCTCGGATCTTGGCGGTCGTCGTCCTCCTTGAACAGGTCCTCACGGTAGCGCTTGCGCATGTAGGCGTCCCCGGCGTTGGGGTCCTGCTGCGGCGGCGGAAGGAGGTGGTGGTAGCCCATCATGGCGGACATGTCGTGCGGCGCGGGCCCACCCTGGTGGTGGTGCGGGTGGAGCGCGAGCGCCGGGAAGGGCGCGGCGCGGGCGGGGTTGGCGCCGGCGGCTCCCGAGCGGATGGAGATGTTTAGCGAGGAGTAGTTGGCCGGGATGGTACCGGTGCCAGTGGCGGCGAGGATGGCCGGCTCCGCCTGCTGCAGCAGCCACTCGATGGTCTCGCCGTCGGACTTGTGGCCGAGCTCGCGAGTGAGCTGGAACACCCGCGCCGCACACAGCGCCGGCATCCGAATCCGACGGCCACGGCCGTCCACCTTGGTGTGGCGGTCCTTGGACGGCCGCTTCGCCACCACGGGCCCCGCCGCGGGGGCCGCCACCGGCACCAGCGCCTTCTTGTCGGCCGACGACGGCTGCGCCTGCTCGGGGACGGGAGTGATAGCGAGGGCGCCGGCGAACGGCGACGCCTGCTGCTGCTGCTGCTGCGCGACTCCGGAGTTGGACGCCGCCGGGCCGGTGTAGTAGAACGGGTGTTGGTGGTCGCCCCCGCGCCCGCCGCTCGCGCCGCCAGCAGCGGCGTTAGTCCCGCCGCTGTTGTTGCTGCTCGAAGGCGGCCCGCCCCCTGCTCCTCCCCCGCCGCCGCCGCCGTGGTCCATGCCCCCGCACCTCCCGGCAAGGGAGCAAAGGCCCCAACCGAGAGCACCTTCCTTTACAGGCAGGTGCGAACCCGGATGGAAAGGCGGGGCCTTTGGGCTCCGGAGGCCGCGTGACGCGGTGTGGCGGCGGCCGGAGGCGGGGCGGAGGAGGAGCGAGGGCCGGGAGCACGTGCAGGGCACGCACGGCGCGGTGGGGGAGGGGGGAAGAGGAAGGCGGCGCGGGGTGGGGCGGGGGGTGGGGTTGGGAGGCAAGGGCGAGGAGCGCAGCCAAGGGTGGAGCGGGGGCAGGGGGAGAGAGAGAGAGAGGGAGGGACAGACAGGGAAGGGTGGGGCTGCGGCCTTTGCTTATTCTTGTTTATTTATGCGGCCTTTTCGGCATTTCTGTAAAACCCTAGAGTAGAGAGCAGATATTGGGGTGGCGTCGCCTCTCGTTTTCACATTCCCACTTTCGCTGCGTTTTGATTGGTCGTCAGCCCAGTCCGAATTTCCATCCTCCGATGTGGGGTAAAAAAATGTATATTTGATGCCTAGAAAATACAGTAGTCCTTCTAAAAAATTCAATGATAATCCAACGTAGTACTAGTTTGTTACCCTCTCTATTTTAAAATAAAATTTGTTTTGGCTTGATTACATAGGAGTACATAACTTATGTAGACATAATCTAAATCTAGATGCATAACAAAATCTATGTGTCTAGAAAAGTCAAACCGAATTGTATTTTGAGACAGAAGGGATACTAGATTGGGGAGAAAACCACCGGCTTATGTCTTCTACTATGGCAAATAAAACCAAATGTTTTGCTTATCGACATGCCAAAGTTGAACTAAGATGGAAGTCACTCAGTAGTATGTTTTATTTTATTACGATGAATAACTGAGACATAAAGGTATTTGTCAACATTATTCGATCCAAGTTAGGTGGTGGTACATTATAATTATATTTTTTTCTTAGCGAAGTCTATCGGAGTTAGAAAGTTACGACAAAAAATTGAAACGAGAGTGCGCCACTAAAAGTTATGAGCCGTACATTGCATCTATCACGGAGAGTAACTGAAACAACAAAAAATCACTTGGTACAGGCGATACATATTATGAACTAGTGCATTTCTTCTATTATCATAGGCAACTTGTATGAAACGTGTAATTTAGCGACGTCGGTCGAAGTTTAGGCGTGCCACTTTTCTATCATGACAAATAATTGAAACAGAAAAATGTGGCGCTTAGGAACGTCAGGCGAAGTTACAAAGTTGTACATTGTTTGTATCATGACAAAAAACTGAAACATAAATTGTTTTATTTTGCAACATCGGTCAAAGTTAGGAGGTCGTACACTTCTTCTACTGTGACGAATAATCAAAACACTCAGCAATCCAACCTAAAAATAGATAGTGGTCCATATAATGACAATCAACTCAGAAACTATCCTTTGGTTTCCTTTTGAACACATTTAAATTTGTTCTTGTCACCATCTTAAGTACCATGCTGTGTTAAGCCTTGTAAAGTGCATGGACACAATTTATGAACCCGAAAAATGTCATCGTATTGATGCACAGCTTATTCTTGTTGGATATGTTGGCGCTTCCATACATAATGAGTAATATGGTTTCTCGATGTAGAAAAATATAATAGAGCAATAAAACTAAGATTCCTCAAAGTTTCTGAACCTTTTTATGTGAAAAGAGTTCTGAACATTTTAAGCCGTTTTAAATTCTCTAGCAAACAGCAAAAGAAGTTTTGCAGACCTAAAATTTGGAGAGGGTAACCTGGTAGAATTATCAGTGCCAAGAGTAAAAAAAGGAAAAGAAGACAAAAGTGAGCTAGTAGAATTCCCGGCACGGTTTTGGCGGCACTCTTTTTCCCTCCTTTTTTTCGTGCTCCCGGCTTTCCGCAGGGTCCTTTTTAATTTGTTTTGGAGGGAAGGGCGGGCGAGGGAAAGACTGACGAAGCGAAAGAGTGAGCAACCCGTGGGACCTCGGAATGATGGACGAACACAAAGAAATGTCAAGGGAGATCGATCGGTGGCGACGTGAGTGAGTCCATCGGCTCGGCCACTCCCTCCTTTTCCGCCCTTTGCGCCAGGCACGGCCAAAAGCCTCTCTCTGTGCTGCACTATGCGATGCGATGCGATGCGATGCGCCCACACTGGCACCTTGAGCAGCGAGGCTCCAAACCAAAAAAAAATATTCGTGGCATCTTATTCTTCTTCAGCACTGGGATGATAAGCAAGAACAGCAGTCTAATTACTGCTTACCGTGAGGAAGATTCAACGGACAGCGGTCAGAGCGTGTGGGGGTGCAGCGGTAGCAGATTTTGACAGTTTCGCATGTTTTTCGCATGCGTGATGCATTTGCGATTCCCTTCTTGCATTATAGATTTATAGGGGTAAAGGTAAACAAAGCTCATGCATGCGTGTGTTTTCCACGAGGGTGTGGTCACCCCCTTTTTTTGTCGTGGTTGTTGTTGGTGTTAATTTTGGACCCTCTCTTTTCACTTTTGTGGTAGGTGATGATGTTTTTTCATTCTTTCTTTTTGGAACAAGGGAGAATTGGCAATTTGGCATGCATGGAAAACGAACTGGTGGAGGATCGTATGTTCCAGCTTTGCCAATCAGTGAATCAATCAATAAAATATAAAGTGGCCCTCGTAAAATTAAATAAATAAACGAAAAGGGATTGCTTGCTTTTGTTTTGTGCATAACTGGACCAATACAGGACCGTCGTGGTAATAGTGGCGACGGGGAGGCAATGAAGGGGATCGAGCTGAGCTGGCTGCGTTAAAAAACTACTTCTCCAACAAGTTTTTTCTATTTATTCTACTCACAGAACACGCTTCCTGTGTACTATTCATCTAGAAAAAGTACTTTTAACTTCCAATCTGAACACAGCCCTGAGCTCCCGCTCTTAGGCCATTCCCAACCCAATGACTAGGATGATGTCCATATAATTAAATGAGTTGCCACATAGGATAAAAGATGATGTGGCAAAGAAATAAATGAAGAAAGAGGAGGAAACTGGGTCTTGCATGAGACATGGTTTCTACACACTATCCAAGACATAATGAGAGGTGAGCAACATTAAATTCAAATATTGCTTAGTGATGTTTGCATTGGAAGGGTATAGTCTAGTGCTAGTTTCTTACTGATGTCTTAGTCTGGGAATAGCGGAGTAAAAACTTTTTCGCATGATTGGAGTGGAGTGGACTAGTGGAGTGGTTTTTTGGAGTGGAGGGAATTGGAAGAAAGGGGGGACACTGCAGGTGGGGGGTGTCAGACCGGGGAGCATCTAATGCTGCTGACAGCTCATCCCCCACGGCACCAACCTCTTTCTCTCTCTCGCTCATCTACTACTACTGTACAATGGCTGTGTATGCCTGTTCAATATACAGACTCTCTGTGTACTATACGACATACTGTGGTGTACAACCTCTCTCCCTCTAGTTGTATACGCATATGGATTCATGCGGTGACTGTCAAAATAAGGTGTTAGGCTAGCCTCAATGTAAAGTTTCATCCTACAGTTGCTAAGACTGTCATGTCACATTTACCATAGGATGAAACCCCATCTCTCAATGCATAGTTTTATGGCACAATTTCATATGCAAGCTGCAGCATTTAATTCTCGTATGGTGTATGGCTAAATGTGTCTAGCTCTCAATGTAAGTTTCATGTCTTGGTAACTGTACATGGTGAGTGTCATAGTGATGACACTTCATTCTTCTCTTTCCTCATAATTGTCTTGCTACATAGGTAAGTTGCTAATGTGTGATGTCATTTAATGCTCATAAAATCCCACGGAGACTGGCCTTAGTGACTGGATCCGGCGAGAAGCAGCGCGATTGGTTGGTTGGTTTTGTTGTACACTACTAACTGAAACCTGACAGCCCACGCATGTATAAAGAAAAAGCTAGGGCACGGCGAGGGCAGCCAAGGAATATCTTGCTGGTGTCTTTGCGAGCAGAGTATAATAATCTGCGGAGAGCAAGCTAAGCATGATGGCAATGCTTAATTAATTAAACAAGGCGATTGATCGATCGCGCAGGATGTCTTTTACCTGGAGGAATAAAAATAGCGGCGGAATATTTTACAGTTGGATCAAAAGCAAGAGGTAGGACTAGTGGCGTGGATGACGAGGGAGGGGGCGGACAGGAATACAGGGCGATGGATGGGGTGGCAGGGTGGTGGATTGGTGGTCTCTGCCAGTCAACTCCAGGCTGGCCCCACCCGCCCCACGCATTAAGCAAGCACCACCTCACCAATGGGAGGGCCATGCATTCCACCGTGGGCCCAGCTAACCGTAACAGCAGCGTAGCAGGGATTCACTCGCGCCAGCGCCTGCCTTCCCGTGACAACACATAACGTACAGGTAGATGGTGGATATCACACACACGCAGCCGTGCGCTCCTCGCCGTGAGTCCATGAGAGCGAGGGGGTAAAGGTGGAAGAGAAATGGAGCCTGCCAGAGGGCAAAGGCAACCACGTTCCACGCTCGTGTGATTCATCATTTTTTCTGAGCATAGATCCACCATTTGGTTTGCCAAAAACTCGCTCCGCCGGTTGGATGAACAGGAGATGAAGGATATGACAGCCGTCAGCCTTGGGCCGCGTTTAGTTTCTAAAAGTATTTTTTACTTCTTATTCACCTCTTTCACAGCACACGCGTCCTAAAAGTTTATTTTTCCTATTCATCCCCTCACATACACACGCATCTCAGAAAAAAAAGAAAAAAATACTTTTCCCCGCTACAACTAGGCACGGCCCAAAGCCAGCGAACGAGCGGCGAGTGACTCGGGGCCTGTTTAGTTGAGCAGTGGGAAAAGTACTTTTTTTTCTGAAATACGTGTTATGTGAGGGGGATGAATAGGAAAGGTGAAAAAGGAATTTTTGGAGATGCGTGTTCTGCGAGGGGAATGAATAGTAAGTAAAATGTACTTTTGGGAAACTAAACATCGGGGGTCTGGCGCTCAAGCATGCATGTGGACTGTGGTCTGTCAGTCCCTGTCTCTGATGACCGTCCCAGCTGGAGCTGGCTGACTGAAGGCGCGCACGCACATTATTTGTTTACTCGTCACGTGCACGACGACCCGCCGCGCCGGATGTGCACGACGATCGCTCGTCGTCGTATCGTCAACGAGCCCAAACGTTACGTGATCGGAATTCGGAACACGCGGTAAGTATACTGCCCCGGCCATATTTACCACTCCGGACTTCCGGATCGCAACTGGGCTGGCTGTGCTGTCCTTGCAACTCCAAGTTGGCAAGATGGCAGACATGCTAGGTGAAAATTTCCAACGCCATCTGACCATCTCCCGGTCTGCGCACGTGATCGATCGGATCGGATCAATGCCGCAACGCGAGCGTAAAAGTACGTAAAAGCTTACGGTGTAGTAGTAGGAGGAGTATTACAGCCGCGCCGAGCGTGCTATGATTTTTCTAACCTTTACCGTGCATAAGCAGTGCTGTGGCTGTGTGCTGGAGTACACGACGGACGGCGTCGGCGTGGCGGTGATCCAGCTACAGCTAGCCAGCCAGGGGCCAACGCCGCTCCCAAGGGGGGCATATGATTGGTGCACTGGATGGAGCGGGGACCACGCCACGGCTGGATGGGATGGCTGTGCTGCACTGCTGCTGCCCATCTCGTGCTCCCTCATCTGCTGACGTGGAGAGACACCTGCTGCTGCTTCCCGGGCTGCGGCACGACGCCTTGTTTTCGGCGCGGACGAGAGGCGGAATGGACTGGGCCAGGGAGAGAGATGGGGGGCCACTAGAATGTTTTGGAACGTGCTAATTGTTTTCATGGGCCGCCTAGCTACGTTTTCATTTTCCTCTAAAAAGAAGCTACGTTTTCGTTTTCGCCTCTCCAACAGCTCTTCTATATTGTGTAGGCTAGCTAAAAAAACGAAAAAAAACCCTTTCCAACAGCTACTATAAACGAATCATTATTTATCCTCGCTAGGTATTCCACGGCCTCCTCTCGGCATCTATGCCTATCCCCGATGGCTCTGCATCGCACCCGGCCGCGCCCGCGCCCGCACCCGGCCTTCCCGCGCGTGATTGGCCTCGTTCGCGGGCGGATTTCCCTTCTCCTGCGGTGCAGCTAGCTATTTCACGCGCCCGACTGCAGATTCCCCCGTAAATTGCCGCCAAGTTTCGTCTGCCGAGGCTCCAAATTAAAGCTCCTGTCTCCGCGCCGCCGGAGTCACCATGTCTCGGCCGCCGTGTCCCCGTGCAGCGCTGACTGGAGAAGATGCTGCGTGGTCGTCTCTTGCTTCTTCGTGGTTGTCTCCTCTCCGGCAGGTCCCCCAAGGATTTGAGGATCCGCATGGCAGACACGGCGACGGGATGGAATTCGCCGATGACGAGCCATGGTAAGGTTAACTGGAATGACGAATCCTCATCTCCTTCCTCTAATTACCGCCCTCTAGAATTTCTCATTCACGCCAGATGTCATTCATGATCCCGTAGGCCATAGCTGACTGCTTGACCGGCCACATGGTGTTTTCATGTTGAATGAGGTTGCACCTGCCTGCCAATCTGAACAAGATCTTGCATTATATTGTGATCTAGTATCTGGCCCGTTTCGTTTAACTCCTTGTTGAATGATGCCTACTGCAGGAAGTGTGTGTTTGCGTAACTGGCTGATGGCATGTTTTTATAATTTATATTCGAAATGTGTCCAACTGAACCTAATGGCTTGTGTTTACTGGTTTGCTTGTAAAGTTGTTATGCCGTGGTTTACTGGTTAAACCGATCAGTAGTTGAACTGATCAGTAATATGTCCTTGATAATTATCACTAGCTTGACCTGGGCGTCCAAGCGGCGGCGACGGCGGCGAGCAGAAGGACGGGTCGCGTGCGTGAGGAACGCACGGGCGTGTGCATGATCATGAAAAGAAATGACGGCGTGCAAAACGATCTGACGTGGAACTGATTTTGAATATACCTAACCAAGTTTTAGCTAATCTGTTGGATTATCCCACGAAATTAAGTGGCTATCTAGTTTTACAAAGAGGACATAATCTTTAAATTTGACTAAAGGAATACAAGAGCTGTTGGAGATGCTCTAATAAAGCTACGTTTTCATTTTCCTCTCAAAAAGCTACGTCGATGCCTCCGCCAGTTATGCTGGAGTACATTGGTATTGGTATAACTACAAATAGAGAGTTTACCCGACGACTACGCAGAATGTAATCTACGGCCGGAGTACATACTAGGCATGTCTCTGTCAGATGTGGGTGGTCGTCAGAGTCTCCGCTTCGTGGCTGCACGGCCGCACCAAGCCAAAACACGTTTTCTAAAAAAAATTCTTTTCCTTTCCTTCTGCCTATAAACACGCCCCAAGACCTTAGCCGTGTTTAGTTCCGAAAGTTCTTTTTGACTCTACAATTTATCTCTCTCAGAAAACACGATTCCAGAAAAGTTCCAACTTCTTTCAACTTTACTATTCATCCCTCTCACGGGACACGTTTAGTCTTTTCCTCCCCTCAACTAAAAACACCCTCGACACATCCACAAACCGTACCAGCGCTGTCGTGCGAGCCAACGTTCGTGGGAGCGCAGGTCTTGCGTGCACGCCGGCTGCTGGCCTGGCACAGCCGCCTTCACCCAGATCGGTGCCAGGGCTACAACTACAAGTACACGTCTGATCGGACACGACGTACAAAGGCAATATATTGATTTTAATTTTGTGACTAGAAAAGAGTGCAACAGAGTACCACTGGAGCATTTCACTTATTTTTTTTATAAGTACAGTAGTACATGATAACCGTGCTTGGTCGGAGCTCATCAACACGATCATCTGTACTGTATACCTACGGCTTTTAATTGGTCGCTAGCTACAGAAACTTTCGAATAGCAATCCATGCATCGTACTCTCTGCACAAGCCATGCCTTTATTACTCTTGTGAAATGCATGAGCGAGCTCTTATCGTAAGAGAGCCATGAGCATAAACGTTATTTGCCGTGTCCACAACGCCCCCGAGCCAGCAATCTCTATTCTATAACCGGCACGTGATGCAGCCCATCCGTACTATCGTTTGATCCGGCACACGGGCTGACGGGCATAGCCGATTGCTGTCAGCCTGGGGCAGGAAAAAAAAACAAGAAAAGAAAAAGAAAAAGGCTGGATGATGAGGGAAAAGCTAGCAGGTTACCGTGCGTGCGCGTGCACGAAATCTCTTTACTGCCACTTGGATGCTGCGCTTTATCTATACACGTACTTTTACGGCGTGGTACGTGCATGTGCGAAGCCATGCCCCATGGTTCCTACTGGCACCACGGCCGCACGGCGTGTCCAGCATCCAATGATCCGACGTCGTCGTGCTCGGAGATGGATGGATGCATGGTGTGCGTGCTCTCGTACAAGTACTAGCCTTGTTTAGTTGAGAATTTAGCGCAACTTAGAGGCATGAATAATATATTGATAATATATTGATAACATGTGAGAGAAGATGTGACCCGATGTGACTGAAAAATTAATAAAAATTAACGAACTAAATAAAGCTTACTGTTTTCATTTTAAACATGTCAAGCACTGCTGTCGTTGAAAGAGAGACGAGCCCGCCTGAGGTTACTAGGCCCAGACGTGCTCTTCTGGGCCGGTCGACCGCCCTGCCTTCAATCCAAAATGGGCCCAGACGTGCTCTTCTGGGCCGGTCGACCGGCCTGCCTTCAATCCAAAATGAGCCCGCCTGGGTGCATTGGCAACGCGGGCTATCCTGAGCCCTTTTTATGATGTCCATTCAGCCTGCTTCAGCATTTGGATTGATTTATTTTAAAAGGACCATAAAAGTTTTACAGAATTTTTATTAAATAAAGAAAAAAAATACAACTTGATGGAGAAATAACAACTCGGTGCCAACATAGAGAAAGCCAAAAAGTGCAACTAATTCACTAATCAACTAAGCGAAGATAAGGAAAAATAAATAAAAACAGAGCGGAGCAAAAAGAAAAAAAAAAAGAAGAGAGAGCAAAACACCATCGTCAAGGGTGGATAGATCGTGTGCCTTGTCTCAAGATCGCACTGCCGAGCGTCTTCTTTTGTCAGATAAACCACTGCGTCGTCGCGTCGAATGTTTTGGATTCTTGGTTGAACTATCTTTGTTCTTTCTAAATGTTCCACCAGAAAAAAAAAAAGTCATGAGTTCATCGAAGGACTGCCGTTGTTGTTTGTCCACTCTTATTCTACATGTCTTCCACCAGCGGAGAATTAAGGATGTCATCTTACCTGGTGGGAGATTTTGCAATTCAAACCATGGTGCTTTGAGATAGGTACTAGCTGTTACCATTGGATGAGGCCTTAGCTCATTTCTCTTTCTTTCTCTCCTTCATATCAATAAAAAAATACTGACTAGCTTGGCTATTACTCCCTCCGTCCTATTATAACTGCATTTCTAGAGTTTATTTTTTTTTCAAAATAAATACACACTTACATATAGAAAAAATTAACTTCACTTGAAGTGCAATGGCTTTAACTTATATAAGGGTACATGTGTAATTCCTTCATAAAATTCTAGAAATACAATTATTTGGTACGAAGGGAGTAGAGAATTATTGCACTTGCTGTTGTTGTTGTTGGGAAACTACAACACCGTCATGTTTAGTTGGTGAAAAACCTTTGTGAATTTTACAACAATTATAAATCAGAATTAGGAAAACTAAACTCGATCTAATTATAAAACTAATTATATGGGTGAACATGAAATCGAGAGACAAAACTATTAAGTCTAATTAATCCATCATTAGCTATTGTTTAGTGTAGCATGATATTATCTAATCATGTTCTAATAGATCCGTCTCGCAATTTCATCCGAGGACTATAGAATGAGCTTATTAGTTATCCATGTTTAATATTCCTGATTCATATCAAACATTTGAATTTTACTGTAGCGATAAAAAAACGGGAAGTTGAATTAAACAGGTCTCGTTAAGTTACTGGTGTGCTGAATCGTGCAGTAACTCCTGAATCACCACGAGCAGACTGCACATACCTCCTGGCTCCTGGCACTGCCAGGCCGGCGGATTGGGGACGCCGGAGTGGCGCGAGCCAGGATAAGCAGCGGCTACCAGCTGACGTGTGGGCTCCTTCCATTTTTTTTTTGTTTGCATTTTAGCGGAAAAAAATAATAACCCGGCTGTTTTTTTAATTTCCTTTTCCGCCTCCAAATTACTTTACCGGCCCGGAGTCATTTCTTCGTCTCGGCTTCTCCTCCCGCAGCCCAACCCCAAATCGAGCCAGCCACCGCTCCTCGTCTCATCCTCCTACTCCTCGCCGCGCCGCCGCCCGGATCCGTCGTGCGCCTCCGTGAAACCCTGTCCGCGCTCCCCTAGTCCCCACGGGCCAGCGCCGAGCCGCCAGAGTCGGTCTGCGGCGGGGGTAGGGTTGCGATCGCGGGCAGCGGTGGCGCCTGGCATGGCGGGGGCGCCCGGGGTGGGGCCGGGTGCGGGGGCCGGCGGCGGGGGCGGCTCCGCGGCGGGGCTCAAGACCTACTTCAAGACGCCCGAGGGGAGGTACAAGCTGCAGTACGAGAAGACGCACTCCGCCGTCCTGCACTACAGCCACGGCGGCAAGACCGTCTCGCAGGTACCATGGCAGCCTCCCGCCGTGAGGGGATCGATCCATGCCATCTAAGGGGAAATCGGCTTGTTATAGCGGATGATTTTTGAAGCTGCTTTTTACTACGATATCTGTACTGGGTGCTCCACAGTCCAGTGTAGAATTAGCGTTCGCGTTAGTTCGTTTACTAGGGAATTAAGTTTGTTGGACGCAGCATGTGTAAAGTTTAGCTCTCAGTTCTTCCATACATTTAAGACTTCTACTACTATTTAGGTGGCAAAGCTTGTGTTGATCTTTATTTTTGTTTGCCTGGAAACAAATCTATAAGGATAATTGGTTTTGATTGTCACAGTTGACAGTGGCATACCTCAAGGAGAAGCCTGCTAGCCAGGGCTCACAGCCATCAACACCAAGCTCTGGCAGTGGGATGCGATCCGCGGCAGCAAGGCTGCTAGGCACTGGAAATGGTAGCAAGACACTTAGCTTTGGTGGGGGCAACGGTGCAAGCCGGGCTGTCGCCGGAAGCAGCCGTATAGGAGGCGGCCTTGGTACATCTACGGGCCTTGGTGGATCACAAGGGGTCGCGAATTATGACGGCAAGGGTACATACCTCATCTTCAATGCCGCTGATACATTATTCATCAGTGATCTCAATTCACAGGAGAAGGTATTCAATCTTTTTGATGGATCCAAGCTATGGGCATTTTTTTTGGGTTGTCTTGCTCTTTTCTGATCAGCTGATTACTTGCACTAGGATCCACTAAAGTCCATCCATTTCAGCAACTCAAACCCACTGTGCCATGCATTCGACCCAGAGGCTAAAGAAGGGCATGACCTGATCATTGGGATGGGATCAGGGGATGGTTAGTTGAGTTGATTACTTGAGCCCCATTATGCTTCAAACTGGACTGTGCATAAGTATCAGACCTCCATTTTTTTTTTTTTTTTGGTGTGCCATTGTGCAGTCTATTCAATGTCCCTGAGGCAACAGTTACAAGATCCTGGAAGAAAGCCCATGGGATCTCAACACTACAATAAAGGTGATAAAGATGGTTCTTCCAATGCCAGGTTTGTTTGAATATTCATTATTAATCCGAATGCCATACATTACAGATATGATCTTTTGAGTTTGTTATACTGACATCGCCCATATAAATTTTAGATTGCATATTTGTTTACATGTCTGTCCCATGTTTTAGCATATCAAATATTCAATCAAGGTAGCACAGGTAAATCCTAGGTAATAGGACATAGGAATCCATCCGATATATCATATATTCTTGTGGCTTTTAAGTTCAGATATAATGCAAATTTTAGAAGTAGCAAAGTTCCTTGCAATTGCAAGGATTGTATGTTTTTGAATTCTAACATGTTTGCTAGTGTAATTAAAGAGCTTATTTTATATTTTATTAACTGGTTCCTCTGGAACTTCTTCCTATCTCTTTTCAGTCGCCTTTATGTTTTAAGTGTGCGTGGTGATTAGCCATCTAAAGTTTGGTATCGTGCAATTTGCTATAGTCCCATTCGGATGCCTGTCTTTCTCAATTCATTTAACTTAATTCTCTAATTTATACCTTTGGATATTATATTTTGCAGTCGGTGTACATCTGTTGCATGGGTGCCAGAGCGTGAAGGCATTTTCGTTGTTAGCCATTCTGATGGAAATTTGTACGTTTATGATAAAGTGAGGAGCTGCTAGTTATACAATTTGGCGATGCTTTGTCAGACTTTGTGTTGATGATCTGAATTGACGTTCCATCTGTGTTTCACTCAGAACAAGGATGGGAACACAGACTGTACATTTCCAGCTGTGAAGGATCAATCCCAGTTCATGGTCGTACATGCAAAGTCGAGTAAGGTATTTTAGGTTCTTAAACGTGACTGCTCGCCTAAAGTGCATTATTTTGGTGAGGCAAGGTGCTTTAGCATCAGTTAACATTGTGAAAGGTGCTGTTTTTTTTTGCATAAATTTGTAACTGGCCAACTCTTAAGCTATTCTAATTTCTACAGTGCAATGGAATTTTAAATTCAAATTTACCCTTAACAATGGACACTCTTATTCCTCATTCCTGAAGAGTGGAAATATCAATGTTAGCTGCTAAACAGTGATAGCTACCATAAAATTTTCCTGTCATTCGAAATTGCGTGAGAGTGCTCAATCCAAAATGAGTCCAGGCACAGGTCGCTGATGCTTGAGTGACTAAACTAAATTGTAGAAATTGTCCTTTAGAAGCATTATTTTTTACTTAATCGATTTATACTTGCATTTCAGAGTCTGTCTAGCATTCAGCAACATTTTTGGTAGCATGCTGTCTGTCTCCAACGCTATGCATTTGCGGTTGCTCCTCCTGTGCACTGTTATTGATCTTGATCACTAGATATAGAATCCATGTTGTTACAAGAACTTTAGTTTAGAGTTATGAGTATATTGTTAAGAGTATCTTACAAATGCTCCTGCTTATCATTCAAGATAAATGTATAGAACATGATTGGCCTTAAAAATGTACCACCATAACTAACTTGGATTTATATCATGAATTACAGAGCAACCCAGTTGCAAGATGGCATATCTGTCAAAGTTCGATCAATGCGATTTCCTTTTCACCAGATGGCGCATACTTGGCGACTGTTGGGAGAGATGGTACCAGCTTTTCTCTAGGCATCTTAAGTTTTGTTACCTCAATCATAGGATACTACAGTTCTATCTTTCTGCTTGAACTTACCTTGATAAACAATATGCAGGTTATTTGAGAGTTTTTGATTTTTCAAAGGAACAACTAATATTTGGTGGAAGAAGTTATTATGGTGCATTGTTGTGTTGCACTTGGAGGTAAGTGTGAATGGCGTGTACAGTTTGTATTGTTTCACTTCTATACCCACTTATGCATTTGCTTTGTATTCAACTCTATCCGCTCATGTTGGCTATTATGAAAATGTTAATAAGTCTAATCTTTGTAGCGCTCTCTGGCGAAGCCTTCCTGAAAACTTCTAGTCTAAAACAAGCATATGCACTAGTATAAAGACCGGGTGTTAATGTATCCTAGTGTGACATATTTAATTAGATGTTCTTTATCTTTTGTCTGCTTATTCGATGCTTTTTGGTACCTGCTAGTCATGCCTGTTCTACTTGGCAACTAAATTTGTTGATTGCTTCTATTCGGCAACAATTCTCGTAGCTTGAAATATGTTGCTACCTGAACATCTAATAGTCACTGGTTCAATTCTGTTTGCAACATGTTGGTCATGCTCATTGGAACAGGTACCTGTTTATATGATCTAAAATATAGTGTTGGATCTCTGACTTTGTGGTCTAATTACATTATGGTTTCCCTGTGAATCATAGCAGTATTTCGCTATCCTGGTTTTCTTTCGGCATTTTTTTTTGGCTAAGTATCATGGTTAAATATCCTATTTCAGTAAAATTGTTTCTTGCTTCATTCTGTTGATGTGTACATCTATACTTCACTGATCTAGACATCTGCAAATTGTTTCTCATTGTTATATGGACACAAAATAACATTTCAGTCTCTAACCTAATTTATGTTCTGTGAATCTACAGCTCAGATGGAAAATATCTATTAACAGGCGGTGAAGATGATCTTGTGCAGGTATGGAGCATGGATGATAGAAAGATAGTTGCCTGGGGTGAAGGACATAATTCCTGGGTAATAGTTGCGCCTGCCTTAAAAATCTCAGTGGCACTGTCTGAACTTTTTTTTTTTTTATCGAGGATGAGGCTATTTTTATTCTGGTGGCAGGTTAGTGGAGTTGCTTTTGATTCTTATTGGTCCCCACCAAGTTCTGATGGAAACGGAGAAAATGTCTATCGCTTTGGTTCTGTTGGTCAGGTATGACAAGTATATATAACTAAACTGTAGTTTGGATCTTTTACATATTACAGCGTGAACTATGTATTTGTACCATGTGGTAATCGTAAAATGCTCTAATGCTAAGTATTTACTGAAGGCTAAGATACTGTATTTTTTAAATAAAAATAGACACCTGTTGGAAGACCTGTCTTTCCATTTTCTCCTTGCTGGATTATTTTGAGGCCCTATATTAATGAGCTGTGCAATCCGCTGTTGAAATGCGTTGACCTAATCAATTTGCTTTATGTTTTAAAGAGGACGGCAAGAGTTACTCTCTTCTTCTTTTTTTTTTTCTGTTCTGATGGTATTCTTTTATCACAAGTTTTTAAACATAAAGTATTGGGGTGGGGGTTCGTATGTTATGAAGTTGGTCCGTTTATAGCTTTTTTTATTTAGTATATAATTTTTTTTAGCGTAATACCTATGCTTAAATATAGACACAAGATAAGGTTTCAATTTTAAGTCAGCATTTTGTGTACAACATGATTTATTCTTTGCATAAGTTTCTGTTATTACGTACTCGTAGGACACTCAACTACTTCTGTGGGACTTGGCGCTGGATGAGATTGTCGTCCTGCTACGTCATCCTTCAAGTGCCTCACCGACATTCAGAGGTGGGAGCCCTTCTGCACATTGGGACAATGCATGTCCGCCAACAGGTGTTCTTCAGCCGTCTCCAAGAATGCGAGATGTTCCGAAGCTCTCACCTCTTGTTGCCCACCGAGTACATGCGGATCCTCTCTCTGGTCTGGTGTTCACCAATGAATCAATCCTCACCATCTGCCGTGAGGGCCTCATCAAAATCTGGGCCAGACCTGACCAGAGTGAAAACAACCAGCAGCCAAATTCTTCAGAGTTCGTTTTAGGTAGCCCTATTCCAAAGGATAGGGCGATTACATCTTCCAATAACGCAAGTGGTTCCAGCTTCAAGAAACCATCTTCTGTTCTTGTCACATGACAGCTCCACAATGATGTTTCTTGTCCGTTTATTCCTGTGCTTACCCTGAACCTCGGTGTCATGGATCTTGCCCGCAGTCTAGCACCGTGATTAATGGGGGCGAAAGTGAGGCAGATGGTGGAGGCGAGCATTCTGGCCATAGGTATTCCCAGGCTTACAGCAATGCCAGTGTTGCCAGTTGTGTGGCGTGAAAGAACAGAATATGCTGTACAGATATATACTTCATGATAAAACTGTATAAATTGCCTCTATGTTCCATATGATTTGGTAGCCACCTAAAGATGCTGGGGCGACCATGTATCCATTTTAGCTTTGGTGGATGTGTGGTATCCTTTCTAAGATTTGCCACTTTCTAGTTGACTTTGTAAATTATGAACCATATATTGTTTAAAGAATGTTTCATTCGCTCTTGTATAACTCTCCATTTTCTCAATTCTTCAGTTACATAGCGAAAACCATCATCTTACCTGTGGCCTGTGGGGTGTTTCTGTTTGATATCAAAGATTTATCTAATCTTTTCAATTATAGTTATTCCCGATAGATTATAAATGCAGTTTTTCTGTACGGGAGGAATTTTGATGACTGCCTTGGTACCCACATTTGATGTTTGAACCCTGGAAGATTGTGTAGATGACGATACTGAACCTGCCCTATAACTTTTTTTTAAAAAAAAAAATCGAAACACAGGGTAATCAAAGACGGTTTTCCTCTTTCATAAAAGTAAGTGTGGAATATGAGTAGGATGCTGTAAGAAAATAATGAGAACCATATGCGTAAAAACTCTTTCCTCATATAAACATTTTTTTAATAGAATTTTAATTAAAAAATACCCTTTAATAAACCTATTAAAGGCAAATTATAACACTCATCACGCATATATAAAAAGTGCATCGAATTGGTAAACATAATGTTTTACATTGTACTTTTGTTACGCATTAGACTATGTATCTACTCTCAAAAATATATTTGTTTGTTTCGAAGCATGTTCAAAACCTACAAATCCTGTTTTGTTCAAAAAAACTATGAACCCTCAAAAGGGAAAGCATATCCAAGAGTTCTTCATATTTTAGTTCTTTTATTATAATAGCGAGCTTTTCCTTTCCTTTGGTTAACCTCTTCTAGCGAACCTTCCTTTAATTAACTTTCGTTTGGTCTTTTGGACTTGGGCTCCACAAAGCCCAACCAGATTCCATAGGCCCACCCCTCACCACATCAGCAGCATAAAAATGCCACCCCCAACCGCACTCCGCGATCCCCACCTCCCCCTTCCGCCGCCGCCTCTGCCGCCGCCCAAATTCCCAGACCCAACCACCGCCTCCGCACGACGACCACGATCACCGCCGCTGCCGCAAATGCGCATCTGAGATTCCGAGTCCTGTATGCTGGATCTGAGTCCCGAGAGAAAAAGGATCTGAATCCCGTCTTGACTCCCCCACCCTGTCACCCATCCCCACGGTAGTGACCACAGAGTCTCCGACGGTAGCCAAAACCTAGCTGGCGGCCGGCGCCATGCGACGCGGAGGTGGAGGAAGAGGAGGTCGAGGAGGAGGAGGCAGCTACGGCCGCAGGGACACGCGCCCCGCCGGCGGCGCCTCCCGTGACAACCGGGACAGGCGCCCCGACCACCGCCCCCGCCGCACCCCGTCTCCGGATCGACGTCCGCGCCGCCCCAGGGGCGAGGACGACGACCGCGACCCGCCCCGCGGCGGCCGCATCGGTTACGGCGGCGGCGACCGCAGCCCGCCTCGGCGCGAGCGCACGGGCTACGGCGACCGCCGCGCGTCGCCCCGCCGCGGGCGCGTGGATTACGAGGACCCCCGTGACCTGCCCGTCCGAGGGTCCAACAAGGACTACGGCGGCGACCGTCACCTCTCGCCCCGCGGGCCCAGGGGATACGGCGGAGACCGCCAAGTCTCGCCCCGCGGGGCCAGGGGTTATGGAAGGGCGCCCTACCGCGAGGAGCGCGACCGCCCTGGCCGCCTCGAATACGACTCGCCACCGGCCTACATGCTCCCTGACCACCCATCCGACCTCGGCCAGCCATCTCAACGCATCGGGAAGAGGGAAAGCGACTACCTTGGTGGCTCCGGCGACCGTAGCCTTATGAAGGATGACTACCTTGGGAGTGGCCTGGGTCCCCGGAGCATCAGCAAGGACAGCGAGTTGTTTGGGGATGGTGGTATGAGGCTCAGAATTAGTGCGACTGAAACGGGAAGGACTACCGCCATGTACTCCGAAGACTGCAGGTCACCTCCGCTCCGGAGGTCGCCGCCATTAAGGGCTGTGTTGACTCCACCCCCTCTTTATCCCTCTGTGCCTCCTGATACTGGCTTCTTGTCGGGGGGATCTGCCATGAAGGCCAGTGATGGTTATGGTGCTGGAAATACCCAGCTGCTGCATGATAATGGCGATTTTAAGTACAACAAGCATCCTCATGACCCATACATTGAGAGAAGTAGAGACATTGAGAGGCATTACCCTGCCAGTAGGGATCTGGTTGCCGAGAAAGGTGGAACAACTGATAGGTTTTATTCTTCTGAGGATGTGCCTGCTGGGAGGGCCAGTGAGACAGAGAGGATTTACAATAGTAGGGGTATGCTGGAGCCTGATCTGGTACCACCTACACATTTGAAGGTTCTTGGTGATTCTTCCTCATCCTTGCTTGCTAAGGACCATAAATATAGGATACACACTGGACCTGCCTATGAACCAAGCAACGGGTACATCATGGATGGCATTGGCAGGTCATCTCATGGCTCACTGGGGCATGTGAGTGGTCATCCTCATAGGTTATCAGGAAGTCCATTGGAGCATGTCAGTGGGCATGGTGATGAAACAATACTGCATAATGCAAGGCAAATTCACTCTAAGCATGCACTGAGAGCCACATCCATGGAGTACGATGCAAATGATGAATATCTCCAAAGGGATCCAATGACTGATGCATATGCTGCACCAGAGGACTTGCGTGGGAATACCTCATTGAAGTCAAGGCACGTATCAGGCGCAGCATCTTTGAGAAGCATCAAGGATGAAAGGATTGACCACCACCTGAGGATGCCCCATAGGATAGAAGACTTTGAGAGTAGCTTTGAAGCCATGCATGAAGACGCAGAGCACTTAAATCAGCGTTCCTATGGTGATGATGCTTACTTGCAGTATCCAACAGCAAGGGGTGGTAATGATCGCTACACCCATTCCCCTGGAACTGATTCTGCTGGAATTGCAAGGCGACCAGCTCGTCAGCATGAGTTTACTTCATTTGAGAACTTAAGTGAACAAGAAGCTTCCCCTATGGTTTCGAGGAAAAGATACAGAAGTCCTGCATACCTTCATCATGAGATAGATGTGTATCAAGGTGATGATGGATTTGTACGATACGATCACTATGATGATGATATGGATACTTATGATCTATCCCCTCCAAGAGTGCCAATGTATGACATGGTTGATGATGATGATGAATACAATGAAGGATATGATATGTCAACTAACCGCAGCAACGTTTTCTCAAGACTTGCTTTGCCACATGAAACGAATGGGTTATGGACTGATATGGATCAGGGAAACCATTCTCATTCTGATATCGTGGCTTGTGGCTATGGGCGTTCAAAACACTTGCCTATGTCTCAGAGGTTGTCCAGACCCAGTTCCCACTCACAGTTTCAGGGAACTTCCATGCATGGAAGAGGGATAGGAAGAGGAAGAGGAGGATTGACTAAGAGTGCAAAAAAGAGACTGAAAATGGCTCAACAATTCCATGGTGGATATCCATTAGAGAAAGATGAATTTAAGCCAAATAAATTTCCAAAGCTGTCAGAATATGATCCTAATGCTTCTGAAGTAAAGCATGAAGATGCTCCAGAGCATGAGGATCATGCTGTGCAGAAAGATCCACCAGAAGGTTCTGAGGAATTCAGCAAGCAGATTCACCAAGCCTTCCTTAAGTATGCAAAGATATTGAATGAGAGCCCAGCCATTCAGAAGAAATACCGTGAGGCGACAAAAGGATCTTTGTCTTGCTGTGTCTGTGGCAGGTTTGTCTTTCTTTGCCTGCACTAAAACTCTACGAGCTAAACAGTTCCTCCAATGACTTTGTTAGAAGTCGCCTAGTTGCTTATTTGGCGACTGAAATGGAGAAATCCATGGGAAAAAAGATACCATGCGTAGCTGTCGATACAGTAGATAAGCTTTATTGACATAGTTTTGAGCCCCCTCCTGTAGGTTTCAAGGCCCCCCCGCCCCCGGTAGGTTTCGAGCCCCCTCCTGTAGGTTTCAAGGCCCCCGCCCCCCGGTAGGTTTCGAGCCCCCTCCTGACAAAAGCTACCTATATGTTTACGTAGGGCGCGTTATTACATATATATATGCTATCGTTAGGATGGAGTTTGTTCGTAGAATTGAGTGCACGCAGCGAAAATTGAGGGGGTCTATTGTGTGGATGTGATGGACTTTAGCAACTTCTTGGTTCAGTGTTCGTGTTGATTCTGTTTAAAGGATTCAGACATTCAAACGTTGGTTCCAATGGTTTGAGCACTCCAATATTGCTCTATGACGTAGATTGATTTCTGTACTAAGGTGAGGTCCAATGGATGTGCAGCTTATATGGAATGCATTGCAGTCTTACAGATGTATTTGGAAAAATGGCTGGAAAAGCGAAAAGTACAGCATCGTTTTGTTGATGAAACAATAGTTTCAGAATGTTGTTGCCAGGTTAGAGCTAGCTCTGGTGTTGGACCTTGTTAATCCTGTGAGGTCAGGTGCACACAGCACACATTGCCAAGCTGCTGTTTATATTGATATCATGGACTGGACACATGGCAGACAACATGTGCAAATTTGGAGACCATTGGCATGAGTTTTGGGACCATTAACGTATGCGAATTTAGCAGTATGTTTGGAGTATACCTGACAGGCTGGTACATACTCCCTCTGTCCCAAAAAACAAGCATTCTAGGAATTCTCTAACAGATTATGATAAAGGTGAAGTGACCTTACTTGCCCCTATTTATTAGCCATATGGGTAAGATAACTTGGTTTTTTGGGACAAAATTTGAATCCTAGAATGATTTGGTTTTTGGGATGTGGGGAGTATATAGGTCTGTCAACTTCAAGGCACAGACCAGCAGCTTGGGCTATGCAGGCTGTACGGCATGCCTATTTTTTTTTCTGCAAGAGTAGTACTTTAAGTTGGAGTGCAGTTGTGTATTTATGTGTCTGACATTTTGATCTTTCTGCCCTGGTAAGCTGATCTTGATCTCTACTTTTGCATCGGAAATGAAATGCCATTTAGTTGTATAACAATACTGGTATAATACCTATTAGCTCCATGTAGATTACTGTATTCGAGACCAAGGTTCTTAAGTTTCTAATGGGATAGTGGCAAGGTGCTAAAATACTCTGCACCACCTAATAGACGTATATATCACACAGTTATCACTATCTGTTTAAAACCATCTTTATATCTGTCATTGCCATCTTTATAGCTTAGTACTCTGCACTACTGATTACAAAGTATGCAGTAAAATGTATTATTTTTCCTGCCACCCAAACGGAAAGTAGCTGATCTTTTTTTTTTAAAAAAAATTGAAGAATCTTCAGGTGTTGAATCAAATGTTTTTGCTTGAAGCTGTAGTGTTCTTGGAGTTATTGAGGCAGTGATTTTGTCCGGTTATGGTCCTTTAGCATTTCTAGGATGTCTCTGGATTACCTATGCATATATTTTGTGAGAAGGTTGTTTACAAACCTTATATTTTGGTTATTTAGATATAGCTATATTAACAGTTCCTCTTCGACTTGATTTTTTTTGGGAGGTGGCTATATCCATGTTGATCGTCTCATTAATTTTCATTGATCATAACATGCTCAGAAAAAAAAACTTTCTTTTATCAGCATAGTTTGACTGAATATATGTATGGAATCTTGAATCTGAAGAAATGCTCTGTTATTTTGCTTTTTGTTTACCTCCTACTACAGTGTCGCGAGGAAGTTCCCAGACGTTGATGCCTTGCTGTCCCATGCTTACGATACATGCAAAGCCGGGTTGAGGACAAAACACTTGGGGTTTCACAAAGCACTCTGTGTTCTGATGGGGTGGAATTGGCTTGTTGCTCCAGATACATCTAAAGCACATCACTCCATTCCATATGAGGAAGTAAATGCCATGAGGGGAGATCTCATGTTGTGGCCTCCAGTTGTTGTGATACATGACAGCTCAATTGTGAACAAGACGGAGGATTCTGAAGAAAAGATTGTGTCCATGGAAGAAATTGAAGGTGTACTGGCAGGTTTGTTTTCACTGAGCCTCAAAGAACCTACCTGAGCACTTGATTAAAATTTTGTTTCTCTGCACACACACTGAACCTTAGGATTATGGCTTTATGTGCTCATGTTGTCTTCTGTAATATTTCCATAAGATTTTATGATGAGATTGACTGATACATTGGGCTAACGTGGCATAATTGTGTGTTCCTTTTCAATTCTGGTAGCATTTTCAAGAGCAACACAGGTTTCTAAGAGCATAATCTTTAGTCATTTGCTATTGAAGTTGGGTTGCTTGATATCAATAGTTGCTTATATTTTCTTGTTTATCCAGATTTCGGGGTACCACGTGAGAAGGTGAAGGTTTGCTATGGAAGGCCAGCCAATCAGAACATCTTCCTGGTGAAGTTCCAGCCAACAATATCTGGGTTTCATGAAGCCATGAGAATCCACGACTATTTCTCTAGCAGAAACCACGGCAAGGAAGAATTCCAGCAGATGAGAGATGGCAAGGGTAAGAGGGCTGCTCCCATTGACAACCTGGAAGAGCTGCTGTATGCACATATTGCAGTCGTGGAGGACCTGGTCTACCTAGATGAGGAAGCAAAGAGGAGATGCAAGATCAGGAGCAAGAAAGAAGTCGAGGCCAATGCAGACGCAACACTGAACTTAGAACCATGAAGCATCACAAATGAACTAGATTAGGTTATTATTAGGCTTTCTAGGATTTACTAGGATCTGAACTGCTCAAGTGATCCACCTTTTGCGTGAACCTACGGCTGCTTGTCCAAGTGGCGCTATCAAGAGCGCAAATTCTGCTTTTGCCATGTAGTGATGTAATCCCAGTTGCATTTTGTTTTTTTTTTTTGCCACTGGGACCCTTGGTCGCCAAGACAGCCCAGTTGCAAAACAACGGGTTCACGTCCTTAATGGCAAAAGCAGAATGGCCTCGGTGAAGAATCTTTTAGTACTATGAAACATTGTATCAGATATTTTATGTTATGTAAATTCTTTCCACTTTTCGTTGATGGTTTTTATTTCGCTCTCCTAAATTGAAGTTTCTCTATTTATTGTTGGTGATGTTTTTTCACGTGTCGGTGAAGATGTGTAGCAGGTTATGCTGGTCGCTGGCACTCGAGGGACAGAGGCAGCAACGCTCGCAGGAATATGTAGTAGCTCATCTCGTGTCTGTCCCTGCTGCTGTTGCTGGCTGCCTCTGCTGGCCTTTCTTTCGGCTTTTGCGCATAAGCCCAGCAGCGAGCGACCAGGCAGGCTTTGTCCTGACTCCTGACAAGAGGGCCCGGATTAGCTTGTCCATGGTCCAGCCCAGCCTACAACGGTCGGCACCTCACCCAAGGCCAAGAGAGGACACGGCACAGTGATTCAGGCCGTATAAATGCACACTGGAGTACATTACAGCCTTTGTGAACTCGAGATACTCTACTCTGCATCCAACATAGAGCCAGGGGAATTACCAACTTGCCGCCTGCAGTTAACCATGTTGCTTGGACGAAATCTTTGCTCCATCAAATATGCCTAGCCCTTTTTTTAACCTAAAATATGCCTAGTGCTGCTGACAATAAAAATCACTAGAGCCGTCCAAGCGTGCGCTTGGAACTACCATTAGGTGCTGGTACTTTTGTAGTTGATCAGATTAAGAGCCACTCGTTCGATAAAACAAAGAAGATGAGGCAGAGCTAGAGAGAGACAAGATACTAGTAGTGCCGACTCCACTCTTGGTTTTGATTTTGACAGTTTTGCGCGCTAAACACCACCCACAGGCCACAGCCACGGCAAGGTCCACGCCCCGATCCGAGGACCGTTGAAAGCTTGCATCACCCGCTTCCAAAGGTCCAACTTTCAAGAGGACGACACAAGTACTGCCTGCCATTAGCCTTCCTCGTCGAATCCTTGGATTTCCTGAGCCGGAGATCTTGACGTGTCCACGTGTGTTGAAGCATCTTGGCTTGCCACATGTCACATATTTGAGAGGCTAAAAAATGGATATTTTAGCTATGGATGTCTGATCGAGCAGATGCCATTAACGATCTGGAATTCTAGATGTGCTCGTTTTAGTTTTTCTAGGTTTATTATCTTTGTTATGCAGTTAGATAAACGCTATGTCTAGATTCATAGCAAAATTTATAAAAAGCCAAAACAAACTATAATTTGAAGCAGGGGAAGTATTCGTGTAACTTTACTATTTATTTTTACTAATCATTCCATTGAAAACTGTGAGGTTTTCCTAACTTTCCTCTGTCTAAACACCCCCAAATCAACCAGGTTGTTTGGAGCTAACTTAGTGATTCTAGTAGCGATATGATCAGAATTATCATATGGAATGGAACTAATGGAGTTGCTCTAACTCTGATAAGCTTCATAGAGAAGTTTCCCTCAATGGTCGAGCCCTTTATGAAAACCTGTCTTTGAAAGAAAAAACTTGACTATAATGTTAGGTGACTATAAGGTTGACTATTATGACGCATGGCACCAAAGTACTGCGGCTACACGCAGCAAGAGCGCAGGCAGTTGGACGTGGACCCACCCCATCACGGCAACCTTCCGAGGTCGTCGCACGATGCCACGTTTCTACGCCGCCATTTGGGCTGGGCTGATTCGGCGGTTACACACACTAGTACTAAATAATTCACGTTTACACCCCCACGTTTCTTCTCTTTTTAGTTTCCATCCCATCTTCCCTTCACCCTCGCCATCCTCCCTTGCCTGCCGCCTCCATTAATTCCTGCGCTGCGTCCGTTTCCTTCCAACTTCCCCCGGACTCCAGCTGAGCGAGAGCTTCACATGATCCCCACGCGCGGGCTCCGCCGCCGGTGAGGCCCCCCATGTCTCTCGCGGCCTCAATACGCAAGCCCGCCGCGTGGCGCCGCGCGGGCGCCGCCCGCGGCGCGGGCAGGAGGCGCGGCGCGGTCGTCCTGCTGCTCGCGCTCGCCTACGCCGCGGGCACGCTCGTGTTCCTGCTCGGGGGGAGGCTATCGGGCGGGGGCGCGGCCGTCGAGGTGGCCTCCTCCTCGCTCCATCCGCGGCGCCATGCGGCGGGTGGGCACCCGCCTTCGCCGCCGCAGCCCGGGTCTGTCTACCGTAGCCACCTCGTCTTCGAGCGACTCTGGCCGGCCATGCGGGACGACGCCACGGCGGCCGCGTCCGCCTCCTCCCTATCCGCCTCGTCCTCGTGGCGCCGAAGCATGGTGAGCTACCGCTGCTCGCTCCCCTTATTGTCTAGCGACCATACGTACATATCCCCACCTGTTTCTTCGCTGCGGGTATGCTGGGGGATTGCCGGTTTCATGGGATGCGAGATTTCGGTTCTCGACTCTCTCCTTTTGCTCCGTCTCTTCCTGGGTTTTGCGGCCAAGTATTCCGCGAATTTCGGCGTCCTTTGCGTGTGCCTCTGCTCTCTCAATAATAAACAGGAGGCATGCGAATTGTTTTCTCGTTTCGTCAGGTGGCGTTCTTGCTGTGCGTCCCAAAATCCAAATAAATAAATAAATACAGTGCGGTCCTTGGTTGCTTGGGCTTCCATTTGTTTACTTCACCTTCGGTTCTGAGTGATCGATTCTATTGACCATTTCGTTACTAGTATTATATTATATCATGGCTCATTTCTGCTGCTTATGAATCAGATGTACTCTGAGTAACAAGCTGTTGCATACCTGTATGATTTGGCTAACAAGGAACACAATGTTTGTAGTTCAAGCCTCCTAATATTCCAAAGGAGGCAAGAATCCTTAGATCACAATCTTGTGCCCATGAGATTTTCAATTTTGAATTCAAATGGTACCTGTTATTCAAGTAACTGTTACATCAATCTGAGAATGCACCAAAGAGCAAAGATGAACCACTATTGGTAGGGGAAGGACACTGGAACGTCTAATCTCAAAAAAAAAAAAAATACACTGGAACGTTTGCTGCAACGTTTGTACATCTACACTATTTTGTTTAGTATTGTTTGAGCCAACCTGTACTCATCTTTAGAAACCTTTGCCCTTATTATCAAGTGTCATGTTATATGATAGTTTTCCTTTTCTATTGTGCAGTTAATGACATCACAATATCAAAATTCTGGGGAGCCATGGATGCCTTGTGTCAACAGCAGGCTGACTCAGTCAGGTTCCCTTTTGAAACCTTTTCTATGATTTTAGACATCATATGTACTCACTTGAAATGATGTACCTTATGGAATTCTGGGGCCACATAATCTTGTGAAAACTGGATGAGCTTTAAGTTAGCACTGATAGTCTACTTCACGTTTTGGTTTGTTTCAGAGTTGCCGCCCTCAAATGGCTATCTCATGATCGAAGCAAATGGTGGTTTGAATCAACAACGACTTTCTGTAAGTACCACTATTATTATTTTTTAACAGCCCATGGTTCTGCGTATTGCCATGGTCTTGTAGTCCAGTGCCTTATGAATCTTTGATGCACCAATGACAATGAGTGATTTTGGACTGTCATGTTAGCGTTACACTATACTTAACTGCGCTTTCCTCAATGGTTTTATTCTGAAAACGAGGGAATTGGCAACAGCCTAGAGTTTTTTTCTAGAAAAAATTCACTCCCTCCTTCCTTATGACATTGGATGGTTCTAAGTTTTCTGACATAGATTTGCCAATTCAGAGCTTTATTATATTCTTATGTAAAGTTCCTGCTGTCTAGGACCTCCCGAACCAGTCTAGAGTGAAGGCAATTGGAATTGCTTGTAATAATAGATTGATTAGGTCAAAGGGGTATGTTACACATCTATAGTCAGGCCCTTGGATAGGTTTATGGAAACACCATCAATCGAGGATCTGCCGACCTAATCTACTAGGGGGTGGGGTGGGGGTGGGGGTGCGGCAGTAGGACTTGCCAGCCCTCCTAGGCGTATCGACGCCTGGGTCCCACACTGGGCCCCTCATCAATACCTATTTCTAAAGCAAGTATTGATTCTGCCACTTTTTGGTCCGTCCTGACAGGTGGGACCTACCTGTCATAGAGACGTATTGGACAAATCGTGATACACATGTGCAAGCCGATTCATTTGAAGGGGAGAAAAAGAGAGGAAGAGGAACAACCCGACTCTGCATCGCATTAACAGAATTAGAAACCAAATCGAAGTCATCAAGCGAAATAAGAAACAAAATTGATTGGAACTTCTAATAAGAAAACAAAAATAGCCTCCAACATAAAGGTCAACTAAGGAGCAAATCTCTATCGAAGCTAGATTTAGCGACCCAAAAATCAATTGGATCAGAAAAAGGGGAAGTATGAGGAGGCGCCGATGCGATGGAGTTCCGGGCGGAGATGTGGCTTGAGGTTGATGATGACATGGCCGGAGTCGCTGTTGTCGCAGGGGGAGGATATACCGGGAAGAAGAAGCCGCACCACTCACCGTGGAATGAACCGTGCAGGACTCGAAGTGCGTCGAAACGAAGCAGCTTTCTTGCCCTGCCTTTGTCTTGAGTTCTTGCGCTGTGCGGCCGCCATGGCAGGTGAACGGAGGACGGGGGTAGAATGAAGTTAGGGTTTGAGGGAGACAGCTAAGCGCTGGTTTTGATTCGGCAGCGATGATGTCGACCGTCCGAGAAGATCAAACGGTCAGGGTGCTCCCACTTATTCAGGACTTGGGCCTAGCGTTTTGGAGAAGGTGAAACTGGGCCGGGCCAAATTCTGAAATTAAGGTAAACAGCAGAGAGCAGCAGCACAGCACACGAAAGATTGCATCGTGTCATGCTAAAATAAAAGGATTGCATCGTGTCTAAAAAGAACCCCCCGAAGGAGGAAGGATTACATCAGACGAGGAAGGAAAGAAGGATATGAAGAGAACAGGGGCAAAATAAAAGAGAACGGCACCACCCGAAGAGAGCAGGTGCAAAATAAAAGATCCAACCATTTGATTTTGATTCAGAAATGACATGAACCGAAAATTCAAATCCACGAAGAAATAAAAGCTCAAATTTTCAAAGTCCCCGACACCTGACAGCCTTACCTCCGGAGTTAGAGTTGTTGCTCAATGCTTACTATAGCGGAGAAAAATGGATCTGCTATAGCTTGACGCCTCAACACGAGTAGAGGGACAGGGGAAGAATCAGTTCAGAAGGCTAGATCGGCAGATGGCAACATATGGATATATATATATATATATGTATATGTATATATATATGTATATGTATATGTATATATATATGTATATGTCTCAATGCCCCGTGGCAACATATAGACATATTTCTTAGCCACTTGCCCATGCATTACTGTGTGTTACTGGCAACCATATGTTTCTACCCACCTTTTTTTGTCCATCGTACGGACGTTGGGCCCACCTGTCAGTCAGACGCACCAACGCGAACGCAGTCTCGCATGCAACAATCAGGTCCATCCCTCCGAACCCCGCTCCGACATTGAATCAGCCATCGATGGAAATCATGGAGCACGCGAGTCCGAGCTCGAATCCCAAACAAGTTCCTTGCAAGCATCGACAGAACACGCATCTATAACACCATACACAAAAAAAAAAAACTCACAGAACTTTGCTGTAATCGGCTGAAATTGAGTAGCCAATAGACCAATACAGCAGAGTAAACATTAGCAAGACTGACGAAATCCGCTTGCCGTGGCCACCCTTTGCCTCAGTTTTGCTGCTCATCACCATACAATGAGCTACGCCAGGTGTGAATCAAGCAAAGTTGGGTTTTGGATTTGCTATGGAGTAGAGAAATGTCGAACTAATTATACATGGCAATTAAATAAAAACTATTTAAATTAATATATTTCCAAATGTTCAAATAACATAATAAAAGATAAAAGGGACATATATTGCAAAGGCCCGTAGCAACGCACGGGCATGTTTCCTAGTACAACACAAATTGTACAGTATATGCTAGTATATGTCCTATTGTCAATATGTTTCTTCTCGTCGTGACTTTGGAACACTGCTGTGATCTCTATCTATTATTTCTGATACTAATCTATTATATTTCAGAAATTGTTGATATCTTCAGGTTAAGTTGGATAATTGTTAACTCAGATTTTAAAATGCAGATCTGTGATGCTGTTGCTGTGGCCAGCCTTCTTAATGCAACTATTTTGATCCCGACATTTCATGTAAATAGCGTTTGGCGTGATTCTAGGTAATTATTTGTCTGATAAGCATATTGCTTCCTTACATATAATAAGTGTCTTTTCAATCTGCGACTTCCTGCAATCTTTTTTAGGAAACACTTGTTATAGTATGAAACAGCCCATCTTAGTCGTAAGGTCATAGGTTGTTATCATATAGAATTTAACTGCAAATTTTAACATCCTAATTTGAGAATGATCATTGCTGTCACTTCTATACCTCTTGGCAACCAGTTTCATGAGGATATAGAATCTGACCTGCTGAATTTCTTACAGCAAATTTGGTGATATATTTGACGAAGATCATTTCATTGAGACACTCAGAGAACATGTAAGAGTTGTGAAGAAACTTCCTGAAGATATTCTGCTGCGCTTCAATCATAATATCAGCAGCATACCAAATATGAGAACTAAAGCCTACTCATCACCAAAATACTATGTGCAGAAGGTGCTTCCAAAAATGCTTGAGTTAGGGTAAGGAAAGCATCCCCCAACCCCACCTCGAATAAAGAGAGCTTTATTTAACTGGGACAAAGCCAAGGCATGTGTTTCATTTTATGGTATGCTCTGTGCAGGGTTGTGCGGATAGCCCCATTCTCAAATAGATTAGCCCAGTCAGTTCCATCGAACATGCAGGCCTTGAGGTGTTTGGTAAACTACCATGCACTGAGATTTGCTGAACCAATAAGAACTTTCGCAGAGGATTTGGTTGGCCGAATGATGAAAAAGAGTTCTTTGACTGGTGGGAAGTATGTTTCTGTGCATCTTCGCTTTGAAGAGGTTATTAATTCTCTCTTACATATTCAGACACAGTTGTGGTATTTTCTTCCATCCTACTGATGTTGTGTATACTTTTAGGATATGGTAGCCTTTTCGTGCTGTACATATGATGGTGGCTTGAAGGAGAAAACTGAAATGGATAATGCTCGTGAACGGAGCTGGAGAGGGAAGTTTCGTCGACATGGTCGAGTGATAAATCCAGAGGCCAATAGAAGGGATGGAAAATGTCCTCTTACTCCTCTAGAGGTTAGGACCTACCTTTTCCTTTTTCGTCTCTTTGTATTGCCCAATGCCCACTATAAACATTTTCTATATCTCAGCTTCTTTTAGGATGTATGTTATGGCGCCCAGCATATTACTTTGAACAGACAGTTGCATTTGTGCACTGAATCATGCAATCAGTTTTTCAAAGTATCTTTAGGCTTGGTTTATCGCATTTTCCTGATTTTCTGTATTCAGTTACCGTCAGTTCGTTAAGCTTCAGGCTTGTACTAAATTGCCTTTTAAAAAGCATTTAAAAGGGTTTAGGAGATGTGCTCAATGAATGGATTCTCGCAGGTTGGTATGATGCTACGGGGCATGGGATTTGACAACACCACCTCCCTCTACATTGCTTCTGGTAAAATATACAATTCTGAAAAGTACATGGCTCCGCTTCGCCAAATGTTCCCACTTTTAGCGACAAAGGATTCTCTTGCTTTGCCTGAAGAGCTTGCTCAGTTCAAGGTATTGCTTGCGCCAGCACTTTGAAGTTCTTTTTAACCGTGAACAGATTTAGAACCATCTGATGTTCTGAAGTATCTGACTAACTTGAGAGCCGAAGTTAGATTAGGATTAGGAATAGTGCTGTTCTATGATGGATTATTATCCCACTCACCAATCTATCTTCTGCAGGGACACTCATCTCGGCTAGCAGCATTAGATTACACTGTCTGTGTTCAGAGCGAAGTGTTTGTGACAACTCAAGGAGGAAACTTTCCTCACTTTCTGATGGGCCATAGGCGTTACCTGTTTGGAGGGAATGCAAAGACAATAAAACCAGACAAACGGAAGCTGGTTTTATCTTTTGACGATCCTAATATCAGGTAAATTGTTTGGAGCACTCACCATAAGTTTTGATCAGTAACTATTGACCATTCACTTAATCCATAATTGTAAGTGTCGCTCATCACTGGCTGCCACTAAATTGTCACATGACAGCAATTCTGTTTTAAATTGGAATCTGTGCAGACGATAATTCTTTAATAAACGATTTTCTCTAGACAATATGTTTCGACCAAAAAGTGCCCATTTTGGCTGTTCCGGTTTTTACCTAATTAAATGCTTTAATCAATATGCCTTCCCACCAGCTTATATTGAACTGATCTCTGAATTCGCATCAGACGCCTTTCCTAGCTTTTTCATTTTTTTTCTGAATATATTAGTCCAGCCTACACATTTGTGGCACACGCCCAAGTGAATTTGTCATGTATTGCAATTTTTATTCTGGCATAGTTTTGTTTATGACTGTTAATCAGAAGGCTTGTAATTTTCCATTTGCAATTTCAGATGGGATCGGTTTAAGCAGAACATGCAGGAAATATTGCAGCACAGCGACATAAAGAGCATTGCATTCAGGAAACCTAACGATTCCATATACACCTACCCAATGCCTGATTGCATGTGTCAACAAGATGGACTGAGATAGGTTTAGCATACACGACAATCTGTTCCCCCTCTTTCGAGATTCATATACCACACAAATTGGTGCAGGCAGCATTTTGTATACTTTGTAACCTGTAGGGTAGTCATCATATAGAAATATTGACCGGAAATTCGTTGATTCTTATTAGTAGCAGGGTGACCAGGTTTCCCTGTGGGTGTTGACATTCCACACCGTTCAGAGAAGGTCTGTGACAAAGTGAGAACGTACCGTACTCCTTTGAATGTATATGTAAAGATGACTGCTAACTACAAACAAAAGAGAACTTCCTCCCGTGTACAGCATTATTACTGAGGGTTTACTTTTTCTTGCACTTGGCTGTGTTCTTGTGGAATCCTGGCGGTGTTTTGTTTCTGAAGAGATTGCTCCCGGACATATGCACATTAATTGGATGCATGCATGTGTTGGAGCAAATTGTTGCATGTATCGAGTTATACAGGACCCTGTAGTATATTGTACTGTACTGCTGTTTCTTAGTAGCTTTTAGACGAGTTGATGAATCTTCCTGAGTTCATGACTGAGGTTCGTGTCTTAAATCAGTGGTAACCTTCATTAATGCTGATGTTTACATTTCGTGAGAAAATTGGATCTTTGCCCCGTTTTGTTGGCTTTGATCAAACTGCCATTTACATGGGTTCGTCCGTTTATTTCATGACCATCTTGATTAGTTGCCATATTCACCTCTTTCAGGAAATGATTGGACTGCCCTTGCCTTGGTGCCAGGAAATCGAATTGATAAACGTCATTAACACACATGATGAAAGGCCCTTCCGCTAGATAAGGATGATCGCAGGCACTACATTGTGCTCAGTACCAAAATCTGTCCACTCATGACCATCAGTGCAGAATGTATCGGAGTGTCGTGCAAAAATTCCTACAGCTCATGTTTTATTGACCTCTTCTATTTTTTTTTAACCTTTGCTGTGATTTTGTTCATGTTTTCAATCTGAAGACTCAGTCTGCCCTATTCCGTTACGAGAAACTATCAGTGTTAGTTACCTGTAAAAAGAAAATTGCAAACGTATTTGCCCTATTGACATTAAAATTGCATTTAAAAATAAAAAACTGTGCATTTATTCATGAGATATTTTTTTACATTCAACAACGAGAACTTGAAAATATTTAGACGACATGTTATGTGCATAGCATTCATACGAATACTCTGAACTCATCCTAGATACAGAGCTGCAGTGAAGAAATAGCACAGATTAAGAATTGGAGTAGTTAACAACAGATCTAATTGCACGGTTCCTTGCCATGAGCCAGGACAGGCCCCGCCCGCCCTGTCGCCTAGACTAACAACACCACAGCAGGCTCGATCCCAATAGAATGAAAGTTCCTAGGTGACAGTGAACTAGATATTAAGATCCTAGGCGTGTACCCAACAGTCCAACACCATGCATATGCACCAGTTCAGAAGCACATTGCATACATAAAAGTTATGACACCGAACATGCAAAATGGCACAATGGTTTAATACATCCAAAGGAATAACTAGCTGTTACCAGGCCACAAACCACTGTATCATTATCTTGGCATGAAGATAAGGTGATCTATGGAAGATATGACCAGGCTACCATAAAATGCAGCCTGGAGGACCCAATCTGAAAGTAACTTTCGCTTCTATGGGCCGACCTGGCTGGAAGCTTCAGCTCTCTCTCAATACAATGGCTGCTATCCGAAGTGTCCCCTAGCTGCACAGCCTTGACGCGAAGGATAAGTTTACCCTGCTCCTCCACTACAACGACACGACGCTGCAATTCAACCTTTCCATCCTCGTTGACAGGCACATTTTGGCCTCGGGAGTCGAGAAGCACCACGTCCTCGCGAATGCTTGTGCTATAGGCAGTGAGGCACAGACTAAAGTTGCCTGATCCCTCGGTGATTCGTGCGAAGATGGTAGCCTCGATGGACCGTTTGACATGTGCGAACCTGACCTGCATTCTGCTATGGATGCTTGAAAGCACCTCTGTCATGGCATAACTGACTTTTCCTTTGTAAGAAATGTTGTTGTATCCAAAGATATCCAAGCATAAAACATCATCTTGAGATGACGAGTTCCCTTCACCCTTCACTTTGAGTTCAATCTCGAAAACAGGCTCATCCCTTAGCAGGATTGCGCGGCTTGGGCCTGTAAGTTCCAAAAGTGAATCCTGCATGCAATTAACAAAATGTTTGTGACCACATAGAAAATCAGGATGTGTGTTCAGGACATGCAGTTATCTGCCACGTTTCATGATTGCTTTTTAAAAATTGTTTCAGTGATAAGAACAGTGTAGAGACTTTATGGATGCATGAGTACAGTTTAATTTGCCAGTAATGCACATGCAAAACCACTTAACTAGCTTTTTCTAGAATGCATATTTACTGAGCAGCAAATTTGAGAGGCACATTCCGACCACCTTAAGACATAAACAAGGTTTACCTGCTTTCTGAAACCTGCAGTAATGTGCATCAAGTATACTGGATCAAATTTTCAAAACCAATCCCAGCAGCTTTATGTACAAGTGTTTCTTCCAACACCTAGATGGTTCCAGATTTTAAGCTAAACCCCATAAAAGGTCCATGCTAAAAAGAGAATAACAAACTGACTTGTTATACCAAACAATAAAACATCCATATCATGATATCAAACATGCCTAGAGACACATAATAGCCAAAGTGCTAATATAAAACATCCATTCTGCTATTACCATTACAAGAGCAAGAAAAACTAGATTGATTATATGAAACAAGCAGGGAGACGCATGTTATCTGAAAATGGGGTTGAAAGGGGCAAAAACACAAGTTTGCACATGCCTGGGGTGAGGTGAGCGTCTGGCACTTATTCCTGTCTCGACGGAAGAGGTAGTTGCGTTTGCGGTCTAAGGAGTCACGCACTGCGACAGCACCGTAGACATCTAATGGCCAATGGAGGCCACCGGAGATCTGCGCCACCTTGACGAAGAAGACCTCCATAGTGTCGCAAGGGCCAGCAGACATTGGCAGAATTGGTCCGTCAGTGTAGCGCATAGGACCGTACTCAGCTGGAAAAGGAGGGGGAAAAGGGGGAGATTACATGTCAGTCCAGTCATGTCTCATCGATCTCATGTGGGATCAAAGATGATTAATTAACAAAACAAAAAAAAATCCATCATATATGTGGGATCAAAGATGATTATATAATTAAAAAAACAAACAAATGCATCATTTCTGTCCCCGCTTAAAAATCCTAACCCATTCATACAGTGGAAAAATTAAAGAAGAGCAAGACGAGAGAGCGATGATGAGCGAGTGGATACTTACTCCCGGCGTCGAAGGACAAGCCGTAACTCCCGTACGTTGAGAGCCAATTCTTGTAGTAGACGTGAAAGTTGTGATATGGCCCTTGCTCCTCCTCGGCATCATCCTCACCGCCGTCGCCCATCTCCATCCCCAAAATAACGACCTTGCCGTCGCGCGGCCTTTTAACATCGCCGCCGTGAGACACTTGACCCGGATCCGTTCTCTTGTGGCCATGGTCGTCGTTCCCGCCCAGCTTCGTCGCCTCCATCTGGCGCAGCGCTCTCTGGGTTGTCGCCCCCTGCGCCGCCTGGCGGCTGTTCCGACTTCCGAGCCTCCGACGGTGAGTTCGTTCCGTACGAAAGCCCATGTTTGAATTTGGCCCAACACATAAACATATGCAGGCCCTTCTCTCTGTGTGCGTGTGGAGGCAGGCACCAGTAAATTGTAGATATATAAGCCCATGTTTGAATTCGGCCCAACACTCATACACACATAAATTATACAGAGGAAAATCATTTTTTTTTGCAAGGTGCTATACTGCTATCAGTAGATTGTAGATATCATTTCCCTGTGTATAATAAAGCATGGTGGCAAAAATGCTTCGACGGTGACCTTGTTGTTTGCCGAATCGTACGGCGGATCCTGCCGGCGGTCCATCAGTGCCCTGCGATACATTCCTCCTCTCCACCGTCCAACCAAACCTTTCGGCGAGTTGCTCGAAGCGCTCTCCGGTCCGGCGTGGTCCAGCGCGCGTTCTGACCTTTCTCAGGTCTTTTTCTTTTTTGAAAGATTGACCTTTCTCAAAAGAAAAAAAAAACAGGGCTGGCGCTTCTGAATTCCACATTGTAGTTTCATGCTTATACTATGCCCTGAAAGATTTGATTTGAACAGGATTTCTACTGGATTAGCACAAACCAACTGGTAGTCGAGTCTACAACAAATATACTCTGTTCAGGGGAAGGAAAGCCACAGGAGGTTGATGCATGCTATGCTTCCACAATCACCAGGCACGATCAAATACACTCTGCCGGGCAGCCAGCCAGCATCCGGCGAACACCACCTATTGCTGCTCTGCTCCTACTACTTCAAAGTACGTACTACGAAGTACTAGCATCTCCAAGGAAAAAAAGAAAAGAAAATCGAAGTTGTACAGTACTATAGTCTTTTTGCCTCTAGCGTTGTGCCGGATCAAGCTGTCCGGCTGCCCCTCCGACGAGCTCCATCTGGTCGTCGAGGTACTGGTGCAGCAGCCGCAGCCGCAGCCGGTCGCCGCCGCCGTCCTCCACCATCATTTCCTCCTCCTCGCGCCACCCACCTCCACCGCAGCAGCCGCGCAGCATCCTCCTCCTCCTCACTCGCCGGAACCGGAGGGCGGCCACGGCGCAGCAGAGCAGCGGCAGCCACAGGAGCGCCAGCGCCAGCACCACGGGCAGCAGCCACAGCGCCACCACCGCCGCCGCCACCGCCCGCCACGTCGGCGGCGACCCAACGCCGCCGCCGCCGCCCATCAGGGGAATGGATCGGTGAATTAATGGACAAGTAACGCTTGCAAGCAAGGAAAATCCTTTGCTTTGTTGTTGGCCGATGGAAGCTTGTGCGCTTCGGACTCGGGTAGCGGCAAAGCTTCCTTTTTTTGGGCGTTGCTTCAGGCAGAAGCTCAGCTGGGATTCTTGTCTCTCTCATCCGCTACAGGGCTTTCTGTGCTCGATCTCCCGCCTTTTGACGCGTCAGGTCAGGCCGGTGGTCACCGTCTTTTTCTGGCTTGCTTCTTGGAGAGGATCGCAGGCAGGGAGGGAGTCGTGTCATGGAGCACGGCGTTTGATGTTGCCCCCACTTAAGTTGGTACCCCCTACCCCAATAACAGCGTTGATATTTCCCTGACCTTGATATTTTAGTTAAGCACTCTACCGGTGTCAACTGCGTTGTGTTTAGCGGCACGGCACTCTGTACTGTACTACTACTGTTAGCGCATGATACAAGCATCTGCGAGAATAGGGTGTGTTTAGTTGGTGGGGGAGAAAAGAACTTTTTCTGAGAAGCGTGTTCTATAAGAAGGACGAATAGGAAAGTTGGAGGAAATTAAAGAAAAACTTTTTTGGAAAACGTGTTTTGTGAGAGTGGTGAATAGCAAAGTTAAAAAAAAAACTTTTAGAACTAAACACAACATAACAGCTGGCTAGGCACTGTTATCTTCGCTTTCGTGCTAGTCAAATGAGTTGGAAACACGGAATGACATGTGAACATATACGAAGACCAAATCTTACGTTCTCAAGCACCTAAACTTTGCTTTCCAGAAATTTCCTCTTTTCAGAAGAATAAAATCAATCGTTTCCTTTTCTTTTTGCGGGGAAGGTTCAGGCTGATTTGCGGTGATCTAATTAAAAATAGCTTTGAAATTTACATAAAAAAAATAGCTTTGAAATTGACCCTGATTTGATCTGCGATGTGGTTGCCGCCTCACCCAGCTAGCTTCCCACGGTCCCACCGACACTGCCATGAATACTTGTACGGACACATACATATTATACTGACAAACAGTTGCAAGCGAGGTCGTAGTTTGATGAGATGAATCGCCACGTCATACCATGTGGTTTCCAATCCAACATGGATAACCTAAATATAACAGTGAGATTTATAACCCGATCCACGATCCATGTTGATCGACGACAATCCTCATAAAAGCATATCCATCAATCAATGGCGGAAAAAGAAGCTAGGCTGGTTCAAGCCCATGCCTCGTTGCCTCCATAGTACTGTAGCATGCAGCAGAGGTTCCCTGTAATCTCGGGCAGAAACAAGAAGAGAGAGAGAGAGTAGTGCTCTTTGATGCAGCACCACCCAGGTCCCAGGCACAACCAAATTCTGTGGCTAGCATATATCTCATTCAGGCCCTGTTTTGTACGTACTGCGTCTGTTTTAATTGCCGTCGATCGGATCGATCAAGGAGCATGAGCCTGTCCCGGGGGCGGGGCGGCGACGAGCTCCATCTGGTCGTGGAGGTACCGGTGCAGCAGCCACGCCCGATCGCCGGCGTCGACGGCCGTAGTGATGATCTCTGAATGTCCCCCTCGGGCGGCGCAGTTGCCACGCGTGGCCCTCATCGATTGCAGCTTCTTCCTGAGCCTCCGGCGGAAGCGGGCGGCGCAGCAGAGAGGCAGGCAGAGGAGGACCACCGGGAGCAGCCACAGCGCCAGCGCCGCGGCGGCCACCTAGCGCCACGGCGGCATCCTATCCCTCCTAAGGGCATGTACAACCCTGGTCTGTTTTCCGTCTCCTCGCTGGCCAATTTGCGAAAACCCCCCGCCTCTACCCACGGACGGAGCCTGCGTCGCCTCGCGAGACGACGGTCCCGTCCCGTGCTCCTAGGCGGAAGAGACGCCCGCGGCAGCGTTGTAGAGCTCGTCTTCCCCACGCGACGACACATCCGGATCCCGCATGGGGGCGCACGCGCGCGGGAGTGCGGGAGTTTTCCGCGCCAAATTGCTAAGCCCGCCCCCAAAACGGTCTCCTTCCGCACCAAATCGATCTCCTACCAGGCATCTCTCCCCCCAAATCCACACCAACTCGCCGGAGTCTGCGCGCCGTCCTCCTCGCACCCTCGTCGTCGAGATGTCGACTCTGGCGGCGGCTAGGAAACAGAAGAGGTCGTCTGATGCGGCAGCGGCGGCGGCTGCCCAAGCTCGTACCCTAGGTTGCGGCGGCCCCAACTCGGTTGCGACAGCTTTCGGCCATGGTGGCGGCTCGGCTGTGGCGCCCCATTCTCTCGGCTGTGGTGGCGGGCCATTTGCTCCGCCCCGTCCTCTGGGCCGTGGTGCAGCCCCGTCCTCTACGCCACCACATTCTCTTGGACTCGGCCGCAACGCCTTCACCAGCTCTGTAGCGGCACAGATGGATTGCTGTGGCTTCCCCAGCTATGCATCGTGTATGGATGGATTTTCTCTCCCCAACTCTTCTGCTAACCTTGAAGCGGACAATGTCGATTCTTCTTCTCCTGGATCTTGGTAATCCCTGAAACTCTTGTACTCTGGTTACTCCATATTTTACATTAGATTGTAATCTGATTAGTTCATTGAATGGTCACTATGCATTAGTATGATAAGTTTAATTCCTATAGGGAGAACGATGTACGTCCACCTGGTGGTTTCATGAGTTATTTTGGAAATCATGCACAAAATTCTCATTTTGTTGGTGCACCTATTCACAACAGCCCTTTTTCTAGTCCACTATGTACCAACAATGATGCTAGTTCACCGCCCTCAGTTGAATGCTTGCAAGGCAATGGCAATGGCAATATTAGGACTGAGAAGAGAATCATGTGGACTATTGAAGAGGAGGTTAGAGTGATGAGTGCTTGGATAGAACATTCAACAGACTCTTCCTGTGGAGCAGATAGGGGTGGTAACCAATATTGGGGTGATGTTGTTGAATCTTTCAACAAGACCACCCCACCACTTCGAAAAAGAAATCTGAAGCAATGCAAGGATAGATGGCACAAGATTAATAGGTGGACGGACCTCTTTGAGTGTGCTTATGTTAAGGCTCGTAGAGTATTTACCAGTGGATATTCAGATCAAATGTGGATTGATGCAGCACACAATTTCTATGTCGTGGACAACAAAGAAGCAGGTCTAGGACCCTATGTTCTGATGGAGGTTTGGAAAATATGCAGAGATGTGCCGAAGTGGAAAACATACAATGAAGAGTTGAGGAATGCACGCAAAAGGAAATCATATCACCTTGAAGGAGACTCACAGGAAGAGGAGGCAATTCCTGATGATATGCCTAAACGACCAATCGGTCAGAAGCAAGCTAAAATGGTTGCTCGAGCTGCAAATGGCAAGAACAAAGAATCTGGTGATGAATCTGGCAACTCAAAGGAGTCTCCAGTTGATCTAAACAAATTTGCTAAATATAGCAAATTTCAAGAGGAGAACCATGAGAAGCGCTTGCAAATATTGCACGTGCAGCAAAAGCTTTCGTCTGAGAAGATTGAAGCCTCAAAAATTGCCCACCTAACTGCACAAGAGAACAAAGAAGTGAAGAAGCTAGAGAAAGAATCTAAGATGATGGAGGCTTACCTCATGAAGACGGTGTCAGCCCCTCAGTCTGTGGAAGACAAATTATTTTCATTGAAACAAGAAGGGACGAGGAAAGATGTCGAGTGTGCATTTGGTGTTCTACAAGCACGATTTGATATTGTTCGTCGACCAGCAAGGTTATGGAAGCAAGCAGATGTTATCAACATAATGCAAGCTTGTGTGGTCCTTCACAATATGATAGTGGAAAATGAGAAGGAAGCAATCAGAGATGTCTTGGATTT